>JANHMN010000011.1:54021841-54057579 GCA_030674055.1 Rhabdomys pumilio | reverse complement strand
TGTGTGTGTGTGTGTGTGTGTGTGTGTGTGTGTGTGTGTGTGTGTGTATGAGCTTTCTTATCTTTTAGAACCTTCCTAATGCTGCAACCTTTAATACTGTTTCTCATCTTGTGGTGATCCCCAACCATAAAATCTTTTTCTTTGCTACTTCACAATTGTAATTTTGCTACTCTTGTGAATTCTAATGTAAATATCTGTGTTTTCTGATGGTCTTAGGTGACCCCTGTGAAAGGGTCATTTGACTCCTTAAAGGAGTCATGACCCATAAGTTGAGAACCACTGCTCTAGAAGGATGATGTTCAAAGTTTATCATTTTTGTTATCCCAACAAGTCTGGAACAAAACATTTCTTTACAGGAACAAAATATTTCTTTCATTAATAGTAAGTCACAGATATGGTTAAAAAAACTATGATATCTTGTGTTGCTGGTCTAATTTATAATCTTGGTTACACTACATGCTAGTTATACCATCCTAAGTAAACAAATTGCTCTGAGTCATGATTTCCTGAGTTGCAAATAAGGTTAATAGTGCCAATTAACCAATGGTTACGAAGAGAGCAAAGAGAACAACCCAAAGACACAACAGTAACTCATGAGAGTTGAAGTACCAGGTTTACTAATTTTAATAGAAAATTCTCTAATTTATGTTTTAAAGTGATACCTGCATGTGATTAGCATTTTGTGTTTACACAAGGCAGAGCCACAGATGATTTCTTAGTTTTTTTTTTTTTTTTTTTTTTTGGTAGATGGTGGGATCAACAGTAGTAGCGAAGTTGGAGAATAAGGAGGTTTGAGTCCTCTTGTCTCGGGAATAGAATAATTTACATTACATACTGAGAGAACTATGCCAATCCTTCCTGCCAACAGCTAAGAATGTGATTTCCCATTTATAACTAAAACATCCAGCTTCATTATCTCTCATTCCTTGATCGCAAATGCCACTGTAAGCTCATGGGCATTCATCGCAGTGCCATGTTCTCTGCCAACTGAAATGCTCTTCTCATACAATCTGTTAGAATGCAAGAGGAAGGCATATCCAAGGATATGTGAGCATCTCAAACTGAACCTGATGGGCTCTTTAAGTATTTTTGACTTTAGGAGATCACCTCTTGAGCCAGTAATCAGTTTACCTATAGGTTCACACTTTGACAAAAAATGTCCTTGGCTGATCTGTTTCACCTCTCACTGCATGAGGGCTTCGGTGTTCTTATTCCTGCTGCTCTTGCAATTTTATTCTATCAGCAATTTGACTTTGCATCTGTGTAAGAGAACATTTTAATTAACATTTACACACGAGATCTGTGTTTGGTTAGTGGTGGCTAAGGTGTTTGTCTTATGTTTGCAGATCATTCATTCATTCATCTAAGCATTATATTTGTTAAATTCCTGTAGAAAAGAACACATTGAGGGGCAATTAAAATACATAAAATTATCCTTTGATTACTTTTTAAAGCAGCAAGTCAATCTGAAAATATAAGATGTAAGTGACGAGATTTTGACTAGAACTTAAAAAAAAAAAAACCCTAATGATTTTATCTGTATTTGATTTTGCTGGAGTAATGACCTCATTTAAAATACCAAATCTCATTTGAAGTCAACTAAAAACTTATTCGTCTTACTTATTAAATTCAGGACTCTCCTTGGTTTTCAGAGAAATGAGGGAATTCACAAAGAATTCAAAGAAAAAGAATCGGAATTATTAATTATATCTTTAGCCACAAGTTACTTTATTTCTCAACTTAATCACACACCCCACATAGAAAAATGCTTTATTTCTCTTATATTCATAAAATATACATATCTCATGTACAGTTGCACATTTTATTTTAGTCCCATAGAAAACTACATTGACTAAGGACCTGATTGGACTGCCCTATGCTTGACAAACCTCCTCAGATCCCTTCAGTTCCCTGAAGCCCTAGTTTCTCTGTGTTCCTGCAGAAAGCCTCTCTGTGATTTGAAACACCTCTCTGTGTCTATTTTAATGGCTAATTTTTCATCTTATTAATACAAATAACACAATACTTTCCTGTGCTGTGCAGTTTTAGATAAGATTCCATGGGGGTCTGGCCTTTTTCAGCTATATAAAAACATGTTCAACACATAAAGCAGGAGGGCAAAATGCATGCCCCATTGACCATTTGTACTGGAGAAGATTAGAACACAGAGTCAAAACCTATTCAGTGAATGTATTTTCCGGAGACAGGACTCTGGCAGTGGGCTCTGATAACTTCCAAACCCTTCAAGATGAAAAATGGGTAGAGAATATCAAGAAAACACACCCAACAACATGCACACTATGATGCGTGAAGGGTTGGGTTTGATTTTGAGTATTGATTATAACTGATATTATAAAAAAATAAAAAAATAACATGATAGTCTCAAGAAAAGAATATAAAGTATAAATAATGTCATATCAAACTTTGATCTCTTGTGCTAACTCACCCATGCCTTCTGTTTACAGAGTTATAACACCAAGATAAAAGAGAATACTATTAGCTTCAGTGTAGACACAAGAAATAAGAACAGTGGTTTCATTCATTCTAGGTATTCAGAGTTAATAACTGTAGCAATTTAAGCATGATAGTTGTTCAGATATGATCTCTATAGTGGAAATGTGATCAGTAAGGATGGATACATGAAGAAATTTGAGGATATTGCGATCTTTGAGAAGGCATCTTAATATATTCAGAATATTTGGACATTTTAAAAGATATTTTAAAATTTTTATTTATATGTATTATGTTGCATTTATGAGCGTGTGTGTGTGTGTACCTGTGCACACACATCCCTGCAGTGACCAAAAAAAAAAAAAAAATCCTCTGGAGTTTATGTTACAGGTGATTTGAGTCAAGGGCAAGAGTTCAGGGCACAAAACCAGTTCTCTAGGCACCGGAATGCACACTGAGTGTTTCATTATCTCTTTAGTCCCAGATTATTTGTTAGTAAATGATAGCCTACCACTCAACATTTTTTTATCAATAGTTTATTAAAGTATGGCAATATCTTGGCAACTGGCAGGAAACTACTCCATTTCTAACCACATTTGATGTGATAAAAAATATATATATATATGTTTGAAATAATTTAGACTGAGGCATCTATGGGGCTTTGGATTTCTGTATAAACAAACCAAAAACAACTTAGGGGAAAGAGTCCCAGGCTAGGCCAGTCAGTAATTGTCAACTAATGGGAGCTTTTCCTACACTTAAGCTGAACCAGTCCCAACCGCCAACTACCCTCTAATGAGTGACTTTCCACTAGAGTTATCCAAGTCCGAATGGAGCTGTGTTTTAACCATTCAAACCTTCGCTTTCCTCCCATAGCTCTCCTTCCTACTTCACTGTCAGAGCCTCAAACCACTCTGTGGACTGAACCTGGCTCATTTAAGAGTCACCACTCAAATAAACAATTAAAAATTTAAACTGCCTTGAGTTATCTTTTGAAAGTGTTTCATTATATCCATGTCCTAGAACAGTAAAAAAAAAATCATTTTTCACTTCCCCTTTGATTGTGTTGTATATTAGTTGAGGTTAAATGAAAATGGCCTCAAATTCGGTTTCAAAAAGTACTATAAACAAAATAGAACCAGTTAAGTGTGCTGCATATTTAAATTCCATTTACCATGTTTTGGGCTTTAATTCTCTCCTTCCTATTTGACTGATGACAAAGTTTTGAATATACTGCAACAGTACGGATTACTTTTCCAACTATCTATGGACTGGAGAGGTTTTTATATGTTATGTATCCTATACTTTCTGGCACTATATACATACACCAGAGACTTTATGACACAGTCGGCTCTGCCACACAGGAGCAATGAAGACTGACCACATTTCCTTTTTGTATTTATTATGCTATGTTCCTCTGCAATTAATAAGATTTTTTTCAATAAAGGTGCTATTTCTTTCAGCTATATTTAGACTAAAGTTTCAAGAGATTTGCTTCATTACAATGCAAAGGCTTAGGACATGGGTAAATTGGCTTGAATAAAACTAATGTAATTTCAAAAATGTTTTAAAATGTTACCTCTTCCCATTCACTTCCTTAATAGATCTGACAGTGAAGAAATTCACACTATGCAGTCATTTGGAATATTAATGCCAATGATTTTGAAATAGTTAAACTATTATTTCAGCCAGAAATTCTTCTGTAAATCACAAACATAGTCACTGTTCGAATGATGAAATCGTAAACCAAATTGCTGGGAGTTGGAATATTGTGATTTTTCATTTTAGGAAATGTACCCTCTCCAATCAGATATCACCCTCTATCACGGTGGGGAGGGAAAATGAGGAAAATGATAAAAATGGAAATTTAACCCATTTCTTCTGCTACTACTTACCAAGGTAGCCTGACTAAATAACAGGTAAGGAATTGTGGAGAGCTACCAAATTATGATGTGGCAATAGTGAACTATTAGCTAGTTTGTTTAAAATTAGATTCAGTACTGCAGAAAAGCTAATAGAATTTTCATTTAGTGTATGTGTGAGTGTGTGTGTGTGTGTGTGTGTACAGATAGATAAAACACAGGGACATGATAATTACCAGCCATCCTTAGCTACATGTGAAAAACTTCTTGGAAAAATTTAGGAACAAAATTAGTGAATAAAACAATTGCAACAAATTCCATTGCACTATAGGGCTTTAAGTCTACATAGAACCACTTAAATTCATTATTAATAAAGAACTTGGATAAACTGTAATAATAATACTATGTTTTAAAATCATAACATCAGGCAATCCTAACAGGTACTTTATTTAAACTACAGAGTTCAGTTGCAGATATTCCCAAAACATGAATTATCATTCTGTGAAGCGAACATAGAACAGCAGCCCATTGAATCTCCTGAAGGGTTCAAAGTGGGTTTAGACCTCCTGGTCTCTGATTATATCTACCAAGCAAAGTGAGAGGCAGAAGCAAAGCAATGATCCTAACTGATCAAGCAAAAATTAAATCCCTGCAAAGAGAAATTGTCAACTAATTGACAATTATGAAAAAGACAACTATTGAAGCATGAATTGTCCAGATCAACTAAGTTGCCAATATCATGTAAGCCCAACAGATAGTGCTATTAAAATTGATCACATTTACATATAAAAAAGAAAAAGTACATTGGGAAAGTAATTTAACCTCAAGTCTAACTATGCCTGCATTTTGTTGTAGAAGATTATGCTGGAAGAAAGATTTATTTCTAGGAGAGCAAGCACATGTAGAGGGAGATAGAGACAAAGGAACACAATAAAGGTTCTGAACTGAAAACAAGCGCACAATCTCCATAAGCATTCTGGGTTAGAAAAAAAATAAAGAGTAGGGAGCGCAGAAGAACCAGCAGTGCATATCTCGTCTTAGTACTAGAAAACTCACAGATGCGGTCAGCCTGTTTGGGGTAGAAATGGAGCAGACTGTAGTCTTCATACATTGCATGAATGTCTGCTACGGGCTGAGATACAAAGAGATCCACTTCCCAATACTCAGTGAGTTTCACCTAAAGATATTTTCATATATCTATTTTCCCATAGCAAATTACAGAAGATGAAGGGGTTTGGCATTGTACAGCTTTTCTGGGGCAGGGATCTGTGATTAGCTCAGTTCGGTTCTAAGGCTTTGGGGTTTGAGTTCCTCTTACGATTCTTAAGTAAAGGGAAAGGCTGTGAGCACCTCCTCTGTACTTGTGTTAACTTTATATCCAGACACTTTGCTGAAGTTGTTTATCAGGCTTAGGAGTTCTCTGGTGGAAGTTTTGGGGTCACTTAAATATACTATCATATCTTCTGCGGATAGTGAAATTTTGCCTTCTTCCTTGAAATTTGTATGCCTTTGACCTCCTTTTGTTGTCAATTGCTCTGTCTAGGACTTCCAGTACTACATTGAACAGGTAGGGTGTCTAGTCCCTGATTATAGTGGGATTGCTTCAAGTTTCTCTTCATTTAGTTTGATGTTGGCTACTGGATTGCTGTATACTGCTTTTACTATGTTTAGGTATCGGCCTTGAATTCCTGATATTTCCAAGACTTTTAACATGAAGAAATGTTGAATTTTGCCAAATGCTTTTTCAGCATCTAATGAGATGATCATGTGGTTTTATTTTCCTTGAGTTTATGTAGTAGATTATGTTGATTGGTTTCTGTATATTGAACCATCCCTGCATCCCTGGGATGAAAGCCAAGTTGATCATGGTGAATGATGGTTTTGATGTGTTCTTGGATTCAGTTTGCAAGAAATGTATCGAATAATTTTACATTGATGTTCATAAGGGAAATTTGACTGAAGTTCTCTTTCTTTGTTGGGTCTTTGTGTGGCTTAGGTATAAGCATAATTATTGCTTCATAGAACAAACTGGATAGTGTTCCTTCTGTTTCTATTTTGTGGAACAGTTTAAAGAGTATTAGTATTAGGTCCCTGAGGGTCTGATAGAATTCTGCATTAACCCCATCTGGTCCTGGGCTTTTTTTTTTTTGTTGTTTGGCAGACTTTTAAAGACTACTTCTATTTCTTTAGGGGTTATGAGACTGTTTAGATGGTTAATCTGATCCTAATTTAACTTTGGCACCTGGTATCTGTCTAGAAAATTGTCCATTTCATCCAGATTTTCCAGTTTTGTTGATTATAGGCTTTTGTAGTAGGATCTGATGGTTTCTTGAATTTTCTTAGTTTCTGTTCTTATGTCTCCCTTTTCAGTTTTGATTTTGTTAATTTGGATACTGTCTCTGTGCCCTCTGGTTAATCTGGAAAAAAAAAAGCTCCTGGTTTTGTTGCAGTATTGAGGCAAACATGGTGCTGGACAAGGAGCTGAGAGATCTAAATCTTGATTCACAGTCAGTTGAAGGGGACTGTCGTACTGGGCATACCTTGAACATATATAAGACTTCAGAGCCTGCCCCCACACTTCTTTCAACAAGGCCAGACCTACTCCAACAAGGCTATATCTCCTAATAATACCACTCCCTATGGGCCAAGCATTGAAACACATGAGTCTATGGGAGCCATACCTATTCAAACAATCACAGCTAACAAAATATAAGAACACAAAGCCTGTGAATACTAGAAGGTAGAGAACTTCTAGGGACATATTAGATATTAACTACAATGGAATGTCACCTAACCCTAGCCAATGGCAAACTAAAGGAATGACTAGCACCAAAGTCAGGAAATGCTAAGATAAAATTTGTAAAGGCCTAGAAAGTAAAAAAAATAAATATTCGAGAAATTGAACGAAATTAGAATATCTAAAAAATTAGGGATAGGAACGGGGTTAAAAGAATTCTGTGTTCTAGGTACAGTCAGACCATACAAATTACATGCTGAGATGGATAATTTGATTCCTGATATTTCTATAGTGGTGACTTGATTTTCCACATCTATCTGAGACTATCCTATAAGGAGGGTACTGTAAGAGTGGTAAGGATACAATATTATTGATATTAGTGAGAAGGAAATGAATACCTGATAATTGTATTGCAATGGTTGTGGCAAGGTAGAATATAATCAATTCTAGATCTTAAAGGAAGGTCTAATTTTATTTGAACAAGGGCTTGTTATGCAGGCATGAGGACCTGAGTCCAGACCATAAGTATCTACTGAAACAGCCAATATGATGTATACATGCCTATGATCCCAGAACTGGAGAAGCAGAGATAGAAAAACCCCAGATGTTTGCTGGATTTCTAGTCTAGCAAAATCAAAAAACTAAAAGACCAGTGAAAGACACTGTCTCAAAAACTAATGAGGAAAATGAGTGTGGAAGATACCTGATGGTAAGATCTGCCTTTCACTAAAATGCCTATAGATATGTACTCACAACTGCATGCACATACATTTAGACACACACACACACACACACACACACACACACACACACACACACAAGCAGACAAGCAGATTTTGGAACATCTTGGATGTGGCTGATCAGGAAAAGAAATTACTTACTATTGCTAAGTTTCTGGACTAAATAGCATATTTTATCATTAATGGAATGGAATACAGAGAGAGATAAGGAAAACTCTCTCCATTGGCAAAGTTTTGAGTCTTTGGTTTAAATATACTGTTTATGTTATTTAAAAGGATAATTTCCAAATGGTGAAGGAAAAAAGAATTTTAACTGTTGAAGATTAATATCTAATTTAACAACTAATCAATGCCCTGTAAATGAAAGGTATGTATTTTCAAGTAATTTATTGTTTTATAGAAAGAAATTGGAACTGAAAAATACAGTCTGTAATTGGATTCATATCATACTATTATTAGCAAAATATAAATCTAACAGTAGCTGATGGAAACCATACATTTTCAAGGTGCTCTTACCATCGTCATGCCTATAATAATACACATTAAAATTCATGTTAGTAATTTTCTAAAACAAGGTCAGTGAGAAGAAATAATCCCTTATTTATGTGACGTAAAGACCAAAAGAATCCAATCCTTTTATGTAAAAACAAAGATAATTGCACTGGCCCAAATTACTCAAATTGGCTAATTTTTTCTTTAATATTTACTTTTGTTGCTTTCTTTATCAAACTCAGTCTTGATTGGCCCTATTATGATTATGGAATTAATGTGTCTTTTATCAAATTTAACCTTATTGAAAAAATAGACAATCCCCTTAACAATATTTGCATATCTCTTCAGTGTGAGATATTGTGAGTTGAAATGCTCATGACTTTTTAAAAAGCAACAAATTCATTACTTAAGCATTATATTTCATAGTACAATATGTAAACATCAGTAGCAGCTTTAGCTGTTAAGCAAACACTCTGATTTAAGTTTAATTTTTCTTTGTTTCTTTCATCACAATGGCTCATTTTCCATAGCAGTTCTCATATATATAGTTATTTTTCTTTTTTAATTAATTTATTTTTATTGGTTATTATATTTACATTTCAGATTTTACCCCTATTCCCTATTCCCTATTCCCTCCCCCCCTGCCCAGGAACCCCCTATCCCATCTCCCCTCCTCCTGCTTCTATGAGGATGTCCCCCATGTGCCCCCCAACTCCCACCTCCTCACCCTCAAATTCTCCCACACTCAGAGTCCAGCCTTTATAGGACCAAGGATCTCTTCTCCTACCTATTCCCAACAAGGCCATTCTCCTCTATATCTACATAAAGAGTCATGGATCCCTCCCTATGTGCTCCCAGGCTGGTGGTTTTAACCCTGGGGAGCTCTGGTTGGTTGGTATTTTTACTCTCCTCATGGGGCCACAAACCCTTTCAGCTTCTTCAGTCTCCTCTCTAACTCCTCCAAAGAACCCTTTGATCAGATCAATGGTTAGCTGTAAGCATCTGACTGTGAATATGTCAGACTCTGGCAGACCTTTAAGGAGACAGCTATATCAGGCTCTTGTCACCATGCATTTCCTGACATCCACATCAGCATCTACCTTTGGTAATTGCACATGGGATGAATATCAGGTAGAATGGTCTTCACACAGCCCCTCCTTCAGTTTCTGTACCACATTTTGTCTCCATATTTGCTCCCTTGAGTATTTTGTTACTCCTTATAAGAAGGGCCGAAGCACCCACACTTGATGTTCCTTCTTCATAAGCTTCATATGGTCTGTGAGTTGAATCTTGGCTATTTCAAGCTTCTGGGCTAATATCCGCTAATCAGTGCGTAAATACTGTGTGTTCTTTTGTGATTGGGTTACCTCACTCAGGAAGATATATACAGATTCAATGAAATCCCCATCAAAATTCCAAATCAATTCTTCATAGAGGTAGAAAGAGCAATTTGCAAATTCATTTGGAATAACAAAAAACCCAAGATAGCGAGAACTACTCTCAACAATAAAAGAAATTCTGGGGGAATCACCATCCCTGACCTCAAACTGTACTACAGGGCAATAGTAATAAAAACTGCATGGTATTGGTACAGAGACAGGCAGGAAGATCGATGGGATCAAACTGAAGATCCAGAAATGAACTCACACGCCTATGGTTACTTGATCTTTGACAAAGGAGCTAAAATCATCCAGTGGAAAAAGGACAGCATTTTCAACAAATGGTGCTGGTTCAACTGGAGGTCATCATGTAAAAGAATGCAAATCAATCCATTCTTATCCCCTTGTACAAAATTCAAGTCTAAGTGGATAAAGAACCTTCACATAAAACCAGGTACACTGAAACTAATAGAAGAGAAGGTGGGGAAGACCCTCAAATACCTAGACACAGGGGAAAAGTTCCTGAACAGAACACCAATGGCTTATGCTCTAAGATCAAGAATTGACAAATGGAACCTTATAAAATTACAAAGCTTCTGTAAGGCAAAGGACACTGTCAATCGGACAAAACAGCAACCAACAGATTGCGAAAAAATCATTACCAATCCTACATCCGATAGAGGGCTAATATCCAATATATACAAAGAACTCAAGAAGTTAGACTTCAGACAACCAAATAACTCTATTAAAAATGGGGTCCAGAGCTAAACAAAGAATTCTCAACTGAGGAAACTCGAGTGGTCGAGAATCACCTTAAGAAATATTCAACATCCTTAGTCATCAGGGAAATGCAAATCAAAACAACCCTGAGATACTACCTCACACCAGTCAGAATGGCTAAGATCAAAAACTCAGATGATAATAGAAGCTGGCAAGGATGTGGAGAAAGAGAAAGACTCATCCACTGTTAGTGGGATTACAAGCTGGTACAACCACTTTGGAAATCAGTCTGGTGGTTCTTCAGAAAATTGGACATAGCATTACCTGAGGACCCAGCTATACCACTCCTGGGCATATACCCAGAAGACACTCCAACATATAACAAGAACAAATGCTCCACTATGTTCATAGCAACCTTATTTATAGTAGACCGAAGCTGGAAAGAACCCAGATGTCCTTCAACAGAGAAATGGATACAAAAAATGTGGTACATTTACACAATGGACTATTACTCAGCTATTCAAAACAATGAATTCGAGAAATTCTTAGGTAAATGGATGGAACTAGATTTTTTTCATTGGCAATTAACATATAGTTATATTTAGGGGAGTCATTACTAAATCTCTACACTGGAATTCCATTCTTGTCCTTCCTACTAACTACTAAAAGCAAATTTTTGTTTGTGCTTTCAGGAAAACATGATTGTCTTTAAAAATCAATCTGGTCGTCTTGGCTCTTCCCCTCTGCATCAAGCTTGTCATATATATTTGCTGAGATGCTAAAGATAAGACAAAAATAAAGGTAACGTAAAAATAAGCTTTACTGAGCACCGACGTAAACATAAACATTGGCGAAGGACAATCAAGGAGGCACACACAATCCCTGCATGGAGGAAGTGGACCAGGAGGATTACTAGTTCAAAAATATCCTCCACTACTTATGTAGCGAGTCCTGGGCCAATGTGGGGGTACAGGAGACCCTGCCACAAGTAACAGAGCAAAACTAACCAATAAACAAAAACAAAACAAATAAATAAACAAACAAACAAAAACAGGACACCAGCAAAACACATTAAGTCAAGATGGCCATGTATGCAGTCTGGGGCATGCTCTGTTTGTTGGTTTTCCTCAATTTTATATAAATAAACCATGTCAAGGAAAAACAATATTCTCTTACTCTTTTTTTTTTTATTGCAAATTTTATTAACCTGGCAAAAACGTAAAGATGGTTTTAGATGAAGGAGCTAAACATTATTCAGTTTACTACTTAATATGATCCAACTGCCTCACAGAATGGTCGCATTTGTTTGTTTCTCCACTTTAAAGGTTAAAATATTAGCAAAAAAGCACATGATGCCCTGCACAGAGAGGCATCTAGACTTCCTTAACTGTATTATGGTTTTGTAATAACTGCTGAAAACTTCCCTTTCTGGGTCTACTTCCCTTTGAAGATAACTGACATATGGTCTTCTGAATCGTGAGGTAGACTCCTGGGGAAAGAGTATGTGCTAAAATGTATTCCTGCAGTGAGCCTCTTACCTCAGGTGTTTTCTGCAATTCGGTGCAGATTTCCAGCTTGCCATTTCTTGGTCATTCAATTCAACCACACAATTCACTTTCTCCCTTCCTATATTAGAGCTATCCATCAGCAAAGTGAATTCTACTTTTTCAATCTTTTCATTAGGGACCAAAAGATGAACAGCTCACAGCACCTTCCTCATGTTGATTGTTCCCGGATTGTTATCCCAGTCGCAACCACTCCTCCTAAAGCCTCAGCGGCATCTCTGCCCAGTTGCACAGATATCATTTCACTCTGCCATTCATCTGAATTTCTTCTCAATTGAAATACTGGTACCCACTTGGGTTTCCAATAACATCTTGAGCTCAGGCTTTTTTGCACCCAAAATGGTTTTAATTTTGTCAAGAGAGAGAGCTCCCGAGTCCAATTCCCGGTACCAGCGTGGTAGCTCGCAACCATCGATAACGGGGTCTAATGAATGCTCTCTTCTATTGGATACCCTCTTCTGTCATGTAGGCCAGCATGCAAATAGAGCACTCCTACACATAAAGTAAATAAAGTCTAAAAGAAACAGAGTATGGAGATACGTTAATAAGTTAATCTAAGTGAATGTTATAAATTAAGTCTTTTTAGTTTTATGTTCCCTATATTTATAAAAATATTTAAAATATTTACCTCCAGTTCTCTGGGAATTTTAGCTATGTTTTACCTTTACTTTGCACCTGCTATGTGTTATTTCTTGTGTTGTTCTCTATGACAGCTTTTATACCCTTTCAATTATAGGCATAAACTAACCCCAAACTTGAGTTTTAAATTTCATTATGACATTAATCAGGCTTTGGAACAGTTTATCTCACACAACAATATTTACAACTCATCCATGCAGTAAATTATACTTTTACTTTCCCAACCAACATTTTCTCTTCTCCAAGATTAATTGTATTGATTAAGTAGCTGCATTGTTCCCAAGTCAAACTCAAGAACTAGCCAAGTTGACACAGTATCTGCTCAGTATCTTTAGGTATTTGGTGAACTATTAGGGTTAATTCTTTGTGAATGTCACCAGAGAGTTAACCATTCTCCCAACTTAACTGATTAGAATGGGGTTTTCGCCTTGAGACTTTCCTCTGGCATCAGTGTGGCGTGCCCTCAGCTTCTCTCCTCTGTAAATTCCTTTTCTCTGTCATGTGCCTCAATACACAAGTAAAGATGTGAAGAAAGTTTGGGAGGATTCAGTTTCTTTACTATACCATTTTTACTAAATGATCAACATATGTGCAACAAGAGAGTCTCAGACTGAAACTGTGAGAACTTCTCCTATAGCTTATTTCAAAGTCTCTTCCAGTTCTGGCCTGGATCTGTCCTCTTAAAATTCATGTTCTTCAGATATAAGATACCATATCCCAGCTCTATAACTTACTGTTTAATTGGTGTCTTAGTCAAGGATACTATGGCTACCATTGAAAACTAAGATCAAAGCAATTTGTGGAGAAAATGATTCATTCCACACTTCCCCATGACTCTTAGTCACTGGAGGAAGTCAGGACAGGAACTCAAGCAGGGCAGAATCTTGGAGGCAGGAACTGATGCCAGAGGTCATGGAGGGCTACTGTTTGGTGGCTTGCTCCTCATAGTTTGCTCAGCCTGCTTTCTTCTAGCCATCAGGATCACCAGCCCAGGAGTGAGCCAACATAGAATGGGCTGATCCCTCCTCCTACTAATCACCAGTTAAGAAAATGACCTAGCATGCATGATCTAATGGAGGCTTTTTACACAATTGAAGCTCCCTCCTCTCTGATGACTCTAGCTTGCATCAAGTTGAGACAAAACCAGCCAACACAGTTCCTAAGTCCATTTCTTTTCCTGAACTTTCTGTCCCCATTTGTGACATTGTTTATTCTTTGTTGAAGGCCATTGTATCTTCTGACAATCCATTTGCATAGTGTTGATTTTTAAAGTTAACATTACTTTTCTCTCCAGATTTATAGCTAAATATTTCACTGTTCCAGACTACTCCTAGGCATTTTATCTTTTCTGAAAGGTTTGTTGTTGTTGTTGTTGTTGTTGTTGTTGTTGTTGTTGTTGTTTTTAATCAACTTGAATACTTCATGATATACTTTCAAGTCAGAATCACCTCTGAGTTGTTTCATGTTCTTTGAGAGTTGCAAATACTACTATAAAATCATGTGCTGGCTGTGGTCTGTAGATTTGCTTACTGGGGCCATTCTTGTACAGAAGTTCTATTTTAATTTGTAAAGTATATTACTTGATTTCTCCCTAAAGAAACATTAAAAATATTTCTTTTATATTTTAGTCATGTTTTCTCTTGGAAAGGGGGTGGGGGAGTCCCCATAGAACAAAACTCAGTAAAAATGGAAATAAATAACTCAGGTATGCCATGTCCTTCTCTAACTGACCTCATGCTGATCCTAGCAAAAAAAACCGGGCTCTAACCCGAGAGATGGGAAGGGAAGACTTTGGGGAGCTGAGGGGCTCCAGTGGAGTCAGTAATGGAAATCAATTATGTAAAGGGTTCCTTGCTAATTAGTTAATGCTCTTCTTCCTTGATACTTCTCTGTCACCTCTACATCACACAGAGCTCCAGTTTCAGTGGCCTCTGCACATTTTGTTGCCTTAATTTGTTGTAGATTGACTCTTAGCTATAATTCTTTAGTGGTATTTTTACAGATTTTAGAATAAGGAAAAGTAAATTTAAAAAAATGCCCAGTTCTTCATCTTTCTCAGAAATCCAAACTCTCTTGTGTTGATGATAAAATGTACCTTCTTGACCTTATTTGAAGATCCTAATCACAGACGATTTGACCAGGGTTCCTAAATCTCCTGTCATGACCAGTAATTTCTCTGAGACTAAGTCTGGTCCTTTAAGTATCCCATAGAATTAATTTTCAACCACTAGTATGCTGGCAGTGCCATGATATGGCTACTTCATTGTCCATTCCCTCTGGTTTCTATAGTTACCTATTTTTATTCATGAAGGTTTTGTACTAGAAAATGTCATGAAGCCCTACACATTATTTTACCTAAAATGGCCATTGTCAAAGGGTTTCTCCATGTTTTATGAGTACTCATTTTGCATTTAACATCACTGTACTGAGGCAGGAGCTAAGTACTTCTCCTAACCTTCTAGATCTTCCAATGTTATAGCACCATATTTAAGCCTAATGGAGGAAGAACACAGAAACCCCCATCCTCGGCTGAGGATCCATTAGTAGATGATTGCTTCTAAAGCAAAGAGATTTGATTTCATATGTGGACAGGGAGGGGGCTTCCCTGATAGGTTGACAAAACTGTGGCATTGATTTTTAAACTAGGTGGGTTGTCATAAAATAAGAGGGCATGGGGTTAGGATGGAAACATGGAGGTGAGGCTCAGGGAGAAATTTGGGGCAGAAATGTAATCCAAAAGCATTGATTACATGCATGAAATTCTCAAAGAATAATATTTTTAAGAAGTTCTCTGACCATCACTTCATCATCTCCTCCAATGAGTTCTACCAAACAAGATAGTTCCCTCGGTCCTCTGCTCGCCTGTACTCAGAAATGCTGCCATGTTTTCCCTGTGTTTATCCTTCACTTCATATTCATCTTATTCATCTTACTTTTCCAATAGAGTCCTTTTGTCCCCATCTCCTCTTTCTGTTGTATGACATTTCCATTTTCCAGACATTTCTGAGTTTATTTTATGCTGAAGAATTTGTTCTAAACTAAAAAATAATAAATAAACAAAATTTCAATATCTACTTCTCAATCCATTTAAGGTACCTTCTTCTTAGACGTTCATGTCCAGGTTTTAAGTTCTTTCATGGGTTGCAAACAACTTCAAGTAAATAACATTAGAAATTTTATTTTCATCGCCAGTCTTTCTCTGGGCCATATTGCTACCTGTATGTCTTCTGAATAGATGATTCAACTGATTGGTAGTCTCCATAATATCTCATGTCCAAAACCAAATTTGCCAGCTTTCCCTTCACCACCTATTTGGGCTTTTCCTTAGGAATAATCTAACTCAACTTAAGCCTATCTTCCTACCCATAGATGTCACAACAGAAACAACTTAACAGAGTACTGGGATGAAATGACATAGCCTGCCAAGTAAGTACCCTAAGTCTTTATTTGCCAACTTCACATTAGAAGTGCTTTTGTAATTATTTGTTATCATTAAATGCAAAGATATTATCCTCAACTTAATACCTTTTCAAATTTTACCACTACTATAATTATGTTATTGTTTTTCAGATTTAGTACTGTTTCAACATCTCCCTATTCAGCCTAGGCTCCTGGAGTAACTTTATCTTGAGTTTTGTCGTTATATTATTCCTCTGGGAGAGAGGTCTAAATAATGGGCTTTCTGGTTACTGGCTCAAGGACATACTGATTTGGGGAAAAGATTCTATCTTTGTGTTTTTAGAAAACAAGATTAAGGTATTTAGTCCTCAGAGAATTATATGAATCAGACATGACAGAGGTAGGACTCTGGAAGACTAGAATCCAGAGAATCAAACAAAAAGAAATTACCTTGATGATGCTAAAATTTGTTTTGAGATTTGTATATTACAGAATATGCAGCCTTGGTAAATGAATCTCCTTGTCAGGCAAGTTGAAGTGACCTGCTTGAACTCCTGATGTCCTAGACTTGCAGATGGATTCAGTTAAGACAGATATCAGAAACTAAATCAATCATTGGTGTGGTCTTCTTAAGGCCAACTAACTCCCCCTACCCCTCTTCAAAATATCTCTACACCCATAATCAACTTGAAGAAGTTATAAAGAGTTGGCGTCCCGATTCTCTGGGTTTTGGGGACTGGAGGAGGTTATAATTAGGTTGTCATTCTAGGGTATTTAGAAATGGTCTTTATTGGAACAAGCAGGAATAGCTAGAATTGATTACATAACCATAATCTATTAGTAGAAATCTGTATAATTGTTACTAAGCTGAACTTATAATTTCTTGTTTTGTTACACAATTTTGATGCAAATTCGAGGGTTTCATTGGTATAGATTTCCTCTATTGATACAAAATTTTATAAGTACAAGGCTTAGACCCAGTCTTTCTTTTTTTGTTTTTTTGTTTTGTTGTTTTGTTTTGTTTTTCGAGACAGGGTTTCTCTGTGTAGTCCTGGCTGTCCTGGAACTCACTCTGTAGACCAGGCTGGCCTCGAACTCAGAAATCCACCTGCCTCTGCCTCCCAAGTGCTGGGATTAAAGGCGTGTGCCACCACCGCCCAGCCAGTCTTTCTTTAACTATCATTTAAAAACTGACCTGAGATGATTAGCCTGTGAGTTAAGGGCCTAATAGCAAATTTACAGCTCTGTGTTTATTGTTAGGGTACTTTCTAGATTTTAATTAGAAATAGCTGAGAGTAATTAATGGACAATAGTCCAGATTGCTTTACATAGATAGTTAGTTTTCAAAAAATGTTAGAAGTCCACAAAATATGACATTATAGACATTTCTTTATTAAGGATCATTTGACTAGAGACCTGCCTGCTCCTGACTGCTTACCTTTCTTGGATTCTAAGAAGAAATTGAGCATCTTTTGAGTTACTCCAGTTGTGATGAGACAACTACTAGGCAAGAATTGCCTCTTTTCATTTATAGACAAAATACTGTCCAGAAAAAGGATACACTATGCAGAATAATTGACTGATAACTTCTTCCAAGATAGTGATCAGCCCTTAAAAATTCTGCATCACTAGGTCTGTCATGTTCCTGGGCCAGAATGCTGAAGGCCAGATGCTCCAACATTTTGAGATATAAGGGACTGTCCAGGTAATCATCAGTCTCTATAATTTGGCTAAGTTTTAGAAGCTATGTTTTGTGCTTCCCATATTTTCAGTTAATTCACTGATTCTTGGGTTTCTGCTGAGGTTAAAGACTTATAGTCTCATAGCCAATCCAGGCTATTTACTTTGAGAGAACAGATTTGAGAGGATCATTTCAGATGGCATTCATTCTAAAGCCAAGATATAAGCTAGGTACAGAACTATAGTCTTTTAAGTTAGGATAGATGACAATGGTGTTTTTATTGACAATAATGTTGGACTGGGTATTAGGTCTGTCTTGTACCTTACAATTACAAATTGGTAATAGTTGTGCTCAATTTATATTTTGAGGGAAAGTTGTTTTGTTTTGTTTTGTTTTGTTTTGTTTTGTTTATTCTAACAGAAAGGGTAAAATGTGACAGAAATTTCCTGCCCAATGTATATGCATCAAGAGCCCTGTCATTGGATGGGGAAGAAGGAGGCAGAGCTAGGAGTTGGGAGAAGAGAGAAAAAGAGAGAGGAAGGAGGAGAAAGTGGAGAAGAGAGATGGCAACAGACATTACCCTTGTGTGTCTAGCAATCTCAGGTAGTTATTCATATCAAGGCTAGATAATTGGGATAACAATTCTAATCATGTGGGCAATCTTGTGTATTGAGTATTTGCTGATATATAAATCTATTTGGTTAACCTTAAGCTTTAGAGTTTTACTTTATTGGATTACTGAGAAATGGATATGCCAACAACTGGGTGGTTATGGCTGTGAAGGAACTAGCAGCCCCAGGGACAAACAAACCAGGGCTGGAAGTACAGCAACTAGTCACTACTGGAGCAAGCTAATGAACAGCCCAGTGGAACCAGCTTGGGAGCTCCAGTCTTACTGGAGAGCCTGCTGAGACAAATGGGTTTAGAGTGGGAGCTAGCTGAACACTTTTTTTTCTAATACCTCCAACAACAACTTTATATGTAAAACATCTGTTAAGTAGATGTATTAATGTAAGTGCAGTACACTTCATGGCTCTAACATTTAACAAGAAAGCATTTATATATATTTTAAATGTACCAATATTTTTTTAAACATAACCAAATCCAAGTTCTTTTGTGGATTGTGTCAGATTGTACACTTTTTCAGTGCTCCCCATCAGAAAGCAAATTCCCAAGTATCAGAAAGTATAAAGTAAATGTTTGTGCTACATATACATATTACATTCTTTCTACCTCTTTAATTGCTTTGTTTTATATTGTATAGTAAATAAAAAGTAAAAAGAATTGAAGAACTTTTGAGTCATATATAATTTCCAAAGGATTACAACTCTTTACACAAACACACACACACACATACACACACACACACACACACACACACACACACACATACATACATACATACATTTACACAAAACACCCTGTGAAAAAAGAGAGACAGAGAGATTTCTAACAACTAATAAGTAAGCTAAATAGATCATTCATTTAATACACAAGGGGCAGTAAATAAGCAAATTAATCATACACACACACACACACACACACACACACACACATTAAATCTGGTTGAGCAATAAACTACAACACAATAATGAAACAATATCCCAAAAAGTCAGTCTTAAAGTACAATAATGTAATCTATATTGTATCAATTGGCAGTCTACAGATAACTCTAATACCAGTTGAACATTTAGGAAACAAGAACATTGGAAAACATTTTCTGAAAGAAATTTAATGAGAAGGAAAACTATTAGCTGGTACTGGGAAACAAACATGGAGAAATGTATACAATATTCTTTATGCTTGATATGTGATATTTGAGGGTAATATTTGTTTTATTAAATAATAAAACTTTTATACTATCTACATTTAGTTTTCGTCTTAGTCTATAAAATTCTAACATGTTCGCTTTAAATATTAATATATTTTATTTAATTAAAAACTAAATGACATGATATTTTGAGAAATATTTTATCAATAATTCCATTTTTCTTAATAATAAGGATGGATTGGTGGTGGGGTTTAACTAAATTTGTGAAGATATTCTTGAACATTTTAAATTATATATCTAAAACTGAACATAAGTTTCAAATTATGAATATGTATATATTCATGAAACAAATATCATTTCCTATACTTTCTCTTTATTGATAATTTTAACTTCACATATAAGATTGTATAACTATATTTGTTTTGTAATACAAGTAGGTTTTTTTTTTATTTGAAAATCTTTAATGGATATTTTATTTACATTTCAGATGCCATCCCCTTTCCTCATTTCCCTTCCCTAGAAAAAAACCTATCCCACCTCCACTTCTCCTTTTTGCTTTTATACTATTTTTTTAATGTTAATCAAAGGCTTTATAAATTTGGTAATGCTCAATATCAATCAGAAGTGTAATCCAATACCCAACCTAGATATATCAAATATCTTTGACTAACGGGGACATGTGAACATCCACCTCCATGCCCCCCACCCTCTTATCACCTAGCTCCTCCTCTCCTTCTCCTCCTCTCCTTACTCCTTATTTTCCTCTTCTTACTCCTCCCACCTTAGCTCCTCCTGCATATCACTGTTCCTGTTAAAATAAAATTTTTCCCTCAAAACACAATTAGAGCATAATTACACCAATTTGTACCAGCGAGGTACAAGATAGTCCTAATATTCAGTCCATCATTTTGTTGACTAAACAGAACCTCTGTCGTCCCTCCTAAAAGATTTAATTCTGAACCTGGCTTTTTTTTCTTGGCTTTAGAATGAATGTCAGCTGAAAACGTTCCTCTCAAACCTTCTCTCTCAAAGTAAATAGCTGGGATTTGCTATGAGACTATAAGTCTTTAACCCCGTCAGAAATCCAGAATGACTGATTTAAAACAGAAAATATGAGAAGTACCAAGCATAGCTTCTAAAACTTAGCCAAATTATAGAGACCACTGAGCACCTGGACAGTCTCTATGCTACAGAAAGTTGGGGCATTCGATCTTCAGCCTTCTTGCCCAGGATCATCTGACAGACCAAGTCATGCAGAATTATTAAGGGCTGATTACTCTGTCTTGGCAGATATTATCAGTCAACTATTCAGCAAGTGTGTCCTTTTCTGGACAGTGATTTGTCTGTAGATGAAAAGAGGCAATTCTTGCCTAGTGGCTATCACACCACTACTGGAGTAATTCCAAAGATGCTCAATTTCTTCTTAGAATCCAAGACAGGAAGCTGTCAGGAGCAGACAGGTCTCTAATCAAAATGAACATTAATGCAGAAATGTTTGTAACGTCAATTCTGTGGACTTCTGACGTTTTGAAAACCAACTATCCATGTAAGGCAATCTGGACTATTGTTTGTTAACTCCTCTCGGCTAAATAAAATATAGAAAACACCCTAACAACAAACTCAGAGCCATGAATTTGCTATAGGCCCTTAACACACAGGCTAACCATCTCAAATCACTTTAAAAACCTAAAGAAGGACTGGATCTAAGCCTTTTTTTTTATTCCTAAATGTGTTATATAGGAAACAATGCCTATGAGAGTAGCAATATTAATCTCACTTTATATCAATAAGAAACTCATACCAATGAAAACCTTAAACTTGAAATCAAAGTAAATTTTGTACCATTTAAGAAATTAAAACTTCCTCTTAATAACAATTATACATATTTCTACCAATAGGTTATAGCTATGCAATAAATCCTAGCTAATCCTCCCTGTTCCAACAAAACCACTACTTTCCCCTAGAGAGACAACCCTATATTAACCACCTCAGTCCCCAAGCCCAGGGAATAGGGGTGCCGACTCTTCATTAACTTCTTCAAGCTGATTATGGGCATTGAAATATTAGAAGAGAGGCAGGGGGAAGGGTAAATTGATAAGCCTCTGACATCTGTGTCTTCACTGCATCCAGGTGCAATTCCAGGACATCAGAGGTTCGACCAGATCTGCTCCACTCACTTGATGAGTAGATACACCGAGGCTGTGTATTCTGCAATATACAAATCTCAAAACAAATTTTAGTATTGAGATAATTTTTTGTTTGAATTCTGGAATCTAGTTTTCTGGCAGCCTGCCTCTATCATGTCTAATCCATATAATTTTGGGAGTTTCTATGAGGGTGTACTCCCACCAACCTCCCATTTCAACTCTCTGTTCTCAAATTCTCCAACACTAGGGAATTCAAACTTTCAGGCACCAAGGCCCTCTACTTCCACTGATGACTAACCCCTTACCCCATCCCCCCTCGTCCAATTAATATGAGGGTATGCTCTCACCATCATCTCATTCCCACCTCCCTGCTCTTGAAATTACCCAACACTAGGGAATCTGAACTTTCAGGTATCAAGGCTGTCCATTTTCACTGATGCCTGGCAAGGCCACCCTCAACTATACAGGTGGAGCCATGAGTCCCTTTGTGTTCTCAGGCTGGAGATTTTAGAATGGCTACTCCAGCTTGTTTCTTAGGGCCATTTGCTTGAAAAATTGTTTTCCAGCTTTTTACTCTAAGGTAGAGTCTGTCTTTGTCACTGAGGCAGGTTTTCTGTATGTAGCAAAATGCTGGACCCTGTTTATGTACCCAGTCCATTAGCTTATGTGTTTTAATTGAGGGATTGAGTCCATTGATGTTAAGAGATATTAAGGAACAGGGATTGTTGCTTCTTGTTATTTTTGTTACTAGAGGTGAAATTATCTTTGTGTAGCTATCTTCTTTTGGTTTTGTTGGAAGAGGATTATTTTCTTGCTCTTTCTAGGGTATAATTTCCCTCCTTGTATTGAAGCTTTCCTGCTATTATTCTTTGTAATGCTGGGTTTGTGGAAAGATATTGTGTAAATTTGGTTTTGTTGGGGAATATCTTGGTTTCTCCATCTATGGTAATTGAGAGTTTTTCTGGGTATAGTAGCCTGGGCTGGCATTTGTGTTCTCTTAGGGTCTGTATGACATCTGTCCAGCATCTTCTAGTTTTTATAGTATCTGGTGAGAAGTCCCGTGTAATTCAGATAGGTCTGCCTTTATTTGTTATTTGGCATTTTTCCCTTACTACATTTAATATTCTTTCTTTGTTTTGTGCACTTGGTGTTTTGATTATTATGTGACGGGAGGTATTTCTTTTCTGGTCTAATCTATTTGGCATTCTATAGGCTTCTTGTATGTTTATGGGCATCTTGTTCTTTAGGGAAGTTTTCTTCTCTAATTTTGTTGAAGATATTTATTGGCCCTTTAAGTTGGGAATCTTCACTCTCATCTATACCTATTATCCTTAGGTTTTGTCTCCTCATTGTGTCCTGGATTTCCTGGAAATTTTATGTTAAGAACTTTTTGCATTTTGCATTTTCTTTGACAGTTATGTCAATATTTTCGATGGTATCTTCTGCACCTGAGATTCTTTCTTCTATCTCTTGTATTCTGTTGATGATGCTTGTGTCTATGACTCCTGTTTGTTTCCTAGGTTTTCTATTTCCAGAGTAGTCTCCCTTTGTCATTTCTTGATTATTTCTACTTTCATTTTTATGTCCTAGATAGTTTTGTTCAATTCCTTCACCTGTTTGGTTGTGTTCTCTTGTAATTTTTTAAGGGATTTTTGTGTTTCCACCTTAAGGGCTTCTACCTGTCTACCTGTGTTCTCCTCAAATTCTTTGAGAGTGTTATTTATGTTCTTCTTAAAGTCCTCTATCATCATCATTAGAAGAGATTTTAAATCTGAATCTTGCTTTCCTAGTAATATGGGCAATTCAGGACTTTCCTGTGTGGGAGAACTTGGTTCTAAGGATGCCAAGTACCCTGCGTTGCTGATGCTTATGTTCTTGCACTTGCCGGTTGCCATCTGGATCTCCTTAGTGCTACCTGCACTGTCTCTGACTGGAGCCTGTCTTTCCTATTTTCTTGGTTTTATCAGAACTGTGTGGGGTGGGTGTTACTACTGGGGTAAGAGCTGGGGCCCAAAATCTGCTCAGTCCTCCAGGCCAGGAGTGACTTCCTGGGTCCTAGTGGGTTCCAGTTACTCCCTGTTTGGGGCAGGCATTGCTGTCTGCTTACCTAAGATAATGCCAGGGTTAGAACACCTGGGAGGCCTGCTTTCTCTGGGTTCTTAGAAATTGGGGGCAGAGCTGCCATCTGGGATCTGCTCAGTGCTCAGGCCCAGACCAGAAGGAACCAATCATACAAGTAGGTTTTAACAATTGTCAGTTGATATACTTTTCAAATGTGTCAAAATTATTAATTTAAATACGATTACAACATTCATTGAAATACATTTATTAAATTAATTTACATGCTAATTGCTTTACATGCTCCTTTGTGTGTTTTCTTAAAGTAAATATGATCTTTCTTGTTGTCTTAAAATAAAAAATGGAATGAGTTCGTAAGTTATATGATGTACATTGTCCATAAGATGAACAAGCCTAATCAGAAGTTCCAGAGATTTGATTGATATTTTAAAAGGCCATGATCAAACTATACTGTTCTCACTGCTATTAGTAATAGAAATGATACTTTCTCAAGAAGTTGATCATCATAAGTTGCTTTAGTGCTTGAACTTCTAGACTAAATGCCCTTTGGCTGGGTCACCTTTTAAAAAAATGTATATTTTATACCTGTATTGATGATGATGATGATGATGATGATGATGATGATGATGATGATAATGATGATGATAATGATAATGATGATGATGACAACCAGTCTTGGTTAGATATATCAAATAACCTTATTAGAAAGATAAATACTTTCATAAAAAAAACATTTTGCAACCCTTCTAAAACTGGTATTTTCAGATAAATTATCCAGGTTTCTACAGAAACTGTAACTTTTTCTCTTGACCAAGCATTTGTGTTCATTTCTTTTGTGGCAACCAGGTTTTCAGATGCAGAGAATACAAAGAACAGAACACAGATAGTAAACAATAATCTAGCTCACATTACTCACTATGACACACGAAGTTTCTTTGAGCTTCATATGAGAAAAATGCATTGTTTAATGGCTTTAAAAATGTATTTGTGTGAGTATGCATGTGCCATGGCGCACATGCAGAGAAGAGAGGTCAGTAGGCAGGCATGGGGATTTTTCTATATTCAGCCTTTCTGGACACTCAATTGTTAAAAATGTTAAAAATGCTTGAACATCACATACACAGTTCTTTATGATACAGATGTTAGTCTATGTGAGAAGTCAAATCATAATTCAAATAGGTCAAATGCAATTGAAACCAAATTTACCCTATAACGTGCCTGATCAGATCACCATATTTACAAAGGGATTAGGTTGCAGTTCAGGACCTGTGTAAGTGAATTCACATGATATACTCGTTATCTAATTGGCAACAGAAAATGCGGTTACTGTTATGTGTCCTTGGAGACTATTGTTTGGAAACCCTTTGTATAGCATAACCCTTAATTACCTTTATTGCTAAAAGGACAATCCAATGGAAGCTAACATATGCATTTTTTTTCCATTAAGAAAAGCCTTTAAAATGCAATTTTATTTACTTAAAACTAATGTATGTCCACAAGGCCAAAAATAATTATTTTTTTTTTCAAATATGTGCTCAAGGAACAGAAAGTGATTGAATTTAAAGTACTTCTTAAATGGTTCATGGAACAGCATCAATATCATGTCCAAAGGGACTTTTACTAATCCATTTTCTTGTCTAAAACTAAGGATTTAATGGAAAGGCTTTGTGTAATGGATGGATAAATAAGTTATTTTCACAATGCTGTTTTATAGGAGAGAATACTAAAGGTGATGTTACATAGTAGTATAGTCAGTTTACTTAAACTGATTCTTTATAATAGATGTTATCTCCATAATTGATGCTAAGAATGCAATACATTTGGCTACAGATATACAAAAAAAATTATTTCTGGGAGGAGGAAAGCTTGGCTGATTAATAACATCAGCTTTTTTTTCTAAGGATACAGGAATTAAAAGTTCCAGGGTATATATAGTCAAGTTCTTGGCTCTAGACTACTGTTTCTGAACTTGCGGATCGCAATCCCTTTGGGGGCTAAGCAAACCTTTCACAGTAGTTGCAGATCAGATATCTTGCATATTGTATATTTACAGCATAGCTCATAATAGTAACAAAATTACAGTTATGATGTAGCAATGAAGATAACTTTATAGCTGGGGGTTGTCACAACATGAGGAACTGTATTAAAGGGTCACAGCAGTTAGAAGGTTGAGAACCTAATTCTAGCACTAAGGAAGCAGAGACAGGCATATCTCTGTGGGCCAGCTACATGTACACAGAGTCAGTTCCAGTATAAGCTTGGCTACACAGAGAAATCCTGTTTAGATAGAAAAAGAGAGGGGTGGAGAGAGAAAAAAAAGAGAACAGAAAAACACCAAAACACAGGAAGGCTAAGAACCATTGCTCTGGTTGTATTATTCAAAATAACACAAAAGGTACCTGGAATGAAACCCCTGTTCATTTTTACTTCTGTTTTGTAATCCACTTGAGTACCACTTTTGCTCTCCTGAACTTGATTAATTAAAATGAGCTTTTAGAAAAATTTCTAATCACAACTACTGAAGCAAAATTATTTCTGATTAACTTAGTCTATAGAAAAACCCATTTTCCCTATTCACTTCAAATTACATCGTAAATGCAGGCTGTGATACAGTTTTCAGTAATGCCTTAAATCATACTGTTGTTCAACAAAGTGCATTTCCAGCAGAAATGTGATTTCACTAGAAGGAGCTGTCTTTATGTTTCAAAGGATATAAATGTGTGTTGAGTTCAGTTGAGCTGAGTTTGACAACCAGTGTTAGCAGTATTGAGTGACTCTGTGAGCAGGTCACTTAAGCAACTTAAGAACAAATTTTCCAGATTTGGATACCCCACACCTGATAGCAGAGAAGTTGCTACTGCCCTTTCCCCACTACCAAGATAGAAGGCAAGTCCCTATTAAAGAAGATACCATACAGATCAGACACAGGGTCCAGAGAACCCTGAACTGGAACTCACCTAAATGTCTTCTCTCTGAGGGCTAACTTTCTTGGTACCAAAAAGTACCATTCAAGCATCCAAAGGAGAGAAGCAACCCACAGTCCTACGCAGCCTTGAAACCCCAACAATAATCAGTGAGGCACAGAAAATATCAGTTCTGTAGTAGGTCATATCTAAGAGCTCTCTAAGACCTCTTTGGATTTATGATGCCCTCAAAGAGTAGGAAATCATTCCTGGTAATGGAAATCAAGCCAACTACCCAGGAATGGTGAAGTTGTGGATCTTGTATCAAAACCCAAAGCCACCAATTTACTACATTAGCACAATACCTAACTACACTGAAAATATTCGTCCTTATAGTCACAGGTAAGTGTAGTCCTTATTCTTCATAAAGGAAACTTTCCTTTGTGACGGATATAGAACATTGCAGAAAACACAATCAAAATGCATATTGTGAAACCCTCTCCCAACATATACACATCTACAGAATAACTTCTTCCCCCCACCCCAGGGAAGCTCCCTAAGATCATTGCAGAACACTGGGCCAATGAACTGCGAATGACAAACCAGGGAGTTCACTGTGGTGTCAGGAGCTATGTCCACAAGTATCACCAACAGGACCGCCTATACATAAACTGAACAGGAACAACAGCAATAGACATGACAGCATAAATGGATAAACTCAAGAAGCCTCAGTCCTACACAAAGAACTATAGGCAACTAAGGAATGCTAACATTAGGGAAAGAGTCTTTCCTGGGAGAAAAGTAACACTAAGTGTTTTTACAATACTAAATGGTAATATGAATACTATTATACGAGCTGAGCAGGTTTATTATATACTTAGAAATACATTGTATGTGTGTGTGTGTGTGTGTGTGTGTGTGTGTGTGTGTGTGTGTATGTGTGTGTATTTATGTATGTAACAACACTTAATGAGAAAGAGATTATGAATTTGAAAGGCAGAAAGGAAAAATATGTGTGAGAACTTAGTAGGAGGAAAGGGAAGGGGAAATGGTGTGATATTATAATCTCAAAAAACAAATCATTAAAGACATCTCAATAGCTCTTAGATGAGGCTCTGAAATAAGTCTGTGCCAAATCTACACAGCAAAGGAAGCAAAGAATGAAAAGTTTAATAGATAGCAATTTAAATGGGAAGAGTTCTTAATTTTAAAACAATTTTTTTATCAGAAAGTACTAAAATAACTTGAGAGCAAGTACTATTTCCCTTTAAAAATAAAATGTATATTAAAAGTCAATAAAGAATAATATAATTACATTCTTGTGTCTTAGTGCTTTGGTTACATCATTTCTTAATAAGATATTTTATTTATTTACATTTCAGATGTCATCACCTTTCCCCATTTCCCCTCCCTAAAAACCCTCTGTCCCATCCCCCCTCCTCCTTTTTACTTTTATACCATTTTAATTACATTCAAGTATTAAGGTCAGTTCTAGGCTGAGGAACTAGCAATACTATAGTTGCAAATAGTCAAGGAACTAGCAAGATATAAACACAAATAGTCAAACAATAAGTAAGGCAATAAACATAGTTCTGTGAACACTCCCATGCTCACTGCTTCTAAGGGCTTATCAGAATAACCAAAATATCTGAGCAAACTTCCCTGTTCCAGCCTAGCCAAAGTTATTTTCATGTCTGGAGCCTACTTCCTTGTTCTAGCCTAAGATTTAGATTCCTACCTGAAATTACTTCTTTGTTCTAGCCTAATGTCAAACTCCTGCCTGAAGCCCATTTCCTTGTCCTTAATCCTTGCTAAGAGTTTAAGAGTAAGGAGTATCATACCAAATACCATCAGATTTGTGTTAGTTCTAAAATTTACAGTGGTAGTCATAATTAGGAAAATGTTTAAAGACACTTGCAATGTATTTGGCATAATACTAACACCTCACTGTATGTTTTAACTTAGCATACTGAGGTTATGACTTTAAAGAATATTGCTCTGCTAAGTGTTGATGCTGCAGATACTGCTGATAAAATTTCCCATGGCCTGAGGTCAGTATTTCTATTTTGGTCAAGCTTCAAGAATGACATATATAGCATGACCATGCTAGCCATTTGTGTCCTGAGAATACTTTTATTCCTGCCCATTGTGTTAAAGCTTGTCTTTAACAACATCACCATGTAGGCAGCTGAATTACATGGCTTGGAAATGAAAATGGACCCCCAGACAGAGTTATTAAATTAACAGGCTGGCAAGCAAAACAATGGGTAAGATTTTGCACAGAGCCTTACCAACCTAAGACAGAAATGCATTGCTTTTGATAATGTATATTCCACAATGAATAAGGAAGGCATTCTTGGCAGAACAACCTAAGACAGGCTCAGTCTAGTTTATGAAATAAAAAAGGAGGAAAGGCAGAGAGCTATTGGGGCTGCTTGGCAAGAATCTGACATGAACCAAGGGCAAGGCTACATCATTCTTAAGGGAAAAAACATAGATGTCATTTGGGTGTACAACAGTAACAATTTTCACGATGAGATTTTACATAATTTTAGAACATATTTCCCCTGTCCTAAAATATTTTGTCATTGTAAGGGTCCATGATTCCTGAAGAATAATACCCTGGACTCAAATAGTATGTCAAAGCAAAGACTGTTTTATTCTGCAGATGTCCAGCATGCTAGGGTCTCCCATTCCAAGATGGAGACATTAGAGTAATTCTGAGGTAGGCGACCTTTATCTTGTTCCATCTCTAGGGAAGTTCCAGAAACATTATTGGGATGTGGGGGCTGAAAACTGTTGCTGGGGAGGTCTGGAAATTGTTACTGACACATTGCCGTTGCTTCAAGCTGGGTGGTGGACAGCTTTTGATGGCAGGGAAGTTGCCGACTAGCTGCCTAAAGCCTGGAGTTTTTGCCTAGTTCTTAGGCCTAGTCTCCTTAACTGCCAATCTGAAGCCTGTCATGGAGTCATGTAGCCTTCTCAGTCATGTACTACCTTGACTCAAATTCCCTGTTCTTATCTTCATCTTTACTTGAGTGTCAGTCTGCATACTGGATGATGTCTGGGGAGATAGAATGGGCTCTGGCCTGGCTGCCAAGCAGCAAGTAGTTGAGGTCAAATACACATACCCGGCTGGTTGGGCCAGGTCAACACCTAGGGATGAAAGCTTAAGGAGAGAAAAATCTTCCCTGGGTGTTGCATCTCAATCAGACAGACACTCTCAGATGCTCTTTGGTGAAATAACTTCTGTACTTAATTCCCTGTGGATAAGACCTTATAAACATTTAGGGATTGTTGGGGGCCGACTTGTAGCAGAAAGCGGCTATCAGCTTTGCAGCCATCTTGAGCCATATACCCTGACATGAGACTTGTTTTTCAACAGCTTACAACAGCTGAGCACACTCTGATATCCCACATATCTTGTTTTGCTGTTTAGTGCCCCGAGCTGCAAGGCACACGTGATATCCACGCCTGCAAGGCACATGGTGCACGTGCTATCTACGCTATACACACCTGTTAGGCTTACGTCAGATCCACACCTGCAAGGCATGTGGTATCCACATGCCTACAAGACTCGTGGCAAAAGCATATAAATACCTGGACTTCCCTTCAGAGAGGGAGACAATAAGAGAAAAAAAGGAGACAATAAAAGAGACAATAACCGAGACTTGAAACTTGATCAGAACCTCTGTCTTTTCTCCGTTCTTCACATCTCTTCCTCTTATCCCCCCCCCTCTAGACCCTGACCCGAAGACCAGAGCGGCAGCTCCAGCAGGGACATTTTGACCCCCAAGCTTGGGGCAGCATGTGCAGGCCTCAACATTTTGGCCCCCAAGCGTGGGGCAGCATGTGCGGGCCTCAACAAGGGATGAGGTGGGATCTAGAGGTAGATGCTTTCTATTGGCTTGGCCTGAGATGTTATGGTAGTCTCATCTGCATGTGGAAGGACTTCAGGTGCTGTCCCTACGTGACTAATTGTCACAGTCCTCCAGATGGGGTATTGTGGTCATGTGTTCCAGGACTAGAACCTGTTCAGCAATAGATTAAAACTCCTACCACTCTCAATTATGAGCATTGCTGGGGTTCCTGAATCTGCTTGACTTTACCAGGCGTTCTGTTTGGTGGCACATGGTCCACTGCCCCACACTTGAGTGCATGTGTGTATGTGTGCTCACATTGATGGGTGTAAGTACACTTACAGATGTGTAGACAGGAATTTGGAGGCCCCTGATTGATGGTAGAAATCTTCATCAATTGCTCAAGTGTAAACCTTACTCTTTTTTGAGACAGGACCTCTCAGTAAAACACAGAGCAGGCCAATGTAGCTGTTTTAGACTGTTATCGGGTTACTGGGATTCTCAGCTCATCTCTTTAACTGATACCTGTCCATCATTTGTGTGGGTTTCGGAGATCTGAAATGAGGTCTTTTGCTTTCATGTAAGCCTTTCAGCCAGTGATTCATCTCCCCAACATGGATTTCCATCCTTTAATGCAAAATTTAAGTACCAAGGTTAATCTATATGAAACTAACTTTCTCTGTAAAGCTCAGGAATTTTTATGAGACTCAACTATTATACTTAATCATAGAAGAATAACCAACATCTGATGGGAAAAGATGCATGATAGGACTACAAACCAATATCAAACTGAGGAAAGAATGAAATTACAGTTCTAGATCTGTTGAGACTAAGTCAAAATCAAAAGTAAAACATTAAAACAAACCAAAAAAGCTAAAAGGAAAAATGATGACTAAAAAGAGTCTCATTAATTTTTTATAGTTTTGCTTGAATTTAAGTATGAGGGTGACTATCACGGCTGCTCTACAGAATAAGTATAAATACACGAAGTTATAACTTCAGACAAATACATGAGAACAACACACATAAACACACACACACACACACACACACACACACACACACGCACGCTCCTATAAGTGATTTTTTTCTTCAACGTATACTATCTATCATGCTTACTAAAAATAGAAAAATATAGGTAATAGCTACAGAGTCATGATTTTGGAAACAATAAAAATTAAATTAAAAATATGTTTAAGGATTAATGTTTCTGTCTTTAGTTTCCTGAAGCCTAGCATCTTCTTGCATTAAAACACACATGCCAGAAAAAAAAGGAGAAAAGAAAAATGAAAAAGCCTTATGTCACATAATTTAAATAATGCACATAATAACAATAAATGCTAGGCTCATATTAACAATTGGAACAAAATTAGAGTCAAACAGGTTCTGAAAAAGCTGTCCTATTGTTAATATGAATGAGATATAGCAGTTTGTCATTATAAGTTATTATATTGCTATGTTCTTTTTGGCAGAACAATAGCATTACCTTTTCACTAGGCTTCTGACAAATCTAGTCTTAGGTCTCAGTCACTTTAGTACTGTCGGATATGGGTTCCGTCTTATGGAATAGCCCTAGAATCCTATCCAGTGTAAAAGTGGTTGGTTACTCCAAAAACTCACAACTGGGTAATGTGGAGAGGGCAAGCATGCAGAGACTTGGGAGAACTCAGTCGTAAATAGAATGTCATCATCGAATCCTTACTTTCAACCTATATAGAAGAGAAGGCAGAAAGATTGTAAGAGCCCAAGGTGATGGATGACTTCGAGGAAAAAAATATCATGCAGATAAACAAGACTGGTGTACATGTAAACTCACAGAGACTGTGACAACACGCACAAGACATGCACTGAAGCCAGACAGAATTTCAACACTGAGAGGGGGAAGTAGATACAGGGTCCATCCCTAACCAAGGAGCTGTACACAACTGATAGTCAATTGTAAGGGTCCATGATTCGCCAAAAAATGATACCCAGAACTCAAATTGTATATAAACACAAAGAGTATTTTACTTCTGCAGAAGCCCAGTATTCTGGGATCTCCCATGACTAAGACAGAGAGACAACCTGAAAGCTTGCAATCCTGATTTAAAGCATATTAGGGAATTCCCCAGTATGTGACCTTTATGTTAATCTGTTGGATCTATCCCTATGGGCATTCCATTACTGGGGTGTGGGGCTGGAAACTTGCTGGGGAGGTCTGGGAACTGTTGCTGAGGAAGTCTGGAGATTACTACTGACACACTGTACACGCCTCAAGCCAAGTGGTAGGGCAGCTTCTGAGGCCTGGACTTGCCCATTTCTTGGAAATAGTGATTTAGGCCTAGTCTCCTTAACTGCCAATTTGAAGCCTGCCATGGAATCAGCCTAGCCTTTTCAAGATGAGACAGGGAAAAATCAGTTTTCTCCAGTGGAATAGTACTGGGTATAAGGACCACATAGGGCCAACATTATGCCCAGCAGTTTTTGTCCAACGTAAACTGAACTCAGTGGTGTTTTGTAGACTTTTTGCTCTGCTCTGCTCTGCTCTGCTCTGCTCTGCTCTGCTCTGCTCTGCTCTGCTCTGCTCTGCTCTGCTCTGCTCTGCTCTGCTCTGCTCTGCTCTGCTCTGCTCTGCTCTGCCACCATTTGTCTTATTGATCATTTGCTTCTTTGTTTTCATTTTTCATTTTTGTCTTTTTGTGGGTTGTTGGTGCTGTTTCTTGTTTTGGTTTGGGGGAACAGGTTTTGAGTGAGAACGAACACAGAGTTTGAAGGGGAAAGACTTGGGAGGGATCTGGAAATAATTGGAAGAGAAGATATATATATAACGTGCTTTAAGTCAAGAAATAATTACAGAGGAAAGCCATCCTCAGTGGAGTACTGAATGTTTTGTGCTTGTCTCTGTTTAGCACAACATGCAGGCTTTCTGGATCTTCTTTTAAGAATCAATGCTAAAATCCTAATCACAGTTGACTCCTTCTACGTCGGTGTCTAGCATACTCCCTTTTATTTTTTCATCTACCCAACCTTTAATTCTTCTGCCTTGAAAGGGCCAAATTTGACATCAAGGAGTTGTGCTTCTCCCTGCAGAACAACCACAGACAGATATTTCTTTCACAAACATAGCTTCATGGCAGCTACACGGCAAGGGATGTATGTGCCTGAGAGAGGGCAGGGGGAATATTAAATCTTAAGCCTACCACCTGATTGTTGTTTGACCCTTACTGTGGGTTTTACTAAAGCCTGCTCAGATCAAGATTATTTGAATGGCTTTCCTATAAGCTGGGCATGTGGAATTTGAAACCTCTGGGCTTTTCTGTTTCTGAACAGCCATCCTCGCAGGCCAAGGGAACATTTAAGAAGCCATTTCTCTCCAGTTCTGTAGGCTGTTGGGCTCTTCAACTGAGGCTATTAGCTCTGGTTATATGAGGACACCTGCCCACCAAAACAAACTCAAAATTGCTAATTCATTTCATATGGGTCAGCAAACTAATATTAAATAGCAGTAGCTCTTGTTTATTACGAGCTTAGATCAGATTCAAACCTGGGACTCATGGCTAAAAGGCTTAACCTCCAACCCCTTAACCCTGGGTCATTCCCAATCTGTCTCTCGGGTCCTTTTCATTAATGACAGACTGAGAAGGATTATAAATTTCCCCAAGTCCTGCATGCCATCCCTTGGATGCTCGATTTACCTACAGCTATAATCAGCAGCTTCCAGATTCTTGTGTGTTTGTTCATATGATTGTATCCACACAGAGCAAATTAGGTAGAGACATGAGGAGGCAATCATCTAGACAATCCTGGCAAGACAGAATATCTCAACCCAGGCTCGGAAATTTACCTTTTGCGACTGGAACAAATAAACCAGATGATGTGTGTGTGTTAGAGTCAGTTAGCACCAAAAGGCTAGGTGACCCTAAATAACCCAGCCATCTAATCCTGAGAGGGAAATTAGAAAAGAGAAAGAGATAAGCCATCCCAAAGATCTAATACAGCCCTGAGTAAAAATTCACCACATTGTATGTTATGAATATAGTCTAGGTTGTTATCGTGTAAGAAAACAGAGTATACATTGATCTGTCCAATAGTTCTCCAGCAGAGTGTACTAAGAGTTGGTTGTTCCAGACAACCTTTGGGATTGCATACTTCTTTAGCTAATTTTATGATCTTTTTTATTTAGGTGAGATGTGGCATTATTAAATTTGCCATATTTATTGTGACTCACCAATTCTTTGGTGACATATAGAGTAAGAACTTAGCAATCTTTCACAGAAACCTCTGGAGACAAGCCCCTGAATTAAGCATACTAACCAACTATATATTTAACTTGGCACCACGTCAAGTGTCATCACACGATAGTAAGCTTCATCGTTACAGAAATCTTCTGAGAATAATGTTATTATGTATATTGGAAGATTTTTTAAAAAGACATTGCATTTTGGTTTGTTTGTTGATCAAGAGAAAGAAAAACACATGGAGTTGGTTGGGTAGGGTTTTAGGGAGCATTTTCGAGGAGTTGGAGTAGGCAAAGAAATATGATCAAAGTATATTGTATGAAAACAACTTTGGATAATAATTTTCAAAACTAAGGCAAATTTGTGTATTAATTATTTTATGTGTGCTTTTCAAAATCACAATAAACTCTTACAGGTTAAACTACTTACCCCAACCCCCTTAAAAAGATACTTTGAAGTCTTAAGCCTTCATATTTTAGTATACCCATGTTTGGAAACACAATTGGCACATATTGAATCAAATAAAGATCCATAACTGGGATGAACTCTCATCCAATATAAGTCACGAGGAGAAGAAAGAGATATGGACACAGGCACAGAGACCTAGAAAGCGTATCATATTGCAACGGAAGCAGAGATCAGAGAAATGCATCTTCAAGCTGAAGTATGCCCAGAATCAGTTGCCTTCACTGGAGGTGAGGGACAGGAAGCACATGTCTTTCACTAAGCTTGCTGTTGACCTATCCCTGTTGACACTGTGGTTGAAGTGTCTTTTTATTGTCATTTAATTTTTATTCATTCATTCATTCATTTGGTGTGTGTGTGTGTGTGTGTATGTGTGTGCGTGTAGCGTCACATATGCCATTAGTCATATATGTAGGTCAAATGATAACTTGTAGGAGTCCAGTCTCTTCCTCAATCATAGAGTTCTTAGGGATCAAATTCAGGTCATCAGACACAAGGTCACAAGCACTTTACTCACTAAACCATTTGTTCTGTGATTTTGGATTCCTAACTTCCACACCTACGAGAGTATGGCTTTTTATATCACAGCTCAGGAAACCAAAATAAAACTATCATTACAGCACAAGAAAAT
>JANHMN010000011.1:54007237-54021831 GCA_030674055.1 Rhabdomys pumilio | reverse complement strand
ATTACATAAGAAGAGAGCTCTACTCCTGCAAACTGAATTTATTTAATAGGCAACCTGCTCACCTTCTAACATGCCTTCTTCACTTACCTGCCTTCTTCACTCATGCTGGATAGTCATGCTGAAAAGCTACCTGCTTCCTCCCTCCCCCACCCCTCTGAAACGCACACCCTATACTAATACTTCTCCAATAATCACAACTCAGGTTGAATTATTATTATCCTGTCGTAGAAGACTCTGATGCTCTCAGATGCTTCCAGGGTTTGTTTGTTTTGTTTGTTTTTGTTTTTGCTCCAGGGAGTGGTTTGAACATTGATCTCATCTCTTATTACTGCATCAGAAACCTCTCGAGCAGGTGGTATTCCCACACACCCTCTACCCCTAGACACTGCGCCACCTATTCTAAAGCCTTCCATACAGTGATAAATATTTGCTGAATTGATTTCGAGCTTGAATTAAACAGCAACAGGATCTCCTGCACTGAAACAAATCACCTTGCAGACAGCACATGTGTGTTGTTTGGTAGCGCTGCACCAATGGAGCAAGGCATTCACTGCAAATCCTTCATCTAAATGGTAGATGCTGGAAAGGATTTTCACAAAAGATTATCCACCAGCGAGAGAAACAGAAAAAAATACAGGCCTACGCTATCGATATTTTGCTTTCAGGTTTTTCAGGTAGAATCTACCCATTCAGTGGCAGTCTCTATGTTCGGTTAGTATATGTGGTGGATTCCAGTGTTAGATTCAGAATAGAGCTAATTTGCATTGGCATACTGACTTAACTCACTAGTGTATTATTACTGTGTAAGCAGGTGTACGTGTGACTACAAATAAATGCTTGCTGATGGAATCCCAGCAGGGCTTCTGATGAGTTTTCATTTTGTTGAACCTTACCCAGGAAATTACTGTGTAAAGGGCTTTGTTATTAGTTCTCTGCCTGAAATACCGCTTAGCTACACCTGGCCAAATTCATGGTGATTATACTAACTATACAGACAGAGTACTGCAGAAATCTCTGCAGCCCCCTTTGCTCATGTTCGCAGTCTTATTACTGAAGACAGAAAAATATCCAAACCCCTTACCTGTATTCAAATCTTAAAAGATCCAGTAAAACAGACAGGGTAGTATCAAAAAATTAATATAACAAAGGAAAAAAAGTGAATCTTGAGGCTGGAGCAATGGCTCAGCAGTTAAGCACTCTGGATACACCTCTGGAGAACCTGGGTTTAATGCCCAGCACCCACACGACAGCTGTCTGCTGTCTATAGCTTCAGTTCCAGAAGATCCATCAAGGCAGACATGCACGTGGTGCACATGCCTGTGCAAGCAGGCAAAATACTCATGCACATAAAATAAACATAAATAAATATATAGTTAAAAAGGCAAATTTTTGCTAAAAGTAGAATTTGTGATAGATATTATCAGCACTAAACAGTGTGTGTGTGTGTGTGTGTGTGTGTGTGTGTGTGTGTGTGTGTGTGTGTTGCTTACTAGGAAGCAAACATGCTTACCAGGAGTTACACTCACTCCTTTAATTTGTTAGATTTTTGTATTACACATTGACAATGAAAACAAGGACCCTCATTGTTAGAGCCCCTGATCATACCTTTTAAACTAGATCATAATACTCAAATATGTATAATAATTTGGCTTTTTATACTTATTATAAGCACATATTGTATCCTTTCCTTTTAGGAGAGTCTCTGAGATTTCCGCACCCATAAATGTGAGATGGCTTTGATTTCAGGTTTGTTTTTTTTTAAATAAACAAAGAGAACATAACCATAGTATGAGGTGATATTTGCCAAAAAGTTTAATAATGATGATGAGCATGGTCAAGATGACTGTGATGGTGGTGATTATTTATTTTCAGTGCTGGTTACACTGAGTGGTAGAGTAAAATTGCCAGGCTTAAAGAGGTCAGAGCAAAATCACAGGTAAAGTGCCCATGTTACCGTGATTTTAATGGAAGAGTTGCCAGTGCATTCTTTTGTAAATGGCATGCTAACGGATTAGATCCGCTTTCACTCTCAAAGATCTTCTTAAGGAATAAGTGCATGCTTATTCTACTACTGAGCAAATGGGAATGTTGGGCTTGAAAAAAAATGGAATTAGGATAGCTAGACTGTGGGCTTCTGGAAATCCAACATGGATAAATGGTATGTGCAAAGGAGCAGAAAGAGAAAGACACAGCATGCGAATTCATCTGCTGGGTGGAAGCAGGACTTGATCTGCAAAGCCTGAATTGGCTATGACTGTCTCTCATGTCTCCTAAGGAAACACAGGAACTTTTTCTGTTTGTTTTCAATTGTATGTGGCCTGCATGTATGCCTGTGCATTGTATGTGTGCCTGGGGCCCTCACAGGTCAGAAGTTCCTTGGGACTGAAGTGACATGGTTATGAGCTCTCCTGTGGGTGCTTAGAAGAAGTTCTTGTTCACTTTTATTCAATGGTATTAAAGTGTCATTGAGTAACTTTATTCTTCAATTAGGAATTCTGTAAACCATTGAAACTGTGAAAATGGCAACAGTTTTCATTTTCCAACACATGGACATAATTTCTGGCAAGTCCTGCAGGTGATAAACTCATCTCAGTGTTATCTATTTGATGCACGTAGTATGCTACATCAAAAAAAAAAAATGGACTTTTAAGACTTAAACATAAAAACTCTCAACAACGGAAAACAAAAGGCTTTTATTCTTTATGAATAAGATTTTTAAAAATCATAATGTGTTGAACTACAAAGAGTTCCTTTTGGGTAGTTCCAGATCTCTATAAACAAACTGTTAGATGTCCGTGTTAGAAGTCTGACCGCAGCTCAGAACAGACCACTCCAGACCACACAGTTGGGGGGTGGGGTGGGAGGGAGATGGTCGGTTATTCAGGAGATAGGGCAAAGGTGGAGGGAAGAAGAGAGGAAGAAGACGGAAGAGGAGAGGAAGAAGAGAAAAAGAGGAGCAGAGATGTAGAGGCCTGTCATGACCAGGTGGAGAGAGAGGAAGAGAAGGGGGAGGGGACAGAGAATCTAGAGGCAAGAGAGTCAGAGGGTAAGAGGGTAAGAGAGAGAGAAGGGGGCAAGCAGCCGCTTTTATAGTGGGCCAGGCCTACCTGGCTGTTGCCAGGTAACTGTGGCGATGGAGTATAGACAGAATACTAACACAAAATCTTTCAATGCTAAAGTCAATAGAAAGAATTACTTCAATTTGAGAAATTGTTTTTAAAAACTCTGTTCAGTCTTGTTTTCAAAGATTTTAAGCCTTTGATGTAACATCAGTCCCCTCTGTCCCCCAAAAGTTGGCTAAAACTTTACATGTATCTTTCTTTACTTTGTTTTCTCTCTCTAGCTGTCTCTCTGGGTGTGGGGTATTAAGTTGTTGTTTTTTTAACTAATTCTTTTGAATTGATTTTTAATTTTTCCCATTTCCTTTGTGACTATAACCAACATGACTTTCCCCTCTCCCTGCCAAATAAAAGGGAAGAATATTTCAAAGAGCCTCTTGGCTCTTTATTCTGAATGGCTGGGCCTAAAATGTTAGGCAGTATAATAACCAGTAAATCATCTTGCTTGTCAGGCTATATACAGATATAAGGCAGTACAAGGGAATGGCTTACATGCTTTTTGACAAACAGTATAATGGTGCTTTAGTCATGCAATTGTGACAGAATTTAACTCATTTATGTTCACACAGTAACAGAAATGTAACACTATTCCACATTCACTGTAGACTGAAAATAAAAATATAGTGAGATAATTTTATTATACTGAAATCTTATAATAATCTAGATGTACTATGAAAATCAATTATATTTTTGACTGACTGGTGGACCACTTAGAAGTATAGATCAAGTAGAGAAAAGAAAATGTAAAGAACACAGTAGGATAATAGGTAGATAGATATACGAAAGAGGTATGTATATATATATATATATATATGTGTGTGTGTGTGTGTGTGTGTGTGTGTGTGTGTGTGTATACATAAATATGTGTGTATGTGTGTATATGTATATCCTTTTACTGAACTATTTTTATTAGAATTTCTGACGGTGGAAATAACAAAATAAAGCACCACTGCACATTATTAAAAGTGAGTCAATAAACAGCATATTTATAAGTTATAGCACATTTCTTCTGATTATGGTGAACTGTCTGGGACATTTTAAAGGCCCAAATAAAGCAGATTATGAAGAAAGAATAGATCATGACTCTGATTCCACTCAATTTTATTTTATATCAGTGGCACTGAACTGACTACCTCTGTGTGGCTGTAGTAGTTGTATAATTTCTAATTGTATAACACATATTTAAATTCCTTTAAAATTTAATAGCCTGTACTCTTACTATAATTCACCTCTAGACTATGAATATTTTGTCAAAGACTATTAAAACTGTAACTATTCAATGAACGCCAGCTGATGAACTATTTTAATTTCATGACTACTTTTCTATTGGCTCCTTTTCTATTGTTCTGATAAAACACCATGACCATAGCCACTTCTAGAAGAGCTTATTTGGGGCTGACAATTTCTGAGGAATACAGTCCAAGACTTTATTCCTTTAAGTCACGGCAATAAGCAGGCTGGCATGGCTGAAGCATGAGACCTTTCATTATGATCTGCAAGCAGGAGGGAAAGAATTAACTGGGAATGACATAGGCTTTTTGAAACCTCAAACCAGCCCCCAGTAACACTCCTTCTCCAACAAGGCCACACCTACAAGTCCTTCTCAAAAAGTTCCACCAAATAAAAACCACATATTCAAATATATGAGACTATATGGGCCATTTTTACTCAAACAACCACAATGAGCAATTGCTAAAGAGAATTGGAGGGAGGTGCAATATCCAAAGCTTGTTCTTGCTGTACAACAACAATCTGGAAATTACAAGTGTCTGGAACATTTGTGAACACCTATTATTTTTTCTTTAACATTTTTATACTACATGTGGGTAGAAAATGTCAATCTTTACAAACTTAAACTTTGTGCTTTGAGTTTAAAGCAGTAGCTAAAAATTATGTGTATCGATAATCAGAAAAGGTAAAAAGCTGTAGTCCTAGCTTGTGGGAAGCAGAGACTTCATAATAGTCAGAAGTTCAAGGTCAGCTTGGTATTCATAGTGATTTCCAGATGAGCTAAATCTATATTACCAAACCATGTCTCAAAATAAATAAATATCAATAATACTGAGAATGGTGGTAGTAACCTTATATTAAGGTCCCTGTCCAGAATAAATTGATTCTTGGAATTGTTCTAATAGATTTTTCAAAAGTAATCATATAATTTCAAAAATACATACTATAAAATTTAAGGACTAGAGCTCAACACTCTAATGTGTGTGCAGAAAATCCAGGTAAAGATGGTAAAATCTTGTCTTCACAGAGACCAGTGTCATGACATGGCATTTTTCTGACGATATGTATGATGGTTCTGGACCATGTATCTTATTTAGTAGCAATAGTATTTTTTTAAGTTAGTTATCTTTCCTGTGAATGAATTAAGTATATAACTCTTAATACATAATGAGGAAAGTGAAAGAAGAGACAGCAGAAAGGAGAGAATCCAGCTGGATCTGAGGAGTGATTTCTTAATCTTTTCATGTTTGGAAGTTAAGCTATTCAAGTTTTTCATTCAGTCAAAATAATTCAGGCAGGTCATAGGTATGCAAATTAAGCAACCAGCTACTACATAAAACATCCACTGTGTTTTCTGTGGAGAAAGGTATTTCATGAAGTATGTGAGGCGTACATTTCAGTATCTCAATACATTTTAATGTCATAAAATATTCTGGTCCACTGGCAGCTGCAGAAAGCCAATGGGTCTGAAAGACTGCTATTGATTTGCCCTGTGAAAGTGTGGAATATTTCCAGTATCATCCTTAGTATGGTTGGTGCTGTACTTGGCCCCACTGTGATCTTTCTTTCTCTCTTTCTTTCTTTCTTTCTTTCTTTCTTTCTTTCTTTCTTTCTTTTCTTTCTTTCCTTCTTCCTTTCTCTTCTCAAAGAAACACACTCCATGAGAGAAGATGAGAATGGGCAGCAGAATATCAGAAAAGAGGGAGAGCTCCATAGATGAGGAATGATGGTGCCCAACAGGGAGAGTGTAGATGCTGTTTGGCAGAGAGACAAATCTGAATCCACTAGTACTGTAATAAATTATGCGACACCAAGGCTAAGGAGGATGTCCAGGACCATTTTCCTCATTCTCTCTACTGAAAGGTGGGGAGGGAGATCAAGATGAACTGGGCAATATATTCAAAGTCTATCAGTAACCCTGATAGCATCAGGACTACATCTCTCATCGAGCAGATTCGAAGGTTTTGTTTGAAGTACAGGAAAGGCAGCTTTAATCCATATGCCATGGGTGAGCAGTACCTTCCGCATAATAGACTTGTGTGCGTGCTAAATGTATACACAGGATAATTAATTCCAGAGAACGGCTTGTAAATGGGGGGAGGGAGGAGGTGTCATTGTTTACTGAAAATGGGAAATTTTAGACGTTAATTTCAGACTGGTAACCTCAGATGAAATTTTCTCTTTTCAATGCACCCCCCATTATTCAGTCTTAAAACTTCATCTTTTCTTTAAACTGGATTTTATTCTGCCTCACCCCCACCCTTTACTCAATTTAAAAAAACAAGAGGTAATTCAGATTCTTAGGGTGAACATTGTTTCATTTTCCTTTGTTCGAAACCACTTATACTGACACCTTTCAGAGTCTGTTCTTCTTATTTAAGACTCCCCTGTGTTCCCTCTTTGTCTTTTATGAGTGAAATTTCCTGAGATTTACTCTATGCAGAGGAACAAAGACTAGGCAGCTGGGGCTGCATCCCAGCACAGCACACAGATGAGGCGCTTTCCCATACCTGTGAGGCACTTGCTTGTTTGTTTGTATTTGAACAGCCAGAAGGGACCTAACAGGATTCTACCTGGAATGCCTGAGTCCTGGACTTCATCCACTGCTTGAGTGTAAAAGCTGAGTTCTACAGGCAGGCAAAAGAGTCAGAGACAGCCCTGTCTCCCACTGTTAAGAGTCACACAAGAACACCAAGCTGCAGAACCATAACGTATTTGCAGAGGACCAAGGTCAGACCCATGCAGGCTCCCCATCTCTGCTAGACTCCCTGAGTCCCTGTCTTTGACCCCTCTGGTTCCTGGGATCGGATCCTTCCTCCAGCTCCTCCTCCGCTCATCCTAACATTTGACCGTGGGACTCTGCATCTGCTCCCATCAGTTGCTGGATGTAAGTCTCTCTGGTCTCTCTGATGATGATTTTGCTAGGCTCCAGTCCTACCACATCCTAGAAGCAGGACAAAATATAGGTCGGAAGTTTTCTGGCTGGGTCGGTGTCCCAATCCCTGAATTTGAGACCTTGCCTAGTTGCAGAGGATGGAGATTCAGACTCTGTTTCTCCCATTACTAGGATTCTTTGCTAGTGTCACCCTCATCCAGCCTTGATATGAGGATATGTGCCTGGCCTTATTGTGGCTTGTTATGGCATATTTGGTTGATGATCCTGAAAGGCCTGCTCTTTTCTGAAGAGAGGTGAAGTGTCGTACGGCGGATCTAGGGGAAAGGGGAAGTAGCAGGAAGGGACTTGGGGGAGAAGAAACTATATATATATATGTAATATATGAATGTAATATATGTAATGTATTATGGATGTAATATATGAAAGAAGAATAAATAAAAAGAAAAAAAGAAAGAAATGTATTTCAAAACAATACTGTGACAAACAAAAACTGAGTCCTGGCAGCCGTTCTGGGTAGTCCACATAAGCCACACCCCTTCTGTCACCATGGCTCTGCACAATTTTAAATCTTCCTGTAAGGTTGAGTTTTACAACTACCACAATATATAGAATACATTTGGGTATCTCTGAGGTAAGGGAAATTGATGAGATGGGACGAAACAGAAACAGGCGTACTGGCTACCTGGAGGATCTATGCTTAAAAGAGGATGATACGAAATCTACCGAAATCCACACTAACAACAAAAGCTGGATTAATAACTCACTCGGTCAGCCTTTCATGTGGATCTTTCTAAAGGAACGAGGCTATTTTGTCAAAATAATAAGCACGTTTTCTGATGGCTGTCCTGCTAAAAATATAGCTTCCACACAGAAGCGGTGACGCATTCTTGAAATAGCTCCATTTGGCTTGCATCGCTGTGTGTCCTCATCTTAACTGGATGCGAACTGTCTAATGTCCTTCTAAATGAAAGTAATTTTTGGATTCAGTGAAGTTGCGCATCTGACAATCCCTTCCAGATGTGATTATGTAGAAATATTTCATACAGCTGCAAAATGGGCAGGGGGAGGCGGGGCATTTGGGGTTGTTATATATAAAATCACTTTTAGGGAGCCGTTTTTGGTTTGCAGTAGGAAAGTGGACCACAAGACTCAAAGCACAAATGAGTCACTTGCAGCACTGAGCCGGGAAGCCTTCTCCTGGGCTGTGAACATCAGCTACCTTTGCTTTACCCTTTCAGGCTAACTGATAGCCCGTAAGGAAAAGCGTTGTGTAAATTCAGCATGTCTTTGTTCGCAGCAACGGCAGGTGCTGTTAAAGCCGCATGTCCTGCCGCTGACACTGTTCCAGAAACCTGACCTGCCACAATAGAAACTGCTGAAAAGAGCAGTAACTGTGCCAGACTTTAAGATTTCACCATGATACTTCACAAGCAGAGACAATAGGATTCTGTTACTTTATTTTACACTGCGTATCAGAACAGAGGAATGGACGTGTTTGGATACATATCTATGTATGTATTCTGGGTGTTCCTTCACACATAGTCTGCATAATAATGACAGACTCTTCATTTCAAATCGAAGAAGCTCTTTAGCTGGTGACAGAAGTCAGTAGCAAATTTTGATAAGAATGTTATTATTCAGGGACCAGAGAGATGGCTCAGTAGTTAAAGAACCCGAGTTTGGTCCCCAGCACCCTATTGTGAGAAACCCTATTGGGTTGCTCACAAGCACATAACTTGAACTTCAGGACCTGAAGTTACCTGCTTCTGGCTTCCATTAGAACCTCCATCACCTACAGACAGACAGTCACACATATACACAATTGAAGTAAAAACTAAATCTAAAGATAGTATTATAAATTAGCTGATATAGTCCCAGAGCAATCCAAAACCCTGAAACAACTGATTCATGGGTCAGAGAGCAACTGCCTTGTTACACTGGAGACCGTGGGCTGTCTACTTTCTTTCAGCCTACCAAGCTATGTGTTATATAGTCTTGTGGTTTTCCAACATCTTTGAGACTTGACTCTTTACCTAAGCAATGTCACTCACTGTTCTTGCTAAATACTACTGAGCAGAGCAAGGCACTTGGTATCTAAAGGTACGGAAGTGGGCTTTGCTTCTTGGTTAGAGTAGCTAAAGATCACATTAAGAGTCCAGAGAAGAGAAGAATTTGTCCAATTTTTAAAAAATCTATGACAGAAGATTTAAGTTGTCCCTAAAATTGCTGTCAGCATATGAGAGAACACTACTGCTATGTGCCTGGCGGGAACCAGATACATGAAGTTATTGAGAAAAGAGGAAGGGCATTAGATCTCTCAGCTGGATATAGTTATGAAGGTGGGAACCCCATGTCTCTTGGATACACTGACTTTTATATTATGTACTCGTACACCTAAACTGTATGAAGAGGGAACAGTTCTCTCTTTGGGTGGCAGTAGAATTTGGGTGATATAGGGAGTGGAAGATCAGACTATCTAATGACCATAAAACTCAAGTGAACATGGCAAAACTGTGGCAAGAGAAATCACCTGGGCTTCAGAATAGAGGAACCCTGGTTACAGACGAACTGTACAACTGGAATAACTTTGAGAAAATCAAGGGAGTGATCACGGAACTTTGTTTATTGCCTTGCTTGTTCTTTGACTATTTGTGTTTATTGTCTTGCTTGTTCCTTGACTATTTGCATCTATTGTATTGCTAGTTACTCAACCTAGAACTGACCTTAATACTTACGTGTAATTAAAATGGTATAAAAGCAAAAAGGAGGAGGAGGGATGGAATAGGGGGTTTCAGGGTAGAGGTAATGGGGAAAGGGGATGACATCTGAAGTGTAAATACATAAAATATACAATTAAAAAAAAACTGCTTCATGACTTCAGCTTGTCTTTCTTTGGGTGATTTGTAGAAGATATTACTAAACTAAACCTATTAAATCTAAAATGTCCTTCTGTTTACACTGATGTTAATGGGTTACTCAGACTAACTCAAAGAACTGTCACCATCCAGGTACAAGGCTAAGAATACGTATGTGAAAAGAAAAATATCGGGATTAACAGTGTCAAATACCAAACCATAGGAATTGTTAACTACCTAAATTCTGTAGAAACCAGAGTCCTGAAATACACAAATTTGCAAACCAAATATGAAGTTATTTTTTCATCAGGTGAGACAGAAATTATTGAAAATAATAAATTGATTGCATATGATAAATAATCTTGTAAGAATTATAAATGAAATCCAAGTACATTTCTACATAAAAGGCAGAAAGTCTTCCTGAGTTAATTTTGTTTTATAATGAACACCATGACACCTGAGTTTGAACTATGGTCTGCCAGTATATATGTGGGGAGGTATAGAGATTATGTATGTGCGTGTGTACTGTTTGTTCATCTTCAAAACACAAGTTTGGGTGACGCCTAGAGGTTAACCCTGTGTCTCTTCTTCAGTTGATGTGGAATTTATTTTTTGATACAGGGTTCCTCATTAAACCTGGAGCTCACTGACTTAGCCTAGCTGGCTGATCACTGAGCTCCAGGGAGGGCCACTGTCTCTGCCTCCCTAGTGCTAGGATTAGAGTCGTATATTGCTACATCCAGTTTTTCATGTGATTGCTGGGTATCTAAGCTCAGATCCTCCTGCCTACCAGCTAAAACATCTTCCTAGATCCCCTGCTACTTCCAAGTATGTAAACGTTTTACATGGTACTAGAAATCATTATTATTATTATCATTATTATTATCATTATTGTCTTTAATCTTATTTTACAGATCAGTCATTATCCCCCTCCTGTTCTATCCTCTGACAGTTCTTCATCCCATTGCTCCTCTCGTCCACCAAGGATGTCCACACCCCCCACCCCACCAGACCTCCCTACTGTCTAGGGCCTCAAGTCTCTCAGGGGTTAGGTGCCTCTTCTCTTACTGAGGCCAGATCAGGCAGTCCTCTCCTGTACATGTGTCTAGGGCCTCAGACCAGCTAGTGTATGCTGTCTGCTAGAATAAACATCAATCCTTTTTTTCTTTAGAAAACCAAGAAGACCACTAACCAAATTTTATTGAATATCGAATCAGTTCCCAGGTGACTCCCTAATAAAATAAAAATAAAAAGTATTAAATATAATAAAAGAAGAAATGCAATAGTAGCTCACAAATAATGTGTTAGTATATAACTAATGATAGCTTCAGCTACAATGGAAGGCAAGCTTTTAGTTTGCAGCAGTTTAACCCAACAGACTAATTTTTCCATCAAATTATAATCCGTCCCTCCTTATGCATTAAATCTCTGTAGGCTTAGATCCATCATCTCTCACTGAGGCCAGACAAGGCAGCACTCTGTTACATGTATGCTAGGGACCTCATTCTAGCTCATGTATACTCTTTGGTTGGTAGCTCAGTATCTGAGAATTCCCATGGATCACTATAAATATATCAAAAGCATACATTTACAACTTCCATTTATACAAGCAAGAAACTCCCCTTAAGTTGTTGGAGGAGGTGGATCCACTCAGAGGACACTTATGCTAGGCTCCTGCTTGCAAACATAACACAGTATCATTAACTGTGTCAGGGACTGGTGCTTGCTTATGGGATGGGTCTCAAGTTGGGCCACTTATTTGTTGACCAGTCTCTCAGTCTCTGTTCCATCCCCCATCCTTCCATTTCTTTTAGATAGGACAACTCTTGGGATTTGGTTCTATCCTTCCACCACGTAGTTTGAGGCTCAAGTCATAAAATTTGGCAGCAACTGTCTATCCACTGAGCCATCTCACCAGCCTATAATCTCTTTTTAAAATAATAATTAAAAATCTATAGTTACACTTCATAAATTGTGTGTGATTTTCCCAAGGTCATACTAGAGAAAGTTAAGGTGAGAATTTAGGTTTTCTTGTGCATAGTTCAGTATTTTCTTCTTTAAAAATCTATCTTCCCTGGTGAATTGAAAAAATCGATCAGAAGATTTTATTGTTTAAAATAATAAGGCAAGAAATCAAGTATAAAAAACAAACCTTTATGTGCAGTGAACAATGCTCCAGTATGTAATTAGTGCATACAATATGGAAGAAATGAACATTTAGGTTCTCCAAAGACCTTTATTCTTTGTGGGTTTTTTTTTTCCAAGAAAGAAGAGATATAACTTTCTTTATTTTTTTATTTTAAATCTTAAATAAGACATGACATGCTGGGATGCAGAGGTTTTTGCTAAAAGCTTTTTTTATTATTATTATTATTTCTTTAAAATCCTTTAAGCATAAAGAAATCAAATTCCTTTTCTGGAAAAACTCGTTTTTATAACATCAAAAAAGAGATAAATCTACAAAAGAGAGAGGGGGGAAACTGTCAAAGGAGATTGTCATAGCAACCAGAGAAGAACAAACTTGGCTCAGAAAGCAACCTGATTATTTCTTCTTTCTAATCAAAATTACATATCATCAAGTTCTGAAGCAAAACAACTGGGAAAACAGAAAAAGAATTTCGAAGTACACCATATGCACATAAATGTTTATTAACTCTCTCCACACCTGAGGGGCATAGCATCCTTCATTAAGACTGTCATAGAAAGCACAATTTTAGGAGATTTCAAATCTTAATTCCTCACTTTATACACTATAGTTAAAATTGCTAAAAACCGATAAGGGAATATTTTTTAGAATTAATTTATTATTTTAGATTCCAATGAAAAGCAGTTCATATTGACTCCTGGTAGTCTTAACTCATGTAGCTACAAGATATATCTGCAATCAAAGCCTTATGGACAATTTATGCTCATGTTTCAAAGCTGTCCTGTACACTTGGTTTTGGAAACAGGATTTTGTTTATAGGTCTAGTTTTAACCTCTTACTCTTAGTGAACTTATTTTAACAAAACACAGGACAAAACTCTGTCTGCTACAGACTCAGGTCAAGGCAACCTTCCCTCCCTCCCTCCGTACCTCCTGCAGTTTTTATGTCTAGAGAAGTGAGAAGAGATGTGAGTGCAGAGCAGAATGACCTCCACAAAATAGACCATAACTTTACACAAGGCCAAGATGGACCAGCCATATTTCTTGCATGGGAAGATCAATGCTGCCCTCTTCAACCTTGGTAAATTGAGAAGGATGTTAGGTTATCCTAATGGCCCCTTGGCACATGCTTACAAATACTCTGAAATAAAATGCTACTATTGAAAAAAAAACCCACTGTTTCTCCTAACAACTAGAAAAAAAATTATCTAGAACTCCTATGAGGAGAAATACTCAATGACCATAGAAAATAAATTGTCATGAAGAAACACCTTTGACCTCTCTCTCTACCCAAATCTAAAACCTGAAAACCTGTTATTGAAGCAAAGTGAAACAAAATTTCCAGTTTATCATAATGGCCAATTAGAAACTGCTGCTTCCCGTGGGATATGAGCAGCTCACAGTATGAACAAGAGGGTGCAGAGTCAAAATGAAACAGTTTTCAGTCTCCAGTTTCTTCGGACATCCATAGGTGCTTCTGAAGAGCAGTGGAAAGTTTATCTGTAGCATAGTGAAGTAGCTGTTCAGTGGGTGTCTTCATCAATGAATCTGAACATAGAGAATTAAACCTAAATGAATATAGACTGCATAAAAATAAGTATACATGTATACTAATAAAAGGTGTTTTACATAGGACTTCAGAGGAGTGGAAATTGAAATGACATTTAGCATCAAGAACAAAATCTTAAATAAGACATCACCATGCTTCTTTCAGTAACTAATAGAACAAATAATGAGATACGTAAGCTGATACATATGAAAAAAAGGATACAACAGCACAAGTAAAGGGGCTTGAAGGGTTCTGAGTTTTACACGTCGCTTATTGCTGTATAAAACAATTAATGCATTATACAAAATCATTTTGAAATGGCATAAAATGTCGGCAATTGCTGATCCAATTACATTTAAAAAATTTTTTTTTTATTTGCTTTAGTCATATTACTGTTTTGCTGTATGTAAGAATGTATACAACTATGTGCCTGGTGTCTTAGGAGGTTCACAGGTCACTGGATTCTCTAGAAGTGTAGTTATGGATGGTTATAAGCCCATGTGTGTACTGGAATCAAACCCTGGAACTCCTTAAGAACAATATACACTATTAGACCCTGAGCCCACTCTCCAGCTAAATTATGTTAAAAGTTAAGGATAAGAATTACCATTGCTGAAATCACCAGAGAAATATCAGTGATCAGTTACATGTACCTTTAACTCTTGTTTTAGGATGGAAACCATAAGGTAGAGTCAGGGATGGGAATTCTATTGAAGTCATTTTTGAAGAATTAATGGCAAGGGAGCCTGCTATAAGAAAGAAAGAAAGAAAGAAAGAAAGAAAGAAAGAAAGAAAGAAAG
>JANHMN010000011.1:53967627-53991162 GCA_030674055.1 Rhabdomys pumilio | reverse complement strand
AAGCTCCTTTGATGATGAAAATTCAAAGGACCACACCACTAGAAGAGCTACAGTCAATCAACAACTGCTGAGACAGAAAGAATTATTCCTCCCCGGGGAGGAGCCCCATCATTGATTATCTAATATTGAATGTCTAGGCCTAAAAATACATACATTTAGGGAATACTGCATGTACTCAGAATGTTGTATTCATGTGTTAACTTGTGTTTATGTACATGTAATAAAAATAGGTAATGAGGAAGCTACTGTGAACATAAGAGGCAGAATGGGTTGGTTGGTCATGGGAAGGGTAGATGGGAAGAGAGAGATAGAAGAATGATATAATTATATTTTAATTAAATTAAAACTCTAAGAATGGTAAAAGGTATTATGCCAAATTTCTAGCCTAATTTGTGAAATAAAAGCTACAAGAAAACTTGCCTCACAACAAGGTAGAAAGCACCTGCGAAATAATGCTCCAAATTGTCCCTATCCATAACAATACACACACACACACACACACACACACACAAACACGTTCATGTGCACACACATGCACACAAACAAACACACATGTCCTTCATAGTACTTTGATGTATAAATGACAAATATCAAAGACAAAATTATTCTACAAGAATGGTCTACAATTGGTTAAACTCTCCAGAATTGTCTAAATGAACCATAGAGGCCAACTCTGAAGAAGGGGTTGTATATGCAGAATATTTAAACAGAAATTGGGTTCATGCTATAGCGTTTATTCAAAATATAAAGTGTCAGCATTGCTACTGTTTTATTTTTATGACATGTCATCTGACAAGAAAATCACATCCTTTCAACTCACTGATGAATGAAAATTTGGGCCATGCAAATATATTTTCCATTTGAACTTTATATTTCTTTATTATTTCAAGTGAAATTGGTTTTGCTGGCCTCAATATAAACCACACAGATTTCATCTAGATGCAGGGGGGGGGGAGAACTTTCATCTGTTCAATGTCAATTTATATTTTAAAGGAATAAAACCCTAAAGGCCTATTATCCTCATAAAGGAGTTGAGAACCTGTTTCGTGCAAGGCATTGATGTCTCTGCTCTGATCTCGTTTATAATCTGGTTAGGGAGGCAAGACAAGCAAGATAAATAATGCAAAACAGTGAGGCATTCAAAATATAGTCATTCAGTGTTCAAAAGACATTTAAAATAAATGTATTTCTCTTCTGCAATATACAAAGAAGCATGCTGGGTACTGGGGAAGATAATATTTTAATAAAGAAGCAAAACTATTCTCTTTCCTTTCATGGGGCTTCTATTTATTGTGGAGAGGCAGAGAGAGTCTGAGTTTAAACTCTCTTAGAAGAACTGGGACACTCTGAACTCACAGTATTGTTGTGTATAGTTTCAGTTGTTCGTGATGAACTGCAATCCAAAAAGGGTATCGTTTGTCATGACTCCTTACCATATTTGTAGCACATATATTGCAAGACATTGCTATAATTCTTGCACTTTTTAGCAATTATTGTTCTTTGCATAAGGAAAACAGTATACTTAGGATTTCATAATACCTGCAGTCACAGGTGTTCTTTGAAGGGGCTTAGGAAATAGACCCCACAGAAAAGGTGACATTACTCTATGAAGACTCGGTAGTGATCTTCACACTCAAAAAGTATAAAACTGGTATTGTTCTTCAGTGAAAGTTCCTGTCCTATAGCATGTTAGAGATTTTTATGTCTGCCCCGATATGAAGAGTAAACTGAATAACGACCATGGCTGGTGATATTTCTTAAGCATCATCTGTGTGCTGAGCACAGTGTCGACACTTTGCATGAACTCATCAAGCCTTGTTTTCCATGGGGACCATGTGCTTTTAACAATTGTAATGCAGGCTCCTCCAGAAGATTCTTCATCATGTTAGAAGCACAGGGCTGCAGGATAATAGAACATAATGTTAATGTTACCTTCTCATGATATCTAAAAGCTGCCACAGAGGATGGGATTGGTGAATGAAAAACTAAATTAAAGCTTTTAAATTACACTGGTATGGTAGCTCATTGGTAAAGCATATGTCTGCCATGCCTATAGCACAAAATTCAGGGTCTAATCTCCAGCACTGTCACAAAAAAATTCATCTTAGATTTCTTAAAGAGGTAACTGCAACCTGTAGAGGAAAGGAGTCTACAGGTTTTAGGACAAAATAATGACAGACAATAACAAACAGACCAAATATGAGTTGTTGTCCAAATGATGCCTAAGATTGAGGGCTAGAATAATGCGACTCATTTCAAGTTAGTCCATATAAGATTTGAGACTTGAGAAAGGCAGGTCAAAATGTTTGCCAGTTTTTATAAGAGTTTTATTATTCTCAGGTTTCTATCTATTCATCTGTCGTCTTCCATCTGTGATTTCATATATATGATAACTAGGTTTCTTATCTATAGAATGGAACAGTATTGAAATCAAATGTTGCATGAATTTAATTGTAAGCTTGTCACATTTGATCATGACAATAACATGTAGTAGTACATAAATTATAACAAAATAGATAGCTACCTGGGAATGAGTTTACTGTTAACAATTTGAGATGGAAGGTCTGTGGCCCTGGTGTAAGGTGACAGTGTTCCTTTAAGAGAATGTTCAGTCCCAATGACTTATTACATCCTCCAGTTCTGTGAGGAGTGTGAATGTGTTTGTGTTTGTGTGTGTGTGTGTGTGTGTGTGTGTGTTCTGTTTACAAAATGTCACCAATTACAGAATATAGTAATATAGTACTATGAGTTAATCAATTGATACTTCCCAGTTTGTGGCAGATAAAAATATTGCCACCATCCTTGGTTGTTCAATAAATATTTGGAGAGAAGTTGTCAACTATTTTGGTTACAGCTTGGGTCTCCACAGAGAGAAAGTTGTTGCGAAAAATAGTAAAAGACAAAGGCAAGTTCCAGCACTACACCCAGCTACTCTATGCTCACGGTCCCGCCACCTCTATGTGGTGTGGTCCTCCCACCTCCAGTGTGCCTGCCTCAGAGATGCCCAAACCTTCTCAGCCATCCACCCACTGTGGTCATCAGTCTCAAATTCTAGTAACCCAGTAAATCAAAACTCTAGAAGCTTATAATGAATCAGTTAGATTTATATATCAATAAATTCTCAATTCACAAGATGCCCACACAATAATTTCAGAGCCAATTGATAATGATACAAGCTGCCCACCTAGATTAGACAAGTTGTCCCAATTATTCTATCCCTGTATGATATTATAGCTACCTGTGGCTATTTAAAGCCATATGGAATCTGAATTGTCCTGTTTGTCCTCCATCTTCCTCCTCTTCTTTTTCCTGTGTTGCTCCTTGTCTCTGAAACTTTTGCCTCCCTTTTCCCTGTCCAATCACGGGCTTCTTGTTGTATTAATATTTAAAGTGATTGGACAGGGAAAATTCCACTATAGGAGGTAATGAAGGAAGTGCTTGAACAGGATGTCTCAGAAAAATACTAGTGCTTTCAAGTCTGAGTGACAAATTTTTCAAATCATTCTAAATGGTAAATTCTTTACTTGCCTGTAGATCCATAAATATTACTCTCATCTGTGAAGTCAGAATTCATTTAAGTGAAGCTAATAATCTATACTTTGTGTCCTGTTTGAACTTTCCAAACTTTGTCTTAAAATCTGCATCCGTATCCTTTATCTCATTTATGCTTTCTTCTGTCACTCAAGTCAGTAAATTCTACAAAGAGAGTATATGTCATTCATGTTTAAGCTACTAACATTTCCAATAGTTACTCTATTGTACATTCTTGATGAATGCCCCTAAATCTCCTCTTCCTCTGGGAATTTTAATCCCTTCTTGCTGGAGCTCTATGAAATGTTTTTCATAAAATGTCTCAAAATTTCGTAGTTTAGTCTGGTTCCTCATGGTAAACAAGCATGCTGTCCATGTCTTTAATCTTTCTTGTTCTGTAGTCACCACATTCCCACACAAAACATAGAACTTTGCCAACATCAACTTTGCCAACAATTCTTCAGAGAATACCTTAATAGAGAGTATGCTCAGATTCCTTAATTTCCTTGAGATATCTACTATGTCTTCCCTGGCCCATACCTCTGGAGGTTGTGAGCTTCACTATGATCCTTCGATTCCCCTTTATAGATTTTATTATCTCAAACATTCGCACAATTATATAAATTCAAATTCACATTGTGAAACCTTTATTTAATGATACTCACAGTAGACCTATTACATTAATTCAAATTGTACTGTTCAAAATCTACTGTTGTAGACTCCTTAGGATAGAAATGTAGGCCTCAGATATTTCTTCATTTTCAATGAGCAAAATGGGTACAAATCTCATGGTAAACGTAGTTTCCAAGTGTAAGAATAACTATGTAGAAAAGTCATGAGTGTTTGATTAACATTATTTTAAAATGCACACCTATTGAACATACAGGGAAAAGGTGAAGAAGGCACAGTAGGTACTAGAATAGGAATGCCTATTCTAGTGATGAAGTAAGAGTTGCAGCATTCTTCATTGTGGAGGAATTTTAATGTAGCAACGTGACTGCTCTGGCAAGGATCATATCCAAAGACAGAGGTCTGTGTGATCTAGCTGGAATGCAGACAAGTCACACACATTTAATCCCTCTGGCTGGAATGTAGACATGCCTACAGCACACACCTTTAAGGTAAAATGAGTTTGGAAAAGGAAGTATCTGTGTTTGAAAGTGACATCTGATTGAGAGGCAGGTGAAGTGATAAATTAGAGAAAGACTTGACAGAATGAGTCAGAGATAGAAGTCCAACTCTCAAAAGAACAGTAGAGGAAAGAGAAGCCATTTAAAAGTAGCACAGGGAGAGAGTGTGAGTCAGCAGGGAGTCAGTTCAGTGGGTGGAATGCAGTGGAGTTGAGTTCATTCATGAGTTGATGCAGTTCAGTGCAGATCAGCAGAGGCAGCTGAAGGCAGAAAATAAGAAGGAGCCAGATGGTTAAAACATTAGTTTGAGCCCAAGCAGAGCAATTCAGTGAGAAGCTGAGAAAATCCAGATTGAATCAGTCAGTTTAAAGAGCATTTTGAGCCAGAGTTGCTGAGATAAATAAGCCAGCCAGCCAGAGTTCAGAAAGAACTAGAAAGGGTGAGCTTGTTTGCCAGTAAGCCTATGAGACAAGTACATCAGACAAATAAAAGTTAATTTTACACTTCATAAAGTGGAGAGCTGGAATATAACTTCTTGATAGGAGAAGAGAGAAAGGACATATTCACTGTGTAAATAAACTAAATGCTCACTAATCACAGTATGGAATAAATTGGCAAAGCTTAGACCTAATGAGGAAATAGTATCATAAGTATACTGTTTACAGGTGTGGAGTTGATCACTGAAGAATCAACATTTGTGCAGAAATGGTTAGCTATGTGGTGGGTCCTTTGGAACAGGATCTAGAAATAAGTTAATAGATGGCAAAAAATAATTTCTGTTTCCACATACTTTAGTCCTGTCTGAATATTTTACATTGGTCTGTAAGTCCTGCCATAACAAATTAAACTACACTGTGGGGCTTAAACCTTATGGAGCCTGGAAATTTTGATCAAGATGCTGTCAAGATTTTTTTCTCCCTTCTTGTTTCCAGATGGTTGCCTTCTTACAGAAACTTGCAGAACCTTTTCTCTGTGTGTGCTCTTCCCATCCCTGGTGTCTCTTCCACTTCATATGAGGCCATCTTCCTATAAATCTTATCGAATTCTGACATTCCCTTCATGCCTCAGATATCCAAAATTACTTCTCTCATCAAAGATCCTATCTCTGAGCATGGTGAAATTGGACATTAGGGATTCAAAATATGGAGTTGAAGGGGCACAATGCATCTCACAATTTGTAAGGAGAATTTATTTATAATAAACATTTTAAAATGTGATTTTAAAAAAGAATTTGCCTCAAGAATAGAAGGATTGAATCAGTAGAAGTACGAAGGAGAAGGAACATTTCTACTATGTATTTGCACATGCCTTGTTTCATTTGCATATTACTGAATTCTGTTAATTAAGTGTGAAGGCTTCTGCATATCACAGAAAAATGCACTAAAAGGATAAAGAGAACAGCAGCTCTAAGGCCGCCTTACTGGAGCAGATCTCCAAGGAAGCTCTGTGCTCCCTCGGTTTCACATCTAGAATTTCAAACTCCATAAACACATACAAAAGTTCTCACTTTCTGACCTGCCCCTTAGGTTGCTCAGACTTTATTTTTCTCTTCTCTTCAGTGTTCTTTTCTGTAGATATCTCAATGTTATTAAAAATCAGTACAAATCCTCTCACTATGGGAAATTCTTCTGGTTTCCTTTATAGATTGTGGTGGTCTGCACAAAAGTGACCTGGCAAATAGGTGGGACATGAAGAAAACAATTAAAAGGGGAGAGATGACTGAGACTAAGCTACCTCAAGATTTCATCAGAAACATAATACCTTTCTCCAAATTTTCTACACACACACACACACACACACACACACACGTATATGCCTTCTTAGCATACTATTTCACACCTATGCACCTCAATATTTATAGTGACTATAAGGCTATATGTTTTAAGTATTGTTTAGAAGGGTAAATAATAAATTATTATTAATTCAAAATTAAATTAAAAAAATTAATTCAAAGTATTAAACTCAAAGTCAAACATTCAGTATCCAACTAATACAAATGAATATGCACAATGAAATCAATAATAAACTCCAGGCTCTAATTAGACCCTAAACAAATCTTATACATATTTTTCCTGTGGTTGGGTGGTTCTAAGCAAAGAACGACGGTTCTATGAATCCTCAGGAGAAGAAGCATAGAGAGATAAAAGGTCTGAACTTTCAAACCCAGGAGAATGGCTGGGTTACATTTGATGTCCTATTTACAGTGTAGAAATACCAACTCCACGTGACTTGGCAAAGCTGATCAGGATTTTTATGCATTTATATTCAAGTAACATGGACACTGTGGCCTTGCTTGATGCTGGCTTCAATTTATTTTAATTCCTAGTTTATAGAATGCCAACACGAATGCATACTTTATAAAGAGAGGCTTTATTTAAAATTTAAATATTTATGGTGTTTGTCAGTTCAGTGCACATCAAAGACATTGATCTGACTTGAGAAGTCTTGCACAGAAACTGAACTGGCTGCTGACAACGTGTTTATTTTTAGCACAACATAAAACAAAGTAGTATGCCATGGTTGTTTATTTTTTCTTTGATTATAGAGTATTAATTTTATTTGAGTCAGCAGCAAAGAAGTTATTGCAACTTCAGGCTAGCAATCAAGGTCACTATTTTTTTTAAAGCTACAACTTAAAAGGTGTTTGTTGAGCTTGATAGTAGGAGATTTGTAGAGAACAGACACTAACCTCCTAATGCTCTGAATGACACTGGCAACTCTTCCACATATCTGAAAAGTGTTTAACAATGCAAAGTACATTGGAATTTAATTTAAAATAAAGTATTTGCCCAACTCAATAGCTTATGTCTCTCACTATTTTGTTCACTGTTGCTAAACTTTAGAAAGAACAAAAGACAATCTATTAGAGACAGAAAGAAAAAATGAGAACATTTTAAGATTTTCATTCAAACATACAATTCAAATGCTACAACTCAGGGTCAAGTTTGAATATAGAGGAAAATGAAGGGCTGGAGATTTGTACCAGGGGTAGAATGCTTGCCTAGTGACTATGAGGCCCTGGGTACTATTCCTACCTTTAGAAAGCTAGTAAAAATGGTTTCTTTTATACAAGTGTGTTTGTGTGTGTGTGTGTGTGTGTGTGTGTTGTGTTTGCATGTGTGTACATATGTGTGTAGGTATGTATATATGTTTGTATATTTGTGTTTATGTGTATATGTATGTATATGTATATGTATATTTATGTGTATGTGTGTGAGTGTGTTTAATAATATACTGTGTGCTTGTGTGTGCATGTTTATGCATATGTGTTTATGTGTATATATGCTTATGTGTATATGTGTGTATATGTGTGTCTGTATGAGTATATATGTGCGTATGTACTCATATGTGTATATTTATATGTGTGTGTGCATGTATATGTGTGTGTGCATGCATGTGTATGTGTGGGTTTATGTGTATGTGTGTGTTTATGTATCTGCCTATGTGTGTATATGTGTGTGTGCATGTATGTGTTTGTGCACAGGTGTATGTGTGTTTATGTGTATATGTATATATGTATGTATGTGTGTATATGTGTATGTTTGTATGTATATGTATGTAATTGTATATGCATAAGTATATGTGTTTATGCATGTGTATATATAATATATGTGTGCTTATGTATATATGAGTGTATGTGTGCGTTGTTTGTATGTGTGTCTATGTGTTTATGTATGTATATATGCGTGTGCATGTATGTGTGTGGGTGTGTTTATATTGGCATGCAGATTTCTTTAAACTTCGTATAATGAGACAGTGCCAAACATAAACCCAACAATTATAGAAACATAAGTGTCCCAGGTAACACATACTAAAAATGACTCTACTCAAAAATATTTGTATCCTAAGTCCTCTACCCCCACAGTTAAATATCCCAAAGCCCCCAGAGTCTAAATATAAAAAAGCCTTTGAGTTTCAACCCCATATAGACAGGGATCAAAACTTCCTAAGAATCATTATGTGTCATCTCTGTGGGACAGAGGTACTAGATCTCTTAAGCCTGGTGTGCCCTGCAGTGGTAGGAGCACTCTGTCTGTCTGTCTGTCTGTCTGTCTGTCTGTCTGTCTGTCTGTCGTGTGTGTGTGTGTGTGTGTGTGTGTGTGTGTGTGTGTGTGTGTCTTTCTCCCTCTCTGTCTCTCTGCCTCTGTCTCAAACAAGGTAGTTTCATCTGAATTTCCACTATACCTTGGACTGTGGTCAACTGAAGTCCTCACACATGAGATAAGTGCATCCCTAGGGTTCTCTCTGAGTCCTATTGCCATAGGAACACTGGGTTGTAATATCCTACCTCGAGTCTCTTAGCCTAGACTTAGGCAGTTTTGTTTGCTTATTTAAGTAACTTGACTTCAAAATTCTTACTGTCTTTTCCTGAAATGCTGATTCATCTGAGAAGCTTCAACAATTAAAAATCAGTAGAAGATGATTGATATATTATTTCCTTTCTTGCAGAAAACCATTTCCCTAAACCATCTTGGTATCCTCTACAAAAACAGCTACATCTCATGGATGAGAATATTTCATGAACAGTACTTTTGATAGAATCACCAAAACTTTGCCTAACTTAGGGCTTTTATGTGTTTTCTACATTAACATCTACATAGGTTCATGGGATACCCTTAAAGAGTGTGCTCCACAACATATGCCTATCATCCCAGCCCTCTTGAGAATGAGCTTTATGTGTGCTTGACACCAACCTGAGCTACATAATAACTCTGAGACAAACCTAACTATACAGTAAGATTGTGGCCCTTCCCTGTTCCCCAAAGACCTATGAAAGTAGACTAAGATTAAAAATAAAAAATTACAGATATCAAATTGGTTATAGATACCCTTATAGGAATTACCAGTCATCTAATCTAATTTATATATGTCTAATAAACAGGTACAACTTCGAATTCTCCTAAAGAGAGGATAATATCTGCTTATCTGTGTTGTTCACCGCTTACAGTAAAACTGACAATGATCAATTAAACTTTCCTATCACAAATTAAACAAATTTAGAAACTCCTTCCACCTGTTTTGGAAATATTTTTTTTCTCTAATTTCTCATATTGTACTTCTCTCTAATGTGCTTGTGGCCCCTGTCTTTCTCAGCTGGCTACCAAACTTTGAGGCATATGGCCATATTAGTTCTGTTTTCACATCCTTCCTCACATTGCCTCTCTTCTATGCAACCCTGTCTGAAATCTCCATCTGCCTTTTTCTTGTAATGGTCTTTGTAATGGCATTTAGTGAACATCCACAGAATCCAGAATCATCCCTCATCTGAAAGCTCTTACCTTAGTCAGGCCTTTCACCCTAAAAATAAATATTTACAGATTCCAGAGAGAACTATCTCATAAATCAAAGGGATAATGCTTTGTTTACCACTCCTTCTAGCCTATCCTTCTCCTTTTTAAAAGATTTATTTATTCTATGTATGTGAGTACATCATTGCTGTCTTCAGACACACTGTAGAGGGCATCAGATCCCATTACAGATAAATGTGAGCCACCATGTGGTTTCTGGGAATTGAACTCAGGACCTCTGGAAGAGCAGTCAGTGCTCTCTTAACCACTGAGTCATCTCTCCATCCCTTATTATATCTTTCTTAGTTACATTTCCTAGCATAAATAAATCCCAGACTCACGACTCCCCCCTCTCTTTTGTACTGGAACTGTGAAGGATCCTGCACCTATAGGGCAGCGACAGCTTTTTCCTTCTACGCTCCAGTCTTTTCATCTTAAGTGTCCTTCAGGAATACTTAAATTACTATGAACAATATCCTCACATATTCTATCTTGGCTTTAAATATTTGTTCTAATTATATCTTTCTCTAATCAAAGCATCCTCATCTATCAAGAGCGCCTATCTCTGCCCTGAAGTCTTCAGAAGTGGCCACTGAGTTTTCTGTAGCACTGAGTTTTCTCATAGCACTGACTGTAAAAGTGTGAACTTGTTAATGTTTTTTGCCTATTTGTTTTTAATGTCACTTTGAGGCCATTATCCTTTCTTCCCTAACACTTTGCTTGGGAACCATCACATCATCTTACTTGAAACCTTTCATTTTTGCTAGCAGTAATGACTTTGGGTGTTTTTTCCATCTTCATTCTTATTAATGCCTTGAGAATTTCATATGCAATATTTTAAACATATTCACTCTCCTCCCACACCTCTTCTAGATCCACAGCATCCAAACCCATCAAGATGTGTACCCTCATATTTTTTGACCCATCAAGTCTAGCTCATGGTACCTAAATACTGTTGAGTATGTAGCTATCCTATGGCATATTACTACTAAGGATCACACTTTTAAAGAAAATTAACTCCCCTCTCCCAGAAGCTATCAATTACTGATAACTCTTCAGCAAGGGATGAGACTTCTTGCCCATGTGTTCTGGGATTGTGTATGTCTTCAGCTTGTTCTGCCCTTTTTCATGCTGCTATAACCACTGTGAGTTCACACATACAACTCTGTTGTATCAGGAAAACAGGTCAATGTACTCATCCAATGCCATTGGCCCTTATACTGATTCTGTTCCCTCTTCCATGATGATCCATGAGTTTGGGAGCATGGAGTATGATAAAGATGTCCCCATTTTGGGCTGAGCAATCTGTAGCTTCTTACTCTCTGCACACTGGCCATTTGTGAGTCCGTGTTACTTGTTATTTACTGCAAGAAGCTTCTTTAATGAGTGTTGGTTGAGAGGTGTATTAATTAATGGACATACTGATGAATCATTAGAAGTCAGTTTGATAATATACCCTTTAGCAAGTAATAGTTTTAGTGGTCCATATTTTCTCTTCAGTCCTTTCCTCTCATCCTCCACCCCATGTAACCCTTCCTAAACCATTATTAGGCTTTTCATGTTCTTATCACTGTTTTCTGTCTCCCATGTCTTGAATGTGCTACCCCTACTCCCTCTATACCCTGCCTTGACCCTAGGTAATTTCCTGGCACCAATGAGTATTTCAAATGAAACACACACATCTAAAGACCTAAAGCTAAGACCCTCAAATAACAAAAAGTTCTTGATGTTTGTCTATCCAGGTTACATCAGTCAAAATTATTCTTTAATTTCCCATTTGTACACCTGAAAATTTCATGGTTTTGTTTTTGACATCTGAGAAATGTTTTATTATATAAAAGAAATGTATTTCCATTATACATTTAAAAGTTGAAGACATGTAGACTGTGCCCATTGTCTTGCTACTATTAATAGAGAATCAATTGAAGAATGAGTATACCTAGAGTGTTTGGGCATAGGCCTTAGGGCATTTCTGTTTCAGGCATTTTGTGAGTTTCATGGTGGCTACACCAGTTGTAGGCCCACTAACACTGTTATATTCTCTCTTGTTTTTTCTCCTGGCCAATCTTATAATTACCACACATAAAAATGAGATAATTTTATCATTCCTATGGTTAAATCATTAACATTTAAGTCTGAGTACATAGTTTATACCTGTAACCCTGGTACAGGACACTGAGGCAGTAGGATCATGAATTCCAGTACTGCCAGGGTGATATAGCAAGACTCTGTTCCAAGAAAAAATAAAGACATGGATTAGTCAATGTTTCATCAAAGGAAAATGTATATTCTACTTCGATATGCTTAAACCTCTAATCTTTCAAGAGACTAGTTATTGATACTAAATTCTCTCTAAATGTCTTTCATGTGTGAGTGGGTAAGCAAAAAGCTTAAAGGAAGAAAAAATGAATAATATATGCATATGTAAATGCAGGTTGGTATGTGGAATATTATGTGTAATCTTTAACTTCATTCACTCTCTCTGCAGCCTTTCATATAATGAATAGAAACTGGTTGAGCATTGATTGCTCCAATTCTAAAGCAAGTACTTCTTCCTTTTGTTTATTTTGCTGGTGAAAGGGTAAGGAGACCCTTAAGAAAGAAGCACTGTGGAAAGCAACCCTTGAATATACATGTAAATTACAACATTCCCACAAATTGTAACATATCATTATCTTGCCCATTCTTTAAAGAAAGAAAAACGAGGCTAATAACCATCTAGTTACATCTTGCAATGGCGTAGTTTCAGGGTTTTTTATAAGATGATTATGTTCCTTCATTTATAAATCAAGATGTTTGGTCTGGGTAGCCCTCTCTGACCTTTCTGGTGTCGTAACCTACAGGTTGGGTATCTTCGGGGCTCCAATTTCAATGGGAGATTCTACAGCATCTTCTTCTTTTGCATTGGGACTATTTTATATTTGGATAATATTTGTCTTGCTTCATTTCTGTGGTTATTTTTTTTTCTTTTCTATTCAGATACCAAGTGACTTCTCTCCTTTCTAATTGAATGGCAGGTTGTGAGATGATTTCCAGTGTTCCTTGCTTCCATAAATGTCTTCAGTCACAGATCAGAATATGGTATGGATTAGGTGTTTAATTCACAACTGTGTTCCATTAGTGCGAAGCGTGAGATCCTTTTATATACATTAAGTCTTTCTCCTTCAGTAGAACGTGATGTTTAGCTGATCTGTAAAAGTGTTTCTTTTATCACATCACACTGTATTTTTTTTTTTGTACAAGAGTCAGGGTTGAGCTGCATTTTATTGATGCTAAGAAGCCTTATGTGCAATTTCCATCCCATTAACTGTTCCAGGGAGATAATCCACGTTCTAATGTGCTGAACAGAAAACCACATCCAGTTCCGAGTTGCTCTCTGATCTTTTTGTTCGGCTGTCTTTTGACCCTCCTGACATTTTAACCATTTTTCTCATTAGGACGTTGCTATTTGCCTAAGGAGATATCGGACTAGTGGGGACTTGTTCGAACGGAAATCTGGCTGCTGTGTTTCAAATTACTTGTTGCAAGAAAAAGAAAGAGAGAGAGAGAGAGAGAGAGAGAGAGAGAGAGAGAGAGAGAGAGAATGACAATGGTGTTTTCTAGGAGGAATCAGATATTATGAATTTAAAATATGCTTGTTATCAAACTTTAAAGATAATGGATGACATTGAAAATATGAAATATAGTTGAGACTTAATGTCTGTATCTCGAGATCAGACAGCCTTAGTGACTAACTCAGCACTTCTGAGATTAATGTAGAATACTGTGAAAGCTAGTCACTGCCCCTCAGGTCAACTCTCTGCTTACATCTGCACCATGGTGCTTAAAAAACACTTATTGAAGGTACATAGAACCCACCAGTGACCTAGCCTTTAGTATCAGTAACTAGAAATCCAGAATGTGGAGCCTTAATGCTGTCCTTTGGAAGTGCAGTGTGAACACCATTTTAATTGGGGCAGACATTATTCTTGGTCGTTGTCCTTCCTGTGTGATGATGCTTTATTGTAACTCACTGATTTATCCTGGGGATGAATAGGATTGTTAGTGGTAGGGATCAGGCCACCCAGGCTGTGTCACTGTAATTGTCTTTGTCTAAATGTAGCCTTCTAAGTTTCTACTAAAATTCTCTCCATATGTATTTCTGCTCACAATTTCTGTAGAAGAACCACTGGCATACATGTGCAGCTGATATTTTATATTGTTCAAAGTAAATCTCCAACAATACTAACATGTATATTTAATGTGTGATCATTCAACTCTAGCCTTTTCTTTTTAAACTGAGAAGCTCAAATCTCATAATGTGATTTCAACCAGGCTGAATAAATATCCTTCAGATTTTGCCACCATATGATATCTGAATTCATGTACATATTACCTTTGTATTTTTATAGCATAAGGTAAATTGAATGTTAAATGAGTCCACTCCTAAGTAAATATATTTTATAGTTTAAGATCTCAATCTGCCTGCCAAATATTAGTTTAGCAGTTTCAAGCACATTCAAAGCGTGTTTGAGAATTAGCTCTTTCTTTGTACTGCTGCCAAAATTTTGGTTTGGAGTTCATGACATCACTAACACGTGAAGCCAGGTGGCACATCTGGAGTCAGGAGGTAGTCAAAGAGAACAGAAGCAACATAAACCAATGGCAAAGACCTGGAGCTCTGCTTCCATTTGATCCATTAAATTCCTTACTGAAACACTTCACAACTCTCAGAGTGACTTGGCAGACCAAAACCGTTGGGAAAAGAAAAGGACCCGGGGAGAAGATAAGCCACATAGAAATGTAAAAAGGAAAAGAATAAGAAACATTTGTGCCAAGATCATAGATGGAGCAGAGGTATAAACAAAATGTACTGTTAAAATTCATCGTGAGATTAAGGTTAGGACATTGTGTACAGGCCACATGAGTTTTCAGAAGAAATATTGCATATTTCATTTACTACTTAATGTTCAAAGTTTCTGGTGCTGTGAAGGTTGAATTTTCGCTCAAAGGAAAAAAATATGTTTATCAGAAGGCAACAGCTAACTAGTTTAAACTCGTGTGTGACAAGTGTAGATATGAGGCATTTGAATTGCTCACATCGGCTGTAAGACCCGCTGTTTTGTTTATCAGACTTTTAAGAGGCCTCCAACATATACACAGCAGAGGACTGCCTGGTCTCTAGCCTCAGTGGGAGAATGTGCCTATCCCTGGAGAGACTTGAGGCCCCAGGTCTGTCTGGTGGAATGGGAGCGGTGGGGAGGGGGGGGGGGGGCATTTTCTTGAAGATGAGGGAGGAGGAATGGGATGTGAATGAAGAACTGTAGGATGGTGGACTGGGAAGGGACAACAACTGGACTATAAAAAAAATAGAAGTAATAAAAATAATAGTAAATAAGAATATCTCTCCATGATGTCTCTCATCTTAATGTCTTGTCTTTCATTTACATTAATTCTGTGTGTGCATCTGCACACCCACCTCACACACACACAATTTCATTTTCCCTAGTGTAAATAAATAGTCACACACACACACACACACACACAATTTCATTGTCCCTAGTGTAAATAAATCTAAAAAAATTTGTCTTTATTTTTTTTAAATAAGAAGCATTTTAACCCAGATATAATTGAGATAAAAATCATTTTCTGACACTGACACATGCTTAAATTTATAATTTCAAATTTTTATGATATATAAATGGCAATTTATATTGTCAAATTTGGGTGCATAATGTCAATCAAAATACAATTGGGAACAAGATTTAATTTATTCCAGAGTTAAGTATCTGTGACCATTGCCCAGAATCAGGCTATACTGAACTCTATGTTCTGATGTAGAAATAGGTTTGTGTGTAGTTTTTATAGTTATAGAAAGAACATTTTAAACCAAGGCATTTTTCCAACATATTATTGGAAGGCAAGGTAGTACTGTTAGAGCAAAGTGGGAAAACATTTGCTATGTGTTTCAGATTATATCAGATGATATTTAGCTTAGGGAAGACTAGGAATCTCTTAATACATCCGTAAAGGTTTCATCTGTTAGTTGCCAATTACAGAGGTGGTCAAAAGCTGACAGCCAAGAGTGCTAAAATTACCTAAGATAATTTGGCTCTGAATCTATAACAACTCTTCACAATCACAAAGCTCTAAGTTATTAATCAGCCTTGTAGAATTTTTAGCATAGGAGTGGCTTTCTTTTTTTTTTTTTTCTGAGAATTTCAGTTGATGGTATATTCATCATGTGTAAAACATTTAATTACAAAATATTTCATAATTTGCCATTCCCTACTGCATGCTGTTTTGGCATATTTTATTTTTGGACTGCAGACAATTTTAGTGATACATGCAAATTTATAAGAAAAACTCTCAAATGGTCTGTGTGTCCATTGTTTGGGGTCAGGGCTTCATTCATATTTAGTTTGTGCTTTATTATGGAACTATATCCAAAACCAGAGAATACAGTTGTCTTTGTTAGGGTTTCTATCACCATAAAGCACCATGACCAAAAGGAAAGAGTTTATTTGGCTTATCCTTCTACAACATCGCTGACAGAAGTCAGGACAGAAATTCAGACAGAGTAGGAGATTAGCAATGGGAGCTAATGCAGAAGCCATGGAGGGGTACTGCTAACTGGTGTGTACCCCATGTCTTATTTTCTTATAAAACCCAAGACCACAAGCCCAAGGGTGACACCAGCCACAAAGGTCTGGGCCCTCTCCATATATTACAAATTTTAAAAATGCCATACAGTTTTGTCCACAGCTAATCTGAAGGCTTTTATCCTATTTATTTATTTATTTATTTATTTATTTATTTATTTACTTTACATCTTGATCACAGAACCCCTCCTCACCTCCCAACCTCCTTTCCTCTCTCATTCGTCTTCAAGATCTCATGTCAAAAACATAAATAACCTTAAAAGCCCCATATTCCCTACAAATTCAAAGATGTCAAAAACCAAATCTCTTTAAAATATTCAATCTCTTTTAAAACTTCAAAAATCTCTCTTTCTCTCTCTGTATCTCTCTTTTATTAATCTCTTTTAAAAGTTCAAAGTCTTTCATCTGTGGACTCCTGTAAAAATTATATTAAGGTAAAAACATTCCTCAAGAGGGAAGAACCAGTGCAGTCACAATCTGAACTCGGTCAATATGTAAATAACTCAATGTCCAATTTATCTGGCCTTCACTCCTGATCTTCTGCTCTCCTCCACGGAGCTTAGGTCATCTCTCCAGCTCCGCCCTCTGCATCAAACACAGCTTGTCTTCTAAGGTCTAGTTGACTTCACTCCAAAGCTGCTGCTCTTCTTGGTGGTTATCCCTATGGCACTGACATCTCCAAAACTGCTGGAGTCCCTCACTGTAACCAGCCTGGACTTGCACCAATAGCCTCTCATGGGCATTCTTTAGTGATTCTAGCCCTATCAAACAGTGTCAAACTTGAGCTGCTCTCCATGATCCCTTCATGCCTTCCAAATGAGTACCACCTGAGTGACTCCTAGTCTACCAAGTTCAGTTGCCAGCATAAAGTCCAATGTTAGCTACTTCTGTAACACAGACTCTGTGTGCTGACTCTCAGGAAACACAATCTAGAAGATTTCGCCTCAGTGATGCTACTCTCTTCTTAATCGCTGCTAATTTCTCAGTTCTAGATGAACGGCATCAATTGTTCCAGTAAAGCAATTTTCCTCTTATGGTGCTGGTCTCTTATTAACCACAGCTGACTCTTCAGTCTCTTAAGTCAAAATAGCAAACAGCCTTGATAGACTCCTTTAGCTTTCATCTTAAACATCACAAGCTAGACCCCCATTTTCCACACTGTTCTCAACATTCTTATCTTCCAAGCTCCTACAGAACATCCCACTGAGCTATCAGCACTCCATTTTCTAGATCAAAGTTTTAAAATCCTTCCACAATCCTCCGCAACACCTGCTCAGCACTGTCACAGCAACATGACTGGTACCAACATCTGTCTTAGTGAAGGTTTTACTGCTGCAAGGGATGGAATAACTACAACATTCTTTTCTTATAAAGGGATGCATTTAATTGAGGCTGGCTTACAATTAAAAGGTTTAGTCTATTGAAAGCATGGCAGAGTACAAGCAGACATGGTGCTGGAAAAGAAATTGAAGGTTCTGCATCTGGATCAGCAGGCAGCAGTAAAAGATACAGTGGGCCTGGCTTGAGCTTCTAAAACCATCCCTGGGTGACACACTTTCTCCACAATAATGGTACCCTCATGGGTCTTTGAGGACCACTTTCATTCAAACCACCACTACAATTAATACTGCATTCCATATACCTCACACTGCACTGATATGACTGTACCTAGGCTTATGGGAACTTGTTATGCTGTGTTGGTTTGATATTGGTTTGATATTCCTGCAAGGCCTGGTCTTTTCTGAAGGGAAATGAAGGAGGAGTGGATCTGGGGGAGAGAAGAGGTCGGGGGTTGGGGGGATGGAGGAACTGGGATGAGTAGAGGGATCTTCTGTTGGGATTTATTGTATGAGAGAAAATTTAAAAACAAAACAAAACAACAAACCAGCTCAAGACTATTAACTCATGGAATGCCCTAGAGGCATCACACACAAACCTACTAACCAGGTCTCAGTTGCCTTCTGCTCTTCTAGAGGTCATGAGTTCGATTCCTAGCAACTTCCTGGTGGCTCATAACCATTTGTAATGGGATCAGATGCCCTTAAATAAATAACTAAATAAATCTTTTAAAAAAAGAGATCCAGATTAGAAGTGGATATTCCTACTTCAAGAGTGCCTTCTACTTTGGGGTTTTAGCTTCAAATGTGTTCAAGTTGACAACCAAGGATAGCTATCACAACTCGTAATTGGGAAATATAATTTGTGGTTGAAAGATGAAGCTGGGAGGGGAGTAAAATCTGGGCAGAAGAGGAAGTCACTAGCTTAGAAAACAAAATCCTGTTAAAGCATCTGTGAGATCAGCAGACTTGCCAAGAACTGCAAAGGGAAAGTCACTGGAGAGAATTATAGGAGCAAAGTTTAGTCTTCCACACAAATTGACACTACCTTTATATATAACATATGTAACATCAAATGAATGAATGCGTTAGGCAGAGGAACACATTTCGTGCAAATTTTAAATATGAGTTTGTTTGGCACATACCAATATTTATAAAGAATTTCTCTAAAATTTAAACTTCACTACACATCTTAAATGTATATTCACTGTGTCTGGCAGCCTTAATTGTGTAGTACAATCTGATGGAATAAGATTCACACTTGGCGTTTTTTAAGGAAGGAAAGAATGAAAATAGCATAGACGCAGTAGCATCGACCTTAATATAGCTCTCTATCACTTGCCTTTTGGGTATCAGTGTAACTTTGAGTTGATTATTTTGAGAAGCTGTAGATATACAAGAACCTCTGAAAACTGAGAAGTTAGTTTTTATATGAGAATTCTATATATAAATATGAAGACCTCTTCATTTGTGAGGGTATCTCTCTCTTGTATCAAGGATGGGAAAAACCTGTGATTCTAAAGCAATAAAAGCCCTCATCCAGAAGAAAGTACTGGCTTAAACCTTAAGCTCAGTTCCATTATTTTTTTTTTTCTAATCACAACTGTTACCAACCTCCGTGAGATTGGTACATGGTACATGGTATGTGATATATGGTATATGATATATGGCCTGATTCTATTGAAGCCATCTTGAAGCCTCTTCCCCAGGCCTCGTCTTCTAGCTTTCCTCATGCGTTTCCATTTGTACAAGAGCTCTACATATAAACAGGCTTGTTGGGTTTTCTCTTACTAGTATTTTGCTTCAAATGTCTGATTCCAACTCAGAATTCAGAATTCAGAAAATATATTTCATTTCCCTACAGAAATTAAAAAGATTAAAGAAAGAGTCCAGTTTGGCCCACTTATAGCCCAGTGCCTACTGACATCATGAGCTAAAGAACAAAACAACAACAAAACCAACAAAGAACAACTTGAAATGTTGGATTTTTCATTGAAAGACTCTCCTCTTAAAATCCAGGTTTCAGCACTATACAAAACATCGTTCTGTCAGAATTGAGGTACTTTTATAGATCAATATTGCCTACAAGCAAGAGATTATTTTATGGCATGTGACAAGTTAGAGCTTATTGGGAACAAAAGCCTAATGGCTACTCACATTGAAGCCCTATGGACCATAGGCTGCTTTCATTTAGGATGGTTAGAGATTATTGGTATCATCAATATCGCCTTTGCCTAAAACAAGAACTGGGGACACTTAATGCCGTCCAGCTATAGAGACAAATCTTAGGTAGATACGGACCTCAGTATGACTCCCTCTTAAAGGACAACTCTTGAAATACTTTCAAGCGGTTTTTCCAAATGAAATATATGCAACGTAATTGTGAGAGTTAGGATGACCTTTTTGGAAGCACTGAACCACAATCTATATATATACAGAAGACTTGTCATCAACAATATCCTGACAAAACAGAAATTCTCTAGCATTCTAGTTTTCAGTTTTAATTTCTACCAGAATTATCTGTATTTTCTTTACTAATCTACCTTGGGAAAGCAGATAGATTCAGTCACTTCTCCATAGATTTTTATCAAAATAATTTCCTTAATTTTGTTTTTTTGTTTTTAAGAATGCCCAATGTTATCTCCATTGGTGTCTTCAGGACTCAATGCCTTGTGATCAATTTGATTGAATTAAGTTTGCTTTGTTCAATATGTATGCATTTAAGACTTCGATACTATGTTCATGAGCTTTGCTCAATTTATCTTTAAAGATGTGGTACTCAGCAAAAAATCCAAATCAAGATTCTGTGAGAAAATTGTGTATTATTTTCTGCTCCTATTCTTTCTGGAATTATACTTTCAGGACACTACAGCAGATTCCAAAATTAAACTAAACCCACGATAACCTTTGGTTTTGTTGAAATACATAGGAAGTAACTGCCATATGAACTAAGTCTATTGATGTGAAATTAAAATGTGATTATTGAAGTATTGAATGGTCCAATTAGTCAATAAAGTTAATTGTCTCTATGGCAAAGGTCAGCTTTTTCTCCTCTGGAAAAAACACTGAGTAACTGATAATTTTTGCTCTATGTACCATCCAGTCTCCCTGTCAACTGCTCACTTCTGATGTTGTAACAGGAAACTGGCAGTAGGCAATACTTAAGAGTTGCGATGGAAACCACACTAGGCCCTGTTGAAGCTGTCATTTTCAGAAATCACTCTGAGCTATAACCTCTTTGTTCGTGTAGGCTTGCTGGGATGACTGAGCCTGCAGTTTTAAAACTGAATTCTGTACCATTAGGATCATGTCAACAATGACGGTACCTGATATTCCATTGAATGTCATTCATGAAATAGACTAAAAGTTGTACCTTTTGTTCTAATTTTGCCTTTGGTAAAATCGTGGGCTCAACTATCAAATAAGTCTCTTCTTCATGGAAAAGCATGTATGCTAATTAAGTACACTCAGGTACTATCACTCCTGGGCTCCATTAACAGCCAATAAAATTACCTAGCACTTAGAAACTAGTGTAGAAGTACTTTCATAGACATTTCTAAAGATATCTACCCCCACTTGGTCCAATTTTTTTCAAATGTCACCTTAGTCTCCCCTTACTGACTTTATTTTTTCACATTACTTATCAAGCACCGTTTATATCAGCCAGTGGCAGGAGATGAGGAAAATATTAAATGTAGACTGAGGGTTTCAGTAGCACAGAATGGTTAAAGAATAAGAGAGAGCTTGTACTTCCAGTCCTCCATGTCTGAGTACTCCACACTCAATCTAATAGTAGGAACCACAGCAAAGAGCATTCTGCCTATGAAGTAGAGTTAAATTGATCAAGCAAGCACTCAGGGGAACCAGAAGACTGAAGCAGGCCAGACAAACATTGCACGAGGTCAGTAAAGTAAATAGACATTCTAATGCAGCCAACTGTTAGGCTGTATACTAGACACTATGTCTAAGAAAGGCACTGCCTATTAACATAGAAGATTTAAGTAGGACCAAGGGTAACCTCAGAATATCAAAATGCCCAGGTTACAAGGATAGAGGCATAACTCAGTGGTATTATGTTTGCCTAGCACGAGCCTCTGGTTAACTTCCTAGCACTAAAATAACAGACACAAAAATGTCCCAGATGCAATTGAAAAGCATAAATATGATGAACAAGGAAGGGTACAACATAAAAGGCAACACAGACACAAATTTGTCATGTATGTAAAGGAATACGACTTTGGAATAATATTGCAAAGACATTAAGACAGTTGAGCAATTAATCATGAATTCCTTTACAGCAATCAAACAACTAAAAAATACATATATCATAAAAACATATAGAAACTATATAGCTAAAAATCATAGGAACAGAAAGAGTATAAAGGTGAAGCATAGTTTCAGCAGCAGGACACAGGTAACAGAAGATAGTATTATGATCTGGAACATTCATTCTGACCACCAAAAAGAAAATATTTGCCTGGTGGTAGTCGCTCACACACCTTTAATCCCAGCACTCAGGAAGAAGAGGCAGGCAGATTTATGTGAGTCTGAGCACATCCTGGTTTACACAGCAAGTTCCAAGACAGCAAGAGAATCTCTGTTGAAAAAAAAAAAGTGAAGCCAAAAACAAAAACAAGAATAACAACAAAAAAGAAACAAACAAAGGAAAGAAGGAAGGGAGGGAGGGAAGAAGGAAAAGGAAGGGAGGAAAGGAAGGAGGAGAAAAACAACAAGGTGGAAGGGAGGGAGGAAAAGAAGGAAGGAAAGGGGAAGGAAAAAATATACTATCAGGAAAGCATCAGAGGTTCATAGCCTATTGTATAAAGCAATCTAATATTTATGCAATACATTTTCACATGTATAAGAGAAAGATAAGAAGCAGATCATTGCTCATAGGATATAACAGAAAACCCAAATTTGGGTATGAACAGTTTTTCAAGCTGAAGACGTTGAGCAAAGTCTGAGCAAGACAAACACCAAGCAATCCTTTAACATGTGCTATAATTAAACTTTTAAAAGTTGAAACAAAAGGAAAGTCGTCTTCAAAACAACCATAGGGTGGGGATGTTTATAAGATAAACATCCTCAGCACTAAAAATAAGAAACAAAGTAAGAGACAAATTCTAATAACGGTGGATTACAAGTGTGAAACCATGCAGAAATTGAAATGGTTTTCCAAGTCATTAAAAAGATTGCCAGCCACACATTCTGGTTTCAGGGAAAACATTTTTTCAGACAAAAGAGGGAAATGAAAATATACCTAAACTTAGGCAAACTAAAGGATTTGTCCCCAGCAGACATAACTCTGGACTCTGCCTCAGGAACTTTTCCTAACAAAACTAAAGAACAAGAGAATGTTTGGAGCTGTATAATGGAAAGGCTCACACAAAAATAAGGGTAGCTATATTAAATTTTGATATTTTATGGTGGAAACAAGTGTTATATCATTTCTCATCATATTTCTCATTTACATATCAGAAGTAGTCTAAAATAATTGTTTTTTTATGGTGGGAGAGATTCACAAGATAAAAAATCAAAAGTAAAATTTATAAAATCTCATGAGATAAAACATGACTTTTATGTTATTTATATGTAATAAATATATTAT
>JANHMN010000011.1:53931291-53949265 GCA_030674055.1 Rhabdomys pumilio | reverse complement strand
ACCAGCCTTGGAGCACATAGGCAGGGACCCATGGCTCCAGCTATATATGTAGCGGAGGATGGCCTTGTCGGGCATAGGTGGGAATGGAGATCCTTGGTCCCATGAAGGCTGGACGCCGTGTGTGGGGGAATTCGAGAGTGAGGAGGTAGGAGTGGGGGTAGGTGGGGGGCACATCCTCATAGAAGCAGGAGGAAGGTTCCTGGGTGGGTTGGGTGGGGGAGAAATGGGGTAAGGGGATAACATCTGAAATGTAAATAAAATATCCAATAAAAAGAATAAGAAAAAAGAATTTACCTGGGTCATTACTCATTCTATATTTGTGTGAGCATCCTAGATCTTATTTTGTAAAATGTCCTTAGACAACTGTCCACTTGTCAATTAGGGATACAAAACAACTTGTATATCCCATCATGTCCTCTATGAAGGCCAAGGCTTCCTTCCATTCACCAGGAGGAACCACTGACAGTCACCTGAGGCATTCCTTCAGGTACAAAGGTTGGAATGTTTCCATCATGTCACTTATTTAAAGAATAGAAATGAGCTACTTGGGCATCTGGTTGGAAAAAGAGTCAGTAAGCAGAAATAGCAAGTTCACACCCCCCTGACCCGGGTTCTATGGAGATAATTAAGATGGGATGACTAGAATATTGTGAAAGAAAAGCAATATCAAATTAATTACAATATGATATTTAGAGGATAGCCTGATTCAATGTTATAATCAAATGAATTGTGACTTTAGTCAATCACAGGTGACAAAGCCCCCCCCCCCCCAGACTATGTGTCTTCTCATGCTTTACACATATTTTTTTTTTGGATTTTTTCCTTTTCATTCCCCTCCCTTCCTCCTTCCCATCATTCCTTTCTTTCTGTCCTATTATTTTGATCTTAGCTCTCATCTGTCTTTGAAATTACACTTGTCAGCAGACTCTGCCTTATTGGGCTTCATATTTATGAAGCCCTCATGCCACATTTACTGACAGGATGCCAAGCACACTTTACTCTTCATGCTGAAATCAGAAGGGGCATACTCACTTCCATATTGGAATGTGGAATGAGGTTTCAAGTTAGGCAAGAGTTAACTGTGTGTGTGAAATAGAAGGTAGCCGCATTGCCCTGCTGAGTAAACACAGAGAGAAGGAGACAGCTCTGCTTTCTTATTGTAATTGCAAATTTATTTTTATAGTTTCTACGGTTTCTATTTTCCTTTAAACTGCCTTAATCTGTCTTCCTGCTGTGACCTATTTCCAGTAATGCATATTCAGTATGAAAATAGGAGATCAAATCATATCAGACTCAAGTTACTCCTTGTCAGGCGGAAACTCATACTTTTATACAACACTGAAATCAATTCTCCTCATACTAATTATTTAATTTCCATAATACAATGACAGTATTCTGCTGCTTCACGTTCACATTTAAAAACCTGTTTTGTAATAGCTTAATGGTTCTTTCTTTAAGCCACACTGTAACGAAATACAGTTTGCTATTTTATAGCTCGAGCAATTGAGCGGTTGAAAGTTCAGATATTAGCCAAGACCCTAGGCAAATTGTGTTTATGCTTGGAGTGGAAGGGTCATTTGATTCAAATGACCTTTCGTATTGAAATAGTTGGTAGAAGAAAATAATTGTTAGCTGGTTAATCTTAACTTCTATATGGTCAAACTGGTCAGTCATCAGGACTGTTTGCTCTAGATTAGTGTTTCTCAAATTGTGTTTCATCTGCCATCACACAGGAAATTGTAACACTGAGGGACTACTGATTTCGTCCTCTATACCACTCATCTTCTCAAAAGTATTTTCTGGACAAGGGGTAAAGAATTCTGCCAAAGCAAACAAACAAACAAACAAACAAACAAAAAGTCCATGATTCGTGTATGTGTGCTCATGTTTAAAATGTCATCAAAATGTAGTTAAGTGTTTTCTTATCTTCAACACTTGGAGAAAGTAACAGTATAAGACCTGGGGTCTGGCAGTCAGCCCACATTGGATGGGCTGCAGTAGGCAGAAGTTTTTAAAGCTCCTATTATTTTTAGACTTTGTTTTTCAGATAGGAAATGCAACTTTTATGTCTACCTGCTGAAGTCTGAAAATATTCTTTAATGGCATTAGACTTTATATATCACAGTGTATGTATATGGTCAGGTAAAGAAAGCTACAAAAATGTGATCTATAGAAATTTTTACAACTCAACTTTTTCACATTGATTTAATTACTGTAGGTATATAAATAAGTGTAATTCTCGTGTCTCTCTCTTTCTCTCTGTCTCTCTGTTCTCTCTGTTTCTCTCTGTTGTGCTCTCTCTCTCTCTCTCTGTGTTTGTGTGTGTGTGTGTGTGTGTGTGTGTGTGTGTGTGTGTGTGTGTGCCAGCTTATCTGTGGTGAAAAAAAACTTGCTAGAGTTGTTTTTCTCCTTGCAACCTGTGAATTCTAAAAATTAGATCAAGGCTTTTGTGATAAGCACCTCTATCCTATCCAGTGGGCCATCTTGATGGCCCCTGTGGTTCAATTACTTAATAATCTCTCACATCTGATAATTTCTCATGTTTTTTCATTAAATCCATTTTATTTCTCCCCAGTACTTTAAGAATACTTTTAACCAGATCTTACATTCAGTATAGCTAATAACAAGAACATCATAAACAGTATGCATGCTGGCCTATGATGAAGGAAAGCGCATATCAGAACTTAAAGTGAAGCCCATCCCTTTGTTCTTCATCTCAGACGTCCTGATATGCCTTGCTGTATTAATGTGAGTCTGATTATCATTTTTTCTAGTGCTCTGGTGAGAAATTGAAAGTGTTAATGTTTCCATTGGATCTAGGTCTTGTGTATTTCCACCACCAGTTCACTCCTAGCCTCTTGCCCAGATGAAATTGATCACAAGCTCAGAGTTATACTGAGCACAGTTCACACCTGAAATTCTTGATGCTATAGCTGTGATGGGTGATGCGTGGTACTCATTAAGTATGAGATGAGCCCTATAGTATCCTGGGCCACATATGCAAAGCCTTTATTTAGTTCTGTATGCTGTGGGTCTCCATTGCAGCTTTTTGTCTTTATTCAAGAGTCTGATGACTTAACATTCTCTCTCTCTCTCTCTCTCTCTCTCTCTCTCTCTCTCTCTCTCTCCCTCCCTCCCTCCCTCCCTTGTCTTTCCTATTTTCTCTGTCATTTCCAGCACCTTTCCCTTCTCATATGAAATCAGATCTAAAGGAATGGAATCTTTGAGGAAACAGAACAGGATAGGATGATTTTATTTTATTTCAAAGAGGAAAAGACACATCTCTAACAACAATGAAGGTTTAAATAAAGCTTGAAAATACCTTGACATTATAATCAACAGAATTTGGAAAACACTCCATGAATAACTGGGTAAGAATGAAACTGTGTTCGACATTTTCCAAGTAGTTTTACTAAATGGGTGAATGAATTCATTTAGGGCGTGATTTAATCCTTTAATGTGCTCCTCAAAAGTCTGTTTATCTTTGTTCCCATCTAGCTTTGTGTCTCATAACTTCTCTAAAAACTCTCTGAATTCTCTCAGTGTGGTAAGCATTCATATTCTTCTTTCTACCAGGCTGCCCCATCACTGGTCTGCCTTGTTTATGATCTAACTCCTATGTTAGGTTAAGGTCACCAAGTAAATGTCATGATTTGAGTGAAACTACCCCTAAAGCTTCTAAATGGCTTTGCTATGCCAGGTAGATTTGTTTCTTTGCCTGTTTTCCCTTAGGATGATAACCTTTTCAAGGAAGGGAACTGTTCCCTGTTTTCTATTTGTATTCCTAGAAATTGACACAGTGCATAACACATAATAAGTAACTCAAAATTGTGCACTACATTTTAACCCAGACGATGTGGTTGCAGGTGACTTGGTGTCCCTCCTAGATTTGAATTCCAGGGATAATCATCAGCTTTAAACTTCCTAAGCATGGCTTCTACTTAAATCTCTATAATTTTGTAACTTAGGAGGTAGGGTAAAAAGGCAGCTGGGTAAAATACCTACTACTCATTTAAATTGCCTCTCCACAGGCTCACTGAGGGGAGTGTCTTTTAATGTGACAAATGACCTTCATAAGAATTAGAGATACTAACTGGTAAACCACAGCACATGCCTGCAGTACAATAAAACAAAATGATATGTGTGTAACAGCAAAAGGAGTGGTTTCCAATGTCACAGTGCGTGGCTGCATGGCTCCTAGAGAAAATCCACAAATCTATTGCCAGCTGACTTTACAAAGGTGCTAAAAACGTACATTGAATAAGAGATAAATAGTGCAAGAAAAAAATGAGGTGTCTAGATGAAGAAGAGTGAAACTAAATTACTCTCACCAATTATAAAAATCAAAACTGTTAAACTAGATAGATAGATAGATAGATAGATAGATGAATAGATGAATAGATGAATAGATATATAGACAGATACATACATAGATTCATATATAAATGAATAAATAAATGTTAAAAAACAGAAAATGCTTCTGGATGTTGGAATAAGGAAATATTCTTTTAGACCAGACCATCAAAGGACAGATTGACAAATGTAAATACAACAAATAAAAGTTTCTTATCAATACAGGGAGCAATAAACAGTGTAAAAAAAAAACCTATAAAATGAGGAAATATTTGTAAGCCAGGTATCAACCCCATCTATTGAGCAGTAGATATACAGAACAAAGAGGTTCTACAAAAATCCTAACAGCAGCAAACTGAAGTTTTAAATGGGCAATAGATTTAGATAGACACTCCCACTCCAAAGAGTGCACAAATATCAAGAGATACTAGAAAATGTTGCTAATATCAACTACTAGGTATGCTGGTTGTTTTGTGTCAACATGGGACAAACAGTCATATCAGGGATGAGGGAATTTTAGCTGTGAAGATGCCTTCATTAGACTGGCTTATAGGCAAAACTATAGGACATATTTAGGCTCTGGCCATTGTCCCCCATCACCACAAATGCTTGATTTTTGTTGTAAATTCAGGTTTTGAAAAAATTAGCATGTACTTAACGATGATTTTTTTATACCTCATGCCTACTACAGTCTAGAGACCTTCCAAAGACCTTTTAAAAATCATTATATTTTTATACATGAGCCAATCCGTTTCATAGACACTTTTTATTTTCTGAAATCCTCTAAGTCAGAAAAGAGAAATATCAGCAATGCACCAGAGGACATACAGAAGTAGTAGCACTGGGAATTAAAAGCAGAACTGTTGACTCTGTCTGAAAATCACCACTGTAGACCTCAACTAATACCTCAGTTGAACTACACTGATGGGAGATCTTGTGTTGAGTCACTTTTCAAACACATTTTTAGATTAACTCACCCTGATAAAATAAAACAAGCTGAAGGTAGCTTTGCTTCATGAGGTAGTTTAATGAAGCAATTGCCTCTTGAAAATCCTCTAGGATTTTAAATAAACTCCAGGTCAAAGGAAGACAAATTAGCATAACATTCATATTAATGCCTCTCAAAGTATATTACAGAAGAAGTCAGCGCTTTGGAATTTGTGCATGGCCAGATATATTATTTTCAAAGGGGTTTGAGTTATTCATTACGGTGATGGATGACTGTGATGAAATATCAACTATGTCCAAGCCTTTTCTTCAGAGTTCCTCCCACAAGCACACAGCAGCATGGCATGAGGACTATGTAATGAGACAGGCAATGGAATTATTTGCAATCATTGTAAGTAAATTTGATTTTCAAACCATACAATATGACATCCTTGCTAATATTTTCTACTGATTTTGTGTGACCTTGCCCTGGCTAGAATTAAGAGATGTCTAAGTAGATCACAACCACTTAAATGCTTTTTCAGTAAATCAACCATACATCATTACAAGATAAATGATTGTTCTTAAGGGAGACAAAGTTTTAATTAGATTAGATGCAGCAGGTTCTCAGTGTACTATGTAGATATGCATAATTTGTGACCAAAGTTTTTAAAAGGCACTTGAGTGTTTAATATAAAAATATTTTGGATATCAAAAAAGAGAACACAAAAATTGATTTATGTATGTGATAGGAGAAAGATGTATGAATCAGTAGTTTCAGACTGTGCTATGATCTATTGAACCAAACATCATATACCAAGGGGATATGTTGGCTAGTGCTCGGGAGAAGAAGTTGAGATACTTACTCTAAGTACTCTGGTACTGAGTTAAATTGTGCACATTTTATGTAATAATAATATATTCTGTATGTGATACTCAAAAATATTTGGTACAAAGAGAAACTTAAGCAATAGCCAGACATAACAAACCTAACACATGCAGTGTGATTTCAGAATCCATGGTTCCAAATAGTCTTTCAGGATGACTTTTTAATTAATTTAGCCAGTCAATACTGGCAAGGTTAGACCACTCTATTTGCTCAAATCCTTTGTTCCAGTATTCATCAGAGTTAGTATTGTAACTATAAGTTAGTATTTCTGGATTCTAGTTGCTAGTAAGTTCCTAATTAAAAGCAGTACTTCCAAGCTTTTGTTTTCACACAGCAAATAATCTAAGATACTAGAATATGATAAAAGTCAAAGCATCATTAAGTGGCCCAGTGACTTTAATACCAGTGAAACAGCAGAGTGCACAGTCAAAGTCTGAGAGGAGGTTTGGGGAACTCCTAGCACTTGGGTTAGTGTTGATGCCCTCCACCTAGCAACTATGTGAGCTCAGAGAACATTCATAACCTTTCTTGGCATCAACCATATGCAAAACATATGGCTCAGTACCTGATATGCATATACATGACAGGTTCTGTTTCTGAGGACCTCAGTGCAAACAACAGTGGCTTGAGATCACATTGAGATTAGCTGTGAATCCTACTTATATCTACTTGTCTGATAACTGGAGGAAATATTGCTAAACATATTTCTCCTTTTCCTTATAAAAGGAAGAAGAAGAGAGTAACTCCCTATATCATTAGAATATTATGATATAATTGCTTTTGGACAAAAAGATTTATAAGACTCACACTTGTTCCTTTAAGCATGAGGAGAATTGTAACATAAATCTAGAAAGGTACAAGGTTAGCTGAAGAACCATTACTGAAGGGAGTTGGGCTTGGCATTTTAAAACTCACATTAAAATGCAGTTTCTGTCTCTAAATAGGAAGCAGTAGCTCGGCCAGGTTTTTCACAACCTGCACATTCACAAAACATGACAAAAATAGAAAGAGCATCTTCATCATGTGAAGAAATGTTAAAAATAGCTACTAAACATAAGTTAGGTAAAAATAGCAATACAGTCCATGTTTCCCAATTTTCAGAAAGATGTGATGCCTACAACATAAATGAAGATAGAAATATAAATACCCCATAGCAGAAAGCACCATCCCATATTATGTGCTCCATACACCCCCCCACACACACACACACACGCACGCACGCACGCACGCACGCACGCAACTCTGCCTGCTTTCCTGGATGCCTGCAAGCATCAGAGACACCAGGTAGGCCACCCCTACCCCAAGACCCTGCTTACCAACTTCCCTGAAAGCACCCACAACCATGGTAAATTATACACCATACCACACTGCATTTCAGGCCTCACAACCCTGCCTGCATTCCTGGAGACTGGCCAGCAACAGGAACCCCATGCCACACTGACACTAGGAACTCCAGAGGCAACATAGCACCCAGAACCCCAGAGACCATACAGGCCAAAAAAAAAAAAAAAAAAAAACAGAGGATACACTCTACTGGACCTGAAGACTAGCTAGTCTACAGAACCCAGCACACCGATGCCAATAGACACAGAGAAAACAGAAACCAATGGAAAAAACATCCCAAAAAATCCATCCAACAAAGACAAACTCAGAAGCCAATATCTAAACCTGTAATAACCAAAATACCCAAATGGCTAAGGACTAATGTAAAAGCACAATCAACAACATCCAGAGCAGTATGTCACCACCAGATCCCAAGTATCCTACTACAACAAGTCTCAGATATTCTAAGACAGCTGAAACCAAAAAGATGACCTTATATCCAACCTTATGAAAATGAGAGACACCTTTAAAGAGAAAATAAATAAATCCCTTAAAGAAATAAAGGAAAACGCAATCAAATAGGTGAAGAAAATAAATAAAATGATTCAAGACATGGAAATGAAAAGAGAAGCAATAAAGAAAACACATACTGAGGGAATTCTGGTGATGGAAAACCTAGGTAAGAGAACAGGAACTACAGACACAAGCATCACCAACAGAATACAAGAGAGGGAAGATAGCATCTCAGGCATATAAGACACACATTGGTCAAAGAAAATGTTAAATCTAACAAGTTTCTGGCACAAAATATCCAGAAAATCTGGAACACTATAAAAAGACAAAAATCTAAGAATAATAGGGGCAGAAGAAGATTCCCAGCTCAAATGTCCAGAAAATATTTTCAAGAAAATTATAGAAGAAATTTTTTCTAACCTGAAGAAAGAGATGCCTATAAATATACAGGAAGCTTACAGAACACCGAATAGACTCAACCAGAAAAGAAATCCCCCTGCCACATAATCAAATAATCAAACCACTAACTGTACAGAACAAAGAAAAAATACTAAAAGCTGCAAGAGGAAAAGGCAAAGTAACATATAAAGTAATACTTATCAGAATTACACCTGATTTCTCAGCAGAGAATCTAAAAGCCAGAACTGCCTAGGCAGATGTCTTGGAGACTCTAAGAGACCAAAGATGCCAGCCCAAAACATTATACCCAGCAAAATTTCCAAATCACCATAGATGGAGAAAACAAGATAGTCAATAACAAAACCAAATTTAAGCAATATCTATTCACAAATCTAGCCCTACAGAACATACTAGGAGGGAATCTCCAACACAACAAGACAAAACTACTCAAGAAAACACAGGAAACAAATCATTCCACAAAAGCAAAAACAAAACACACACACACATACACACACACAATACCACCACCAATATTAAAATAACAGGAATTAAAAATCACTGGTCATTACTGTCTCTCAACATCAATGGACTCAGTTGACCAATAAGGCCCCAGTGGGAGAGGATTTGCCTAATCTTGCAGTGAGTTGATGTGCCAGGGTTGGTTGGTACCCCTGGGGGCCTTCCTATTCTCAAAGAAGAAGGGGAGGGGAGATGAGAGAAGGGACTGTGGGGTGGGAGTACTTGGTAGAGAGAAAGGCTGCAATCAAGATATAAAATGAATTAATTAATTAATAGAAAAATTAATATAAATAGATGCATAAAACTTTTAGAAACATTAAAGAAAAAATGCAATCTTACAGAACGGATGTAAAAACAAGATCTATTATTCTCCTTCATACAAGAAAAACACCTTAGCATCAAAGAGAGATATTACCTCAGCGAAAAGAGCTAGAAAAAGATTTTCCAAGCAAATGGACCTAAGAAGCAAGCTGTAATAGCAATTCTAATGTTGAATAAAATAGTCTTTCAACCAAAACTAATTTAAAAAGATGGGGAGGACACTTCATACTCTACAAAGGAAAAATCCACCAGGAGGACTTCTCAATTCTGAATATCTATGCCCCAAATGCAAGGGCACCCACATTCATTAAAGGAACATTACTGAAGCTTAAATCACACATTGACCCAAGCACATTAATGCTGGGAGACTTCAAAACTACACTCTCACCAATGAGACAGAATCCAGACAGAAACTAAACAGAAAAATAATAAAACTAACAGATGTTATAAATCAAATAGACGTAACAGAGATTTACAGAATATTTCACCCAAACACAAAAGAGTATACATTCTTCTCAGCACCTCACAGAACCTCCTCCAAAATTGACCCCTGTGATTTAATATAAAGCAAGTTTTACCAGATAAAAGAAAATTGAAATAAGCCCCTGTATCTTATCAGATAACCACGGATTTAAGCTGGACTTCAACAACAGAAACATCAAAAAGACTACAAACCCATGGAAACTGAACAACTCTCTACTACTGGGTCAATGAAGAATTAAAGAAAGGAATCAAAAACTTTTTAGAATGTAATAAAACTGAGTCCTCAGCACACCCAAACTTACAGGACACAATGAAATCAGTGCTAAGAGGAACTTAGCATAGTTCATAACATTATCTGTCTTCATAAAGAAATAATTGAGATCTCATACTAGCAACTTAAAAGCATACCTAAAAATTCTAGAACAAAAAGAGGCAAACATACCCAAGAGGAGAGGATGGCAGGAAATAATCAAACTCAGGGCTGAAATCAACCAATTAGAAACAAAGAGAACAATACAATGAATCCACAAAACTAAGAGATGGTTCTTTGAGAAAACCCAACAATCAGACAAGCCCTTAGCCAAGCTAACTGAAAAGCAGAGAGAAAATATCCAAGTTAACAAAATTAGAAGTGAAAAGGGAGATATAACAACAAGACACCAAGAAAATTTGAAAAAAAAAAATTAGATTTTACTTCAAAACCTATATGCCAGAAAATTGAAAAATCAAAATGAAAAGCATGATTTTTTTTTATTAAATACCAATCACCAAAGTTAAATCAAGATTGGATAGACAATATAAGTAGGCCTATAACCCTAAGAAAATAGAAACAGTCATTAAATATTTCTAAGTCAACTCCACCAAAAGAAAGATAGAAAAAGAAAAAGGATAAAAAAGAAAAGAAAGAAAGAGGGAAGGAAGGAAGGAAGGAAGGAAGGAAGGAAGGAAGGAAGGAAGGAAGAATAGAAGGAACACTTCCAAATTCATTCTATGAGGCCACACACAATCACCCCAATAACTAAACCACACAAAGAATCAACCAAGAAATAGAATTTCAGACCAATCTCCCTTATGAACAATGATGCAAAAATACTCAATAAAATATTTACCAACTGAATCCAAGAACACATAAAAAAAAAAACAGAAAAACAAAAAAACCATCATCTGCCATGATCAAGTAAGCTTCCTACGAGAGATGCAGGAATAGTAGGAATAGCTCAACATTCAAAAATCCATCAGTGTAATCCACTTATAAATAAACTGAAATTTAAAAACCACATAAGAAGCCTTTGACATCCAACATCTCTTCCTGATAGAAGTATTGGAGAGATTAGGAATTCAAGGCATATACCTAAATATAATAAAGGCAATACAGAGCAAGCCAATAGTCAACACTAAATTAAATGGAGAGAAAATTAAAGCAATTCCAATAAAATCGGGAACAAGGCAATGTTGTTCACTTTTCCATATCTATTCAATATAGTATTTGAAATTTTAGGTAGAACAATAAGTCAACTAAAGGAGGAAAGGATACAAATTGGAAAGGAAAAAAGTCAAAATATTGCTATTTGAAGATAACATGACTGTATAAATAAGCAACCCCAAAAATTCTACCAAGGAACTCCTACAACTGATAAACACCTTCAGAAATGTGGCTGGATAAAAATAAAATAACTCAAAAAATCAGTATCACTCCTATTTTCAAAGGATAATCAGGCTGAGAAAGAAATTAGGGAAACAACACGCTTCACAATAGCCACAAATAATATAAAATATCTTAGTGTAGTTCTTACTAGGCAAGTGAAAGACTGACATGACAAGAATTTCAACTCTTTAAGAAATAAATTGAAGAATACCTCAGAAAATGGAACAATCTCCCACGCTCATGAATCGGTAGGATTAACATAGTAAAAATGGCCATCTTGCCAAAAACAATCTACAAAGTCAATGCAATTCCCATCCAAATTCTAAAATAGTTCTCTACAGACATTGAAAGAAAAACATGCAACTTCATATGGAAAAGTAAAACTCAAGATAGCTAAAACAATCCTATAAAATACAAGAACATCTAAGGTTTCACCATCTCTGGTTTCAAGCTCACTACAGAGCAATAGTAATAAGAACCACATAGTACAGCATAAAGGCAGACAGGTGATCAACGGAATCAAATCGAAGACCCAGGAGTAAACCTACGCAACCTATGGACACTTGATTTTTTGACAAAGAAACCAAACTGCAATGGATAACAGCCAATAACAACAAATGATGCTAGACTAACTGAATGCCTCCACATAGAAGAATGCAAATAGATTCCTATCTATCACTGTGCACAGATCTCAAGTCCAAGTAGATCAAAGAACTCACCATAAAACTGGACACGCTAATTCTAATAAAAAAGAAACTGGAGAATAGCTTTGAACACAGTGGCACATGAGACAATTTCTTAAACAGAATACCAATAGCTCAGGCACTAAAATTAATAAATGGAACCTCACGAAACTGAAACTTTCGTAAGGCAAAGGACACTGTCAATAGGACAAAAGTAAGTATGATGGTCACTTTTAACGTGGCAACTTGCCGTGGCCATGAGGTGCACAATTATTTAGTCAAGGATTTGTTTTATCTGGATGGTGTCCTTGTCCCTGGTTTAGTAGGGTTTTACTATTTGGGGTGGGAGGTAAAGACAAGCAGATATCCCTCATCCAATCAGATAAAGCCCAAATGGAGCAAGGCTGACCTTTGAATGAGAATGAATTCCTACTCTACTGCCTGACTACTCAGCTGGGACATTGGTCATAATTATCTGTTTGGCTTTAGTGGAAACTGGAGCACATGTTGATCTTTAATCTGCTAGCAGACAGCAATTGTATCACCAGCTCTTTGGGGCCAGGCCTTTGTCTTGCACATCATTATGCTTCCCTGTTCTCACATTCCAGTCCCAGGAAATAAGAAATAAATGTGCAAGCATCCCCCCAGTTCTTTTTCTACCACAGGAATACCAACAAAGTCAAATAACCTGGACCCTTGGGGCTCCCAGAGATTGAACCACCAACCAAAGAGGAAGCATGAGATAGACCTATCCCCTTCCCCATATGTAGCAGATGTGCAGGTTAGTCTTTAGGTGGGTCCCCTAACAACTGCAGGACTGGGGAGAAGTTGGCTGACCCAAACTGTTGCCTGTCTGTGGATCTTGTTCCTCTAACTGAGCTGCCTTGTTTGGCCTTAGTGGAACAGGATGCCCCCAGTCCTACAGTGACTTGATGTATAAGGGGGTAGGGAGATGATACTCTGGAAGGAGGGGCCTCCACCTTCAGAGAAGAGGAAAAGGAGAAATGGTGGCATCTGTGTGAGGAAAAACTGGAAGAGGAGGGGTGACTGCTATTGAAATGTAAAATGAATAAATATTTTTTGAAGTGCCCTGCAGGCTGGCATAGAGCCTTGGGCAAGCATTTTCCTCATTGGGGCTCCCTTCTCTCTCTTGAGTATACCTTGTGTCAAGTTGGCATAAAACTAGCCAGCACAACTGACCCCTTGTCAGCTTGACACATTAGTACATCACTGTTCAGCCACAATCTTTTTTTTCTTCTCCATCCCCAAGAGCACTCACTCATACAGACATCACAACATAAAATATTCCAAATCATAAAAGTCCCACCGTCTTTACAAATTCAAACACTTTAGAACACAGCCTACTTAAAAGTTTAGAAGACCCTTTTAAAACCTAAAATCTCTTTTGAAATTTAGTTTCTCAACTGTGGACTCTTATGAAACCAAAACAAATCAAATTAAATATTTTCTTACTTCAAGAGAGAAGAACTGGGGCACAGTCCCAATCAAATCAAAGCGAAACCACACTCTGGCTCAATAAGCATCCAATGTCTGAGATCCACTCACAATATTTTGGGATCCTCCAAAGGGCTTGGTTCACTTCTCTGGGTTGCCTCCTAGGCCTAGTCGACTCCATTCCATGGCTGCTACTGTCCTTGGGGATTATCTGGTGATAGCTGCATCTTCCCTGGGCTGTGCTGCAACTGGGCTGCACTTACTCCTAAGCTCTCTTCAGGGAGTTTAGCCCCACCATGCTATGTCAAATCTCAGCCATTCTCAGCGATCTCTTTATGCCTTCAAAACTAGTACCACCTGAGTGACTTCTACACTCCCAAGTTTGCCTGCCAACAAAAGGCATAACTTTGGCCACATCTGGAGCACAGCTTCTGTGTGCCAATCCTGAGGGAACCACTTCTCTCAGAAGACAAGCTCGATGATGCTGCTTTCTTCTTAATCACAGCTGATTCTTCAGTCCCAGCCAACCAGCAACCATTATTCCAGCAAAGCAAATGTTTCCTTTCAGTGGTTCTGCTCTCTTGTTAATCACAGCTGACTCTTCAGCAATACCCCATTAAGATAAGTACCAACCTGTCTTAGGGTTAATATTGCCAAAAGGAAACACCATGAAGAAAGCATTGGGGAGGAAAGGATTTATTTGGCTTACACCACCAACACATTACGGCTCATCAAAGGAAGTTAGGATAGGAACTCAAACAGGTCAGGAACCTAGAAAGTGGAGCTGATGCAGAGGCCATGGGGCAGTGTTATTCACTGTGGCCTGCTCCTCCAACATGCACAACATGCTTTCTTATAAAACCTAGGACCACCAGCTCAGGAATGACATCACCCACAATAGACTGCATCCTCACCCACCAATCACTAACTAGGAAAATTCCCTATAGCTTTGTGGACAGCAGAGTCTTAATGAAGGCATTTTCTCAATTGAGTCTCTCTCTTTTCTGACGACTATACCTTGTGTCAAGATGACATAAAACTGCCCAACATAGTCCTTATAGGAGAACTCTGGTTGACAGAAAGAAGGAAGAGGAAGAGGAAAAGAAGAATGGAAGGAGGGAGGGAGGGAGAGAAGGAGGGAGGGGGAGGGAGAAAAGAAAGAAAATCACTAGGCATAAGACAACTCAAGTTGTTGATTGGAAACCAAACAGGCTCAAGCAAAAGACAATGTTTAAAGTTTATGGAATTGGTCTTTTCCATTGCAGTTACTAGTTAATTGCACCTAAATAATCTATTCCAAAAATTGTTATCCCTTCTTCATTTATGCTATATAGTCTTTCAGACTGAATGAATGCTGTTTAATCGTAAGAGGTGAAAAATAAGTGTGCAGCACCTTTCCTTACCAGTCTTCTCTTGAAAGAATACTACCCGAGATGGTTCAGGTGGATCCGTTACCATAAAAGAAATTAATTAGCAAACAAGAGCAAGGCTTACATGATTGATGATCACGCTGACCTTTCAAATCCTGACACTTTGCTCTATTCTGGTTATTTCCAACGGAACTATCCCTATTAGGAACCCATCAGAGTCATGTTTTATACTTTGATCCTACGCCGTGTCGACATATTTCTCTTTAATTTCTAACTGAGAGAGGGCCCATAAAGAATGTCATGAGAAAGGCAGTTCTCCTCTGAGACTTGGTATTAGGGGGAAAGGAAAAGCAAAGAAAAATGTCTGTTTTCAGGTCAGTTGCTCAGGTCGGATTACTCTCCCCGGACTGAGTTCGGAAGGGAAGTAGATCTTCTCCCCATGGTTGCCCTTCGCAGAGCTAATGAGATCCACAGGTCTGCAGTACCACGAACCTCCTGGACTCATCACCTACTTTATCAAGGAGAGGCTGACTCTGAGAGTGGAGACAAAAGGCAGGCGAGCTGATTTAGATGGTACAGAAGCGCAGGCAGGGTCTCTCCCTCATGTCTCGTTCGACCATTTTTCATGCTTTTCCTCTGCTTTTAAGGGTTGATTCATCTCTCCCTTTCTGTCATAGAAGGGCTGATTCATATCACTTTCTCTCTCTCTCTCTCTCTCACTTATTCCCTGGCATTTTTGCCATTTTGGAACACAACTTTGAATCAAAACATAGTGTTTTCTCTCTTAATTCTTTTCTTTATGTGACCTTAATTTATTCTCCCTGTGGCTCTGGCTGACTTTATTTTGATGCCATGAGTTTGTATTAGTTTTCAGGTCCCCTCTCCTCCTGTCTTTGCTTTACTCAGAAACATGCAGTGTAACAGGAAGAGCAATGACAAGGGCTGCATGACTTTGGGCATTTAATCCTGGAAAGAACAGATTTCTTTATTCTAAATGTGATGGTTCTATTCGGTAATCCGAGTGACCCAACTCAGTTCAGCTTCTAGAATTCCTTGTGTGCTCTGAGGGCTGATACTATGCACCCTCAGTACGTGTGTATTCTTTTTCTGTTGTTGTTGTAAGAAATTGTCACAAACTCAGTGGCTTGAAACAACATGCACTAACTGTATTGAATGTCAGATTATTCGAAGTTAGCCATGGTCTGTTTAGACTAAAAATCAGAATGCCAACAGAGCAACCCTTCTTTCTGGAGATTCTTAGACATTGGTTTGATTGCATTTCCAGCTATTGAGAGCATCTTTATCCCTTGGGACTGGGACTCTTTCCCATCCTACTGTCCACAGTAGCATGTCACGGTCCTTCTCGTTTTGCATTTCTTTGAACAGCTGCAACCAAAGAAGGTTCTCCACTCTTAAGGACTCATCAGACTTGATTCAAGACATAAAGATAAGTCAAGATAATCTCCTGGTCACAAGTTCTGTAACCTTAGCAACATCGTAGAGTAACATAACCTCAGTTCCCAGTGACATTACATGCCCATTTGGAGCTGAAGCTACACCAGTGATGATCACTTCCTACCAGAGTGATGGACTAACAGCATTTTAACATCATTAAATCAAGCTAAATAAATAAAATATTCCTTTCCCTTCTGCAGACCGAGTAATTTTTTTTCCACATGGCAGAAGTAACTGATCCAGTGACACTACAAGCTATATCATTGTAAGTAAGACTTCCCGCACTATTCCTGAGATGAAATATTCTAGAAACTTCCATTTATGTCTGAACCATTGTGAATGTATAGATTCTTTTCTCTGGCTTGGAATATATTGTTAAATGTACTCCAAGGGCAGTGTCTTCTATGCTGACTTGTCAATAACCACAATTACCTTTCCATTATTGCTGTCCTAGACATTTGTCTGTAGTCATTCTAAGGGATAGCTTCTATGTGGTCATATGCTCTGTCCCTAATGGAAGCAGACTTTCACACCAGACTGTTTGCCTTCCTGCTGTGGTTTCTAAACCTTCATTCAGGTAAGTTATTTCTTACCTGACCCTTTCCTACCTTTCTTTTCCAGCCTCGATACCACTCTGGCTAACACTTATAGGTGATCAATCCATGAAGTCACATAGGACTCTGATATCAAAAGAGGAGCCATGCTAGGAGTAATACTATGTTGTTGCCTTCCTGAATTTCTTACTTTTCTTCAAATACTTGTGTTATTAATAAAATCTCATCCAACATGTGAAGCATGTTCTGAAGACTAGGATATTCAGTTCCCCTGACATTCCAATGCCTGACTTGGAATAAGGACCAATCTTTCTTTAATGACTGACAACATCCTCCCTTCTTAACAAAGTCTGGATGAGGGCAAAGGAGAAAATCAAGGCCATACAAAGTTTGCGGGTGAAATGAGGGTACCTGTGAAGCTCCGAAGAAATCAGTAATTTCATACTCAAAGAAGGATGGCTATAATTGAGAAATGAAAAACAGCATTGTTGCACTGTTGAATAAAAGCAAAAGTATGTTTTCTGATTATTTTGTTGGTACCTTACACTTTAGCTTTGAAACTATTCTTTCCCACATTAGCCAGGTAGGCATCTTCACTTTGAACTTTCTCACCTGTAGTATTTTCAACACTCTAGCCCAGATAATGAGAGTGTCTTCTGCCTTGTAGGATACTGACTTCGTTATTTCTCTATTGTTCTGAAGAGACACCATGACCAACATAATGTATAAAAAAAGAATTTAATTTGGAGTTCTGTTGTTTCATAGACTAGTAGCGTCCATGACGATCATGGTGAAAAGCAGAACACCAGGCAGGCAGGCATGGTGCTGATGCAGAACCTGGAAGCTTACATATAATCCGTACACATGAGAAAAAGAGGGGGAGAGGGAGAGTGAGGAGGGAAAGGGAGGAAGGAGAGAAACAAGAACAGGGAGGAGGGAGAGGGAAAGGGAGGAAGGAGAGTGAGGAGGGAAAGAGAAAGGGACAGAGAGAGGGAGGGGGACAGGGAGAGGGAGAGAGACAATGACAGGGACAAAAAGAGAGCATGAGAACTAACTGGAAATGGTATGGCTTTTGAAACCTCAAA
>JANHMN010000011.1:53905223-53931281 GCA_030674055.1 Rhabdomys pumilio | reverse complement strand
CAATTTGATGGACTTTAAGAATTACCTAGAAGACAAGCCTCTAGTCATACCTATGAGGGATTGTCTCAATTAAGGTTAGCTTCTGAGAGTATCCATGAGTGGGCTATCTTGATTAAGTTAGGTGCTATGCTAAAACTTCAAAACTTCATCTTACTTGTGGGTGGGACCAACCCCTGGGCAATTATGGGGGACCATGAGATGGATAAAGGTAACTAAGCACAGAAATCCATGGCTCTAAACTCCTTGCCTATGGCTGAAATGTGCCCAACTGCTTTAAGTTCCTGATTTTCTGTCCTTGGGGCCCTTCACCTGTCTTTTTATCATTGTATTTTATAAAAAAAAAAAATAGGAAAAGAAACTAGACAGTTGGCATTTCCTAAATAATTAATTGTTTAGTAGTACTAATAATAGCAAAATTACTACGTCTAGTATTGGAGGCAACTTGACTCCACGCATACCAAACTGTACAATGCTGGTTCTTGGAAGAGTTAACTTATTCCTTTTTACCAGTTTCCTTCAGCCTGTTCACTTGTTGGACAGCACATTCACCAACAGTTTCTCCTTAAGATGATTCTGGTCTTCTCTGTCTACCATTCTTAGTCATTATCAGTGTTTCCTAGACACCATGGGAGTGTGATAGACAAGCTGATGCAGCTGCATCCTCTCTCCGTGATGCTGCAGTCCTAATGCTGGCTCTTCATTATTCCATTTGGCCATCACGCAGAATCGCTCTTGGCAGAGGAAGTTCTGACTCTAATTTTCAGGCCATGAACTGAACAGATCGAGCCATAGCTAAGCTTAGCTGCTAAAGATTACTCCAGTTCATCCATCTCTGATGCTCTGAAACTCTCACGCGGTCTGTTTGAATATCGCCAGTCCTAGGTGAAACATCTTTCTCTAGTAACAATTCAATTCGGGGAGAAATAAAAATCAAGTAAATGCTGATTTCCTCTTACAGATAATTATTAGAGAGGATCGTGATGATGAAGTCTGACTTAAACGTTTGGGGAAGATATATCCCAAGAACAATCTTTTCCAAGTTTCACTGTTTACAGAAATCCAGAAAGTAAAAACTAACAATAAATTCAAGTAGCATTTTCTCAGACACAGCTGCAAAAAACATGACATTCCTACAAGAGAAAATACTTGTATTAAACACAGCCATTTCCTCTTTATATACACAGTGATTTTTTTTAACCTACTGGAGAAAACACTATCTTCTGGAGGGAAATGATAGAGGTTTTCATCCCTTTCTTTTCTAAGTCATATGTGTGGAGGAATTTTTCAGACTGCCTACCTCATGATGTTACTTAAGACAATACCTTGAGGTAATTGTCATTTGAATCTAGTTTTGTTTTTCCATTCTCAATTCAATAAAACAAATGTGCTTAGCTAACCAATAAATCTACTGGGTAGCTTACCACTTTATTCATAGAAATAGCAGAGATTGTATTAACTACATTCTCCATGTGATTAACTTGTGAAATTTGTGTAAGCCAGTGTCTCAATACATGTGTGCTACTTCACTCACTGTATAGTATAATACAGGCCATACTGTAATTATGTGGTCATTGTCTGTCAGACTCAATTGTCAGGTTTTTATATCACAGTGAATGAGTTAAGCATTAAAATATACTCAACTGTTTGTGAATAATCTGCTTGAGCAATGGTTTTTGAATAATTTATGCTTCAACAAATTGTACTTGGTTGTGTGTATATAAGTATGTGTGTATATATGTATTATATGTATGTATATATGAAGATATGTATGCATATATACACACATATATCATATGTTAAATATATAAATATATATTTAATATATATTATATATGTATACATATTATATATATATATATAATTAAAGGCAAACATGAACACAGAAAAACTGGAAAATTAGTCTAGAAGATGTATGACAATCATTTTGAAATTTTACAAAAGGATTCAGATTATTTAGAAGATATTGATATAAAACTGCAGAAATGCTTTTTTGTCTTGAAATAGAAATAAAACCAAACCAAAAATTCTTGAATGGAACTGTAATATTTGATTTGCCTAATGTTAGAAAATGAATCTAAATTTTTTAAAATTATAAACCTCCTATTTTTTAAGTACTAATCTTGGTTGTATTGTGTGTAAGAACTTTTCTCAGAATGGATGATGTTACCTTTCATAACCTAAAATATTTCATGCATATTCATTTAAATTCCAAAGAGGAGCTCATTATCTCATCCCCCGAAAAAGAATTAATGATCTTTAATGGCTTCCCATGACACTTTGTCTTTGTCCTTTCTCAGGTGTGCAGATAATTTTAAGCAACACAAATGCTCCTGTTCATGCTTTTACCTCTAACATCTCACACATGATTACAGGATTGAACAGAAATCATGCTTTCTATTCTTGGTAACAAGTTCTCTATTCCTCTTTCATACTTGTGAAAAAATGTGCCCGGGTTCAGTTTCTGCATTTGTAGCATATTTTTAGAAATAAAATTAATATAGGGAATGAGTGAATACTTGTTGAATCATAGAGGAAGAAATACTGTATTATCTATTATTATAGGTACTTGAAGTCTTCTGTTAAGTACAATAGAAATCATGAAAAGCAAACAGAATAAAATCCAAATAAAGCTTCACATCTACTCATTTACCCTATCTTTGGACAGATTGTAAATGTTTTCTTAGGTTATGATAGTATGAAGTGAATGCAAACAAGCTGAGTGTGACACCTACTACTGCCATTAGTGATACTACATCTCTCTCTCTCTCTCTCTCTCTCTCTCACACACACACACACACACACACACACACACTCTTACACAGAATAAAAAATCTCATGTTTGTGAACTGAGTAGGTAACTTATTCAGTAAAATCCCTGCAATACAAACATGAAGACTTGAGTTCAGATCCCAACATCCATGTAAAAGCCAGGTGTGTTGGTGTGCATTTATAACCATAGTATTAGTCTCTTGTTTCCTTCTTTATTCAAGATGTTCTACCTGCTAAGATCCCTTGTAAAAGCTTGGTGAGGGAAAAACATCTCTATCTATCTATCTATCTATCTATCTATCTATCTATCTATCTATACATATCCTTCATCAACTTAAAAACAACTAAGTTCCCCCTCCAAAAAAACCCACTTTATCTTTTGCATCTCCAGATATGAAGTGTGAAGCACACTCTAAAATTACATCATTACATTCCTGTGAAGGATATCAATCTTGCTCACTAATTTCTTCACTGTTTCTTTCTGCCGTACACTATTGAGCTTGGAAACAATGGCAGAGAGAACAAGCACCCCAGAGTTTCGTTTCCAGCTTCCTGACATGTCTCTTTGACCCATCTAGCAATTCTTTTTGAGTGTACATTTCCCCCAGTTGGTAACATTTTATGGTATGAAGAAATTACACATTTTTCTTTCATAAGCAGTTCTCTACTTTCAACATATCTCACCCCAGGCTTATATTCCTCTCTTGCTCCATACATCCAAATGTTTGCTGATGTGCAGTAGGAAAGTTTAATAATAAGAACAACAGGGCCAAGTATATCTTCTCTGATGGAAATATGGATCATTTCTCTTGGTGAATTTTGGAATCACTGGGCTACTTTCTCACCAAGAAATGAAATCATCTAGCATGTGAAGCAAAGATGAAAAGGCTATGATTTACACAGTGAGAGAGACCAGAAAGGAGCATTATTGTGTCGAGTTACAAACAAGTTTCAAGTCATAATTAGCCAAAAAAAGAGAAAGAAGTGAGGTGCAGAGGAGGGAGACAATACATAGGAGGGTAATTATCTCTCTGTGTTTTGTCTGAGAACACATAACGTTGCCAGGTTTTCTCATGGTTTCCTCGCTATGGCTAAGACATATCATCACTATAGGAAAGACACAGAATCATGACTTATCACCAAGAACTATAAACTAGATGGCAGTTCCTTTTGAGTCTACAAGATACAGACTCCATGTCATGGAGGAGACTTCCATCATCTCTTCATTGGCTTTGTTTGAGGAATCCTGCTGCTTCTTCATTTAATTGTTGGCATGATGCCTGCTGAGTACTGGTGGTGTGGTGGGAGACTCATATAAAGTTGTTGTGGTGGGGGTTGGGGGGATGTTCACTCATGTATTTTTCTTAGAATGTCTTTACTGTTCAGAATCTAAGCAGATTAATATATGATCTACAAAACACCTGTGTATGTAAGAGCATATTTCAATTTTCTTCCTTTTTTATCATTATTTGGAACTGTTATTATTTAACAGCTCAATTCAATGACTTGAAACTGTCACTGACACCTACGCACTAACATTACTTGTATGGAAAGTAATACTTTTGTCTTATCCTTAGGCGTTATCAATTCCTGAGTGTTATGCATAGCATTACTGGAATGATTTTCACAGCAGGGGCTTCAGTTTTTAATAAAAGCAAGCCTTAATTTTAATTATGGCAATTAAGATCTTCTCATTGGCAGAAAGACCACTGCCTTGCAGTATTGAGGCTTTGCTTCAAATATTCCACTGGGTTGAAAAAACAATCTTACTCTTTGGACTATGATTAGGTCCAAACCTCAAGATGACTAAATGTGTAGAAGGCACAGATGGCATCATTCTTAAAGACATATCCTCAGTACTGCTCGTATGTAGACAAACTAAGAGTCTCCTCACATCTTGGGAATAGAAAAAAAATTAGTGTTTAAGGAATGGCTGCGTATTACTGCAGAAACATTGGCTGGAAGTATTTTGTCACTGTGACATATTGTGAATGAATATTACACTTCAGCATGGGTACGTACTCGAACAATATGTTTTAAACAAATGACATGTTCATTTCCTCAGTCTCTATATGTGATTCACTTAAAGGAGAAAATGCGCACAGGAATTAAAACTGCCAGAGTGCTGAACCTTGTGACAGTTCTATTTCTGTGGTAGACCTAATTAAACTGAGAATTTTCCAATATTTTCACTGACATCATTTATGTTGTAATTAACACTTTTTACTGGTAAAGACTGTTGTTCTCAGATGAAGTCCTTCATCTTGTTGCGGTTATAACTACAAAACTGAAACAATAAAACCATAATTATGAGAGTTTCCTAGCCACAAGTTTACACAAGAGACTGTTTTACATACGAGCAAAAATAACAGGTAATTAAATGCAGACGAGTACGAGACTGGAGAGTTGTAGCGCCTCGAGTAGTGTTTCTATCTTGCTGGCATTTTAACATTATTTGCACGCGGCAAGCGATTTGATGATGGCATTATTGTAAACCTATAAAAATGTATATTTTGAGCAGATGGAGCAGCAAGCTACAACAGAGTGGATGACATAGAGTAGTCAGAGCGATATATAAATATTATGATGACATCTGGAAGTCTGTATAATGTATATAAACTATCAAAACAACTGCAAACCTATGAATTGATAGACTGGCATATTTGTGCATATATATACATATACAAAGCTTCTTGATATAAATAAAGTATTAGATTGATAATATCCATTCAAATGTAGAAGTATATTTCTTATTAATTCCGTATTTGAAATGTTGGTGTTTTTTAAGGTCTATTTTTTATCTAACTTTATTTTTGTAATAAACATTACAGTAAAACCAAACTCCATTTATAGCCATTTTCTTTTGAATCCAACAAAGTTAAAACACATAAGAAACCTGATGTTCTCGCCTTTCAATTCATCTTGACAAATTTTTAAGAAGACATAGTTATGGAATGATCTGATCAATTCTATTGATGGACTAAGGTAAAAAGTGCTGGAAACCATTCCTCAAGTTGACACAGCTCACTAAAAGCAAATTTGCTGTGAATGATGATAATTTGTCATGAAAGAAATTAGTGCCAATTTGATTAGGAATCACCCTTCTGTGTGAATTCCAGAGGCTAATATATCCTGTCATGGTTACAGCTTCATCTAGGATAGAGGAATTAAGCATAAAAGGTTCAGGAAAGAGGAAGAATTACCGAGATGTCTTCTTCCTTTAATTAGTGACACTTTTAGGACCAAGACAGGGAACACCCAAGAGACGACACAATCCTTCTTCACAGATCATAAGAAAATAGGCATTTTTCCACCTACAGAGAATATTGATAACTTACCTTAAGCTTGAACAGTGCAGAGATAAATGTCTCTAGCTTCAGTGAGAGAAAATGATTTCTAATTTAAAAATATGTATTGGACATATTGGAATTTGAAAGACTTTCACAGCTTTACCTTATTTAATATGGAGGAAAGTCTGTGTGTATACCACTTGTGTGTCTGCTGCTTGTGCAGCCTTAAGAAGGCACTGGATCTACTGTAACCAGACTTATGGGTGGTTGGGAGCTACAGTGTGTTTGCCCGGAATTGAACCTTGGTCCTCTGGAAAGGCCATCAGTGCTCTTAATCTCTGAGCTATCTCTCCAGACCCCAAACTATGTAAATTTGCATCCTAACTAAAGGAAAAAAACGTAAAGTCAAGATCTCAAGAGTCCAGGCTTCACAAGTATGCTATAGTGTGGTTAACAATGAGGGTGCCCTTCTTGCAGGAAATGAATCATGCCTCTGTCTGTAAACGTTTCTCCTTCCTTTACAAACCTACATGAGTCTTTTAAAGTTTTGCAAAACATTACGTGCAGATCTCATGTAATACTTCCTGTGCACATGCAACTCCCTTCACAGAAGCCATATATGCCGACGACAGCTCTGCCAAATGTTGGAACCCGCACAGCAAAAAGCTTAGAGGCCAAAATTGTTAGAGCCTGCAGTGCCCCAAGCTTTGGTGGCTAAGTTGTCCCAGCTCATGCTGCTGCTCCGGTTCGAGGGTCAGGGTTCAGCAAGAGAGAGAGAGTGAGGGCGGACGCAAAGAATGGAGACCAGACAGAGTGTGATTCAGTCCCGTTTATTCTCAAGTCTCTCTTCTCTCTTTCCAAGTTTCTTGTTCCTAGTCCAAGTCCCAAGTCTCGAGTTCCTAGTCCCTAGTTCCTAGTCCCTAGTGCCTCCAAGTTCCATGTTTCCAGTCCCCTTCTTCTGTCTGCCTCTTGCCTTTTATAAATCTGAATTCTCAAGTGACGCCTTTAAGTTAAGTCATTAAGTCTGTCTCTAAGTCACACCTTAAAGTCACACACACCCAAGGGAAAATCCTGGGTATATAAAACAAGATGTTATCAGAGTGTGCTCAGCTGTTGTAGGCTGTTGAAAACAAGTCTCTTGTCAGAGTATATGGCTCAAGATGGCTGCAAGTATGATAGCCGCCTTCTGTTGGCTCCCCACACATATATACTTTCCCTGCCCTATATTTTTCCATAGAGCCCTACCAGTGCTTGTCTATCTCTGTAAGCAGGTAAGCTCTGTGAGGGTTATCAGCTTGCCCTGTGTCTTAGTTTGGGCTTTATTGCTGTGAAGGAACACCGTGACTGTGGAAATTTTATAAAGGAAAGCATTTAATTGGGAATGGCTTGCAGTTTCAGAGGTCTAATCCATTATCATCAAGGCAGGAAACATGGCAATATGCAAGCAGAAGAAAAATGGGGCAGGGCAAGTGCATATGGCATCTATGTGAAGGGAGTCATATGTGTGAAGGAAGTATTGCATAAGATCTGTTGGCAATGTTTTTCAAAACTTCAAAGGAATCGTGGCTGGAGAGATGGCTTAGCAGTTTTGAGCACAGTCTGCTCTTCCAAAGGTCCTCCTTCAATTCCCAACAACCACCATCAGATCTCTATACTGGCATCTGATGCCCTCTTCTGGCATGCAGGTGTACATGTAGATAGAGCACTCATTTCATTTATAGATAGATAGATAGATAGATAGATAGATAGATAGATAGATAGACAGACAGAAACAGACAAACAGATTCTTCTCTTAAAAAATAATCATGTAGGCTTATGACAAAAGGAGAAAGGTTACAGACAGAGGAGTGGTTCATTTCCTTCATGAAGGACACCCTACTTATCCAGCATACTAGAACACACTTGTGAAACCTATTGCTTCATAGCATGGAAATGAAGCTGAGAGTTCTACATCTTGATCCATAGGCAGCAAGAACAGACTGTACCACAGTGGGTATAGCTTAAGCATGGAGACCTCAAAACTTGTTCCCTTCCCCAGTGACACATTTTCTCCAACAAGGCCACACCTCCTAATAGTGCCACTCCCTATGGGTCATGCATTCAGACATATATCTATGGAGGCCAAAACTATTCAAGCCACCACACCCTGTATCTAAATAAACACTGGCACATACTATTGATAGTGATTGTCATTTGAACTTCATCTTCATTCATCTATTTCATGGCTTGCATATTCATTTAGATACAAGAAAGCTGAATCGTCAAGAGAGTAAGTGATGTACCCAACATGACAACAATGGAAAAGAACAAATAGGAATCTAAATTCAAGAATCAAAGTCTGAAGCTCAACCACTACGTTGTAAATCCTCAAGGTGTGCTTGGATCAGTAGACATGTGAATCAAATATTTCATTGTTTAAGGGCTGGTTCCATGTTTGCTTTCTGTTACTGTGATGAACATACTGTCCAAAACCTTCTTGTGGGAGATTGTGTACTCCATCATTAAGCCAGTATAGGTACCAGGAAGCAAGGACTGAAGCATAAACTAGGGAAGAATGTTGCTTTTCCTGCTCTGGCTTAGTCAGCTACCTTTGTTAAAGATCCTAGGCCCTCTTGCTTATGGATAATACCTCTCACAGCAGCCTGCACTCTCGTACACCAATCAGCAACTAAGAAAATTCCTCACAGACGTGGTTGCAGGGCAATCTGATGGAGACACCACTCCACTTGAGGTGTTCTCATCCAAGGTTGATTCTAGGCCTATGTCAACTTGACAGCTGAAGCTAATGACAAAATTTGGCATAGCATATAAACACACTTTGTAGAAAAATCATTTCTGTATACATCCTCTTTTGGAGTTCTGAACCTTTTATATGTGGGTTTAGGCAAAACATTAAGTTAATTTAAAGTCTGAAGAAAGATAGGAGTTTAAACAGATCTGTTGTTTAAAACTTCCCCAAACTACCTGGTAAAGAAATTTTACAATGATGGATTTGGGTTTTGTTCTCTTCACAGACTGATGTAAAAATTTTTAATGAGATTCTTATGAACCAGCTTGTTAATTAAGGTCATGCTGACCATTCTAGAAAAACAAAACAACTACTTAGATATTTAGGTCTAGTGTTATACACAGTAATAGTTCAAGTACATGAATTTCAAAACTGGAAAAATGATCTCTGTTCCAGACAGCACTCTGGACCTAGTCTAGGGAAAAAACTGAGAGTTAACATTAACTTTAGGCTTTTCATTAGTCAAAATGATACACTTCCAGTGTAGACAAACAATCGGCCTTCAATGCCATGACCACTTTTCCCATGCTTGGTTTTAATGACTTAACAATAGCAAGTGTATATGTGTGCTACCCATGTATAAGTTTAAAATTAAGTATGTGCATTCACAAGAACACACACACAAAAACACATGCATACACACTCACTCTACTTTATTTAAAAAGAAAAACATGATAACATTTTCTACCTCTATCCCTAGTAGTATGAAGTTTTCAACACACATTAATTTCTGAACTACTTTTTAATCTATAATTGTCTTTCAGAAAGTTGCTTATTTCTTCCTGTTCTACTAGTTGGCCAGAAACTTCCCTCTGTGTGGTAAACTTTTCTAGACTTCAACTCTCATTTGATCTGCAGCCTGGAACAAGATGAAAAATGAATCACAGAATATTTGAGATTTGGGACTACCTGGAGTTTATTTATTTAGTTTATAGCCCTCACCCAAAGACAGGCTTTAAGGAGTATTGTAATAAATAACCAACATTTTAAATAAAATATACATGGCCTGCCAGTTTCTTCTAACATAAATCTTACCCTACACATTACACCAATAACAAGAATTTCTAAAATGTTGGTGACTTAAAATTTCAAGTGGTCAACCTACAGAAACTCTGATACACAGGAAAAGCTTTTGAAATGAAAGTTTACTATTTAATATGAACAGATTTATTCATTTTATGACTGTGGCTCATGTCTCTAAATAAAAGGAATACTAATATATTTATTTTCTGTAAGAATAAACCACAGGTAGTCAATTTGCACTACCTCTATTCATAACAATACAACTATATTTCCAGCTATATACAAGATAAGACATGAAAACATTTTGTCAAGTGACAAGCTTCTCAACCCTATCAAATGTTTAATGAAATATTTAGTAAAAGGGACAAATTGAAGTGGTTCAAAAGATGACATTTCGTAAATTCTAAATAGATGTATTTTAGATATCATTTTATACTTACCTAACAACACAATCTATTGAAAGGTTTTCTCTAATGATAGTCTATTTCTTGTCAGTGAGAAAGAAACACTAAACCTAAGCTAGAACAAACTTCTGATAGATTCTTTTGAGTCATACATAAAGCATCTATTATAGCAATATAAACAACCTATGACGGCTAGTAATGTTTATGTCAATTTGGCACCAGCTAAAGTCATCTTGCAAATGGGAAGCTCAACTGAGAAAATGCCCCCACCAGATTGGCTTGTCGTCAACCCCATGGCATATTTTTTGAATGATAATTGATGTGGGTGGGCCCATCCCACAGATGATGCCTAGTTCTGGGTAATACAAGAAAGCAGCCTGAGAAATCCAGTAAGCAGCACTCTTCCAAGGCCTCTGCTTCAGGTCCTGCCTCCAGCTTTCTGCCTTGAGTTCCTGGCCTGACTTCCCTCGATGATGGAGTATATAGCCTGAGAGCTACAAGATGGAATAAACCCTTTTGTCCCAAAGTTGCCTTTGTTCATGGTGTTTTATTACAGCAATAGAAAAACCTCACTAAGACCAACAAACACCCAAGAAACAAGGAGAGAAAATTAAGAGATAAAACAAATTTTGATAAAAACATAAGGGATGTGTGTGTGTGTGTGTGTGTGTGTGTGTGTGTGTGTGTGTGTGGTGTGTGTGGTGTGTGTGTGTGTGTGTGTGTGTGTGTGTGTGTGTGGTGCATGTATTCTCATGAATGCATGTCAATTAAACCCTGAAGTGAATGTAAGGTAGAGCTGACTATAAATCATTGCTGACTTTCTGTGAGACTTAATGAGTAAGTCACTGTGGAATTGAAGACTTCAGAAACCCAAATTACCCTCTTAAAACAAAGCCATAACTGTTGTTATAACTACAGGAAGAGGCAGCCTAGAGTAGGCAGGCATAGCCTCTGAATATCATCCCAACTAGAAGCCTATAGCATGAGCCTGCAAGCTTCCAATATACAAGAAGGACACAAAGCAAAGTGTCACCAGCACAAACGTAACAGAAACGGGTTATTCACTAGCTAGTAACGGGAGATTCATTAGCTAGTAAGAAGACATATAATAGAAATAATTATTCCGTAAAAGGAAATTGAGTAAGAGGACTGTAAAATCTCAGATGATGGTTTTACGTCAGTGGTGTGCTTTGTTTCTAGCATTTCACATTGTCTATATAGATTCGAAAATACTAGACATGCTAGACAGAGATTGAAGCTATTGGCGATGCTACAGATTGTGGACTAACCAAGATCCTAGGAAAGTGGAATCAAGAGTATGCTTTTTAAGTGAAAGAAAGAAATAATCTACATCTAATATAAGCACTGTTAGAGGATGTGACTGAGGACATGACTTTGTACTCAATGAGACGAACAGTGAGGTCGTTTTCTAGGAGAGCAGTCTGTAAGAATCAAACTTGCCAAGAGAAATGAGACAGAAAAGGGTAGAAGACAATACGAATAATAAATCTTTAGAGAAAATACTGAGTAAAATGTTTTCATTGTATAAATAGATTTTTTCATAGATTTTTTTGTCTATTTGACACAAACCTAGATATACCATGGAAGAGTGAAGAATTATCTCCCATGCTCTTGTCTTTGATACACTTTCTTAATTGCTAGTTGATCTAGGAGGGCCCAGGCCACTGTTGATGGTGACATCCCTGGGCAAACAGATCTGGGCTGTATAAAACAGGCAGCTGAGCAAGCCAGAGGAAGGAAGATAGTAAGCAGCATTCTTCCTTGGGCTGTGTTCCAGTTCCTACCTCCAGGTTCATGCCTTGAGTTCCTGTCCTGACTTCCATCAGTGATTGACTATGGCCTGGGAGCTATAAGATGATGTAAATTCTTTCTTCCCCAAGTTATTTTTGTTCAGGGTTTAATCACAGAAATAAAAACCCAAGAACAGAAGTTACCCACATGTTATCATTTATTAGGTATTGCAAAGTAGTCTTTGAGAGAATGGGTTGATACTGGTTTAGATTTATCACACACAGGCCAGTAGATTGTCTCTCTTTGATGTGTCATGACACCAGTAGAGACTCATAGCTGACAATGCCTCCCTGGGTCCTCCACTAAAATATAAACACTTAACTACAAAAAAGAAAAAAAAACTATCAATTTTCAGAATTTCTCTTAAATTCTCTGAGAATAGCTCAACTTATAAGCTGAGGACAAAGCCTTGGAGGAAGGGGAAATAATCTAGGATAGAAAATTAGTCTTGATGACCTAAGTGGCTTTAAAATGGGGTTTGGGTCTGTAGACCCTGAAACTGAGCAAACATCACTGTATTCTGATTAGGATTGCTCAGGTTCTTGAATTTTTATAATTTTAAGTGTCTATACATCTTACAAACTACTCAATAATAATAAGTCTTTCTAGGTAGCTTAGAATTATTTTTCCCCACTTTCACTTCTGAATCACCTCTGTTGAAATCATAGATATATATCCTCTCTCCCTCCCTCTCCCTCCCTTCCTCCCTCCCCCTCCCCCGTGTGTGTGTGTGTGTGTGTGTGTGTGTGTGTGTGTGTGTGTGTGTGTGTGTGATGTTTTCTTCACACAAGCTACAATGCACAGTGCATTGATTTTGCTGGCTGAAAGGTACTTGCTGTGCCCTCAATAGTAATGATAACTTGCCATCTTTATGAAACCTGACCTCCCCAGTGCAGCAACAGGACTCCTAAAAAAGATCAATGTGCTATCTTGGAAAAAAAAATAAAAAACCTAACACCACTTAAAACCAAAGTTGATGAAGGTCATTCTGTCTTCTAAAGCTCTATTACGCCCTTTCCAGCCAAAGGTAGAAGGACCAACACTGTTATTTCTTCTGTGAGAAACAGTGACCTTGGAGGGACCTATTCATTTAGCAGAACACAGCAATGAGAATTGGACTACACAGAAATTGTGAGGAACAAATGTGCTTTGCATAAATAAGATGGGAAGATCCCAGAAAAGTGACCTGAGAGATTTGAGGATGAGATGAAATGCTTGAGTAGGAATAAAAGAAAGGCTAATTGATGGTCTCTGTGTCCTTGCCGAGCAAGGGTGAGAACATCTGTAAGACGTGATTAAAAATCCAGTGCTGTGGGCTGGAAGACAGACCCAGAGGCAGGCTGGGCCATGCCCTGATAAAACTCTGGAAGTCACCTGTATTTCAGGAGGAGTTTTCTGCAGGACTAAGATAGTAGTCTCAGCTCCTTATACTCAAGTGTTATAAGACAGAATGCATACAAATGATGTCTAGGTTAGAACTTTGTAAGTCTCACAAATGTTTATGAGAGTTTGAAGTTCAATACCTTGCTAACATTATTTTTTATATCCTATAATTTGTCAGTCTCCACACTACATGTCAAAAATACAAACGAATGTTTATAGTTCTCATTTCCACTTAACAAAGGCAGTTCTTTATATTATTACAGTTTTCACTGCTGTAATTAAATACCTGAGGCTGGGACCTTCAGAGAAAGATGTTTGTTTAGACCAAGACTCTGGGGATTCAAAGGTAGAGCAGACCTCAGGGGTGGAGAGGCCTGAGGGCTGTGACATATTGAAAAGGGTCATTTCAAGGCAAGAGTTTATGTGGGGGAACAGTTCATCGCTAGAAAAGAAAAAAGAAAGGAAGAAAAGTGAGGGGGTGAGGTTTTCTCCTCTTACAACACTCTCTCCAGAACCTGTAAGAACTGCCTGGATCTCTTCCAAAAGCATAGTCCCCAGTCACTTAGAAATATCCAATTAGGTTCTGTTTCAAAAGGTTTCTCAGCAGCCAGTGTTATCTCACTGAGGACCAAGTTCTCAAAACAGGAACATTAGGGTGACAAGAGCCCCTGTGAGCCACAGCAGCTCCACTATCAGCTTTGACCACATGGTAGGTACCGTGGGTCTCTTTGTAGTGTCTATTGAAATCATTGAGTTGTTCCTGCCGTGTGGCTACTGTCAACAGAAGTATCTACACACTGTGCCTCCCACACAATGATCAGCATTGCTCATGATGAACACTGTTACAGTTTGCTAGAAATGTAGACAATATACAAATCTCCAAGTAGTTTATATTACAATATATTTTGTCAATGTGCATGACATTGATCAGCAGGTTTGAAAGTAAATTTTTTATGTTTTTAACAGATTTGCTATTAACATGTGTACTTGCTGGAGAAAATAAAGGAATAAGAATTTATATGAAAATGTCAAAACTCATAAATTAAAACATATCTTGAAAGGCACTTATTTAGTGGTGAAAATTTTCAAGTCGTCTCTCATTGCAAACTGACAAAGCATACAGATGAAGTTCTACGTTATTTCTCTTAATATGGCTACTACTTACCCAAATTACATTATTGTGACTCACCTAAATTGATAAAATGTGTACATATTATCTTTAGCATTGGATTTAAGGATGTTAGTAAAATCCAAAACTAGAAACTTGGTGGTAAGCAAAGTTTTTTTTTTCTTTTAAAAAGGAAAATTAATTTTTTAAAACAAAATTACAATGGGTCATGTTTTCTCCTAATTTCTGTGAGGGCTAGTGTCTCATTTAACTCATCATTTAATTAGGGAATGACGAAGGTTCCCTGTGTTCAAAGTTGTAAATGTAATATGAAAATGCCGTTCAGAATCTCCCAATGAATGGCTTTAATTTCCATGACTAAATTATCATTTGTGATAGCCCATCAACTTTTTAAGGATCATACTTCTCTTTAATGTGTATTACGTTCAGGCAGCAGGTAGTATCCTGGGGTGCCCCCTCTTTTCTTAACACATAGATTAGTCATGAATTAGTATAAAACTGTACACAAAGGGACAGTATGAGACCATCATAAAACTATTTATTTAGGATAAATTAACTCATTTTGAAGTGAAAATGAAGTCTTATGCTGATAAAGGGGACAAAGGCATTAAGTCAATATTTGAAGAGGGAGGGACAGTGCCAACTGCCAATTTGCTAATCAGTGTGCCTAGATGTCCAAGATGACTCTTTCACTGAGCATGCATTTCATTCTCTGTTTATTAAATTTCAGATTGCTTAGTAAAACTGCCAACAAGAGGACTAATTGGTGCCAATTACAGGGTTTTTCTCAGAGGAATTGGAACGAGCCTGCATGATCATTCCACACACATGGCTCATCGTCCCTCCATTTAATAAAGATGAGCAGCCACCTTGATGCTATTCTAGATTTAAAAAAAAAAAAAGCAAAAAAAAACACCATCTCTGATTTGTCTTAGATGATAGTTGATTTGAAGTTGAATCAGTATCCTTCATTACCAGAAGTGATACAGCTGATTTCCCAGAATTAGAACTTGGTTTCAGTGTTTTCAATATTTCCATCTCTGTAAGAATCCAATATACAGATTCATAAGAAACAATAATACTGTTTTAAAACATTTCTGAAATGCTATTCTTGATGGTCTTTTTTTAGAAACTGCAAAAATAACACAAGCTGTCTGCTGTAGCACACATGTCTAAATTGGCATGGCCTAAAAGCATTGCTTCAATCTAATTCTGAAGGACATGAGCTATTTATAATTCTGCTATTTTAATGTAAATAGCTGTTCATAGTCCTAACACTGGATATTCTGTATCCTCACACCTGAAATATAATAATTTCTTTTCTGTAAAACTTTTAAACATCTCTACAGTATCATAATAATAGTTTATTTGTATAAGTGTAGAATTACAATGAAGAAAAATGTTTAAATAGTAGGATTATGCATTCGAGAGAAATAAATCTGGCATTTATTGGGGTGCGGAGCATATTAGGCATTGCAGCATGTGTTTCATATGCATTGTCTAATGTCCTCAGATCAACTTTATCTTGTTCATCTCTCCTCAGGAATGAGGAAGTAGAAACTCACTCTTTGGTAGCATCAGCATGAAAGGGGAGCATAGTGTAGAAATGAATAGTGACCTGGACGAGATGATTAGCAGCTATGAAACATAAAGTGTGCATACTTCAGCTCAGAGTACAAGTGTTTTTTTTAACACGAATTAAAAGAATTATGTGATTAAGTGAATATAAATAAATACAGCAAATGTAGTCTTTTTCTTTTTTTTTTACTTAAAAATACATAAAGAACACAAACCTTCTAATTTTGTGCCTATATCCAAGTACGTGACTTTTACTTCAAATACCTTCTTTGAGAGTATAATATGCAAAAGAAAAGTTGGTAAAGTTGGTAAAGGCAAAAAAAAAATGGGGGCAGGGGGTAGAAACTAAGTTTCCAAAGATTTAATTGGAGAGAAAATCCTTTGTATAGTAGTAGATGTGGCCTGAAGAACTGGGACTCTGGTAAGAAAATTGCTAGTTAGACTAGCCTGAAGAATATGCCCATCACTCTTCCCACAGCAGACTATTTTCTTTTCTTTTGACTTGTAATAAAGTTGAACATTGAAATGCTATTACAAGAGATATTTAAATTGGCAGCATTCAATCTGGAGACACGTGCACATCCACTTCCGTGTTCCCTTCTCTCTCATCCCTTTCCCCAGTTCCTCCTCTTCCTTCTCTTCTTCCTCTCCTTACTCCTCCCAACTTAGCTCCTCCTACAAGATGCCTTATGTCTCTTCAGGCTAATATTTATATTTTATTCTAAAGAATAAACTCTTCTATAGAGAAATTTTAACCCAGCAGTATGGCTGCTCTGGCAAGGGATCACATCCAAAGACCTAAGTCTGTATAATCTGGCTGGAATGCAAACACACCACACACCTTGAATCCCTCTGACTGGAATACAACCTTGTCCTTAGTACCCACCATTTAAGTAAAGTCACTTTGTAAAAGGAAGCAGCCATGTTTGAAAGTGACATAGAATTGAAAGGCAGAAAAAGTGACAAATCAGAGAAAAAATTGACAAAATGAGTCAGAGATAGGATACACCCACTCTCTCATGAGAACAACACAGGAAAGAGAAGCTATTTAAGAGCAGCAGAGGGAGAGAGTCAGTTAGTTAGGGGAAATTTCCATTGAGCTCTGTTGAGTGCAGAGCAATTCAGTTGAGAGGAGATCAGTCCATGCAGTTAGAGTTTATTAAGTTCAGAGGCAGTTTTTCCAAGGACAGCAATTCTGCCAGAAGCAGAGAGAAGCCAATTTGAATCAATTAGCTTGGAGAGGAGTTTAAGTCAGAACAGTTTATTTGAACCAGCCAGCAAGAGTTCAGAAAGAGGCAGAAATGGTGAGTTTATTCAACAGTATTTACTATATTTATTCAAGAGTTATTTACTATACTGAATATCACCAAGTCTAAACTTTCTCTAAAATAAACTTCAATTCATAAATTCAAAATGTTGACTATAGAAATAATTCCTAACTTATCTTTTCAAAATATCTGGCTTCAAATGTACATTGTACACTAGAAACTTGATAGTTTTATGTCCATAAAATAGTTTTTTTGTTTTATCTTTGTAAATTTAACTGCTTGAAAACTGTATTTAATGGTTCCTATAGACCTGTAAGAAAATCAAGTATATTTGTCTTCATGATGAAATAGCTAAGTCTATATCATCTGTCATGGAAAGCAGTGCACAAAAAAAAAAATGAGCAAATGTAGACAAAATATTGAGGAAGAATGACTGCACACCTTACCGAATCCCATAACACTGAAAGAAGTTTCAACTGTTTTGGAAACTTAGAACAGCCATTCCTATTTGAGAATTCTGCTATATCAGTTTTACAAACTTACATCGTCACAATAACAGCAACAAATTCCACTCTAAATATAAGTCCATGTCTCTGACTTTAATTCAAATTTCACCAATTTTATTTAAAATACTTCATGTATTATATCTTGTTCTTCTTTTAGGTATATCTGTGGTTCTCTTTTTTGGCCATCTTGCGATACATCTACCTCTACCTTAAAAGCAAGGATGTTGTTGTTGCTCCTGTTGTCATTGTCTTTGTCATTGTTGTTGTTGCTGTTGTTGTTGTTGTTGTTGTCATTGTTGTTGTTGTCATTGTTGTTGCTGTTGTTCTGAGAATCCTACTATAAAGTGGACAGAATGTAAAGACTGCAGAAATACAAAAGTGTGTATTTAACAAGGATCTCATGAACTCTGATAAACCTTTCTAGGAAGTTCTGGATGATAATCTCATTAATTAAGGTAAAATATGGAAGCATGCTGATGGATGACCAGAGCTATGCTAACAAAGCTGTGTAAAGTGTTGGTGTCTTCACACATAATGAAAATATTGTCATGGATTTATTTTTTTCTTTTGTGCCATTACACAATCATGGTTGACTATGGACAAACGAATTGACAAAAAGCATGAGTGAAGCTTATGCCTAGCAGAAGTAAAAAAGTCATTTAGTTTTGCAAAGGCTTTAAAAATATAACAAGTATCAGATCAGAGTTGAATATCATGATGTTTCCCAAAGCTTATTTTCTGAAAGTACAGTGTAGATCAGATGCTACATATTGTTATTATATAGCTTTTCCCCCAGAAAATATTACAAAATGTCATCTGAGAATAGAGCCCCAACATGCTGGCATCTTGTCTTTAACTGTATAATTTATATACTGGGAATTTGACATAAAGGAGATATTTCATTGTTGTAGCAGAACATGATTTTAAATGTCAAAAAAATCCTTGGAGGATTTGGTAACAAGAGCCATTCAGTACAAAATTTTCCATGTACAGCTGTACACTGAGAAGTGTTCACTAATGAGAGGCAGAAAACGTAAGAAGTGAATGCAGGTGCTTAGGGGATCTGCTAGTATTGTCAGAGGGAGAAGAGATAACTCTGATTTATATGATATAGAAATGAATTAACAATGCTGGCCTGAAAGTGTTTTCTATCAGTATCTGCTTAAAATACTCACCAACATAGGTATCACAACCTTATGTCTCAGTATTTCCCGTCAAAGCTTTGCTTTTGAACAACATTGAAAGAAAATGGTATATGTGCCAATAAATATCTAAGGTCTGAAATAGCCCTCCCTCAACTGGCTAAATTGGTAAAAAAAAAAAAATTATTAGTTTAAGGGGGGAAAGTAATATAGTGATTGTATGACATATTACAGGGATTTTTCAAGCTACTAATAATATAAATATCATAAATAGGAATGAACCAAGTAAATTAAGTGATCATAGAACACACATTACAAAATAAAAAAATTATTTTTGAAACATACCAACATTCATCTACTGCAAACCCTAATTCTCATTTATAAATGTATTAGTTTTATATATGTATTTTCCCCAAAATATCTTTATAATATCTACTATCACAGTCTCATAAAAATAGTCAGTAAAACCTTGAGAATGCAAATTATCTTCAGGAAACATGTCCATTATGGATGAGGCCTGGTGTGACTATTCTTGGAACATCAAATATATCAGTTTCAATCTTTCCCATTCTGATAAAGAAATGCATAAAACACATCTATTGGAACTAATTATTTTGATCTCTATAAGCCTGGTGCCATAGCTACTTAGCAGGAAATCAAAGACTTAGATTATTGAACACATGATTAATTAATAAGTCCACTATGGTTTTTCACAGTTATCTGAAACTAAGTAAACAAAATAAATCTTTATCTAAAACAAGTCTTTCTGCTTGGGGGCAGGTATCTCTGGAAACATTTAATCAATCTTATATGGATTTAATAATAGTAGACATATGAACACACACAAACACATACAAACATAGACACAAGGTATTATAAACACATAAATGCAGAAACACACACACAGGCACGTAAACAGAAGCACACACACACTCACACACCTCAAAACTCCTCACTCAAAGGTGCAGGAACCAAAGATCACATGACTCTGATGAGCATTTTAGTTTGGTTCTGAAGAGCTGTGGCAGAAAGTCTGAGAGTCTCTCTGTATTCATTCTGTTTCACTTGCATCCTCTTAACTCATAATGGGATTACAACCTGCAAGTGAAAGGAAAATTAAAAGGGTAGGTTATTCACTCTCTCTAGGTGTATGCACACCAGTTGAAACCACTTAGGTTTGGACAAAAATGCTAATTATCCTGGGGTCACCACCTTTTGCGAAGCCATTTAAAGTGAAAAGGAGGTGTGGTTTAGCGCTCAGAAGTTTCAAGCAGTCCTTTAACTGACTTTTTTATTTTTTATTCAGCAGTTCAGTGGGTAGAAAGTAAATTACATTTACTCTTCTCCATAAAGGATAATGAGTGCTCCGTTACATTTATCATTAGTTCACTTACAAAGCAAATATCTATTGATCCTGTGCTTTGAACTCCAGAGTAAGAAAACCAAGTCACAAATGAGAGAAGCGGTCACTGGTGGCGATTACATTTTGTTTTTATTAGAGACTCTGGCTTCCCACTCCACAGATGGTTTTGAGTGGACTGCAGAGTAGTCCCAAAGACTAGAAGACTCTGGGTCTCAAGCCCACCTGTGTTCTGATGCAGAATACTTGGTTAATAAAGACACCACACCTTCCCTTTGCTAAAATATTATCAAACTCTTCATAAGTCCACTTCATACAAGAAACAAAAGCTGACGAATAAATCACACTCAGTGCGAGCAGCAGAAGAGGACATCAAACAGTAAATAAAAGTACTAGCATATGAATTTCAAAGGTTGAACCAGAAGCATGCCATGAGCTGAAGTTTCCTGCAAAAGCCGCGTACATGCTGAAGTTGACGCAGACATATGGATTAATTAGAACTTCCAACTGTGGAGGGTTTAAATGTTGAAGATTAAATGCTAAAATCCTGTTTGCAATGTCTTTAATTCTTTTCATTGCCATTTATTGCCCACCTCTGCGTTTGACCCAGAATCCCTCTAGAGTAACAGGTGGAACCTTTGGGCATGCGTTAACTTAGCTTGATGACCACAAGGTTCAAAGCACACAAAGCTGACATAAGTTAGCATCAGGAACCTAAAGCAGTGTTTTCCTTGCTTTGTTGTAACCCAACTACCTGCTGTCCCCATCAGTGGATTTGGTCAATATGTTGATTTGTGAATTTTAAGACTATTGAGGTTAGTGTACAGAAATAGGTCAGCAGTTGAAAGCACAGTTTACACTTTCTGAACAGTTAAGGTTTGACTTCTTACACACATATGGCAGCTTGTACCCATCGATGACTCAAGTGCCAGCATATCTAATGCCCTCTTCTGGTTTCCATGGACATCAAACACACATGATATCTATACATACATAGAGACACAACAGCCGTACACGTGAGGACATGCACCTATCTTGTAGGGAGGCGGTTTGTGAAAATCTTGTCTCTCTTTCCACTATGTGGGCTTTAGAAATCAATCTGATGTCACCAGGCTTGGTGTCAGGTGCCTTTACTAGCCTATTACATGAACTCGTATGGCTTGCTTTTAATATAACTCGTGTCCCACTTACCTTACAGGACCCCAAAGCATGTTCAGTATTTCCCAGGAAACACACACACACACATGCACGTGTGCATGCACACAGGCACATATGCACACATACACACACATGCTCACATACATACTTTTATCAGGGACTTGCTCTAAGGGACAAAAGGCAATCTTGACATAGAACAATAATAGTTTTTTCAATTAGCAAACAATTCTCTATAATTATGTAAAAAAATTATATATACAGATCTACTTTGAAATTCTATAAAGAAAATTATTAGTGTTTTAATGTACTTTATTTTGTAAATGATATGAAAACTAGGTTCATAATATACTCAGTGATAAATGATAGCTTCTCATAACTTCTGGTTAATATAAAATAAGTAGTAGATGCATTCCTCTGGGAAAAAATTGCGCATACACATGGAATAGGGAAAACACATAGAAAGCTACAGAGAGACCTTGATGTCTGAACCAGGAAAGAAATTCCAGCCATGGGAAAGATAACAGTGTTCAATCTTCCATCTCAGGAAGGATTTCAAAATGTATTGCCTGCCTGACCACAGACAGGATACACTTTCTCTCAGAGCTTACGGGGAAATAGTGATTTATTCACCCTAAGGAGACTGCTATAGGGATGAAGAGAGAGATGACCAACATTCTGAACAATGCCATGCATTAAAAGATTTCATATTATACCAACATCATTATGATAATAGTCAGTGATAATGACAATAAAATATTGCTGACATGAACACCCAACTCAGATACATAAAGAATAAAGAATATAATTTAGACAGTTTTTTTTTCCACAATGGAATTCTAATGGATGCTACTCATTATCATCATTACGGTTTTGACTTCTTTTCCTGTACAGAAAGTCAGAAAAATAAAAGTTGTGATTCCCTGTATAATAGGTAAATTAACCATCCACACACTGTGGCACAATATAGAGCTTTGGAACCCAACCTAGTTTGGGAGCTGCATGAGGGTAAACAAAGCATTTGAGAATAACTTTTAGTTCTAGCCTAAGATTTAGACTCCTGCCTGAGAGTACTTCTTTGTTCTAGCCTAATATCAGATTCCTGCCTGATGCCCACTTCCTTGTCCTTGGCCAATGTCATATTCTGTAGCTGTCCAGTGACCAACAACAAACTGGGTTCATCTGAAAGGAGGACTGGAAATGAAAAAAGAGATGAAGGGGCAAGAAAAACATGGAGCTAAGACAAAGTTTTCTGATCAAGGCTCAAAGTTTAATATTCAGCATTTGTATATATAGGAAAAGCCCCGCTGAACCCATCCTTTATTTCAGCTGGATTATGTCACAAGGCAAGCTCAGTGGGCAATCTATTCTTATGAGTTCCTACAGGAAGTTGTATGTGCAGTCAGAGTGAATGACTCCACCTAGGTCCTATTGTTTCAAGGTCTATTGTGGTAAACAAGGTCTTTCCAGCCTGTTCAAGGCTGGAGAAGGGCACAATATTCCTGACAAGCAGCCCATTTCCTCATTCTTGGCCAATGTCAGATTCTTGCCAAGCATCCCAAAAAGCTCTCTGCCTCTCCCTTTTTTTAATTCATAAACAATACTGAGCCTGTCTTAGGTCATTCAGACAAGAATGCCTTCCTTACCAGTCATGGAATACACATTATCAAAAGTAATACACTTATATCTTAGGTTGGTAAGACTCTGTACAGAATCTTACCTGTTTTAGGCTTGCCAGTCTGTTAATTGAATAACTCTGTCTGGGGGTCCATTTTCATTTTCAAGCCATGTACTTTGGCTGCCAACATGTCGATGTTGTTAAAGACAAGTTTTAACAGTATGAGCTGGAATAAAAGTATTCCCAGACAAAAAGAGCTAGCATGATCAAGCTATATATGCCATACTTCAAGCTTGACCAAAATAGATATACTGATCTCAGGCCATGGATAATTTTATCAGCAGTATATACTGCATCAACACTCAACAAAGCAGCATTCTTGAAATTCAGAAGCTCACTATGTAAAGTCAAAATATCTAGAGAGGTGTTAGAATTATGCCAAATACACTGTAAATATCTTTAAACTTTTTCCTAATTATAATGACTATCATTGTAAATTTTAAAAGTAACAAAAATCCAATGGTATTTGTCATGACACTTAAGATGGCTCCTAACTCTTAAACTCTGACCTCCTTCCAATAATTTGAATAGGATAAAGAGTGTTGTTCCAAACACTTATCTAAATCCTCTTGTATATTCAACACATTAGTAACATTTTTGCTAACTGATTAATGAAAGTAGCTGTCCTAACTTCTTGTTTCAAAGCATTTGCAGAAGCAGTGGTGCTAACAATTAATGTAATTAAAACTCTTATACCAGCAATAATCAAGCCCAATACCTCTTGCTACTGCCTAAAGCTGAACTTACTTCTTCAAGTTTTTGGAAGTTTTTTTCAGAATACCAAGGTTCTATAATACTCAGGGCAATAAAACTAAAGCTGGTTGATAGACATCTGTAACAGACATGCTAGGTTACAATACACTAATACAATTAGAAGGTGTACAAGCAATACAACTTACAATAAATACTGTAGAAGAAACAAAAATAATTTTAACATGACAATTTAAAAAACCTTAACACATATACTAACACTTGTTTGAAATCCAGATCTTATCCCAACTTTTTCTCTTGCTAATATAACATCATAGAGAACTGCAGCTAACTTTCAAATATGCTTCTGAAAATGTTCAGAACCAGCCTTCCAAACGAAAACTGTTATTTTCAATATTGGATTGATTTCTAGACCAGTTCATGATTGAGTCCAAATAACTGGTCACATTTAAGAAAAATACAAGAGTCATTATAACTTTGCTTTTTGATTCTTTCTTCCACAAGGTCTAAAAACTTGAGGCAAGGCAGCTTGTCCCGTCTGGGATATAGGCAAGCAAAAGTGGGTCATGAACATATGTCCAATACAGCTTCCCAGTCACCATTGTCAGGACACTCAGCAAACTCACAGGTCAGCATCATTCTTTGTCCAGGCATCAGGATGCCTCACCCCTCACTCTGGCAGCCACCATGCTCTTTCAGCATCATGCAGAAAAAAATGCAAACGTGCCCTCTTCCCCAATATTAAATACCTGATCAGAATTATGCCATATGCCAATAGGTGGATCCTTCCCTTTCACCTAGACATAAGTATGCTTAGTTGTAGGATGTCATAGACACTCAGACATGAAAATGACTTTGCGCTAGGACATGGAACTAGGCTCAGATATTTTGGTCATCCTGATAAGCCCTTAGAAATAGTAATCAAGGGAGTGATCATGGAACTTTATTTATTGCTTTGCTTGTTCTTTGACTAATTGTGTTTATTTTCTTGCTTGTTCCTTGAGTATTTGTGTCTATTGTATTGCTAGTTCCTCAACCTAGAACTGACCTTAATACTTGCATGTAATTAAAATTGTATAAAAGCAAAATGGAGGAGGGGGATTGAGATGTAGATTTCTGGGGGGAGGGAAATGGGGAAAGGGGATGACATCTGAAATGTAAATAAATAAAATATCCAATTTTTAAAAAGAGAGAGAAAAGTTTTTAGATAATTATAAATGTAACTACCATGCAAATATAAAATAAACATATGTCAAAACACTTGTTCAACTCATTAGTTAGGAAAACACCAAGATATGAAGGTCATTATAAAACATGGTTTGAAGAACAAAGACTCAGCTAAGGCTGTTGAAATGAAACATCTAAGAAATGGAAAACTGATTGAAATCCTGTAGGACAATGTCATGCAAATATTAATGTTACATTTCTTACAGAGCAAATCATAATTATGTATTATCCAGACTGAATTCATTTGAATTATGTCAGACATAACAACCTTGATATAAATAAACTTTCTAAAATTTTACTTCCATCCCCACAGGCTCTTGTCCCCAGAAAGTCAAGTCATTCTTTTTGGCCCTGTGAAAACAAGAGCCAACATGTACCTGAAAAAAATACAGCCAGCCACCTAGGACAATCTTGCTCTGTGCCCCCTCCGTTTCCTCACCTTTGTCTTCTATATTAACTGTGTTTAGAGGATATACACAGAGCTATGAAGTGTAGAAGATACCGTCTGACAGATATTAAACCCATAGTGTTCCAGGAACAATTCATCCTGTCTTTCATCAATGAACTTCTAAGGAATAATTTCAGTGCCTACCAAACTTTAAGCATTATTGTGAATATTTAAAATAAAGATGTTAAAGCTGCTATCAACGCTCAAAAGTGATTTTCAGCTACTTTGAATAAATATCAGGGCACATAACTGGCAGACAAAACTATGTGTACAAGTTACACATAGTCTATAAATATCTCCTAAATCTTTCCCTCTCCCTGTCCCTCTCCCTATCCTTGTCCCCTTCCCCCCCCCCCCCCCTCTCCCTCTCTCTCTCTCTCTCTCTCT
>JANHMN010000011.1:53876965-53902750 GCA_030674055.1 Rhabdomys pumilio | reverse complement strand
AGAGAGAGAGAGAGAGAGAGAGAGAGAGAGAGAGAGAGAGAGAGAGAAAGGGTGCTCTAGTATTATGGTTAAGTGTTAAGCTTTTCAGTGAACTATGGACTTGACATCCTTCTGCTTTAGACAGAGAAGACAGCTAGAGCAGATGGGACTTGAGTATGTTTTCACTTCTAGATAGGTTACCTTTTGGTAAAGTCCCAGAAAATAGAATTCTGCTAAATAAAATAAAATAATAGCTAATTTTTGAGAGCATGTGTTGTTAAGGTGGGAACAGGGTATTCAGGTATCCTTCAAAATGGTTTCTTTCTCTTTTTCCTAACATGGAGTAAGTTTTCATTCATATGAAACATGAGAAACTGGCTTTGTTCTTAAATGTAAAAGTCAGCCACTGTCCTTTACAGACTGGGTCTCAGGGAATGTTTCAGATTCACACTTGCTCACACCGACTCCCAGAAGTTCATCTATTCTAGTTCAAGTCTCTCCTGAGACTTCCTTGACTCCTGTGGAGACTTTAGTGCATGGATTTCTGCCTGCCCATCTCTCCAGTTTTGAGGGTAATAGTTGGCCCTATAATCTGAGAAATGTAGGAACCATGGTTCATTTTTCAGGCTGTTCAGTCAACTTTTTTTCACTTAGGTTACAGTTAAGATTTCCAAGCTCTGTATGTGCTGTTTCGTCTTGGTGCTATTTCCCTGTGGTGCCTCTGCACAGAGCCCACACATCTCCTCATGGGTGACTCAGAATCTCCAGCACTTCAACAATCAGCACACAAAAAGAAATCTTCATGTAAACCTGTTTATCCTTCTGTTCATATCAAATACCAAGGAGGAATGCTGAGATTAATTTTAAAAAAATGATAAAACTGCTTCTGATTCTTTCCCTCTCATTATCAACAAGAGAGTGGAGCAATATATTTAAAACTCTTTTGTTCTTGTTCATGGGCTCTAAATCCTGCTCATCTATCTCTTTAAGTGCAGGATCTGCCTGTGGATTCCATGCCTGAGTCAGTTCTAGTCACAGCTACTTTGGGAACCTGGCTGTGGTAGTCTAATATGACTTCTAATGTGGCCACATCATTATTGTCACAGAGAACTTTACCCAGATAACACAGACTGAGAATGTACTCGTTTCCTTACTGGCGTCAGTGGAAGCAATTTCATAGAGGTAAGAAACGGAGTTTCAATGGCTTCAGCAAAGCACATCTGTCTCCTGGTTTTAATCCACTTTTGTGTTTTTAATGTAACTGTTATACATACGCTCATCATCTTTGTTTTGAGACCCTCTGACACCTGCAGCAGCAAACACTCGCGAAACTCCTTTATGTCCAGTTGTTTGTGCTCATTTGTCTCTGCGTTGTTTTCATTATTGCTTTCTTGGAAGATTTCTGCTCTCATCTCTTTTCTCGTAGCAGTTAATTGTACTATTTCTGACACTGAAACACACTATATAATCCCTGTGAATTATGAGATTGTCAAATATTGTCGTTTTCTTAGAGGAAATGGGTTTTGAGTATTTTTTTTTCCCCGAATTCCCACTACTCCATACTTGCTGCAATTTAGAAAAAAAAAAATGCTGATGAATCAATTAATGCAAATGAAGTAAAGGCTTTCTTCTGTAATTTGAGCTCGACATGCCAGATCTAGCCACAGAGCTTTGTATTATGATGAAGTGCTAGTTAAAACACTAGGTTCAGTTTTCATTTACCTAATGTTCCCCTGTAAGAAGAAATGTCTATTAAGGACATCTGTTACAATTTGGAAACCTCTAATTTTAATGGAAAATAATAGAGTTCATGTCTGTAGATTAGAGGTTATGGACTAAGTCTTTACGCTGGTTTGGCGCCCTTGATATATTGTTCTGCCAGCCAACCTAATATATTCACTGAAGGTCCAAAGTCTTGATTTTCCAGCTTTAAAACAAAAGGAGGAGGAAAAAAAAGAAAAGTGAGGGGGGAAAAACTTTCCTATCTTGTCACATTGATCAGTGCTTTGTGGAAAAATCTGTCACCACCTGCTAGAGAATAATTTTGTGTTTCTTTAAAAAAAAACACACACACAGGAAAAGACAAGAAACCAATGAATAATTACATAGGAAACTGTACTCTGCCAACTTACTACCAGGGGAGGGAGAGGGCAAAATATGGGACAAATAAGCAAAGCATAAAACAGAAGTACCAGGAGCCAGGAGGTCGAGCCAGAGTGCCTGGGAAAATAGGAAAGAAAGCCTGTGGACTCTTGGTGTGGTTCAGTTTTTTAATGTTTTCCTTTGCTAGGTGATCAAGGATAAGGGTACTAACAGACTTTCAAACCATTTGCCTCCTTTTCTTCTGTTGTACTTACAACCAGAAAAAAAAAAAAAAGCAATGACATCTCCCAAGTTGTGACAATGAAATCCTGATTGGTTTTTCTTATTCAAGCCAATCTTAAGCGTTCCTTTCAGATCAACTCCTTAGTGGCATTTATGACTCTCACAGGCACTTATTTGCACTGAATATCTTGCATTTGCTATGAGAAGAAACTATCTAGAGAAAGAAAGAAAGCATGAAAGTGAGAGAGAAAAAGAAAGTAAGAAAGGATGGAAGGAAGGAAGGAAGGAAGGAAGGAAGGAAGGAAGGAAGGAAAAGAAAAGAGAAAAGGAAAGGAAAGAAGAAAAGAAAGGAAAAGAAAAGAAAAGAAAAGAAAGGAAAGTTCTGTCATTTTATTCAGGCTTCAACAAAGAGTACCCCAAGCCAGTAAATCACTAAATACAGCTACCAACTTCCTGTGTCAACCATGAATAATGCCTGAGCAGCCAGCTTCCTGCCTAAGAGCTTAGCAGGGGAGGGAACAGAATTCTGCAAAATGTGCCCAGAACTTCATCAAAATCAAGCCATCTCATTTGACATCTGAGTAGTTTTCAAATGTTCTAGCAGAAAATAACAGAATAAAAAATCGTTCCAAAATCATTTTTTCTTTAAACTAGAATTATAGTGACCAAACTTGCTAGGTTATAAGTAACACCAGATGAACAATGGCAACTGGAGGTTGCCTTGATTGTGACACAGCAACAAAGAAGGCAAATATTCAATATTCAACACCCTGAGTGACAAATGCTGAGATAGCCAGGCTTCACACAAATACATTTTCTCTTTTCATTAACAGGTTAAAAGTGGAAATAACCGAGATGAAATTATTAGTTTGAGTTTAAGGAAGGGAAGTAGAATCTGGGAAGATACCTCCTTTAGTAAAGTGTTTACTAGGCAAACATGAAGACTTGAGTTCAATCTCCAAAGTCCACATAAGAAATCCAGGTCTCTTGGAAGAAGCTTGTTGTCCCTCATCTGAGGAGGTTGAGTCAAGTACATCCTTGGAATTACAGCCTAGTACTGAGCCAGTGAGAGACTATGTCTCAAAACAATAAAAGCAATAGTGTCTCCGATGACGGAGACACCATGTACTTCAAATTGAGAACTGTGAAAATATAACTTGAATCTTGTGTGAAAACCTCTACCCAGAGGACTCTTAATTACTGGAAAGTGCTATGAAATCTTGGAAGGAAAATAATAAATAATAGTCCTACCTAGTAGCAAGACTCTTAAACCACAACAACAATTAGCACAGCAGCATATTCCTAAAGCTGTAACAGTGGCACACATACCTTGGTGGTAACCAGAAGCTCTCTAGTTATATCATAGTTGAGGGTCCTCAACAGGAAGAAAACCATGCATAGTGTTGGAAAGCTACGAACTACTCAAGACTAGTGAGGTCATGGATCTTAGACAGCAACTTATTCCCTCTATTTTACTGAACAGTATAATTCCTAACTTAATTCTACATGCTTACCCTTATACCCACAGATAAGTGTGTCTTTCATCTATCATTAAAGAAGCTTCTACTTGCAACCAAAGAAGACCACATTACAGAATATCACAACTGGTCAAAATACAGACAACAACTGATTGTGAAATGCCCAGCCCTAGTGAATAGACCCAAAACAAAACTCCTACACCCAAGGCCAAAGGAACATTATAGAAAAGAAGTCAGAAAGATTATGAGAGACAGAGGACCAGAAGTCTTTTAAAAGAAGTGTCTCCTGGAAATAAATCCTCAACAGTCTGGCTGCTGAAATAAGACCTGAGCAATAACAATAGAAGTGCTAACATGGAAGGGGCAAATCTCACACGGTTTCATCCCTAGACAAAGAACTACAGGCAATTAATGATTGCTGAGAGAAGAAGGGTTATTCTTTCCCAAGGATGAGACCCCTAGTTGGTTATCCAATGCCAAGTGCTCAAACTTGAACACCTATAAATACAAGAAACATCAGACTCAGCAGGCTATAGTTATATACTTATGCATATATGTATATATATATGTATATATATATTATACACACATACATATAAATATACACATACATATATACACACACATATATATAGTGTTATATATACATATATATACACACACAAATATATATACATATATATATGTGTATATATATATACACATATATCTATTGTTTCATATATATATATATGAAAAAGAGGCCATGAATTTGAAAGGCATGGAACATGGAAAAGTTTGGAGGAAGAAAGGAGGAGGTAAATGATAACTTATAATTTAATTAAAAATAACAAATTAAAGCGACCTCATAAAAGCCACAGAAGGTGAACAATTTGCTTAAGGAACAACACCCAAACTTGATGTCCTCACATATGCGTTCCTCCACACACACATAAAGGGGCAGCAGGGGGTGGGCGGTGGAGCAGGGAAGAAGTCAGGAAAAATACTCTATACAGATCACACAAGACAAAGATAAGGTTATGAAGTGTTGACTATGTAGAGAATGATGGTGAATATATGTATTATACTCAGTCCCTAATTAAATGGTCCTTCATCCAAGTGCATCTATCAAAATCCTAAGACACACCTGTCTTCCCGTTCTCTGTGTATTACTTCCCTATTGAAGGAAATGATCTGTTTAAAAGCATTCATTGAGTACATTTATCCTTTGAGGGAGGGTCTGTTTTCCACAGCTGAGTATTGAACACAGAAGTACCATGCCATGTAGTTACTAACTTTACAAACATCTGCCTCTCCTATCTCGAAATGAACATTCCATGTTGTTTTTTATTCTCATCAAAAAAAAATTTATGTTAAATCAATTACAGTCAAGTTTACTAGTCATTTTGATAGAAAGATTTCTTGATAGAAGATAAAATATGCTATAGCAATGCATAATGAACATAATATGTTTCTCCTCCTTTAGAATTTTCCTAAGCTCTTGAATATATAATCTAATTTTTAAAAAAAAAAAAAAAAACATATGCTATACTTCCTCTTGTTAGCTTGTCTTTTGTTATAAAAATATTGGCCATGACACTCAGGGTCAATGAGGCTTCTACAGTGGCCTTTATAATAATAGGCCATTATTAAAAGGCTAGGAGTATATCCAGTGTGTGTGTGAGTGGGTGTGTGGGTGTGTGTACCTGTTTGTGTAGAGGTCAGAGGTCAACATCAGATGTCTTTTCCAATCCATCTCCAACTTACATTTTGAAATAGGGTCTCTCATTGAATCTGGAGCTTACCAGTTTCACTATGCTGATTAGCCAGTTTGCTCTGGAATGCTGTCTATCTCTAAATTCCCTAGCTCTGGGAATGTAGGCTGCCATGACCAGCTTTTACATAATTACTGAGGGTCTAAACTCTCATGTCTTTGTGTATTCACATAAGGCATTTTATACACTGAGCTAGTTCTCCAGTCTCAGCAAGCAAAATTATATGCACATATTTAAAGATCAATAATTTATTTACAGCAGCCTTTATTCTGGATGTACATTTTGAGTTCTGAATTGCTAGGCTTATTTAGCTGACAGCCTTTCCCATTATAATGCACCCAATATGATACTCCAGGCATATTATTACTGACCTGCTAGAAACTGTTGGTGGTTCCTCCAGTATTTACAGTGTAGTGAAATTTAATAATTTCATTTCCTTAGACCAGCTTTTAACAAGTTCTATCAGTCAACTCGAAAATGTGTTCATTCCCTCAACACGCCCTGCTGTTTCCAACATTACTGAATCTATTCCTCAATGATTCTATGCACCTTCTTCTAAACTTTAGTCAACAGCAAAGATACACTCTCCAGAAATCATTTCATTCCCTGGGAAGATTTGCAAATTACATGAACTCATGCATGCCATGAATACTTCTTTCTACCCATGTACTTTCCTTATCTATTGCTTTCTACTTGTGGAAATTTTAGTACACATTGTGTTTCTTTTCTATAGCACAATTCAAATTTTACCAAAGTGTTTGTCACAGTTATGCTTTGCATTCTGTTCTAGAGACAATGTATTCAGAGAACAAACAAGTGTCATGGTGAGATTACTGTCTAGGAATCTATAATGCATAATTATCAATGATCCAATTAACCTAGAAACTAACATACCTGTAAATTTAAAAATAAAATATTTTGAAATACCTCACAAAACACCTTCTTTTCGTTGGATCAACAAATTTAAGAGCTAAAGAAGAAAACAAAGGTCTGGCATTATCAGTACACTGTGAGGAAAGACAAACCCAGAACTCCCACCAGCATCCCCTAAGCATCCTTTATTCTTTAGGGACCTCTATTTAGGAAAGGTTGGATCCTTGGCTTCACTTTAGAAAAAAAAAAATCAGAATGTGCCAATTCAAGGCAGAGTTGGGGCTTATTAAAAGGATACTTTTGGTGTAGATTTAAGGCTTCAGGAATGAAAATGACTTTGGGCTAGGACAGGGAAGTAGGCACAGATATTTTGGTTATCCTGATAAGCCCTTATAAACAGCCCTCACAGGAGTGATCATGAGACTTTGTTTATTGTCTTGCTTGCTCCTTGACTATCTATTGTATTGCTAGTTCCTCAACCTAGAACTGACCTTAATACTTACATGTAATTAAAATGGTATAAAAGCAGATTGGGAAAAAATAAAAGTAAATAAAAATAAAGGACAGGAGTTAAGAGAGACATGCTCTGTAAAAGTGTAAGGAAACACACACACACACACACACACACACACAGAGGATATACTCCTAGTCTTTTAATAATGGCCTATTATCATAACAGCAATTGTAGAAGACTCATTGACCCTGAGTGGCACCCAGGAAAGCCTAGGTATGGGGCTTTCAATTTAAAAGCTGTCCTTCACTGCATTTATAGTAGCCAATTAATGTTTTGGTATGTTCTAAAGTTATATCCTCCAGTGATGTCAACATGGTACCAAGATGCTCCTTTCATAATTGCAGCTAAGCTAAATCCCTAGAAATCAGCCATCTGGGAAGTTAAAATAGACAGAAGTTAATAGTCATCTGTGTAGAAGATACAAAACATATTGAACTAGAGGCCATATCTACACAGACCTCAAACCTGGTATGTTGTTATTTAATACTCTTTTTTGAAAGTAAGTCTGCATAAAACAAATATTGCCTCTATGTCAACAACCTTCACAGCAAACATTGGTAACTATGAGGGAATTCTTGACTCAAACCTGGCAAGAAGAGTTCTTCACCAGAGTCCAGACAGGAAGAGATTCCTTTTCTCTCATACCCTATGGTCTTCTCTAGTTTCTACCCCACCATACTAAAAGCTAACCAGATTCAATGTGCACCAGTGCAAAATACGCCTTCCTGGAATAAGGCATGTTCTGAGCAACAGCAATTAAAAACAAACAAGCAAAACAAACAAACAAAAGAAGAAGAAAAAAAAAAAAACTCCGTGCTCTCATTCTCTTCTAGGACACCCAGTGACTCTTAACCATAGGACATGAATCTGGCCTCTTATTGATCGCATGTAGACACCAGAGACTGCTCTATCAAAAGCCAAACTTTAGCTCCACCAGACACTTTACACAGTGTTGTCCTAGAAGCCCTTTTCTTTTTGTCTTGTTCCTCTGGGAAATTGTGTTTGCTCAGAGGACATTTTAGTTGAAATCTTTGTCAATACGCTGAGTGACTCCATGTGTACACAATGGTCCTGTTAATAAACTTCTTATTTTCTTTGTTTTAATTTACCTTTGGACAAGTCTGATTTTTAGAGATCTAGTCAATGTACCTAAAGTAGGTAGAGGAAAAAGACAATTTATCTTTTCCTACACAGAAAACTAGATCAATACTTCCTTGATGGACCAAGGCACTCTGGTAGACTAGATACACACAGAGATGTTAAGGGAAAAGACTTGGTGTTGTCTTATTTAGGGTTCTCATTGCTATGATGAAACACCAGGACCAAAGCAACTTGGGAAGGAATGAGTCTATTTGGCTATGCTTATGCCTCACTGTTCATCATTTAAGGAAATAAGGAGATAAGCTCAACCAGGGCAGAATCCTGGAGTCAAGAGCCAATGCAGAGGACATAGAGCAGTGCTGCTTACTGCCTTGCTTCTCATAACTTGCTCAGCCAGCTTTCTTATAGAACCAAAGACCACAACTCCAGAGGTGACATTGGCTACAATGGACTGGGACTTTCCACATCAATTACTAACAAAATGCTCTTACAGTCTTGCATACAGCCCGATCTTATGATCTTATAGAGAGAGGTATTTTCTCAATTGAGGTTCCCCTTTCTAGAATGCCTCTTTTGGGGCAGCAGTCTGTGAAAGGATAGCTTGGTTCCTGGTTGAGCCTTGAACCCTGGACCCTAATGGGAGGACAGTAGGTGTTCAGCCATGCCCCCAGACTCCAGGCTCCTGACTCAAGACCACCCTCCCCCCAAAGACCTTCATTGATCTGCACCTTTTAGTCTCTTTGGGAGGGGACAGCCCCTCCCAAAGAGAGGTTTGTGTCACCTAGCACAGGCAGAGGGCATGAGTACAGGCTTCAGCCTCAAGTGATTTCCATATTAATGAGATACCTAAAGGCCAGAGGGTATAGCCAATTAAGTATTCTTTTCCAGACCCTCATCCCTCCCTATTTAACTCAGGTCTGCCCCGAGTTTTGGGGGATGGGGAATACAACTAGATTCATCCACCATCCACCATGACAATAAACCTTTTGGAACCATGAACTTCTTCTTGTCTTTGCCCCCCCACCCCCGTGGGGAACCATGGAGAAGGCCTTTAACTAATGAGCCGCCACCACCTAATCTCCCACTGAGAACTTCTCTACGTTCCTACCATGGAGGCCACCAATTCAACCAAGCTAACAACCCCATAGTCTCTATCCTGTGTCAGGTTGACATGCAATTAGACAGGACAATTATCAAAAATACTTATGTTTTTTTTCTTAATCTTTAGCTCATACATATTTTTGATATAAAAAAATCTTACAAATTGCTTAAAATGTATAATAATTTATAGCTTGACTTTCACAAAGTATTATTTGAATTGTATTAAAACATTTTCTATGCTTTTTGCATGAATTTCTCCTTCTTCTTGCTGCCTATAATCCATAGGTTTTGCCTTTGTATTGAGTCCCAAAATTATTACATGTTCCTTTCACAATTTTCTAATTAGTCATTGACCTTGAATGACTGATATAATTCTTCTATTTTGTCTTTATGGTATAATATTCTAAAAGTATTGATTTACAACAATATCTTGGTCCCTTTCGTTCTCTCAAAAACCTATGTTTCCAAAAGAATACATAGATTTGGGGCATAGATGTAGAAAAGAATACAATCCCTGCTTTTAAGATACTCACTGTACATACAATCATCATAAATGCCATTGTGTTCATACATGCATGCTGAATTTTAGAACCAAAACATGTATTCTGATAATTTCATCATAACTATACAACCAGAGAACTATTGTACCATCCTGAGAATAGAATGTATCAGTTGTTTTGTTGCTATTTTGTTTTCTTTTGGACTTGTTGTTGGGTCTTATAAGTACTTTTATTGAACTTTCTTTTTTGAATAGATAGAAAAGTATAAAGGGAACATCAAGCTTGGTCTATCAAAGGTTTCTGAAAGTACATGATTATTTTTACACTTTTACATTTATATCATTTTTTGGTTACAGATTAGTAATTCATATGTGTACAAAGTCCCTTAGGACATTGGGATAGTTAAGGCTTTTATTCTTTTTTTTTTTTTTTTTTGAGACAGGGTTTCTCTGTGTAGTCCTGGCTGTCCTGGAACTCACTCTGTAGACCAGGCTGGCCTCGAACTCAGAAATCTGCCTGCCTCTGCTTCCCAAGTGCTGGGATTAAAGGCGTGCGCCACCACCATCCGGCCCTTTTATTCATTTCTTTACTTGATTTACCTTTTAAAATAAAAGTCAGGCATACCATGAGTTATTTCCTTTTAACAAAGGTCTCTCAGAGTTGAGTTATGGCTAAGATGTCAAAAACACTGAGAAAGGTCTGAGATTTTCATCAGCTAGACACCTTTCTATAGGGTTTTTCTATCTTTTCTTAATCTGTATTGTGTCTTTCCTATGGGTGGATTATTTCATTTGTATTTTTCTTTTTTTCAAGAAAATCTGACATCCCTTTGTGTCAAGAAAATAAAAGGAATATGTTGTTATGTTTTAGACATTGCATCACTTGCTTGGTTATAGAACAATTTTAGGAGAAGCTAACTGAGGACAACATCTTCCCAATGTGTTGAGAAAATTCTTCCAAATCTATATGCTTTTGAATATTTCTATGCATCCCAGGAGAGCTACACTTAGGATAATCTTAGCAATTCGTTTCAGTAATTTTTCAACTTGCATCTTCTAGTAAATATTTTCTTTTTCCAGTTTCTATTTTTTGCCAGTGTCTCTTAAGTGATCAAAAATTTTGACTCCAGTAAATATATTAACTCCAAATATAGGCACTAGCCCTGAAAAACCTTTGGTGTCAGAGAATTATAAAACCTTTCTGAGAGTAGAATAAACCAATATCATTTTGGTGGTTTGCATATGCTTGGTTCAGTGAGTGGCACTATCAGGAGATGTGGCTTTGTTGTAGTAGGTGTGGCCTTGTTGGTGGAAGTCTGTCACGTTAGGTGTGGGTTTTAAGACCCTTGTCCTAGCTGCCTGGAAGCCAATCTTCTCCTAGCTGCCTTCAGATCAAGAGGTAGAACTCTCACCTCCTCTACCCCCACATCTGCCTAGACATTGTCATGCTCCCACTTTGATGATAACGTACTGAACCTCTGAACCTGTAAACCAGCCCCAATTAAATAGTGTTTTTTGTAACACTTGCCTAGGTCATGGTGCCAGTTCACAGCAGTAAAACCCTATCTAAGACAATTATCTATCTTGTACACTTAAGATTGTACCTCAACAGAGATGATAGACTCAGACTCCATGTGACTCTAACGTGGCCTGGCAGGGAGATGAGTCATCAAGAGGCAGTCTTTGGAATCATCATCTTCCAGTCTGTCAGTAAGTGTGGAAACAGACAATAGTAACTTCTATAGCTCAAACTGCCATAATAGCCATAATACTTACATCTGCTGTGCATGGTTATGATTTCTAAGATGTTAAACTTAGGCCCATGTATTTGAAGACCTGGTCCCCAGTTTCTGGTTCAAAAGTTATAGAACTTTTTTTAAACTTTTGGTTGATTCTTTGTGAGTTTCACATTATGAACCCTAGTCCCACTAATCTCCCTATCCCCTCATATCTACCCTTCACCCTTGCAACCTCCCCCCATGCCCTGGCCAGCAGGACATTGAACAGGGGTCTGGGGAGATCACTTGAAAGAGAGAATAGGGGACACAGGCAAACGAGAAGAACAGCGGCTTGTCTATAGTCTGATCAAACCGCTGTTCTTTGTGTTCCCCTGTGTCCCCCATTCTCTCTTTAGGGTCATCTTCCCAGATCCCTGTTCAATACTCTGCTGGCCTCAGCATTCTGGTGCACAACGTTGTGGTGCTTGAAGATGAGACTTTCTGTCCCCAGCTTTCAGGGTCTCAAGGAGATCACAGAAGAGGGACTTCTGACTCTTAAGAGGGAGGTAGGCCTACCAGTTTTTTAGGAGCATTGAGGGTGGCTGCCCGGAGTGCACGAAGGCACTTCAATCTCAGAGCACGTTTTAGAATGACTCCCAAAGAAGCACCCAAGTGAGACGTCTCCCCCTGGTGGTGCTTGAGAGCACTCCTATTCAGAAGGATACCATAGTCCACCCGAATTGTGGGACAATCCTTGGGAGGATCAGAGCGGTGACACCTTGAGGTAAAAGGCCCGGGGGCAGGTATTTTCTTGACGGACTCAAGGAGTGAGTCACCCTGAGCGCAAGGAATTAGGGTTAAGAAAATACATGGGACAAACCTTCTTTAAGCAGTCACTATTTGTGACAGGACTCAAGGAGTCACTTAGAACTCGAGGAACTAGGGTTAAAAAAAAAGATTTAATACAATTTAGATTTTGTAGCAGAAATTTGTCCATAGTTTCCCCAGGAGGGGACAATTGATGAAAAAAAATGGCACCAATTTGGTGATTGTTTTTAAAGATTATTATGAAGCATTTAGGCCTTACAAAATGCAGGTTACAGCCTTTAACTATTAGTCTCTCATGATATTCTTAGAACCACCCCAGAATGGCCAGATCTTCAGCATTTAATTTTTGAAGGAGCGAGCTCCCTTAAATAGCCTCCAGTTTTCCTTCCGCTAACCTAGCAACTTGCACGCCTACACTGCCCCTGTCCCCTTTAAGAAGCAAACCACTTTTGGCTCCGCCTTTAGTGGCTGATAGTACCTTGGACTGGTCTGCTCCAACGTTGGTCATTATTGACATGGAAGATGCTACTACCATCCTCCCGCCAACCCCCGTAGAAAACCCCCTTTCACAGTATGCCCACCTTTGTAATGTTATCCTTGAACCTGATATTAGAAGCCAATATTTAGTTCCACCAAATAATACTTGGTGGATTTGCCTTGGTGGCCTCATCCGCTGCCCCTCAGCCAGTGCCTTTTTGGCTGAGAATTCTGATTTTTGCATTCTTGTACAGTTGGTCCCTTGATTGTTTTATTACTGTTCAGAAGAGTTTTTTTCATTTATGGGATAAGTCTACTGATTCCTCTTCACTGGTTTGCCAGCAAAAAGAGCCCCTAACTGATATGACCATCACAGTTCTCCTAGGCCTTGGTGCCGTGGGCATAGGAACTGGTATTTCCCCATATGTTCTCTCCAAATCTAGGTATTAAGAACTCAGTGTCACCATTGACAGAGATGTTCAACATCTTCAACAAGGTATCAACGACCTATCAGACTCCCTCTCTTTGACTGAAGTTGTCCTCCAGAATCATAGAAAACTTGATTTACTCTTTTTACAACAGGGAGGACTATGTGCAGATCTTGAAGACAGGATTGGTTAAAAAGAGTATGAAAAAGGTCAGAGAAGGCCTTGAGAAAAGACAGAGAGAGAGAGAGAGAGAGAGAGAGAGAGAGAGAGAGAGAGAGAATAGACGAGAGCTGGTACAAGAATTGGTTTTCAACCTCTCCATGATTGTCAACCCTACTTTCTACCATTTGGGGATCATTAATTGGGTTACTTTTGCTTGTTTCTTTTGATCCCTGGGTCTTAAATAGGCTTACTAACTTTGTGAAAAAGCAGATAGATAATTTGATAGCAGAACCTATTCAGATACATTATTATAAGCTAGCTATGGAGGACCATGAAACTTAAGACAGGTTGTTACACTATCCAGAGGGGTAAATTTCCACCAAAGCTGCCTGTTTACAAAATCTTATAGCTATCTCTTTCAGTGTTTTTCCACGGAGACCCAAGACTTTGTGTTAGCAAGCTGACTTAGGCATATTGCTGATTTTAGGCCTTCAGTATATAAGCAAGGATGCCCCTGACACCCCCCAAACAAAATACTTGAACAAGTAAACAACTACAACAACAAACCAAAACCAAAATGAAACAAAACACTCAAAAAACAAAGTGTAGAAAACACCTCATCCTGAAAGTCACACTGTGAGTTACTACACGGTATATCCCTCTGTCTACACATCTTAACTTGCAAATGGTCATTGCAATGAATCGTTTTTCTGATGTGCGATCTCTGGTTTCTGTGATACCATCCATATTGGATCCTCAACAGGGCTCCTCCTAGTCTTTGCATTATTGCCCTGTGTCATAGAGATCCTGGAGCTTTGGAAGAGCAGGACTATCCTTTTCACAAGCCCCAACAGCTGGCAAATGATGCATACTTGGGAGAGGCCCAGCTGAGAGCCCTGGATCTAGGCCTAGGTGGTAGCTGAGCTGATCGGCTCACCAGCTCTCCCTTATCCACACAACCAGGAATAGCTCTCCAGCACTGCCCCAGGTAGACCCTCTAATGCCATCATAGACAGGGTCAGCTCTCCTGATCTCATGCCTTATGGCTGATTCACCCACACCCAGTCTCGAGACGCAGCTCCACCCTGCTGCCCAGTTAAGATTTGGGGCCTATTCTCTCAAGTGCTGCAGCCTGGGAGGGCCTGGGCCAGCTTTCCTGCTCTCACAGCTTGGGTGCTGGCTCACGTGTTCGTTTGTCATCAAGGCAGCTCTGCTGTATTACCCAGGAGAAGGTAAAGGCTGCTCTCCGGGAGTGATGCAGCCAATGAAGGGGCAGAGCCTGCTCACCTGTTCTCATAACCCTCAGCTCTTTAGACTGCCTCACATTGGCAAGGGTTGAAGGCTGAGGGCATGTTCTCCCTTGATCCTCCATGTCCCCCCAAGGTTACCTCACAGCAGAGGAGTAGAGGGGCCAGTTCACCTCTGTATTCGCCACCAGGGCCAGCACTACAATGCTGCCCAGGTTAAGATGTAGAGTCCTCTCTCCCAAGTGCTGCGGTTGATGAAGGGACAGGAATAGTGCTCCCACTCTCATGACCTTGGGGGCCATCTCTCCTGACTGACACAGGTGGTGAGGGGTAAGGAGGGTATGGAAGTAAGGCATCACCCTTCCAGCTATGGTACCTCATGGCAGACGAGTGGTAGGGAATCTCTCCTGTGCTCTCGCCTCCCACCCACCCACCCCGGGGGCCGGCACACCTACATTCCCTGTTCAGTACTGCTCTGTTGTCCAGACGAGGTTCAAGGCTCTTCCCAGTTCTGCTGCTGGTGAGGGGCATCTACAGCTCTCCTGAGCTCAGGATTCTGTGGGAAGCTGTCTCAAATACTAGAGGTGGCTGGGATGGCATCGTCTCTTCATCCATGCTATTCCATGGCAGACGATTGTCAAGGTTGGATCTCCCAAGCTCACACCTTTGGAGCTGGATCACCTACAACCCTGCCACTGGGACCATTTTTACTGTAATCCCAGGGTGAGACACAGGAACCGCTCTCCTGAGTGCTGCAGCTGGTGAAAGATGGTGCCATCGCTCGATAGTTGCCTCTTCCAGTGACGGCTGGGAGCAGTTATGCATAGCCCCTGTACATCCACATCATCCCTGGCAGCTGCCCTGACCAGGGACATCCCCATGTTCTCTAATGGTAATATGAGCCAAAGACATTGACACTGACCCATGATACTGCATAGTCACAGACTCAGACATGGCCTTAAGTGGCAGATCTAGCTGGCACCTCATCATGGCCCCAGGTATTAGGGTCGGCCACTCATAACAGACTAGTCCTCTTCAATCTCGAGTCCCCAGTTCCATTTCTCTTCAAAATGCTCAAGCTGCTCTACTTCTCTTTCTGTCCCATCTGTCCACCACATATTCACACATTGTGGTGGCCCTTGCTGCAGGTTGGCCATGCAGAAATGCTTTGAGGGCAGGTCTCTGGGTGGCATGGAAGTTCACAGGTGTCTGTTTGTCTTTTTCCTCTTGTGCTGCACTGTCTGGATTTGATTTGGTTTAACTTGATTTTTATGAGCCTTAGACATAAGACAGCTTTGGCCACCAAGCCAGTCATCAAGCTAGGATGAACAGATGAATCTGCTCTGCCTGTGACTGATGTAAGATCAATGACACCAACAAGGTGCTTTTTAGTTCATTGCCAGGGGGTCAAGTTTGTTTGCCTGTGTGTGTGTGTGTGTGTGTGTGTGTGTGTGTGTGTGTGTGTGTATGTGTGTGCGTGTGTGTTGTATGTGTGTGTGTTATGCACATGTGCATGCACATGCCTTGATTTGACCTTGCTTGGTATATGGGCAAAAAGACTGGATGTCTGCCCTTACCTGCCCTGAAGATCATGCCTGGGGGCACTTGCAATGGAAAATAACTGATAAAAGAAAAAGCAGAATACGTGAAATGAGAGTGTAGAGATAAAAGACATAAGGAACATGATGTTTGTGATTCCGTTTCATTGGACAAAATGGAAAAACCCAACACTAACACATAGTGGCAGAAGAACTTGAGGCTTTGCCCAGATTCACAGACTCTGTATGTAGCATGCCTTTTTTGAGGGGATGGAACAGGAGATTTGTAGAATAAAAAAGAAGGTTCTAGGTTTTAACATCCCATTGTGTGGGCTGCTTACAGTTAGAAAAATATCCAGACAGAAAACAGTGGGAAAATGAGAACCCCCTGCTTCTCTTCTTGAACCCTCCTGTATCCTTTGACTCAAATAGAGTAACAGCATCATCATGTCTGGGACCCAGCTTTGGTATAGTGTTTCTTTATTCTTTAATTTTCCTATTTCTGAGCCATAATGCTACGATTCCTTGTTTTATTAAGGGAGAGCTTAGCAACTAAAATCTATGTTGTCAACGCTGTAAAACATGGAGGGCACCAGCAGACGTTTAGTTCTGGATTATCACATCTAACCAGGGGCACCTCATTAATCTTCCATTTTCTTCTCCGGATTCCAAATCGACACACTTAGGCGATTTAACACTAACTGAAATGATTAATAGGTTTCTCCAGAACTAACCTAATTGCTATGACACTAAAGACAAGAATGTTACAAAAGATAAAGCATCGAGACCCAAACTACCTCCCTTCTAGGTGGCAATCAGCCGTTAAAGCAATTCCGGGACTCCTTTGAGCAACAAACAAATGACCAATGCCAAGAGTAGTTTTACCTGGCTAGAATTCTCATGCCCAGCTCACTGTTTCATGCCTCCTCTGAAGGTTTTGCCACTGAGTGTTTTCACACACACACACACACACACACACACACACACACACACACACACACACATCCTCTGAAAAATTCTAATTTATTTTTCATAGTTCATCTCCATATAGCAACACATTCCTATGTATACTATAGTCTCATTTTTGCTTGAAGTAATAGTAACCTAGCATCAAAGGACTCTGTCACTATGGCTAACAAATTAAGACAATAAATCGTCTGAAAAGTCACATTTGTGACTTCTTTATAGTTAGAAGAAACCCATGCATCAAAATAGCAAATATATTGTTTCCAGTTTTAGGGTTGATTTTCTCTCTTAAGGTGACCTAATCATAAACTGTCTACTTCATTAAAACTCACCAAAATGATATCTCAGAATTAATCATCAAATACATTTTTTTCTAGTATGTATTTCCTTTGATTTTGTTTTAAAATTTGTATATCCACATAAGATCTGCCTTTTAGATCACTTAACTGTTAGCTGTTTTCACAACAAACCAGTCTCCCAAAGTTATCCTCTATCAACAGCTAGGTCATTAGTGGGTGGATATATTTTCTTTTGTATTTCATACATATCTGTGATATAAACACACACTTGTAAGTTTTTAAAATGTGGAGATGTTGATGTGGCTGGGTCTATATATATGTTCAATCCCATCCTTTTCATGGGATGCCCAGGACCTCAGGATCCCCTACTACAGCAGAGTTTGTCAGTTCAAAGAAAAATATTTTCTCTCCTTTTGTATTTTGTGAACCTAGTATTTTATTAAGCTGTTTAAAAAGACACTTTAGCTTTCTTTAGGTCCTTTACTCGGTGGCACTGCCACCACTGAGTTTTTATTATGTAAATTATTGCAATCTGGTTAGCTCCTTCCGTCTTTTTTTTTTCTGAACAAAAGGGGTCTGCAAGTGCTAATCAAAATGTTGCAATTTACATATTAATGAATTTTTCATACAGACAATTTCTGTATACACTGAGTGAGCTAAAGAGGGACTTTTTACTCTTTTTTTTTTTAGAATGACACCACCACCAAACTCTGGTCTTGAGAAATATCTTTAAAATTTCCCAAATCTGATTGGAATCACATCAAACATACTTTAATGTGATGCCAAAAATCAGAAGTCTGAGTTATTCTTGTGATGCTGTTATGTTTATGGGGGAATTTCTGTATACATTTGTGTGGTTAGGATGACACAAATTGCTAGGAATTCATTTGGCAGTTATGACACTGCGCACAATCAGGGAGTAAGCATTTTCAGGAAAGAAAAACATTCCACTTAAAATGACTGAAGACCAGGACTGTAGGACAGCTCTGGAGACAGGGTTCAGCTGTTTGCACAGAGTACAGGTGATTTTCTGATGCTAGCAAAAACCCAGAAGAAACATTATAACCAGTACAAGTGCAGATGACTGCCAAGATGCTCTCAAGTAGAAGAGCCACAAAAGATGGAGAGGAAGTGAATTAAGTGACCATTTTGATAGCAAGGTACTTTGAATATAGAACTATTTTGTCTTTTTAGAATGTATCACTGAGCAGCAAGCTGAAAAACCAGTCAGTAAAATGCTCTCCCACAGACATTATGTTCATAAATGAAAAGACATACTCCAGTAATCATCATTTGTCAATTAATGATAGTCTTGGACTATCCAGGCAAGAAAACAACTTGATTCATATTTTCTTTACTTATCAAAAGGTACAATATATGTTATGAGAATTATTGCTTCAAATAATAGCACCCTGAAATCTAGCATTCCTACATGAAAGCAGAGGAGACAAATTTGTGTAAATTCTTACAGTATTAGCTAATATTTCATGTGGAAAATGCACTATTCGTAACAGTTTTTAAAAAAAAAAAAATCAGAGCTTTTTCTAAATCCCACTTCTTTAAAAAAAAAAAAAGAAATTGATGCAAATTGGGAAATGGTTAGCTTTTCCTGGGAGTAATGGGTATAATGGTTGATGTGTTTTCTGTATAAAAAGAAATCATTCAGTGTCCAAGAACAGCAAAGCTTTCAGAAGATTAAAAAGTCACATTCCTATTCCTAACAATTACCTACCACACTGCAAACTCACATTTAAATCTGAAAAATCAATACAGAGTGGTTATATCTCAATCATCAGCTTGACTTCAATCTAAGTTGGGTGACTACATCTTTATTGTCATGTGATAAAGAAGAGGCTGTTCCTGTTTTGAATACATACAATGGAACCCCAACATGTAAAACTGATAAAGCAGGTCTTGCTTCTTCTCAGAGGAGGAGTAGACCACCCATTCAACTGGATTAGACAACATCATACCAAGAGGCACTGGTCCATTCCAATTACTTGTGCCTGACAAGGCTACTGTGCAGACACATGGGATCACTTCTAGCCACATCTGGCCTCTTGAATATGCAAGTTGGCACATGCTTGCTATGAGAAGAATGAACACCACTGCCCAAGTCATTTGCCCTAAACTCTTTACTATTTCAGGGTTATTTCTTGTATCAAAGGAAGATGCTTATAACTAAAGAACTCTCATCCGTGCCCTTCTGATGGTAGAAACTTTATTTTTCTTCCCTTTCTTTACTTCAGTAGTTGGTTTCCAAACAGCTTCAATCTGCCTCAGGCCTCTGGACTGTTGATTGCTCGTGTTTAGGTATTGATTTCAGGTTGTGCCAATTCATTGAAATTGTACTTAATTTCAAAGAACCTCCATCACTTGCTGGAAGATCAGTTTGTGTGAAAGTAGACAAATGACTTCCCTCCGGGAAACCTGACCTCTCCCAACTATAGGTATGTATAGGGCTTCCAATGACAGAGAGTAATTGTCCTAATATTTTACTGGTTATTGCATGGTTCTCACAATTGTTTCCTTTTCCAAGGGGCAAAAATTATTTTGTGTAATTTTCTTCACTGTTGTTTTTCCTTACCACATTTAGAATAGTTATATAATAAAAGGTACTCATTAGTACTCCTGAAATAGTAAGCTGAATTGTAGATAACTGATTTACATACAATCACCAGGAGTCCTTTACACCATTGTCATCTAGAGTTAATGTGTTCAACAAACTCATGAATGCACACACACACACATACACACACACACACACACACAAACATACCAGTAACTCATCAGAGTTAAAGTGTACAACAAACTCATGAATGCACACACACACACACACACACACACACACACACAAACATACCAGTAACTCATCAGACACACAGTTCTTTTAGTAAAGATTCAATTGCTAAGCTGGGCAGTGGTGGAGCACGCCTTTAATCCCAGCACTTGGGAGGCAGAGGCAGGCAGATTTCTGAGTTCAAGGCCAGCCTAGCCTACAGAGTGAGTTCCAGAACAGCCAGGGCTACACAGAGAAACCCTGTATCAAAAAAACAAAACAACAACAACAAAAAGATTCAATTGTTTTCTAATTCTGTCTTTATAACCATCAAATCCTACACCAGTCTGATCACTAATAAGTTTTTTTTTACTAAAACTCACTGTGTCTCATCGGTTTATTTCTCCCTGTGGTGCTTGTCCCAGTATTACCAGATTAGGATGCACAATGGCTATAACTTGTCAACAATGTTCTGTGTCCTTAGAGAGTTACATTTGATAGACTTCACGCCTCATCAAAGTGACATGTACTTGTAAGCAACAGAACACATCACAGAAAAACACAGCTGATCAAATTAGACAGAAAAAGTGACTATGTAGTACCCAGCCCCAACTGATGTATCTATAGCACAACTCATGCACCTAAGGCTCAAGAATCCCTGTGGAAGAGAGGGCAGACAGACTGCAAATGCCTGAAGAAAACAGAGCCTTCTTCAAGATGACATCTCCTAGAAGTATCGGAAATGCTACATTCATGAAGTGTGAATGAACCAACATGGCTGCCTACACATGCCTCCAACAAGGACTATACCAACAGACGTGTTACCTAGGCAAAGAACTACAGGTGATTAAGAATTGCTGAGGAGCAGAAATGGTCTTCCCCAGGGAAGAGCACGTCAAACACTAATTGGTCTTCTAATAGCAAAGAGTTAGTCTTGAAAGATCACTGGGTATGTCATATTTACACACACACACACACACACACACACACACACACATAGTATATATATATATATGAACAATTAGAGAAATGGAGAACGTGACTTTGAGAGTGAACAGGGGAAAGAGTGCTTAGGAGGGCTTAGAGAGAGGAAAGAAGAAAAACAATAGAATTATATTTTAATTTCAATAAATATTTTTAATGGGGTGCATTTTGGCCCCGTGTCACAGCTTCAGGTGTCAACTTGACACAAAGATTTGCCTCCTTTAGATTGGACTGTGAGCATGTCTACAGTGTGTGTTCTTGATCGCCAATTGACAGAAAGGCTAAGCCCTAACCCGATATGAGCAGTGCTGTCCCTAGGCAAGTGGGCCTGGCCTTTATTGGAAAGTTACTGTGACTGTGTGCCTCAAAGCAAGTACTAAGCCATATTCATAGGGGTCATCTGCTTCAGTTGCCTCCAGGCTCCTGCCTTGAGTCTCTGCTTTGGTTTCCCTAGATGTTGGTCTACATACTATATATACTTATATCCTATAAGATGAAACTCTTTCCTGGGTCCTTTTTCTCATCGTTTTTAATTACAACAGCCAAAACAAAACATTAAAACAGCCTGTTCTCAACTTAATTCAATGAAAAATGAGAAAAGTGTAAAAGGTCAGAAAGTAGAATGGTTTACTAATTCTGTTGAATTGTTCCCCAAAGTCACCTTGCACTTACAGGTTTTTGCCAATGCAATGCTTTTATGGGTACATTTCAGATTATAAGAAGAAAAACAAAAGGCAGTGAGTTCAGTTGTTTCTTTGCTGTAGGGAAATAAGACTAAAAAATGCATCAAGAGTCTATTAAACCAATCCCACTGAACGAAAACCTGAAAACACCTTTCAGTAACATCACCAATGCTAAAAAATGACCTCATTAATATTTCAGTTGATCTTCTGTCTAACACTGAGGGAGAACAAAAAGTTCATTTCTCACCCAGCTCAGAGTTCATATCTGAGACATGATTAACAAAGAAAGAAGTCAAACAAGGGCATTGTGTACGTGTATTCATTTCTGGAGTGAATAGAGTGACAATAGAGTCTTTCAAGGTGAAGAATGTATGTGTATACATACATACATATATATAAATATATGTATATATGTGTGTGTGTATACATATGTGTGTATATATATATATATATATTTCATATATATATATATGAAATTCTGAATTAAATGAAGATGTAGAAACCTATGCGGTGTGAGTGCACAAAGGGGATATGCTCAAATCCTCACAGCTAGGTAGGCTTGGCAACACCTGTGTCTTTTGAGTTCCAAGTACTCTTGAGTGTCCCAGATAAGGGTGTCCTTCACCCCCGTGTGGAGTGGGCACCTCTCCACTAAGGTTCTTATGGCCTGTGTCAGAACAACGTGAGAGAAAACAGGGGTGACGGTGTCATGGGATTGTTCTGCTGTCTTCACACCTTGCCATGCCAAGGTGGGGGGACATAGCTCAAATCACATCAACATTATATTTTTAACATCAACTTTTCCATGTTTATAATAAAATTTATTTAAAGGATTTGGTATAGTAATTTGACAAATATAAAAGCACTGGAAAATAATTATCATAACTTTAAATGCCTTAAAAGATGTCGACAAGTACAGTTTGAACATAAAAACAGATACACAACTTTCCACAAATAACTACTTAACAATATCAAACCTACCAAAAAGCAGCAAGGATCCAGACACCTCTTAGAGCTATTTCATTTCTTTTTAAAATGTGTTTTGTTTTTAGTCTTCTCTTTTTTTATCCCTGATTCCAAATCCTTCTTCTTGAAGTTTCTCCACTGCAATTTGCTAAGTAGATATAAGAGGGTCCTATAATATTCTTCATTTTCACAGGTTTACACAGGTCTTCTCAGATGAATCTAATAAAATCTGATGAATGTTTAAGAATCTTCAAAGTATTTCATTTTGCAGTTAATCTCACTCCATCCTCCCTTCATAGGCACTCATAATATCTGAGCTCCTCAATGAAAGCCTTCCTTCCTTCTTTCCTTCCTTCCTTCCTTCCTTCCTTTCTTCCTTCCTTCTTCTTTCTTTTTGCCAATGTGTGTATGTTCATGTTTGTGTATGCACATGCACCTGTCAATGTGTGTGAGTTTGTGTGTGTGTGTGTGTGTGTGTGTGTGTATGCATGTGTCTGGCATGCAGGTACACACACATGCTAGTATAAGTGCATGTTTGTTGTTGAAGAGTGGACATCTGTGCATATGAATGTACATCTGAAGGCCAGAGGTAAACTTTGGGCTTCATTCTTCAATAGCGTGTTTTGGAGAGAGTGATTCTCATTGAGACCTGTGTTTTGTTGAGTGGGTGATGCTACTTGTCCTGTAAGCTCCAGAGAGATCTGCCTACGACTGCCTTTTCTGGGATTATAGATACAGCCACCATGTTTGGCTTTTTATGTGGGTGCTGGTGATCCAACTCAGGTCATCGTAGCTAACCAGCAAGTACTTAACTGCCTGAATGATCTCCGTCCTCCCCAGTGCAGGTTCAGTTCTTTCAGAATGTTCCCATTACAAGGACTTCTCACAGGGGGAGACTTCTATGCAAAATCTTGAAAGTGGATCATAACTGGACAGGATATTTTAAGAAGCACATGTTCAAAAAATTTTGCACTAATCAAAAGAGGTAAGCTTTCAGTTTCCATTGCAAGTATCATTTTGTTCTCTTTGAAGCTAAACATATAAATTGTTTATATTTATCCCATAAAGTATTTAATACGTCTATTCCCCTAAACATACACACATCTTATGTATGTGCACATATGCCTAGTGTGTTTCTAATATCAGAAGCAACTGTGTCCAGTTTCTCATCAAATATGAAATCTACTATTTGGTTACTAATAGCCAGACTATATGATCTTAATATTTGGAAAATACATTTAACCTTATGTTATATGAAAGTTTATCATTAAAGTCATTAACTGTTCCTTAGAGGAGTTATGAGTTCCAATGCTCATTCCTCTTGTCAGCTGTAACCAAAACATATGCATTTTTCCTGATGTTGCTTTGTTTCCAATACGTTGTGATGCTCTTAATTTCCATGTTGAAATGGGTTTCACGCTGTTTTCTTACCATATGGAATCCAAAGGTTTACGATTCTACCTTTGCCTTGCTCAACAGTCAGGGTTTTCACACTTTCTAATTCTCTATTCTCTCATGCTACTTCTATTTAAAAATAAAAATTCTGTATACTGTATTCCCTACACTTCATTTTAATGCAAGTGCTGATCCTTTGAGCAGAGTGGTGGCACACAATGACTTCTCTATGTTTGTTTATGGTTACACTGCTCAGCTAACAACTCTGTCTCTATCACATAGAGAATATAAGATATTTTGATCAACACTAGCTGCCAGGACTAAACGTCTGTATCTTCCTAAGATATAAGAATCCAATATTGAAAATGTACCCTCGTGTGACTGTGCTAGGGGCCATGGTCTTTGTGAGGTAATCAAGTGATGAGATGATTCAGTCAAGCCCTCATGAACGGGATCAGTGTTCATGTGGAAGGGAATCTAGAGAATTTTCTTGCATGTCCTCTCCCATTTGAAAATGCAATGAGATGACAACAGCTGGCAACCCAGAAGAAGCCTTCACAAGAACCTGCCCACATTGCTACCCTGACTGCAGCCTCCAGCTTCCAAAAGGATGATGGGAAGATCCATGTTGTTTATAAGCTTCCAGTCTGTGCAACTCCATCACTGCATCCCAAGCCTAAGATACTGGGAAATGTTGATTGGTATTTGACTATTATTCCATGCCTAATGATTTCATTCAATTCATTCTTTTTTGTTTGTTTGTTGAATATTTTATTTATTTATAATACAGATGTCATCCCCTTTCCCCATTTCCCCTCCCTAGAACCCCCTATCCCATTCCCCCTCCTTCTTTATGCTTTTATACCATTTTGATTACATGCATGTATTAAGGTCAGTTCTAGGTTGAGGGTCTAGCAATACAATAGATGCAAATAGTCAAAGAACAAGCAAGACAATAAACACAAATAGTCAAAGAAAAAGCAAGGCATTAAACCCAATTATGTGAACACTCTCGTGATCACTATTTCTAAGGGCTTATCAAGATGACCAAAGTTTCTGAGCCTACTTCCCTGTACTAGTCCAAGATCATTTTCATTTCTGAAGCCTACTTCCTTGTTCTAACCTAAAATTTAGATTCCTGTCTGAAATTACTTCTTTCTTCTAGCCTAATATTTAGGTTCCTGCCTGAGATTACTTCCTTGTTCTAGCCTAAGACTTAGATTTTTACCTGAAATTCCTTCTTTGTTCTAGCCTAATGTCAGATTCCTGCCTGAAGCCTACTTCCTTGTCCTTGGCCAATGTCATATTCCTGCCAAGCAGCCCATAAATGACTTATACTATGAACTAATGAATGTAAGGGGAGATTCTGCTGCTAAGGTCTTATCCCACAATTGGTTCTCGACTTGTTAACAAAGAAGGCTGGGGAGCCAATTGTTGGACAGAACGTACAGGTGAGACTTCCAGGTCCCAAGAGGAAAAGGAGGTACAGGGAAACAGAGAGGGGTTTTTCTGCCATGCTTTGGAACAAGCAGAAAGCAGCAGTCATGTAAGATCTCAGGGTAGCTGCAGCCTGCAGCCTCCGCTGCAGGCAGAGGGCAAGGATGTCGGAGGGGGCTGGTTGATGCAGGCCACTAAGTTTATGGAGGAGGGAGAGACGGAGATGAAGAATTGATGGGGCACACATTTCCAGG
>JANHMN010000011.1:53861815-53876955 GCA_030674055.1 Rhabdomys pumilio | reverse complement strand
AAATAAATAAATAAAAAAGAAGAAGAAGAAGAAGAATGTCATTTCAATTTCACAAGTCAGTGTGCTACAAAATGTCAAGTGTGGATTAATAGCACACAGTGTTTTAAAGAAACAATCATTAGAAGATTCATCTATTGCTCATGATTGGCTCTTGTGACTATAGAGGTCATGTTCAGGTCTAAGAGCTGCTGGACATGAGAATCAACAAGCAGTTCTGATCCATCCCAAAGCCTGAGAACTAAGAGAGAGGTTGAAATAGGTTCCACTCTGAAGTAAGCTGCCTCAGTCTGCAGAAATATCGTCCATTTTTTTCATTCACTCTTTGTGTCCAAAATTCCAAAAGACTAATGTTTTAGCTCCAGTTGCCAGGCAGGAGAAAGTGCCTCATCTCACCTCTGTCTGTTCTTTGCAGGGATTCAGTTGTTTAGATGAAGCTATTCAAATCAACAGAGGGGACAGTTTACCTTACTCAGGCAAAACTTTCAGACGGTAAGCTCATGTGGAGTCTTCCCCACTGACATGTACAAAATGATATTTGGAAAAATATTTGACTCCATCCCATGTCTATCCAAACTGATACATAAAGTAAAGCACTACATCAATTTTAGAGAAAAAAAAAAGGTTAAAGATAAAACAAGAGAAAGCCAACACAAAAGTTAAACGGATACGTTTTTAGATTGAAAATTAAATGAGTAATTAGATAATTAGCTACATGAAACCTTACAGAAGGTATAAAACTCTCTCTACCTCCATCTCTTTTTTCCTCTCATCATTTCCTTAAATACTCATTTTTATCTCATCAAAATCATTTCTGTCTAAATTTTGACCATATTTCATAGAAACATTACTACCACACTGTGTAATCTGTTCTTTGCTTGACTTTTTCTGGTAATTTTTGTGTGTCACATTCCTTCACAGACAGTAAAGCAAGACAAACTCAAATATAGCTAGAAGAGACCAGGACTGCTAACAGAAAGCAGTGAATGGTGTCTTCATGGTGAAGTCCAGACTGCATTCCCAGACTAAACACATGAGCATGAACTATGTGGCATGAGCTCATTCCAACCATCCTTTCTCTGCAAAACTTGATTTATAGGTGTGTATGTTTGTTAACTGAATACATCTTTGAAGTTCATGAGAATAGACTTCTTGTCTCTTGCTCATTATTATATATCAAGTACCTGGCATAATCCTTAACATAGAATAGGAATTCTATAAATATTTTCAGGATTATCAACAGGATAAACTACGCATTTTCTCAGGATCCTGACTCTATTGTCTTTCTAAGAACAAATAGAGGTAGACTGGTGGTAGCACACATATCCCTACCCACCATCATTTGGAACAATAAGGTTAGACTTTCAGTTTAGAATTAGGGAGGATTACTCTTTGCTTTGTCATTGAGTCATTGAGATAAATTCAGTGTCGGTTGTAAGACCTAGAGTAGAGCAATCTTAAGGCACAAATGTATAAGGAAGGGAGCTAACACACTGTAATAATGTTTCCAGGACTTCACCATGACTATTTAACATAGTTGTGAGAAGTGACTTATTTGGTCACTAAGGACCCATTTGGATGCTAGTAATCTAATTGTACCTAACATGGTGTCACCATCACTTAGGTTTCCCATCCAGTTACTTAAGAGTAAATGAGGAATAGCATCCATTGATGGCAATGAAACTCTTCTCATTTCCTAATGACAAGTTTCATTTTAATTTTTAATTGTACATATGAATTAGCACATAGTGAAATGCTCAAGAGCAGTTTGCCTCACAACACTTGTGAGATGAATTGTCTTTTGAAAATACAAAAAAAAAAAAATCTGAGATGGAAGAAAAAGTTGACCTAATGTGACATTAGTAATTAAGTGATCATTCTGTCAGATGATGGGTCAATGTTCTTGTCCTCCCTGACTGCTCCTGTCTTTAAAGTGAGGTTAGGAAGACACATGATGAGCTAGAATGCATACATGTAGATGTTACAAACACCAATCATAAGAAATACTTTATATACATATACGTCTTTAAAAAATTTTGTATTTCATTTTTATGTGAGAGTGCTCTGCCTGCATGTGTACCTATAGGCCAGAAGAGGGCATCAGATCCCATTAAAGATGGTTGTCATCCTCCATGTGGTTGTAGAAAATTGAACTCTGAACCTCTGGAAAAGCAGCCAGTGCTCTTAAATGCTGAATCATGTCTCCACCCCCCAACTATATAAACTGATTCTACATATAGTTTTAAGTTATAAAATTAGTTGTTGTTGTTGTTGTTGTTGTTGTAGTTTTTAATACAGCAACGGGAAAATGTCATGTAGTAATTAAACTCATGCTTTGTATATTTTGAAAATCTTACTTAGTGAAAATAATAAAATACCTATCCTGAAGCAACACATGTGCATGTGCGCACACACACACATAATACACACCACACGCCATATTCCATACACAATGCACACCACATACCTCACATATACACACAGCCTATACCGTACATATACACTGTATACATATACCCCATTCCATACAAATATATGTATACAATACACATATCACACACACATACCCACTCATTATGCATAGCACATATACCATATACACTCACACCAAATACCATACATGCACATTTTATGCCACATAACACACACACACACACACACACACACACACACACCCCTTGTGGAATTTTCTCCTTTTTAGGGAATTCACTTAATGGTAGTGCTATTAGCAAAATAATCTAGATTAGAAATCGATTTTAATGTGACTGTGGCCGTACAGAAATAACATAAAACAATACAGATAGAATAAAGCACCCTTTCTCTGCCTTTCCATAGAGCACCAATTAGCCCTCTAATTACCCTCATAACGATGTCATATATTCTTTATTTCGGTGTGATTCTTATGAAAAGTCATTCTTTCTTCTTCTCTAGCTGAAGTAACCAGGCAAGTGTCTGGACACTTGTATAAAAACATTCAAATATCTTCAGAGATAGCAGCAAATAGAAGTAGGTATCCTTATCAAAGCCTCAATCAAGTATTATCTTTCCAGGGATTTCTATCCTTGTTGCACAAAACTAACAACAGTTGTTCCTTAATAATTAGTTAATTCATCCAGCAAGGTGACTTGGTTTCCAGGGTCACCTTTTATTCAAAATCCATTGGGGCTACATGTTTGCTAAGGCTATTAACTCACAGCAAACAAAGGCTGAGCTTTATATGAATGGACAAAGCCATGAAAACCTTTCAGTTTGAGACCATCACAATTGGGTTCCTTGTACAGGTATAAATGTCCGTCAAAGACCACCCATCTCCCTCCACAGCACAATGCCAAACACGTGAATGGCTGTTAAATTTAAGCAACAAGAAGCCTGTTAGCAACTATCATGACTTTTACTTTATTATTGGACAAAACTATGCTCAGAGTCAGATGGATGATAATTTAGTTCTGAGATTGTGATAGATTGTAAAATGAGATGATTTGAATAGAAAAAATATTGACATGTGACAAAAGCTACAGAGAAATTTTTGCTCCTGAATGTATATATGATCCTGTGTGCTTTGCACTGACAGATGGCATATATAATGTGAGCTCACTCACATTCCTCTAATCAGAACCACGAATCTCTTTCCTTCTTTTCCTCTCCCTATTGTTATGATGCAGAGCCCTTGCAGCTGTCAAAGACATCATTCTCTACAAATGCACTGGCTCTCAGCTCCTCAAGCTTTTGCTCATTCGCCATCCCATACTTGGCTAACATACTGTGTAAGCCACAGCTTATTAATATCATTTTTATATAGCTTTCTGAGACTCCCATTGTTTTGCTCAAGTGTCTGTATTTTTCCCCCCATCTGGAATCGAATGCCTTGATGTCAGGCTGGGACTTGCTTAGTCTGCACTCCACTTTCTCATACTGAGTGCCTGCCTGTCTCCCTGTGGGTGATTGTTCTTATGAATGATAATGAGATAAATTCACTGTCCTGAAAAGGAATACAGGTTGGTTTACTAGCAAATTCTAAGGTTGTTGTCAGCATGAAATTACGGGTGGCAAACATTTGAAATGATATTATATCAGCACTGGCTATTATTAGCTATCTAGTAATGTCTGGAAAAAAATAATGAAATAGATTTTACAAAACTGGATATAAGCCAACGTACCAGGAATTAGTTTTAAAGCAATAAAACTTAAGATCTATTATATGTGGCTACGCCTTTGCAATGCCTCAATTTATTCGGTCAGTGGGAATCTCTCTTTTTTTTTCTTCCAGTTATAATATTAGCAGCTTTGCAGGGAGAATGATGACAAAAAATGATAGCAGCATTGTGGCTTGATTAGGTGGCAAAACTTCCATGAGGGTCATGATACAAAATAGGTCTTTTAAAACAACACAAATTAGATCAGGTTTTATAGATCTAAGGCCTAGCATGGAAGGAGCAGATGAATGACACCATTTTCCCTCTTGCTGGGAGCTCGGGGCGAGGTGAGCCTGGTGTTTAAACTAACAATCCAAATCTTGGTGTGATGGGACAAGCTTAGGAAAAATACATGTAGAGTTGCTATCAGAGGAGAAAGCAATTAATTTACCCTCAAATGTCTGGAGAGGTTTTATTTGCAAACTCAGAAAAGGAAACAGATATTTTTGAGACAAGTTAGAGTGAATATTTTATATATATTGAATAATGGCAGGAGTCCAGACCATATAGTGATAGGAGAAGGAGGAGGAGGAGGAGGAGGAGGAGGAGGAGGAGGAAAAGGAGGAGGAGGAGGAGGAAGAGGAGGAGGAACAAGAGGGGGAGGAGGAACAAGAGGGGGAGGAGGAAGGCTATAGTAATGACAAGGGTAGAAATTAGAAAAAAAACAGAAGCTTGATAATAGTTTCTAAAATGTCCTTTGTATTGAATCAGTCAAGAATGTTACATAAAAAGAAAACAAAACATACAGAATACAAGAAAACTCCAACAATTGATGAAGAGATTTAAGGACAAACAAAATCAAATGAAATTGGAATTGTACTGGTGTTTCCAAAAATGGTCTCCACACAAAATCAGCACAGGTTACACAAGAATTAGAAAGCCAAAATTGGAGCCTCCATAAGTGTATCTCGACATTCATGGGCTCCATGCCAGCACTACCAAAAATCTACTTGTCTTCACTTTTTAAAAATTGCCTTTGGGTTTGTGGCCAGGAGAGGACTGTGTTCACCCAGGTGGGTGCACACGGAAGCCAGATGTTGATATCTAGATGTCCTCCCTCAATTGCTTCTCTGTCTTTGTCATTTCATTTCATCACTTACCTATTGCAGCCCTGAGGACTGAACCCATGTATCATTCACAAGGCATTGATTAAATATTATATACACCCTAAAAATCCTTTAGAAGAGGAGGAGTCCTTTTCATGGTATAGCTGCCTGGAAGATGTAGAAGGAACTTCAGTGGTAAGGCTTTATGAGCCATGCTGGGGTGGGATTCTCAATGTTTCAGCTTTGTTCTCAAGTAACCCCAACAAACCTTGGTTCAGCCACATGAATTTTGATAGAGTTGACTCTTTGACCCATCATTGCCCTCTAAAACTTAGGTGACCTGAAACAGACTTCTTGTTTTAGTCACATCTAAACTCTCTTTCCAAAAATTAAACATTGAATGCCACAGAGTACATAGCATGTAGTTTCTACTACCTTGCTTTAAGCTCCTGTGGACAAAGCTACCAGCCCCACCCCGATTCCCTTGTATCTGTGGATGAAAGACACACACACACACACACACACACACACACACACACACACACATTATTAGCTCAATTTTAATATGCTTTTAGCTCATTAGCACAGTACTTCTAAGCCTTCCCCAGTTAACACTGCTCAACATCTCTGAATCTGCCCTCAACTTAGTTGCCCAGTTACCTTCTCCTTGTTCAACACTTCTAATTTTGCCCTAGCTTAGCTATACTTCTAATCTCCCATCTGCAACCTCAAGACAATGGAGAAGCAGGCAATGGCCATTCTACCTGAGATCTCACATGGCTGGTGGCTCTATCTTCCTCCAAAGTGCTGAAATCCCTTTCATCCTCCTCACATCCTACCCTGTCTGCCAGAACCTGGAAGTCCTGCCTCTTCCACCCAGCCACTGGTTGCTGATATCTTTATTGACCAATTAAGAACCAATTGGAGAACAGGACCTTCAGAGTTTGCATGCAGATTCCCGATCAAAGCATCAGAACCACCCCCTAGAACGGAGCCAGATCTGAGGTGTCCCTTCATGCACTCATGCATGCATGCACCTTCCTTCTACAAACTCTAATACAATTTAGCAGCTTCAAATGACACTGATGTGATGATGCAGAATACAGTATTTAAGACTTACTTTACATTTCACCCTTCCGTGCATACTCAATAACTGAAACTTTCTACAATAATGTAAAACATAAACTAAAACATCCAAAAGAGGCTTAGAGGCCACACATGCATGGAGACCTGAGTTTAGATCTCCAGTGACCATGTGAATGTCAGGTGTGATGGGCATTCTGTCTAGCCAAGTTCCGTGAGAGATCTGGCTTCAAAAACTAGAAAGAAGTGTGATCCAAGGAGACACCAGAGGCTCCACACATGAGCTAGCACATCCCCCCACATTCAAGAATATTCATGTGCTTAAACACACACACACACACACACACACACACACACACACACACACACTAAACCCAAAGAAATCTTTTCTATCTGCCACGTTCGTTTCTTCCAAACAAAATGAATCATGTCATCATTCATGGAATGAGATTCTAAAGAATTGGTCTCAAGTCCTTTAGGGGTAAATAACAAAGAAAACCATATACATATTTAGACTGCATGCCTTAGAGTTTTGCTGCGGTGAGGAGGTACCGCGAACTAGGCAACTCTTATAAGGACAACATTTAAGTTTACAGAGGTCATATCTAGCTATCGTATAATGCAAAATACACTTAGTTCAACTTCAAAAATCCCACAGTCTGTAAGAGTCTCAACAATGTTAAAAGTCCAAAGTCCAGTGTCTCTTCTGAGATTTATGCACTCTCTTAATTGTAATAAATTAAGAAATCAAAATCAAAAAACAGCTTATATGCCTCCAACATCATGCAAGGATATACATTACCATTCCAAAATGTCATGATGAAGAAATAATGTACAGAAGCAAGACAGAAAACCACCTGAGCAACCCCAAACTCCATGTTTCCATGTCAAAGCACTCTTTATATAGATCTCCAACTCCTTTCATCTTGTTGACTGCTATTGGCAGATCTGGCATTTAGCAGCAACAAACTTTGTTCTCTTGGACTGATTCTACTCCTTGTTAGCAGCTTTCCTTGGCAGATATCCCACAGCTGGTCTCAGTGATGCTGGTCTCCTATTAATCACCACCAATTTCTTAGTTCCAGATAACCAGTCTCAATTGTCCCAGTAGTCCCTTATATTTTTGACCCTAAAGCCAGAGCCACATGGCCAAAGCTCCAAGTTTTGCTATTTGCTGGAGACAGAACATGGCCCCCTTGTTTTATTACATTATCATCAGCTTCCTGTTGTCCAACTTCTTCACACTTAAGCTTAGCTGCACTGGATCTTGCTCTATAAACTCACCTTGAACTCAGAGCTCTGCATGGCTCTGTCCCCTGAAAGCTGGAATTGAATGCACTTACCACAGTGCCTGAATTTAAGCTTTTCTTCACCCAGAAGATGCTCTGCCTCTTGAATTCAGAGATCTGTTTGCTTTTGTCTCCTGGGATTAAAGGTGTGTACACCATGCCTAGGCCTATGAATTTCATAGTCACTATTCCTCAGAATCCAGATCAAATGCCTGGGAACTATATTTCTGGATTGCAGTTCATTCCAGATTAAAAGTCCAAACTATCCCTTGTTCAATTTTAGGCATAAACAATAACCATAGGTAGATGAAGATCTTGCCGTGAGATCATGGCTCCCTTCATCTTTTTTATCTCCTTAAACACAGGATTCAGTTCCATTTCAGTCCCTGGTGGACCTTTTTTATTACTTGAACCACACATTTTATACTTTTTCTTTTTAAACTTGCTATGCTTCATCAAGGTACTCTTCATGAGACTAAACCAGAAAACAAAGTCTGCTGGACTTTTTTGAGACTTCTTTTGTTAAATCTCTTTACCTTAGCCTCAGTTGACTCTTTAGACAAGAGCAAAAAACCGCCACATTCTCCACCAAAATACCACAAAATAAACAGTCTCTAGGTCACATATTAAAATTCTCCATTGAAATATCTTGGGCCAGATCTGCACAGTTCAAAGCAACCTCAGCATCAATGTCTTCTGTATTCCTAGTAGGTTGGTCCAGTAAGCCCCACTTATTTCATTCCATTGCCTTCCAAATCCAAAGTTCCAAAATCAACATTCCTCCCAATAAAAGCAGGGTAAGGCCTATCACAGCAATCCCCACTCCTGGTACCAACTTCTGTCTTAGGTAAGGGTTTTATGTCTGTGAACAGACACATAATCAAGGCAACTTTTTAAAGAATAATATTTAATTGGGGCTGCCTTACAGGTTCAGAGTTTTACTCCATTATCATAATGGCAGGTAGCATAGCAGCATCTATGATGCTGGAAGAGTTGAGAGTTCTACCTCTTGTTTCAAAGACAGCTAGGAGAAGACTGGCTTTCAGGTAGCTAGAATGAGAGTCTTAAAATCTTAAAGCCTCAAAGAAGGCCACACCTACTCCAACAACGTCACACCTCCTAATAGTGCCACTTCCTGAACTAAGCATATTCAAACTAACATACTGGTCTTCAATTGCAAGTCTCTGAGCAGAAAATGATACAGCTTAACAATTTCTATATTTTCTATGGAGCCTTTGTTGTCTCCTTTGGATTGTTCTTTTCAGCCTCTCACTGCATCTGACTAGACTGAATGGTAGGAGGGAATGGGGCCCTCACTCCTAACAATATTTAATATATATTAAATATATATTTACATTGTACTTAAATTATATATTATATGTATAATGTATTTTAAAAGTCAGAAGAGTCTATTAGCAAAAGTACTGCGAAAATAGTGTGTGTGGGAACAATGAGAAGTTTCTGTTACTACAAGGATGAGGATTGGCTGATGATTGTTTAGCTAATAAGCAGAAGCCAGAGCCCTTAGTTTACAAAATAGAATTCTTAAAAAAAATAAAGATAGTCCCAGATGTTATACTGTTTAAAAAAACTATTTTTGTAGAGTCAAATTACCTGTTCAGACCATGATGTATATCAAATATAATTCACACCACCATCATAGTGCAATGGCAGAAAATTCCCTGTCCCTTGCATGGCTTCACCTGCCACCTCAATATAGTAAATTCGATGCATTTTTCATACTTTTATATGCTTAAAATGTATCTAATGTAATGACCAGCAATAATGTTGTATTATGAAAATACAAACGTACTTATTGTTTTTTTGTTTCTCCTTGGTGGCCTTACAAAGCTATCCCACATCACATCATCTCCACCCTCACCTTCACAAGAAAACAATAACCACCACAACTAGAAAGCTAAGAGCAGTCATTGGAGTCTATAATGCCAGACTTGATTTACAAAATATAAGTACTTGGGATTTGGAACAAACATTTTTCTTACTTCAAATTAAATTACCAGTGTACTCAGCCGCTGATATTTGTTCACTGCAGGCTGGTTTTTGCATTTGTAGTCTAAGGTTGTATAAATATAACAAAAGCAATAAGTACCAAGGTATCCAGTCTCAAGACTCAAACAGAAGTTTGGATTTAGCCTTGACTTGAGGCCCTTTGATTGACACTTCCATTGCTAGAGGTAGGCTCAGACATTTTCACATCCAAACAAATTTGATTTTGCCTTATCTTCAGGTTATCATTCTTGCAAGAATCATCTCATCCTGGCAGGATCGTGATATAAGGCTTTAAAACTCAGGGAGGCTCAAAGAGATTTTTACAAGGTCAAAAACAGTGTATGTTTATTTGATCATACAAACCCCAAAGATAGAATACCAGCTCTGGAAGGTCTCACGTGCTAGTCACTGAGTTCTCATTTACAATCAGAATGCCTTTGAAAGCTTAGTAGTCCACAGTTTTTTTCTGTAGCTTAGTAAAAGCATCTTCTCAAAATATATAGTAGTTAAAAAAATTCTATCTCTTCCTAGCTTATTCATTCAGGACAGTATTGCTAAAATGTTAACATGAATGAATACTCTTGCTGCTATACTTTTTAAACTAATCAGATAGATTTCTCTCCTGAGAGGGAAATTTTAATCTTGTAAACCATATATCTATAGATATAGAACTAACTATATCTATAGATATATGGTTTACAAGATTAAAATTTGTAGTAGTAGTATTTCATATGTAGTAGATATGAAACCATCTAAATATCTTTAGAAATCAGCAAGGAAGTCTTAGGTTATATTGGTACATCTGATAATTGTATAATATTGGCTATGGAATAAGTAGTGTTTGATATTAAATAAAGAGCTTCAGTTTAAAATGTGGAGAATTTATATGTAGAGAAAAAAATATGAAAAACATTGAGAAACCTCAGTGGAATACATGCTGGAGAATATTCATATCTCAATGATATTTATAGATAAGCATTTATAACATATAGGTAGGCATTATAGATAGGCATTTATAACATTTATATATGACATTTATAGATAGGCAATTTTTTGCATGCATGTGGATATGCCACCAAGTTACCTTTGGTATAATTTTGCATGTCACATCTGTGAACAATTGAGGATCTCCCTCATTTTTGAGATGGGTTATCTGACATTTGAAGCAATTTGTAATATTCATAACCATATTCAACTTCTAAGAATATTTAATTGAACTGTCAATAGTTCATAATACAAAAGAGTAAATGTATATAAAATGCACAGATGCATATGTAGTTTATGGATTTAATAAGTCACCAGGCACTTCTAGATGCCTAGACTGGGTGTCATAGCCTAGATGTCATAGCATGGTGAAAAAGAACATATTCTATATTGGAAGCAGTCTTAGTATGGCTTCAAACCAGGTATGATATCTGCAAGCAGGAATTTACATTAATTCTGTAAATTCCCTGGCTTGAGGATGCCTCATCTATAAAATGGCCATGATAAAACTTACCTTATAACAAAATTTAAATGTTAATTATATATCACTAGAGATTTAAGTGTTCATCTTATTACTAGTCATTGTGCTTACACTGAAAGTTGTGGTGGTTTGAATATTCTTGGCCCATAGAAAGTGGCACTATTAGGAGGTATGGCATTGTTGGAATAGGTGCAATCTTGTTGGAGGAAGTGTGTCACTAGGAGGGTAGGTTTTGAGATTCCTTCTAGCTGCCTTCAAATCAAGATGTAGAACTCTTAGCTCTTTCTTCAGCACCATTTCTGCCTGGATGCGGCCATGCTTTCTGCCATGATGATAATGAACTGAACTTCTGAAACTGTAAGCCAGCCCCAGTTAATGTTGTGCCTTATAAAAGTTGCCTTGGTTATGGTGTCTCTTTACAGCAATGGGAACCCCAACTAAAACAAAAGTTTTCAGTCCTAAGCAGGATACCTACATCACACACTCTAAGGATGTTTCTCCTTGGGGAACATCACAGAAAGGAGAATGGAAAGCATGCAAAGGCTGATGGATCAGAAAAAAAAAAGGACAAAAAAACATCTTCTTCTGGACATTGCATGTCGGCTACATACATGAACTCACAGCAACACTGAATTTGTACAAAAGAATGGACTAGCAACTTGTCATTATCGATGGGGGAGAGGCTCATAAGGGCTCATAAGGTCTGACACTTCTCTGAGAAGCTAGAGACATTGCTTGTGGTGGACAGGAGAGTCTATGATCCTCAATGGGGTAGACACTAGTAACTTGCCTCACTCAAGTAAATGCTTCACTGAGTTAAATTTTAGTGCATAAGAAAGAGTGAGGGGGGAAGAGGAAGAGGAAGAGGAAGAGAGGAAAAGAAAGAATGGGGACCTGAAAGGGAAAAGGAGTTTGGTGGCAAGAGGGAAGGGGATAAAATATCCATGGTATAGACATTTTATATTTGTAATAAAGCTTGATAATTGGTGGAGGTTATAGATTAGATGGGTGTCATCCAGTAATAGTAATTTATTATTATTCATATTTATTTACTATTAATGCTAGCAAAATTTATGAAGTTTACAAATGTGAATGATGAAATAAAGGGGAAAAGAAAAGCCATGAGTCCTACTTTACACACACCAGAGGTTGAGTCAGAGTTTGAAGAGAGGTTCGGCCAGCAAAATGCTCAAGGCACTTGTTGCCAAGAATGATGATCTGAATTTGATCGATTCCTAGGACTAAGTGAAAGGAAAGAACCAACTTTTACAATGGGTCCTCCGACTTGAAAATGCACAGTGTGGCACCCCCATGTATCCACAAACCCACGATAAAGAAGGACATTAATATCTGAAAGAAATGAGAGGTATAACAGTACACAATGCATATCACTGAAGCCATGTTTGATTTAGCTGTTTTTTACTGTTGATACCATTCTGTCACGTCAAACTGTTTTGTGATATTATCAAGTATATAAAGGTGAACATGCAAGAAATCTGGGTTTACATGATAGAAACTATATTTACTACTGGGGGAAAAATACATAGTGAATCTTATCATTGAGCAAGCTATGAATTTTATCCAATATGATTCTGCATTTCTCTGTTAAAATGTTTCAGCATAGTGGAGCTAATAGCATTACACTAATCAGCACTATCTTCTAAATTTTAGAACTGAAACTGACTTATGAAAATGCCCCAGGAAAATGAAAACTATTGTAAGTATTATGAAAATTACTATCAAGAGTAATTTCTTTAAAAGTTAAAAATAGAACTTACTTACATATGATGTAGCTATGTTCCTCCAGGGTAACCCAATGGGCTTCATATCCTTTAACTTGCATATCATGTTCAAAATAACAAAGATTTGGAACCAGCCAGATGTTCATAAATGGATGAGTACATGATAAAAATGTGATACATTTATACAATGTTAATTCATTCAGCTGTACATAGAAATAAAACTATGAAATTTATAGGAATGTGGATAAATCTGCAAAGTTTATATTAAGTTATATTAAGCAAGGTAAACTAGACTCAGAGAGAAAAAACTCATTTTGTCTCGGAGTGTCTAACTTGTAAGGCATACATATATAATTGTCTATAAATGTGGTAAAGTCTAAAACAAAACATACAAGAGACCCAGAAGAGGTAAAGGAAGAAAGAAAGGAAGGAAGAAAGAAAGAAAGAAAGAAAGAAAGAAAGAAAGAAAGAAAGAAAGAAAGAAAGAAAGTAGTGAGAAGGAATGGCAGGGAGGGCAAAGGATGCTAGGGATATGAAAGGAGACAGGAGACAGGGATATCACAAAGGGGTTTGAAACAAGTGGAAAAGATGAAAAGGAAGAAAAAATCTTCTGAAATAGACTTTTTTGAAAGTGCCACAGTGATATCTAATACTCTCACCAGGAAAGCAAGAGACTCCCAGGACCCAGTGAGGATGAGATCAGCTGAAATAGCAAACAAAGGGGAGGGAGAACCTGTAGGGACCATATCCAGAGGTTAGGCATGGCCCCCCATTGAGGGATGTGGTTACTCACCCTTCTCAAAATTTTAACCCAGAATTGCTCTTGTTTAAAGGAAATACAGGGACAAAGAGTGGAGCAGAGACTGAAGGAAAGGCCATATAGAGACTGCCCCACCTGGGGATCCATCCCATATGCAGCCACCAAACCCAGTCACTATTGCATATGCCAAGAAGTGCTTACTGACAGGAGCCTGGTATGGATGTCTCCTGACAGACTCAGCCAGAGCCTTACCTATATATATGGGGATGCTTGCATCCAACCATCGGACTGAGCAGGGGAGACCCCAATGGAGGAGTTAGGGAAAGGACTGAAGGAGCTGAATGGGTTTGCAACCCCATAGGAAGAACAACTATATCAACCAATCCGACACCCCAGAGCTACCAGGGACTAAACCACCAACCAAGGAATATACGTGGAGGGACCCATGACTCCAGCTGCATATATAGCAGAGGATGCCCTGTATGGCATCAAAGGGAGGGAAGGCCCTTGGTCCTGTGAAGACTCCATGCCCCAGTGTAGAGGGATGCCAGGGCAATGAGGTGGGAGTGGGTGGGTGGGTTGGAGAGCACCCTCATGGAGGCAGGGGGATGGGGGGTTGATGGAAGGTTTTCAGGAGAAAACTGGGAAGGGGGATAATATTTGAAATGTAAATAAACAAAATAACCAATAACATATTTTCAAAAAAATTAAATAAAGAAAGTAAAAAAATAAAAATAAAATTTTTAAATGTGATATCGTTATAGTCATATAAACCAAGAAAAATAAAGTGAGCCACTAGAAAGTGAAGTAAATGACAGACAGAAAAGTAAGAAAGGAGAAAGGAAGAGAAAAGAAAAGAAGACAGGAGAGCGAGGTGGGGATGAAGGTAGAGACAGCACACTCCAGTGTTATAACATGCACAATTAGCTCTGTGCCTCAGCCTCACCCCTCCACCCCCTTCACTGACTCTCTTACGAAAATATCACAAGCTTCCTTACTCCAAACAAGCAAACAAACAAACAAACAAACCTTTCATAGTTTTACTCAAACCAGCCTTATGCTTTGTGTAATGGAAACTCATTTAAGTTGCTTGTAGCCCATTCTTTCCATACCTTCCCCTAAGTAATGCATTCCGCTGAACCACTTCCAGATGCTTCAGGACAACTGCTATCTGAACCATTGCTCATCACGATGGATGGATGTTTTACTCTGTAAACATCTTCTTCCTCTTTGATTTCTATGTTAGGATAAGACAGTTCACTCAAGACAGAGACACCCACATACATAATGTGTCTTGTTCCTTTTAAATTTTTTTAACTGTGGCAAATAGTGATTCATGAAGCTTATCAAAATAAAAAATGATGAACAGTATGTCATATTTTCAATATTCTCCTGGCTATTAAAATAGCTTATAGCTGTTTTCTCTGTGTGCTTATCTCTCTCTGTTTCTCTCCCACTTTTTGTCTGTCTCTGTCTCTATCCCTGTGTCTTTCTCTCTGATTTCTTCGACTGTCTCCCTCTCTCTCTCTCTCTCTCTCTCTCTCTCTCTCTCTCT
>JANHMN010000011.1:53831509-53855887 GCA_030674055.1 Rhabdomys pumilio | reverse complement strand
TGTGTGTGTGTGTGTGTGTGTGTGTGTGTGTGTGTGTGTGTGTGTGTAGACGTTAGAACGACAGTTTTCGTTTCCAAGAAAGAAAAGGAATTTTACACTGCCTTTTCTGACCCTCTATGGACTTTGCTCTAGCATAGAATTCTTTCTATTTCATTGGTCATTATTTTGTCTTAACGACTGCTTTTGCAGTTTAAGGAGCTTAACAATCTTCATGTTCTTTCTAGCTAGTACTGAGAAGGTTAATAAACTAAGGCAAGATAAAGCCTCATAACTCAGAAAGTCTATGAATTGCACATGAAGAAGAGGAAGGGTTATTTCCTTCTTTGTTGGATCAGTGTAAGTTCTAATGAGCTCAGTCTCCTGGGGAGCGTGTTAATGTTTTTTTGCTGCCTCCCCTGATGACCATGTTCATACTAAGCTCTGATACAGTATACAGGGCTTGTATAGCAATTAGCATTCAAATGGACTAGTGATTTCTCTTTCACCAAGTTGCCTATTTCCAGTGATGGAAATGGAATCCAATGAGTCAGAGCTTGTAATACACAGGACACATTAACAATTCAAATCTAAAAACAGCTAAGATAGAGGGTGCAAAAGGGAAGCCGCATCCATGTCACAGACTGTGTGAAGTCTAAAAGGGAATAAAATAATGAAAGGGGCAAACTATCATGGTTAATGGCCTATTGGCAAATGCAAGAAGCACCAGAAATAATGCATGCTGCATAAAATGCCAAACCATATTGAATGGTGGAATATGTTGCTTTTTAGACTTAGGATATATTAATGTCTTTAGCCACTGTTTTTAATATAGGTATTAAAAAAATCCAAGCAAGGCAAAACAAAGTCAACATAGCCTTCTTGGTTGATCAACATTTGAGAGCATTTTAGAGTGTTTCAAGAATCACCTATAATGTAAGGGAAGAGCTCACAACTATTCCATATGAAGCTTACTAACTGTAATCACTTTAGAGTCTTCTCAAAGCATCCTGGAGTATCTGAAAACACTACATTGACTGTGGGGATATTTTTGAGACATAGACACTTTAAAGCCTAATACAATTCTATAGCATCTCCTTAAAGTTTACAGCCACCACCAAGAAGCATCTGAGTAGTACTGTTTTAAATTATCCAATGTAAAAGAATAGACCAAAGCAATTAAATAGATCTTCCACATATTACTGACTTAATTATAATTTTTCTTAATTTGTAAGTCTATGACTGTACTAAGAAACTAGTAAAAACTCATATTCAGAATTTACAAAGCACTGCATAAATTAAATACCAATAAAATAAAACTGTCAGTTGACACTTAGATTGATAAATTGAATAAACAGTTTAAGAATAAAAAGAAATACAAATGGCCAATATCAATTTTTAGCAATGGTCAACATCCCTAGGCATTGGGGAAACTCAAACTATAACAACTCTTGAAATCCCACCCCGTTGACTGACTAGTACTAAGAGCTCTGCAACAAATGTTGGAGAGAATGTGGAGAGAGAAGAATCCTTTTCACTACTGGATAGAGTGCAAATTAGCATAAGCATTATGGAAATCAATTTGGAGGTTTCTCAAAATAAATCAGAAAAGTAGAACTACCTTATGACTCAGCCCTTTCACTCCTTCATGCACATCCTGGCTACTCCACAGTCCATGATTGAAATATTGGTACCTGCATGCTTATTGCTACTCTCTTTATCATAGTTTGCCATCAAACAATGAATGGATAATGAAAACCTGATACACACATGAAATGGAATGTTATCAAGCTCTGGAGAAAAATGAAATGCCAAAATTTACAGGAAAAAATGGATGGACTTAGAATGTATAACACAAAGTGAGGTCTCCCATGCTCAGAAAGGAAAAGAAAAATACCTGTCTTCCCTTGTATATGGATCCTAGCTTATAATGCATACACGTATACAGATAGTAAATATATAAGTGTAGGTATAGTGTGACATTTAGAAAAGACAAACAAAAGGTAATTTAAAAATAAAACACAATGTATTCTAATGGCAAGTCATTTGCATGCCTTCTCGTGCTATAACAAAATTTTCAGTGCTGAACGGGACCTTAGGTGCGCAGTGTCCACATGCTATTCCACGAGCAATTGTTACTTTACCATGAGACATGAATTTTAAAGTTTTTTAAATGAATATTCCTGTAGGCTGTTTTGTTGAAATAAGAAATTTTGACTCTTGTTAGAAATACTTTTAAAATAATCATAATTGTGAAAATTCTAACTCCTGGGAATAGGATTTATTGTCCCTGAATCTCAAAATGTAACACACCAAGAATTTGAAAACAGTAAGAAACTTGTTTTTGCCTCAATGCTCCTATAATTCTAAAATGTGTCACTGCCCATGAATAAATACACTTTGTTTTAAAACAACAGCAACAAAGACTTTCAACAAAGGCATGCGTCATTTTCCTGACCTACTCCAACACTTGGCAAACAGTAAGAGAAAGGTAAATATAACCTATTGGGTTTGCAAAAGGTCAAAACCATCATTATTGTTCATATATTAAATGAATGGGAAAGCAAAGAAATTAAACTACTGTAAACTACAGTATTTTACTTTAAAAAGTACTTCTGGTACATTTATGTCCTACACAAATGGCATGAATATATTTTTAGCACAATTAACCAAATACCCTGGAGCACACTTCCATTTTCATGACTGTAGAGTGGTTAATGTGAAATGTAATTTGTGCTAAGCTTCTCCAGACTACTAAAGTGTGAAACATACTGTATGTTAGATCTACCTAACTCACCATAGCACTAAATTAGTATAAAATTTAAGCTAATAAGGTTAGAATTATCTACTTCAAAATATGTTAAGGATTCATTATCAGGGGTTGAAATTCTGCTAAAATTGCAGAGTCGGAGCATCTCAGACGAACCCATGGTGCCTGCAAGCAAAGTGCTCTGGAAAGAAGTCAGGGTGGGGGGAGGTGGGGAAACATTGTCAGTAAAGGGTTTGCCAAAGCTTTGATCTTCAGTACCACAAAAGCCTGGCATGGTAGTGCACCTGGAGTCCTAGCACTCAAGAGATAGGAACAGGAAGAACAGAAATTAAGTTCATTCTGCTACATGGGAAGTTTGAAGCAAGGCTGGTCTACATGAGACCCTGTCTAAAAATAAATAAATATACAAATAATGGAAGAAAAAACAAACCAAACCAAATCAAAAAAAAAGAAGAAGAAGAAAAAGAAGAAAAATACAGAAAATGAGTTCTGTAGGAGTTGAGAGAGGCTCAGTGGGTAAGAGTGCTTGTTCTGCTAGCATAGGGTCTAGGTTCAAATCCCCAGGACCCACATTAATCCCAGGCATTGGCTCACTACTTACAACTCCAGCTCTGCACATTGAAACAGGCAGATCACTGGAATTCGCTGGCCAGTGAGCCTAGTTGAAATAGATACTTCTGGCATAGCGAAAGGCCATCTTTGAAGACATTAGGAAGAGAGGGATAGAGGAAGGCATACTATATCCTGCCTTGGTCTCTGCATGTGTGCGCTGGCACACAACCTGCATACATACATGCAAATACTACACACATACAAGTACCACAGATATATACAACATAACACATGCACACACTCAAAATAAGCAGATAATTCTGTAAGTTGGAGGCTGCACACTATTTCTGTTTAATCTATGGCCTGAGGGTACAGAAAAGCCACCTGGATACTGCCCAGAGCAAAAAGAATGTTCCAGTCACCCAAACCACATCTTCTCTTTGTGGCTAACCATGTAAAAATGTCCAGAATCAGAGTGGCCAAAATCAGGATTTCATCTCTGTACAGAAACTGTCACAGGTTTGTCCAAACCAGAAAGCAAGGACCTCAGTGTTGGTCTAAAACAATCAGGCAAGCCAATCTAGTACCTGACCCGTCTAAAGTCATGTTTGTGATAAACACGAACAACTTTTAAAAGTTCAGCAGGAGGTAAGGAAAGAGGGCGTGGTATACAATTTGTATTCTAAACATGTCAGGCTATTACACTGAAGGAAAACTCAACGAAACACTTAATGGATTAAACTTGAAAAGGAGTAATGATGTGAAAAAATATATAGGAGAAGGAGCAAATTGCATGCAATAAGGCAGAAAATAAAATTCAGGGAGATTTGGAGTGTTCACACAGACATTGCAGAGGCGGCTCGGTTTGCACTTTTTTCTGGGAACTCACATCACAGCTGTCGCCGCGCAGGAAAGGGTGAGCAGCCCGACCTCAGCAAATTAAAACTACACGGCTGTGTGTGCATCTGTACCATTTAACATAATGATACGAAAGCCAGAGTCTAAAAGCACCCCAGCATTTAAAGGAAACACAAAGATATTAAAGGAGAAATTCATTTAATATAAATCACAGTCCATAGTCTGTGATATGAGTCAACGTGGAAAAAAAAAAAAAACATAAGATTCTTTGAAATCTAAAGTGCTATGCAAATGTATGATATTAGGAAAAATAATACTTTAGCTGCCAAGACAGAAAAAAATTAATGTATTGTAAAAGCAATTTTATCTTTTATGTGAATATGGCTACGCATTCACAGGACAAACAAATGTATTATTCCTCTAATATGAAGAGGGTGGGATGAAATCACTTTCAATACGATAAATACTTTCTGAGTTATTCATTGTCAAATTCAGTCAACCCAGAGATACGATGAGTGGAAGACAAAGTGTTTTCCAGGCATGTTTTTATTTTTATTCACCTTACCTATGAGAAAAAGACTTTGGGAAAGGAGATTGTGTTGTACAAAGCAAGATTTATCTCCTGATTATAAAATGAGAATTAGATTTATTTTGTTGAAGCTGAAAATGTTGTCCTCCTGATCTACAAAAATAAATCCTAAGCTATCTAAAAATTTACTGTTAGAAACTTCTAAGCAAACATGGGGGGGGGGGAAGAAACCAGAATAATTTATTTAGAGGGTTTCACTAGATTAATAGATTAAATGGCATAATTTTCTACATTGATGGTTTAGAAACAAAAGTGCTTTTCAAAGTTAATAGACGTTTTTCTACCCTTCTGGAACCCCAGTCCCTGTTCATGAGCTGTGCAGGCCCCTAGGTGACAGGTGACAGAAGAGGAATATACATACAGAGTTGCACAGAACCCCACGAGACATAAATGCCTGGACCACGTCAACCCTAGTCACAGACGCTCGTGACTTTAGGTCAGAAGACAGGACCAACAGAGCAATTGAGACAAAAATGATTTCATCCAAACCAAACACACTTATTTTATCCCAAGCTAATATCAGATGTATTCCTCGCATGAAGATCTTCTTCTAAGACTCAGCATACCACTTGAGCGGGTTTCTTCATTTAATCTATGCTGGGAAACTACATGGGGGGAAACAACCACAGCAACTCAGGAGCAGTCACGGTGGCTGATATTCAAAATGGCTACAATTATGTCAAGCTGAAACCAAACGGCTATGGCAATTGTCCTTTTATCAGGATTTTTTTTTCCTGTGCTGTGAAACAGTTGATACCTTATTTATACATAGCTGCTTCATAATCATGTAATTTGCTTGCTTAATGTACGGCTTAAATGTTTGAGTCATTAACAATATAGGATTACAGTGATCAGTCTTTGCAAGACAGAGTAATATGTATGTGCTGTGTGTTTTTGGGTCTGCCTTCAGCTCTAACACTAATGATAACTTTCCCATCGGTTTCTATTCTATGTCTCCTTCGAAGGTCAGTGCTGAGTCCAGGAAAGTCTTTCTCTAAATATTGTTAATACTTTCAGTCAACACTGGTTGCAGGTGTTTCTAGTGATTCCCTTCATTTATAATTTGAGTGATTTTTTTCTCTTAAAAGTAGTAGCACAAAATGTAGATCTGTTATATAGTTTGGGAAGGAATGTTAAAACATACTAGCAAGCCTGAATCCTTTCCTTAGCCTCTAAGCTTAGCAGCTGTTGGTCTGAATGAATGGATATGCCACACAACTTAGTGATCTAATGTCACCTAGGCTTTTCCTGAGTGAGGGTGAATGGTGTCCTTTACTTCCTGGGTAGTAACACTCAGACCTTATGGCAAAGCACTTGAACCTCATCTACACATGTCTTGAAACCACCTTGCTGAACGAACACATCTTTCGTCCTTTGAACCGTGTTCTTTTTTAGGTTAGAGAGGTGGTCAAAAGTATTGGTGGCAAATTTATGAAAAACAATATAGCTGAAATAGATATATTAGTGTATATCACATGAAATGGATCAAATAAACATGCTTGTAATTATGAAAAAGGGATCCAGTACTCTTCAAACTTAAAATTCTTTATCAAAATCTAAGAGATGGTCCTAGGGAGCATCTCTCTCTCTCTCTCTCTCTCTCTCTCTCTCTCTCTCTCTCCCTCCCTCCCTCCCTCCCCCTCTCTCTCTCGTGCATGTTTCTGTCTCTGTCTGTCTCACTCTCATGTGTGTGTGTGTATGTATGTATGTATGTATGTATGTATGTATGTATGTATGTATGTGTATAAGTATAGGCCGGAAAAGGGTGTCAAATATCCTACTCTATGACTTCTGCCCATTCCTTTAAGGAAGGACCTCTCCCTGACTTCAGAGCCTACCTTTTCTCTACTAAGCTGGAAACCAATGGTCCTCGTGTCTCCATCCATCTCCAAGATAGGATCATGGAGCATGTACAGGACACCCTGGTAGTTACATGAGAGCCGTCTGCTCCTCATGACTGTCCACCAAACACGCTTAACTGCTGAAGCATTTCTCAAGCTCTGGACTCCAGTATTTTCTATGATCTAAAAATGCATCGCTAACCCAGTGACCATTATTTTACAAGCACAAAGGGACTACTTTGGAGAGAAAAAAACTCCTTGCTATTTTTGTGTTGATAAGTTTATTAGGTACAAATAACAATTTAGTTAGATATTCCTTTATTATTCTTTTTAAAAGGACTTGAGATCATCACTTTTCTCACTAAGAGTTTTCTTGAGAGAGCTGACTTGATTAATTCATCCAGATTTTTGAAACTTTCCTTCTCAAATAAGCTCTATGAAAAGAAATGGGCATATCTCTTTTCCTACTGCAACTTTGAGAATTTTTGGTGATTGAAATTATTAGTTAAAATTTAGAAGTATTATAGGTATAGACTTCCATTTTGAATCTGGCTTTGGGTGAAAGACAGGTCATGTGACCCATTTATAGCATTACTTTATGCTCTCTTTTCTGTTTCAAGACTTCCAAGGAATTAATTAAAAGTTGATAGGATTGCCCCTAAAGCCAATTATCCTTCGACTGGAATGCTGAGAACACATTATTGAGTTTTCAAATAAATTGAAAAAATTTCTGTCAGTGAGCGCATTATCTTAATTTATAAACATTAATACAAGAAAATATCTGATTTGTTTGGAATGATTACTGCACACTAAATTACCAATCTCTTCTTTTTCTGCCTGCTTAAGTGTCTACCAGAATACATTCTCAATCTTTAACCGGGAGCCATCATGCATAATCTTTCCGATATTGAACAGACTGTTCTAGCTGAGATGTTTCTGGAATTTAGAGGAATGGCATTTCACCAGATTTATATTGTATTTCAATTTCTCAGTTGATGAAGCCTTCTAACCTGTTTGTCTTTTCAATCTCACAGTATGGAGGAGTGATGGCTTCAGGGACTTTGCCCTCTCACCTTTAAATCCGTTTTCTTGTCACCGCAACATGACTATCCCATTTTAAATAAGCACATTTAATTTTGCTTCCTTCACATATGTGAACACACACACACACGTACAATATGAGACCTGTGAAAGTTACAGGCAAAGGCTGAAATTGCTTGTGTTATGAGATATTTTTTCCCATACTGTTAGAACAGAAAAGGAAAAAAGAAATAAAATTGTTTAAAATAGTAGCTTTTACTTTGCTATCTGCACCTGGCTTTTGCTTAAGTCACAGTTTAATCCTTCTGTTCAAACAATAAGGAGCTAACTTGAGGTGACAAGTGCGGAGTAACTTGTGGGGATCACCCAGAAAAGGATGTTTCTTTGCCAAAATATGAACCTATGAAATTTGATCCCAAAATCTCTCAGTATTCTCTCATGCTTCGGTTGATAAGCATACATACTCTGCTCACTTCGGAGCTCAGGGGTTTTGCATCTAAGCGTGGTCAGTATGTGTACAGGCAAATTCCTATACTAATGCACCTTCAAAGCATCCTTTTCTTCAGTTGTCACTGAAACCTTTTAGGGAGAAAGAATCTGAGCATGTTCATAAAAGTATTCCCGTCTGCATCTTCTACTATGCAAGTCAAGAGTGGCTAGAAGTGGCCCCATCTGCTATTTTAATCTCTCAAATGTATGTCCCACGCATGACCTTAAACCAAGCAACCCCAAGAATGTGCCTGCCATCTTTCGTTCTTTAACTATGACCTTGCATCAAGTGTATGCATGATCGCACCTCTTCTGTTGATGAGACAGTGTACCTATCGAAGTGTTTTCTTGTATGAGTACATGCAACCTCTTTGCCGGCAACCTCATGCTTTCTTTGTTAAGAGAAGGCACTGTTTTCTGTGCGTGCCTTACCAGCTCTATGTGGTTAATCCTCGTTTCCTTTACCTGTTGACTTTGCCCTCACAAACTCTTATGCTTTGTGTAACAAAGAAACGTATTTTAAAAGAATGATCTGATGCCCTATCTTTAAATGATTCATTTCCACTAATAACAATGATGCACAAAACTGAATCCTCTGAAATAAATGGCAAATATTTGGGCTTGAATATTATTGCAGAATCAATGACCGATTGGAGAAAGGAAAAATGAGAGTGTGTTCAGTTTTTAATGATTATTATTGTCTTTATTTGAGTTTTTAACTCATTTACAAACAAGGCTAGGCTATGTGACTATACTACAGCTCCAAGAGCTTAGAAAATAGTTCACAACTTGTGACTTAAATGTTGGTTTTAATAACATGGGTGAATACTTTTCTACTTAGCTATACATTTCACATGTTGTTCTCTTGTCTTTTCTTTCCTTTTTTGTGATGCTCGGGTTGATAAAAACCCAGGGCCTTTCCAGTGCTACCGAAGTTTTTCACAAGAAGACTACATCTTCTGTCCGCAGATACTCACCAATATGCAAGAATCAAAATAATAGGCACTTGTCAGTCAAAGTACCAAGGGCAACAGGGAAGGAAATCTCAACAAGGTCCTTTCTTTTTACCAGTCTTTCCATAATTACACACACACACACACACACACACACACACACACACACACACACTAACATTTGTGTATAATATATTAACATTCTATATGTTCAAACAGGATTTACCATTCTAATTCTTGTTTTCCTTGTCATTATGTTTTTAGTAACTGACAATGGTATTGGGAACATTTCTTTCTATTTGCACAAACTTTTCCATTAAGTTGAAAAATAAACTTACCTCAGAATATTAGGAAACACTTTATGATGATCTAAATAATGCAACCATAATTCCAATAAATTTGTAAATATTAAGCAACAGATGATTTATTTACACAAATACATTGTGGTATATTAAAGACTGGGCAAAATAAACGTAAAACCAAGAAGTATTACATAGCCTTCTAAACTGCCCCATCTTTAGAATCCCACACATACCTTTATTTTTCTAAAGAGTTGTGTGTGTCCATGTTTCTGACGTGGTTAGCACTTTCTTCTCTGAGCCACCTGAGAACTGTGCTCATTGTGTTCACTAATGAAAATGTCAAAGACCAAGCTTGAAAATGTTAAATAAAAATGATCCAATCAGTCCCCTACTGCTGTTCATTTTGCTGCTGACTAGATTCAAAGGCAGCGCTACTCCCTGTTGCTATTTCTTAGTTAAGACCCTAATTGTCAGTAAATATTATTAAACAGGTTTTAAGGTTGTCGACATGAAATAGATGCTCTTGACGATAATCAAACTAACAGTTCAAAAGCAGGATTAAAGCTATATAACCAGCAGAAACTTAAAACCACTTAGCCCAAAACACCACCCAAACACCAATGTCATCTTCAAATATTAATAAAATCTTTTCTAAGACTCATTCTTTAAAGAATATCCCTAGGCAAATCATCAGGAAAAATAAGCAAACTTGAAAAATAGTTTTTACTACAGAAAAATGTGGTTTATTTACACAATGGAAAAATATTTACCTATTAAAAACAAGGATATCATGAATTTCTCAGGCAAATGGATGAAACTAGAAAATATCATCCTAGATGAGGTAACCCAGACCCAAAAGGACATGTGTTATATGTACTCACTAATAAGTGGATATTAGCAAAAAAATACAGAATACCCATGATATACTCCACAGACCCTAAGAAGTTAAACAAGAACTAAGGCCCAAGTAAGGATGCTTAAATCCCACTTAGAAGAGAGAACAAAATAATCATGAGAGGCAGAGGGAGGGAAGAACCTGAATGGGATATGGGAGGGGGAAAGGATGAGGGGACAGGATCAAGTATAGGAAGAAACAGGAGAGAGGCCCAGAGGGCCAGGAGAATGAATGGAAATATGCAGCTGTGGGGGGAGGGGTGAGAACCTCTAGAAAATCCCAGAGACCTGGAAAAGGGGAGGCTCCCACGACTCAATGTGGGTAACCATAGTGGTAATGCCCAAAAGTGGGGATATGGAACCTCAAGAGACCACCTCTAGTACTCAGACAGGACCCTCAGTAGATTGATGGGGACATCAACTCACCTACAAAACTTTCAACCAGAAACTCTTCCTGTCTATTGGCTGGTCCAAGACCTGCACACCGCACCCCCCCACACACACACACATATAGCAGAGAGCTGTCTTGTCTGACCTCAGTGGGAGAGGATGTGCCTAATCCTGTAGAGACTACATGCCCCAAGATAAGGGGATACCCGGGAGGGGCATCCTCTCAGAGGAGAAGGGGAGATGAGGAGAGGGGAAAGAACTGTGTGAGGGGGAAGGGGAGTGGCACAACACTTGGGATGAAAATAAATACAATAATTAATTTTTAAAAACTCCTAAAAACTGTGAAAAATACTTTTTACAGTTATGAAGGAAGGAAAATAAGTAGTTCTTTAAAATATTTTTATAATTCAGAAAACTATATTCATAGACAATCACTTTTAAACTTGAGATTAAAATTTTTAACTTTTTAACCTAACATATATGCTGTAAATATTCTTATATCCTTATAAATTTTTAAGATATAGTGTCTATTTAACTCACCTGTGCACAGTGTAGGGAAATACAATGCTAACACAAGTTCATACCATATAGAGCTTCAGTATTTCAGATCTTACATTAATCTATTTGGTGAATTTTATGTAACTTTTTGTACCGAATGAGAGGTAGGGTTTGAGTTTCAATCTGGCACACAACTATTCAATTTTTTTTAAACTATTATTTATTGAAAAAGTCAGCTTCCCCACAATAAATTCTTTCGGAATCCTTGGGAGATATATTAAGACATTGGTAAGTGAATAGTTTTCTGAAAAGTATCCCAAAAGCATAGAAAAAAAAAAGGATAAATGGGATTATATCAAACTAAAAACCTACATAGCAAAATCAACACCAATGGCGTGTAAAAATGGGGGAGGGGTGCAAACCATTTGTTCAATAGAAGGTTAATATCATGGGTGTGTACAGAATTCAAAAAGAAAGAAACAGCCAGGGGTGATTGCACAGGCAATTGGGACATCATGGCAAAATAATTAAAAGTTGAAGCCAGTATAATAATTTGAATTAGAATGACCCTATTTGACAGAAACTCAAGGAGGGGCCATCTGGAGACCATTCTACCTTGGTATCCATCCCATGTGCAGTCACCAAAGGTAGACGCTGATATGGATGTCAGGAAGTACATGCTGACAGGAGCCTGATATAGCTGTCTCCTCAGAGGTCTACCAGAGTCTGACATATCCAGAGGTGGATGCTCACAGCTAACGATTGTTCTGATCAAGGGTTTCCCAATGGAGAAATTAGAAGACTGAAGGAGCTGAAAGGGTTGGTGGCCCCATGGGGAGAGCAACAATACCAACCAACCAGAGCTCCCAGGGTCTAAACCACCCGCCTAGGACCACATAGGGAGGGACCCATGACTCCAGTTGTATATGTAGGGAAGGTGGCCTTGTCAGGCTTAGGTGGGAGAGGAGATCCTTGGTCCCATGAAGGTTGAGCACCGAGTGGGGAGGAATTTGAGGGTGGGCAGGTGGGTGTGGGGTGTAAGTAGGGGCACACCTTCATAGAAGCAGGAGGAGAGGGGTGGGGTAAGGGGTTCCTGGGTGGTGGTGGGGATGGGGTAAGGGGATAAAATCTGAAATGTAAATATAATATCCAATAAAAAAAATTAAAAAATGGTAAACTATACATAAAGAAAAATTTCAAAAAAAAAGAATGACCCCATATATTTGGTTTTTGTTAATTTTTTTCTTTTTTTTTTATATTTTATTTGCATTTCAGATGCCATCCCCTTTACCCATTTCCCCTCCCTAGAGAAATCCCCTATCCCATGCACCCTTTTCCTTTTTGCTTGTATACATTTTTTTTAAATGTCAGTCAAAGGCTTTATAAGTTTGGTAATGCTCAATCAGAACTGTAACCCAATGCCCAACCTAGATAGATAAACTGTCTTTGACTGGTGGAGACACGTGAACATCTGCCTCCATGTCGCCCCTCTCTTTCTCTCTCTTTCTCTCTCTCATCACCTTGCTTCTCCTCTCCTTCATCTTCTCCATCTCTTCCTCTCGGTGCTCCCTCCCCCTTAGCTCCTCCTACATATCACCCTTCCTGTTAAAATAACACTTTTCTCTCAAAATACAATTAGAGCATAATTATTCCTATTTGTACCAGTGAGGTACAAGATAATCCTAGTACCCAGTCCATCATTTTGTCGACTAACCAGAACCTCTGTCGTCTCTCCTAACTAAAACACTTAGTTTTGAATCTGGCTGTTTTTCTTGGCTTTAGAATGAATGTGAGCTGAAAACCAACCACTCAGATCTTTTCTCTCAAAGTAAATAGTCAGGATTGGCTATGAGACTATAGGCCTTCAACCCCGTCAGAAATCCAGAATGACTGAGTTAACTGAAATTATGGGAAGCACTTAGCATAACTTCTAAAATTTTGCCAATTTATAGAGACCGCTGAACACCTGGACAGTCCCTATACTACCGAACGTTGGAGCATCAAATCTTCAGCCTTCTGGCCCAGACTCATCTTACAGACCTTAGTGATACAGAATTATTAAGGGCTCATTACTCTGTCTAGGCAGATATAATCAGTCGACTATTCTGCGAGTGTGTCCTTTTCTGGACAGTAATTTGTCTGTAGATGGAAAGAGGCAATTCTTGTCTAGTGGTTGTCTCCACACAACTGGAGTAACTCCAAGGATGCTCAATTTCTTCTTAGAACCCAAGACAGGAAGCTGTCAGGAGCAGACAGGTCTCTAATCAAAATGAACATTAATATAGAAATATTTGTGACGTCAATTCTATGGATTTCTAATGTTTTGAAATCCAACTATCCATGTAAGGTAACCTGGACTGTTGTCTGTTATCTCCTCTCAGCTATTTCTAAATAAAATATAGAAAACACCCTAACAATAAACTCAAAGTCATGAATTTGCTATAGTCCCTTAACTCACAGGCTAACCATGTCAAATTAGTTAAAAATAAAATTAAAGAACTGGGTCTAAACCTTGTATTCCTAAATGTGTTGCCCATGAGAGTATCAATATTCATTTCACTTTTATATCAATAAGAAGCTCATACCAATGAATACCTTAAATCTGAAATCCAAGTGAATTTTGTACCATTTAAGAAATTATAACTTTATCTTGATACTAATTATACAGATTTCTATCAATAGGTTTATAAAACACCACAAGGCTCATAGATTCACGCTCAGAAACTATAAGCAAACCCCTAGTTTAAATGCTTTCATTTAAAAGTTGTCTTGGTCGTGTTATCTCTTCACAGCAATAGGCAAGTAACTAAGATAGCCAGAGTGGGTTATACCAATATCAAATAAGAGCAAAGAAATAAATTGAAGGCTAAAACCTTTCAAATACGGGGAGATTATGTAAATGTAAATTCTCAAAAGAAGTATTACAAAAAGCTACCAAGGACATGTGAGATGTTCAATATCATTGGTTGATAAGAAATGAAAATCAAAACACTAATGAGCTACCATCTTTACTCTAGTTAAGTTGCCTATTATTTTAAAAATTCAACACAGCAAGTGCTGACAATGATGTAGGGAAAAATCAAATATTGTATGTGGTTTTGGAGAAAGTTTTATGAGGTGCTGAGAAGAAAGTATATTCTTTTGCTATCCCTTTGGGTAGAATGATCTGTAAATATCTGTTGGGTCCATTTGGTCTATGATGCTAGTTAGCTCCAGCATTTCTATGTTTGAATTTTATCTTTCTATTGGCAATAGTGGATTATTGTAGTCTCCCACTATCAGAATTTCAGGGTCAACATATAATTTCAGTTATAATAGTGTCTTTCTTTATGAACTCGGGTCCTCCTATGCTTGGTGCATAGTGTTAAAAGTTGTCATGTTCTCTTAGCAGATATGGCTTTTAATGAGTATGTAGTGGCCTTCCCTATCTATCTCTTTTGATTGGTTTTGAAGAATATTCTATCATACTAGCTTGCTTCTTAGGTCCATTTGCTTGGAATGCCTTTGTATTTTATCCTGAGGATGTCTATTTTTGATGCTAAGGTGGATTTCCAAGATGCAGCAGAAGGATGGATTTTGTTTTTCATTCAGTTAGTCTGTGTCCTTTCATAAAGGAATTGGGACCATTGATATTGAGAGGTATCACTGTGCAGTGTCTTTGAATTGCTGTCATTTTTTAATTGTGGGATGTGTGTGTGTGTGTGTGTGTGTGTGTGTGTGTGTGTGTGTGTGTGTGTGACAGAGAGAGAGAGAAAGAGAGAGAGAGAAAGAGAGAGAGAGAGAGGATGTACACATGCGCACATGTGTGTGGTGTGTGTTTCTGTGTTTCTTATTCCTCTTTTGATAGACTGGTCTAATATTATCTATTTCCTGTGTTTTCTTGGTGTGGTTAACCTCCTTAGCTTAGAGTTTTCCTTCTAGTGTCTTCTGTAGGGCCAGAGTTGTAAAAAGTTATTGTATGGTTTTCATTTTATCGTGGAATGTCATATTTTTCAACTATTTGGATTGAAAGTTTGGTTGAATAATAGTTTGATCTCTGTTCTCTTGCAGTTTGTATAACATCTGTCCAGGCCCTTCTGTCTTTTAGAGTCTCAACTGAGAATACAGGTATAATTCTAGTAGGTCTATGTTTGTATGATACTTGGTCTTTTCCCTTGTAATTTTTGATATTCCTTTATTGTTTTGTATGTTTAGTTTGGGATTATTGTGTTTCAAGAGCATTTCCTTTTCTGCTTCAGTCTATTTGGTATTCTGTACACGTCTTGTACTTTTATTGGTACCTTTTTTTTTTTAGGTTAGGGGGATTTTCTTCTATGATTTTGCTGAAAATATTTTCTGTGCCTTTGACCTGGGTTTCTTCTCCTTTCTCTATTCCTATTATTCTAAGATTTTGTCTTTTCAGAGTGTCCTAGATTTCCTGGATGTTTTGTGCCTGGAGGTTTTTTAATTTAACATTTCCTTCTACTGAGCTGTCTTTCTTTTATCGTGTCTTCAATGCCTAAGATTCTCTCTTCTATTGCTTATATTATGTTGTTGAGTTTTGCCTCTGAGGCTCCTGTTCAAGTTCCTAACTTTTTCATTTCCAGATTGCCCTCAAATTGGGTTTTATTTATTGATTCTATTTCTAATTTCAGGTCATTTCCTTCCATTATCTGTTTTCATAGATATTTTTAAAGAGAGAATCTTAGGAGTTGGAGAAAAAAAAGTTTGGATGGGAAAATGTGTGTGATCTACTGGAGAGATCTGTGGAGAGGGGGAAGCAGAGAGGAAGGCTATAGATTTAGGGGTGAGACACGAGAATTGAATTTTGAGGAGTGGAGGAAGAGGGAAAGACCTACAGTTGGTCTACCAGCCAGAGGGTGCTTTCAAATTTGAATTGGGGAGTGTAATTATTAGCATAAAAAGCAAAAGCCAAATAATAGCCATCAGCAGTAGAGAAAAGCAATGAAAAGTAAAATATAAAATTGAAATCTTGCAAGATGCCCCAAAAACAGTACAGGAGGATTGAAGCAACAAGATAGACATCCCGAGTGAGCTTCTCTGTATGCCTAAGCTTTCGATGGCTGACCTTTCCCTGCTATTGACATGTTTATACTATGGGATAAACAATAATGACCTCTGTTGTAAATGGTTTATCCTCTAGCTAGTTTCGAGAACACAAAGATTTCATCCTTGGGCTTTCCTTCATGTTAGGGAATTTGGGGCATGCCATTCCTCAAACGAGAGACCTTGAAGGGCACTGTGAGAGAGACATGTGTCAGTCTAGAACGGGAAGAGTGGCAGCCCAGCTTCCAGAGACAGTTCTTGGTGAGCTTCAATAGCATCTGACAACTACCATTCTGTACAGTGTACAGTGTAGCCAGGATATAAAGGCCTCAGATCAATTGTTATTTTGTTTGCTTTTTTTTATTGGATATTTTATTTAAATTTCAAATGTGATCCCCTTTCCCCATTTTCCCCCTCCCAGGAACCCCCTATTCCATCCCCCCTCCTCCTGCTTCTATGAGAATGTGCCCCCAACCATCCACCCACTCCCACCTCCCCACCCTCAAATTCCCCTACACTGGGGCATTCAGCCTTCATGGGACCAAGGACTTCCTCTCCACATATGCACGACAAGGCCATCCTCCCCTACATATACAACTGGAGCCATAGGTCCCTTCTTATATGTTCCAAAGCTGGTGGTTTAGACCCTGGGAGCTCTGGTTAGTTGGTATTGTTGCTCTCCCCATGGAGACTCAAACTCCTTTAGCTCCTTCAGTTTTCTCTCTAACTCCTCCTTTGGGGACCCCTTGATCAGTTCAATGGTTAGCTGTGAGCATATGCCTCTATATGTCAGGCTCTGGCAGACCTCAAAGGAAACAGCTATATCAGGCACACACCTGTAGTCCTAGCTACTTGTCTCAGGAGGCTGAGACAAAAGGATCACTTAAGTCCAGGAGTTCTGGGCTGTAGTATGCTATGCCAACCGGGTTTCCTCACTAAGGACGGCATCAATATGGTGACCTGCCGGGAGCGTAGGACCACCAGGTTGCCTAAGGAGGGGTGAATTGGCCTAGGATGAAAATGGAGCAGGTCAAAACTCCTGTACTGATCAGATCAGATGTTTATCTGTGTCCTGAAAGCTCAGAGGAGAAATTTAGTAGTAGTAAGAAGGAAATTCGTATGATTAAGTTTGCATTTCAGCCATAACCTGGAAGAGAACTTAGGCCAAGGAACTTAGAATGGAGACAGTGGACCATTGAGAAGTTGCAGGGGTGGCAAGGCTTGTTCAGAGAGGGATTTAAGATGCTGAATCCATATGGCTTGAGGAACAAATGCATTAGTGTAGACACTGAAACAAAGTGGGAATGATTGCCATTCCTTCAGCATGGGCCTCTGGAAAGGGAAGCCAGAGATGCAAAAGAAAGACCAGTCTCGGTGGGGGTTACACTGGGATTCAGCTTGGGCACAGTGACTTTGAAATGCTTATGAATCTGCACCTGGAGCCACACATCTGGAAGACAGATCTGAGATCCATCTTTGAGCGTGTGAGCAATGATTAAAGTCAGGAGGAGATGGAACACCTAAGAAATAAAAATTAACAAGATCACGGTATGAGTGGAGAAAAAGATCTTATGAAAGGAGCTGGGCAGAAGCAGCAGGCAAACAGAAGGCAAGGAAGCAAACTAAATAAGTATGGTTTTCACTTTATCCAGTTTGCTTCCCTTCCTCATTTCTCTATTATACTGATAGCATGCTATCTCAGTTAGCATCCTATCCTTTCTATTTTAGACCAAAGAGCCCAGGAAGATATAACCTACTTTTAGAGTGGATCCTCCCATCTCAATTAATCTAGGCAAGACATTCCCTCACAGCACACCCAGAGACTTGTCACCTTGGTCCTGTCAAAGTGGCAATGTTAACCATCACAGTAATTGTAGCATTCTGCCTTTCACCTCTGTAAGACTTGTCTTTAGTGGACACTGGACACCACAGACAGTACAGCAGGACCTCATGTGTTACGTTTGTTCCTATACGTAAACCCACCAACAGTACATTTTAGAAATCTGTACTCGTTACCACGAGTTGTGACTGTGACTTCTGCAGCTTGAGGTGTGACAGCAAGACTCAAATGACATTCATTTCTTTCTTCACAACTGCACCGGGAGATACTGTTCTCAGGAACTGAGCCATTGATTGCTTTTACTTCCCTCCAATGTAATCCTTTACCCTCTCTTTTAAAGGAAGCAATTTCTGGTTCCCTGGTTCATCCCAGTCAGCAGCGTCAAAGCTCCTCTACTTTGACAGTATTACTAAATAAAATGGAGGGTTTTTTTCCAGGCATTGTGAATAGAAAGTCACTCTAGGAACTGAAACAGCTACTAAATGACCCATGGACAGGTGGAGGATATGGAACGGGTTCCCTGGGTGAGGAAGGGGCTTGTGGCCTCCATGAAACTCAAGTAGTAACACAGGAGCGGCAATGTTATTCAGATCATGTGCAATTTAAACCTTGCACATCGTTTACCTCTGGAAATGACTACTTGATATTTTTGACAACAACTAATTGCTAGGATAATGAAAGCATGGGGGAATGAAACTGCTAAGAGAAAAACTAATATACCAAAGGAAAGTAGAGATCCAAAGAAAGGGACTCAGTGATGGAGAGGAGACCAAAGAGGGCAGGAAGAGACTAGATTCCATTTAGAGGACACTACTTCAGCTTTGGGGACAATAGTTCCTCCACTGATATACTAAAGAAAAACAAAGATTCATTTCCTTATTAATGGTCAGTCTACAAATATTCATGCCCAAAGACCCAATGACAAATATGGGAACAATAAAGGCTTCATTGAAAAAAATACCTGAGCAGATTAATAAGTAACACTTATACCTGAAATACCTATCAACGCTTTTAAAGTCTAGTTTCTTTCTTTCTTTTTTTTTGGTTTTTATTTTTTTCTTTTTATTGGATATTTTACTTAAAGTCTAGTTTCTAATAAAGCCGTGGTTGGGAGAGGCGAGCTGCTCCAGTTCAGCTGCTGTCATTGTAATACAATACAAACCACAATCACGCAGGGGAGAAAAGTGTTTAGTTTACCTTTTAGGACTCAGTCCATCCTCCTAGACAGCCAAGGAAGAAACTCAGATGGGAATCTGGGGACAGGAATTGAAGTGGAGACTGTAGAGGAATGTTGCTGGCTAGCTGGCTTCTCGTGGCCTGCTCAGCTGACATTTTTATACAGCCCAGGATGACCTTCCCAAGGATGGCGCCCAGGTCAGTGTCTCAAAAAACAATGGCATTGTGTTAGTAGAACAATACCTGAGGTTGTATGGTGACCCCATGCACACACACACACACACACACACACACACACACATACACACACACATACACACACACATACACATACACATACACATGCACACACACCCTTATATACAAACATACCAGACCATGCAACATGCACATGAAAAGAGAGAGAATGAATTCATATGCCTGTACTTCAGAAAATAGTGTAATTCCATAAGTGGATATGAATTTTAAAAGGAGCCAAGTTTATAGCACATTATGTACAGAATCACAGTGCTCAGGAGTACAGGCTTTAAAAAGTCCTTCAGGGTGCTTGGGGTAGACTTTTTATTGATTTGCTTTCTTAGTGAACTCTCAGCTTCTGATACAATCATAAAGAAAAACACAGAATTTTTTATGAATGCTCTATCCAGGGTCTTAAATACTCCTTTGTTCCAGACATGTACACTAGAGCCATGAATCCTCAGGGAAAATAACAAGACACCAGGCATCTTGTCAAGAACTCACAACAGGCTAGTTATTGCTCCCGTCCTGACATGTCACATCTTAGTTTATGTTTTAGGGAGTCCAGAAACAAAGCAACCCACGGAAAGCCTTTGTTCATTTTATCTCTTGAATCTTCTGTGTGGATATGTGCATGCACGCCAGCCCCATAGAAGCACACAAGTACCTCACATGGCAGAACAAAGGGGAATGCACTTCTACTGTTACGATTCATCTGTGTCAGGAGTACAATCAAAATTTACCGAAGCATTTTCAAGGTTTTGTCAATTAGGATTCTGTAGTCCCCCCCCCCCACCCCCCCGGAATGTATTTGTTTCTTCCTTGACATCTTTGGAGTGTTTTCAAATGAAGGGTGTTGTGATTGTGGTGGAAGATAGCAACTTTCTTCTATTTCAGACTTATTTATCTCTCTCAGAGCCTTTTCTAGGCTATCGTCCAAAATAGCCTCTAACCACCTAAGCTGTTCAATGAAGTGTATCAGAAAGCAATCCTTGAAATAGCTCCGAAATATGTTCTCTTCTCTCATTTGAACATGGTCGCATGCCAATCAAGAGCAAAGCAATTAAAATCCTGCCAAGATCAGAAGTATGTGCCTGGCCGCCGCTTTTGCCAGTCTATCAAAACATTTCCTCGCAGCTTTTGTTAAAGCCCCAGTGACCTACTCTCCAGCAATATCCAGAAATCTCTCCGTGATCTTTACAGTTCTTCATTTGTTTTCAAATATAGGTCAACAAGTTTGTTGCTTTGAAATACATGCTGTCAGTTTCAAGTCTCCCCTCTGCCTTCCATCTCACTGGTTGTTTTTTTTTTTTCCCCAACCTTTTTAAAGCACCTGCCTTAACAACAACATTAAATCTTCAGTGCTGGATGTGCATGTGTCTTAGTTTCATATTTTCATTAAGATTACAGTGTTTCAAGCTGTGTTGTGTATGCTTAGTTCCTGTGCTCATCAGTCTTTCACTCGTGGTCCCATTCTGCTAATAAGATAATCCGTTAGCAGATTTTTCTGGTGCAATCCACTGAATCTCAGCACACTTGGCAATCAGCTTCCTTGAGTTAATCAGCAAATACATTGCTGTGGGAGGTAGGCAGTCCCTTTCTGGATTATTCAGCCGTCTCATCAATAATCGAAAGGACCAGCTAAGCAATTTGCCCTGCTCTCCCCTAAGCCTTCGGCTACCCCCTCCCCGCCCTGCTGAGTGCAATTGACAGGCGACTTGCTCATATGGTTCTGCTCAAGAATCTTGAAATTTCAGGTCGCCCAGAGCACAGTTCAGTGACAGAATGTCAAGATACAAACCAAAAAAAAAAAAAAAAAAAAAAAAAGTCCCAGGAACTGCCAAAGTGTCTGTGACTGTGAAGAGATGGAGAGAATGGCTGAAACTGATAGAAAGCACAGGAGCCTGAAGCCAGTCAGCTGAAAACAGGTAACTGAAGCAAACCTATGTTTTTGGTTAAATTATATGAATGCCTGAATCCCTGCCTTCATTTCCTGTAGAGTAAAAATGCTATAAGGTAAACAGTGCTTGACTCTGAGATATTACCGGGACTCACAAACTCTACAGTCCTTGCAATGAAAACATTAGTTTAACCTTCTCTCTCAGAATTGCTAATGTAGCTGTAATCCTTACCCCTCCACTTCCTAGCCATCTATTTGTCTAAAATACAGCTTCCTTACCTCGTGGAGCGAATCGTACCTGACAGGGCCCAATGTCTTTAATCCTTCAAACCTTTCATCAGATGGGCTACATATTATTTTGCATTAAGAAAATGGACTAAAAGATGTCAACTCTTTTGAAGATGAAGCATTTTTCTCAATTCAGTTGAAGTCTCCGTGTCTGACAGTGTCTGTCTTTTGACTATCTGTTCTCATGTACATAGACAAAACTCAACTTTATTCGTTCTTTCCCCCTCCTGCCTGATCTGAATTTCTACCCTGAGTTTCTACTGCTTCCTCCTTGAAATTTCCAAACAGTTATATATATTTCACTGTGACGTTCACTGTGAAGAGTGACATTTATTGAACAGGTCAAGGCACACTATAAAATATTTTTTCTCTACCTATTAGGACATATTTTCATTTCAAGTGTAAATACTATGGTCTGCAGAAAATGGAAGCAAATATCACTATAGAGGAAATTCTGATCTTGTTTTTAATGTCTTTACTTTTCTCTGCAGATATAACCTCCCTTACATGAGTACCAAATCCTAGTATTTTATTATTTTTCTACTTGTCCCTCGGATGTTTTCTTCCTACTACAGGGTCAATACTTTAAAAACTATATTTCTCCAGAGCCAGCTCCTTTGTCAAATCCATCTTGAACTCATGACACTAGAATTTCTCCTCGGCTGCTGTCATTTCTTTTTGATAGCAAAAGCAGTTATGTGTCATGGCATCAATGACCCTTTCATGTCCACTGGCTTCTCTGCAAACATCAAGATGCCTCAATAAACAAGTGCTGACTCTCTCAATGCCACAGGAGTTTTAGAGAAATGTGCACACCGTGTTAAATACTAGCTGATAACTCACGCACTAGATCATTCTCAGTAAGCATTTTGTGGTCAGATCGTGTTGTGCTACGTTCCATCAAGGCTTCTAAATCTTACCTTCCTAATCATAAATTTTTTAATATTACATACTCTAGGAGCAGCAGTTTTCTTAGTGTGATGTATGTCTCTTTGATTCCAGGATACCAGAGGTAGAGGCAGTAATGGGGTAAAGCTACTCTGAGCTACATACATACCCTGTCTCAAACAAACAAAAAGTAGCAATAACATTAGGGTGTACCATATTACTGCTAGTATAAATTTTAGATTAAACTTCTAGAATGAAATATATTCTAAAATCTGATGATTGATAATTTATCTTTAACTCAATAATACATAGAACATAAGAACTTGATAAGTTCCCTGTATAATACCTGAAATTAAGCATAAAGGCTTTGTGAAAATTATGCTGATGATATCCAATGCTATATTTTACTAATTCATTACATGCCTGGCATGCATCTATGTTATCTAAAATAAAAATTTCTATGTAGCCCTACTTAAAAGTAGAGAGCAAACTACTTTTAATCATGGCACTCTAATGATCAAAATCTGTGGGTTGTTATGTTACTGCCTCTAGGTCACCCATACCTTGTATCTACGTTGTCCATTTGCTTGCTGGGATCTGTCCAAGTGCCTACTTAACGTCAAGACAGAGTTCATGACCAATTCATTGTACAATAAACAGAGGGTGAAGCGCCCACCATAATCTGCTTTACAGATGATTTTGTTGAGTTGGTTCTGTCTTGTGTTGCTATGGTTTTGTTTCTGGGATGGGGCCTCATGCAATTCAGGCTAGTTGCTAAGGGTGGCCCTGAACTCGTAAACCTCCTGTCTCTGCCTCTGGGACAGCCGAGATGATAGGCATGCTTTGCAATGCCCGACCACATGCTGTTTGCTAAGGAAGTAATATGTGAACTGAGATCTGAATGGCAGGGAGAGCAATGTGTGGGGCTTCGAAGACGATGATAATAACCACAGGAAACATCAGGTAGAAAGGCTCTAGGCAAGAAAGAGCATTCTGAAGAGAAGACAGAGAGCAAGTACAGGTAAGAATAAAACCCTCAGGGGGTCTTACAGAATACATAAGCTCTTACAGGAAACGGGCAGGGTTTAAGGAGAAAACACTATCCAAAGGCTGGCTAGAAGAGAGAAAAAGATAACAGTTTACCAATATCAATCAAAACTATGGGGTGTGTATGTGAGAGAGAGAGAGAGAGAGAGAGAGAGAGAGAGAGAGAGAGAGAGAGAGAAAGAGAGAGAGAGATTCAATTATAATAAAAATAATGTAATAGTACACATTCTGCTCGTGTCTAGGTATGTATAACTCAGTTATATCACTTATTTAATGAAGTATCTTAGCTTTATATTTCTACCTATGGCTAGCTCATCATAACTAGTCTGATGAATTAACACATGAACGGTTTCCTGCATGTCATTCAGTATCCTGTTTGTTTTCCACCCAAATTGTTGCCACATTCTATCTATCTATCTATCTATCTATCTATCTATCTATCTATATATATATCCCTCTCTTTTTCTTTCTTCCTTCCCTTCTTCCTCCTCTTTTTCTTTCCCTTTGTTTTATTTTTGTTTTTTTTTTTGTGGGGTTTTTTGTTGTTTTTTTTTTCAAGAAAGGTTTTCTCTGAGTAACATATATGCTGTCCTGGACCTTGCTCTGCAGGACAGGATAGCCCAAAACTCACAAATATCCAACTGCCTCTGCCTCCCAAATGCTGGCATTAAAGGTGTGCACCACCATCATGCTCACCTTTTTCTTAGACACAGTAGAAATATACGGTGTCATTCAGTTTATCTATTTATAAATGGAATGGTACCTTATGCTTCATCTGTACTAATATAATGCAAAAATCATGT
>JANHMN010000011.1:53820977-53831109 GCA_030674055.1 Rhabdomys pumilio | reverse complement strand
AGAGAGAGAGAGAGAGAGAGAGAGAGAGAGAGAAAGAGAGAGAGAGATTCAATTATAATAAAAATAATGTAATAGTACACATTCTGCTCGTGTCTAGGTATGTATAACTCAGTTATATCACTTATTTAATGAAGTATCTTAGCTTTATATTTCTACCTATGGCTAGCTCATCATAACTAGTCTGATGAATTAACACATGAACGGTTTCCTGCATGTCATTCAGTATCCTGTTTGTTTTCCACCCAAATTGTTGCCACATTCTATCTATCTATCTATCTATCTATCTATCTATCTATCTATATATATATCCCTCTCTTTTTCTTTCTTCCTTCCCTTCTTCCTCCTCTTTTTCTTTCCCTTTGTTTTATTTTTGTTTTTTTTTTGTGGGGTTTTTTGTTGTTTTTTTTTTCAAGAAAGGTTTTCTCTGAGTAACATATATGCTGTCCTGGACCTTGCTCTGCAGGACAGGATAGCCCAAAACTCACAAATATCCAACTGCCTCTGCCTCCCAAATGCTGGCATTAAAGGTGTGCACCACCATCATGCTCACCTTTTTCTTAGACACAGTAGAAATATACGGTGTCATTCAGTTTATCTATTTATAAATGGAATGGTACCTTATGCTTCATCTGTACTAATATAATGCAAAAATCATGTTTAAATCTTATTTATAAATGTGACATTCTTAAATCCAGGTATCAAACAAATATTTTTATCAGTTCTAATGTTCTATGTGTTACTGAGTTAAAGGTAAATATAGATCATTATAATTTTACAGAATATATTTTGACTGGCAGTTTAGTCTAAAAAATTATACTAACAGTGTAATTTTATATGATATATATTTGGATATATACATATATATATATATATATATATATATATATATATATATGTCAGTATAGTTTTTTTATATGATATATATTTGGGTTTCATAAAGGCTAACCTCAAGCTACGTAGTCAGAGATTACTTTGAAGTTCTGGTCCTCCTGCCTTTTGGTCCTGAGTCCTGGAATTACTGGTGTATGCCCCAACATCCAGATGATGTGGTACTGGTGATTGAACCCATGGCTTCATGCATGCTAAGCAAACACTTTATGAACTGTGCTATCTCCCAGCCCCATATTTATATATCTTCTGATCTAGCACTTTCTACCTAGATTTACTATCACGTTTATAAATAAAATTCACACGTTATTTATTGCATTACATTACCAATAGATAAATGGGATGGTACCTTACACTTCATCTGTATTTAAGAAAGAAAGTGCAGTAGCAGCTTGGGCTGAGAGATATACAGGATAGTGAATGACATGAGGATGAATGTTCATGTTAATACATCAAGCCAGCTACCAAGAGATAGCCATGGATGGAAATACAAAATATAGATTATTTTGCCAAATGAATGATAAAATCGGAGTATAATGTACATAGAGAGGAATAGAATATCTACCACTACATTAATTTTTTTATTATAATTGAATCACAGAGACAACTTGAGAGATTCAACGCTTAGCCTTTTCAAGCATAGCCAATGTCAGCATCATTGTACGTAGCACATGGGGATTCGGTGCATTCTTTCAAGCTCACTGTCTATAGCCAGTGTTATGTGACACTGAATTGGTGTAACTGTTGCTTTTGCGTATTTAAGCTCTTAGAAGAATGTTTGCTTTCCCACAATATGCTAAAACATCCTCTGAGGTTGATTTTTAGATACAATTTTTCATCCCGATCCTGGCTCAATTCTACTCACCAAGGCATGGAGCGACAGAATGGACAGAATTTGAAATGCTCAGAATGAGCACCGATGCAGATACAGGCACAGAAAGAACCAAGAAGAAAATGAGTCAGTGTGGTCTGAATTAGTCTAATCTTTTCTGGAATGCTTCAAAATCAAACAGCATATTTCAATTTTTCCCTCTTACACCCAATAGGATTTATTAAAACTCCTAAGAAGTCAGCGAAACTCGTGTTGTAGATTACTTATTTTAACAACACCAAGTAAGAATTCTCATTTATTTTGAAGTCCATGTCTTGCTACCTCCTGGCATACTTGAAGTTTTGTATCATGAGACCTTCTTCCATGGACCTCATGCTCATGTCGGTGGGTTTGGCAAGAATGCAAGGCTAGTTTTAACCCAGGCTGTCTCTCATTTCATTTTTTGCTGTCACTTCAATAGCATGATGCAGGGTTTCCCCCTGAGATAAATGTCTTGCTTGCTTGCAGGCTGCTGTCATGTAAAGCTGCACAAATCTAATACTTGCAAAGCTGTAACGTCTAATGTCTGTGTGCAAACATCCTCATAGACCTACCTATATTTCCCTGTTGGAACCGAAGATGAGAGACCAATGTGAATCTATAGATGAACCAGCTGTGCTATCCAGTTGCTCTGACACAGATAGCTGGTGTCTTATATCTGCATTCAGGAGACAGGGAAAGGTTGCTTTGGATTCATATGAGTTAAGGTAAAAATTCAGACTCATCAAGTTCCTGCTACTCTGTCAATCTGTATTTGTGAGAACAATTTCTCCCTTTTCATTTTTCTCTCAGGCTGGTCCTCTTCTCCCTATTTTATTGTTTTATCCAATCTTCTTCAGCCACTCTGAAGGTCCAGGTGCCTCTGGGGTCTGCACATGGTCCCATATTTCATTTTTCATATTCTCCTAAGGACATTCATATTTCATGTATTTCATATTCTCCTAAGGACAATATGTTCTTCATCCATTATCTTTGCCAGTTAATTTTAACTTCATTAATTTTAAAGCATAGATTGCCCCCCAAATGCATCTCTTTCCTTAACTTTGGGCTTTTCCTTCCTACTCTTTAATAGATAGTTTTATTGTAATATACTGTAGATCCATAAACCTTAATTTTATTTAATATAATAATCATAGACTGTGAGGTTTTTTCTGTGCATTGTTGTTCTGCCTGCATGTATGCCTGTGTGCTGGCGTCAGATCCTTTAGAACTGTAATTACAGTTACCAACTGTCATATGGGTGCTAGAAATTGAACTCAGGTCCTTTGGAAGAGTAGCCAGTGCTCTTAACTGTTGAGTCATCTTTTCAATCCCTAGACTGGTGTTAAATGTGAAATATTGCAATGATTTTTCAGCCTCTGTGACAATTTGAGCCACAATTCAGCTAAGTATCTCCACCTTGTATTTCCTTTTACGGCCCGTTCTCTCTGCGTCCTGGTGTATAAGTTTGTGAGCTCTCCTCCTCACCATTGCCTATCTGTTTTTTTCTCATCCCAAGCCTTTACCGTGTTGTCTCTTTCAACACAAATCTAAACATAGTGCTCTTGCAGATAGATAACTCAGCTCCTGCAATGGCAACCCAAATATACCAATCACGCACCTGCTGCTGCGACATTTCAATTTCATCACAAAACACTGCAGTACCATCAGAGTACCAGCAAGTACACACACAGGTCATGCATAGTTGACTCCACATGCACACACACCCTGGTCCTACACAATGTGCTCTCATGCCTTGAGATGACCATCTTGCCTTGTTCACTTGAGTCCTCCCTCCTCCTGCCTTGGAGGTCTATAGATGGCGAACCAGTTATTATTATTCTACTCCCTCCTGACCTCTGTACTTTCTTCCTTGTGATACTATAGTATCGCATGATCCTATGGTTTCATGGTTACCTTTTCACTTCTTTGCTACCATTCCTCTTGTCCTCAAATATTCTTACTACAGCCCATAGAACAGTCTACAAAACACAACTCAATAATGAAAGAAAAATCAAAGAAACAACCCACATTTCCATAATCTATTTTCAAATGGTTCATGTGCTAATTTGTATCACAGTACCCCTCTTCCTATAGTTACTATCAGTCCTCTAAGTGTCTACTCATTATCCTATGGACACTGCGTTGTACCTTGAAGCAAGATACATAAGTATTCTTTCATTTCTCAAGGCCTCCTTTGACACACATATGTAAATATATATATATATATTTTCCAATTCCATTCATACCTATTCCTCTTATCCTCTAAAAATCTATTTACATTATCACATATGTGGAGTACATAGTTTCTACTCAATAGTTGCCTTCTCGCTGCGAGTCCAGTTACTATTGGTGCCTTCAAGTTCTGTATAGACAATGTTATCCAAAGCTGTACATGTGGGGATTGCTGACCCCCCTCATGCCATCTGCTGTCATAGCCACAACGTGTTTCATTTTTTTTTTTCACATGTCACAGTGTGGTCTGAAATCCATCAGCCCCATCGCAGGCTGACTAAGCCTTACTGGGCCCTTCCAGCCCTTATTTCATAATCATGGCCTGCCTCATTTTTATAATGTTATCATGTATAATCTTTTTGATCTCAGATTTAAAACATCTGCTCTTTCTGTTTTAACCTACACCCTATGAATATTAAAACTACTCTCTTACTACATCCTTAATTCCTTTTCTTTTTACGTTGAAAGGTACTCACCCAAGTTGAGTCATTACATGTCACATTTGCTGAAATTACTGCTCAATTTCACAGCTCTGAAGCCTGGGGTGGCTCCGTTATTTGAAGGAAAATCCACAGAGGTTATCCCATTGCAAATGTCTCCCCTTCACCCAGGTATACCCAGGTACACTGACTGCAAAGCTACCTGGTGATCCTGCCTTTGCCTTTAACTCTTTCAGAAACTGCCTAATGACAAATAGGAACATTTCTATCCACATTTTTCATTCTATGCCTTATTCCTGAAGGCAAACATGCCTCCTCTTTCCACCTACTCCCTCCATGCCGCCCTCCACATAGTGATACATTCGACCTTCATCACCCGGCTTCCAGATTCTGAGAACACTTCCCTCAATGTATAGCACAAAGGTGCTGGGCCTCTTTCCTTGCTGTGACTTGTTTTTTCTGTTCTTGCTTCCTTCCTCAGACATCCACAAGCTACTCAACATTTCATCACATTGCCATCTTCATCTCAGACTGAAACCTGGTTCATTTTTTTTTTTTTTTTTTTTTTTGGTAAAAGAATAACACAGACTTTCTTGATAACAATACTTTTTAACCTCCTATTTACAGTCTAGTACCAACTGTTGAGCCTGTATTTCTTTTCTGTTCCAATGTATTGATTTCTCCCAATTGCCAAACTGAAAGTACATTTTTAATTAATTTTTTATTAGATATTTTATTTACATTTCAGATATTATCCCCTTGCCCATTCCCCACCCACCCACCCAGGAACCCCCTATCCCATCCCCCCTCCTCCTGCTTCTATGAGAATGTGCCCCCACCCACCCACTCCCACCTCCTGACCCTCGAATTTCCCCATACTGGGGCATCCAGCCTTCACAAGACCAAGGATCTCCTCTTCTACCTATGCCCAACAAGGCCATCCTCCCCTACATATACAGCTGGAACCATGGGTTCCTTCTTATGTGCTCCCAGGCTGGTGGTTTAGAACCTAGGAGTTCTGGTTGGCTGGTATTGTTGCTCTCTCCATGAGACTGCAAACCCTTTCAGCTCCTACAGTCTTCTCTCTCACACCTCTATTGGGAACCCTGTGATCAGTTGAGTGGTTAGCTGTGAGCATCCACCTCTGTATATGTCAGGCTCTGGCAGACATCTAAGGAGACATTCTATCAGGTACCTGTCAGCATGCACTTCCTGGCATTCACATCTGTCCTCTTTGGTGACTGCACATGGGATGGATACCCAGGTGGAGCAGTCTCCGAACAGTCCTTCTTCACTTTCTGTCCCACACTTTGTCTCCATATTTGCTCCTATGAGTACTTTGTTACTCCTTCTAAGAAGTACCAAAGCACCCACACTTCGGCCTTCCTTCTTCATGAGCTTCATGTTTTCTGTGAGTTGTATCTTGGGTATAACAGCTGTGGGAAAAATACGGCTGGGGAAGTTAGGCCCGGCTGCTCATTAACTAAAAACCTCTCCATGGTTCCTCACGGCACGCAGCCCCAACACACGAGGAAGTCGTTGGGTTTCCAAAACCTGTTTATTGGCATGGCAGATGGTGGATGGATCTGGATGCACACCCCCAAAACCCAGGCCAGGCCTGAGTTAAATAGGGAGGGGAAAAGGGGGGAGGGGCTGGGGAGGAATGCTTAGTCAGCTCCACCCTCTGGCCTTCAGGTACCTCATTAGTATGCAAATCTCTCTAGGGCCTGGGGGCCTGTTTATCACGCCCACCACCTGTGTATGTGACTGAAGGGTAAAGATGGAATGGAGTTTAGACCTCATGTCAGGCCCAACAGTGAGTGAAAGAACATTTTAAATCAAGGTCTGAGTGTTCTATCTGCATGTACACCTGCATGCCAGAAGAAGGCATCAGAACTCATTACAGATGGTTGTGAGTCACCATGTGGTTGCTGGGAATTGAACTCAGGACCTCTGGAAGAGCAGCCTATGCTCTTAACTGCTGAGCCATCTGAGGCAGATGTTCACGTGTCTCCACCAGGCAAAGATAGTTTATATATCTAGGTTGGGTATTGGGTTACTTCTGATTGAGCATTACCATACTTATAAAGCCTTTGATTAACATTAAAAAAATTGTATAAAAGCAAAAAGGAAAAGGGGGCATGGGATAGGAGTTTTCTAGGGAGGGGAAAGGGGGAAAGGGGATGGCATCTGAAATGTAAATAAAATATCCAATAAAAAAAATAAAATAAAAAATCAAAGTCTACGCTCCTTTTATTTGGTTTGATATTACCAAACAGTGCTTCATGATCACTGCTTCCTCTTTGTAAGAACAGAGGACTCTCCTAATTAACTGATATTCTCTCTCTCTCCTTCCCCTCCCCTCCCCTCCCTCTCTCCTTTCTTCGTAAACTTAAATGTCATGATACTCAAAAGGTCTTTAGCTCTAGCCCACTGAATTTTGCTCATGCTCCTGGTAGTATTCACCCCAGAAGTCCTTCCATGTGCCTAGTGCAACTCATATGCCACAGTCCTAGGATAGTCCAACTTTTCTCTTAGCATTACATTCAAACCAAATCTATTGATTTTTTCCAAGCTAAACATTTGTATGCACACATGCACACACATACACACACAGATGCACACACACAGAGACATACACACACTATATACATAGGTGTGTGTGTGTGTAATACATATATATTTGTGCCTGGGAGGTAGAATATGGTAATGAAAAAGTCAAAATGAGATCCACTTGGGGATCTGCTAGACAAGCCATACGTGTGTGTGTGTGTGTGTGTGTGTGTGTGTGTGTGTGTGTGTGTGTTTATAAATATCTTAAATAGATATTGCAAAAGTGGATGTTGCAAAAATAACTCATTTTGTTATATTTATTATAATATGTAAAATATATACATATACATATAATATTAAATTACATATACACACATGGCAAATCTGTCTATGTGCATATATATACATACATATATATGTACATAAATACACACACACACACATATATATATACACATATACATATACATATACATACACATACACATACACATACACATACACATACATATACATATACATCATATACATATACAGCGTATACATATATATACACTTACATATTTAAGGCCCACAATACAACATGAAGTGTGCTGCTAATTAAGCTTGTGTTATTAACAAATGGATTTCTTCTGGCCTTCCAGGAAGTTACAGTATTTTAAATTGAACTCATCACCCTTTTTCATAAATCTGTTACTCCATAAAATTTTCTTTTCTTAAACACAAAATTTCTTTCCTTTCTTATTTTCCTCTTCCACTGCCATTCATCAAAAACACCTGCCATATCATCATGATTTCTCAACCTTTTATTCATGACTCCTGGCACTCTGGATCTGCCCAGAACCACTGTAATCTATCAGCTTTATAATTCAGCTCTTTGCCTTGTAACCTATAAATTCAGAGGCTAATTTACTGGCAGATGGCATACCGAAACACTACGCTTAAAGTTGCAATATTCATTTGTTCAAAAAACTTTTATTACTCACTTTGGACCAAGGAATGAATGTCAATCTAGCCTGACATTTAAAGTCCTTGAAAATTTAACCCTGCTCAACTTTTCAAATTTGTCTCTGCACTTTGAATACTGATGTATAATACTATAATATGACATCTACCTAAATGGCTATCAGATCCCCATGTGTGCCATATTGGATCTCGATTTGACTTTTTCATTACCGTGTTTTACCACCCAGGTGCCAACTCATTCAGAAAGTTCCCCAACACTAGATTTTCCTACTGTGGGTTCCCAAAATTCTGTTTCCCTCTGCCTATATTTACACACAAATCTACCACATTATGTGGATTTCTGTATATGTCTCTATGATAGGAGGCTAGGATCTGTATTTAATTCATCTTTAACTTCATAAAACTTCTAGTATTTAACACATATTACTTAATGAATTTTAATTAAGAAAATCGGTAAACATCATTTATCTGTCATGGTCTTGAGTTTGATATGGTATTTCCTTGAATACCTGGACTATGATCCACTCATCTTCCTACTCTTTTTGTTAACGTAGTGCTTGATTGTTGTGGATACATTGACAGTCATGCTGTGAAGACCATAATCAGTCTTGAACAATAATGCATAGATATATGGAGGGGGAGGTAGCTTTGAAAGAAAATCTTAAGAAAGAAGGAAAGAAAAGGAGAGAGAGAGAAAGAAAGAGAGAGAGAGAGAGAGAGAGAGAGAGAGAGAGAGAGAGAGAGAGAATTGTTAACCCATGTCCCAATCTGATGGGGGACCAATTGGTACTCGAAAGGCGATGTGTATCTGAGGGCCTAACAGAAGATATCTCTGTGACTGCTCAATTTTGTTGTAAACTTAAATCTGTAAGAATTAATGCCTTTAAAAAAATGAAAAGGCAAAAAAGCCCAATTTCTCAGACTGTGTGAAAAAGTGCCTATATAAAACACTACTATATCTTCCATAAAAATAAAACTGATGAAGCTGAGAGATACTTCAGCAGTCATCCGCACATACTGTTCTTGCAGAAGACCAAAGGTCTGTTCCCAACATCCATATCAGGTAGCTCAAGACAGGCTATAGCTCCATCTCCAGAGAAGCTGGTGCCCCTGGCTGTGTGGGCACTCTCACTCACAGGTACAAATCCGAACACAAACATATACACACATACTTTTTAAAAGCTGTATTATAAACATGTTCCTAGGAGGTCTTTTTTTAGATATAACGCTGCTAGCTATATACTTCGTTTCCTTTGGGACATCCATGACAGGGTCCACTGCTCCTAAACCAAACCTGTTCTCTGTCACTGTTGTCAGCACATAGGCATCCACCATGACAAACAGCCATGAAGTTAAAGACAGAATTTGCACTGACCTTGATAAAAAACGCACTGTGCTGATGGTAGATTCTTACAAGCTGATTGCTGGGGGAAAACTTCAGTGCCCATAGCTTCAGTGATTCTAAAACCCAGACGTGTGTTATTAGCTGCCACCACAGTGACAAACATAATAGCCATGTTCTCATTCTCATCTTTGACTTTTGAAGACGGTAAGTAGTGACGGTCAGGGCTCTGTGTCTGCTGATCGAACATTTTCTTTTAATCTAGGATGTATTGGATAAAAGCAAAAGGAAGCATTTTATTGTTTTTTAGGTTTTTTTTTTTTTTGAACAAACACTAGTTGATACATGGGAACACAGAAGCACCGAGTGTAGAAAAGGCACCACAGTATGTGTCCTAAATGGAATCAGCCACAGAAACAAGTTGTAAGATGTGATAAAATCTAGTGCTTATTGGAAAGCTGACTTGGGAATTGAAGGAACTAGATTTCAAAGCAGAATCTACCATTACCCTGCTCTGCTCATGTGGAACAAATCCATTTTTACTGTAAGCCTTACCTTCCCCCCCCCCCCCAGCCCCTTGAACACGAAGGAAAGGGACAATGCCTTCCCCAAGATGATTTAAATCTCATGTTTCCTAAGTTATAATAAAATCTCAGAAACAAGAGACTGGAGAGTATAGCAGGTACGTACACTTACTGCTCTTCCAGATGACCCAAGTTTGATTCCTAGGACTCACATCTGATAACTCACAACTACCTGTTATTCTAGCTCCAGACCCAACACCTTCTTCTGTTCCTCCTGGAAACACACTCACACACACACACACACACACACACACACACACACACACACACACAC
>JANHMN010000011.1:53808196-53819105 GCA_030674055.1 Rhabdomys pumilio | reverse complement strand
TCCCTTTTCCTTTTTGCCTTTATACAATTTTTTTAAATGTTAATCAAAAACTTTATAAGTTTGGTAATGCTCAATCAGAAGTGTAACCCAATACCCAACCTAGATATATCAACTATCTTTGACTGGTGAGGACACGTGAACATCTGCCTCCACGTCCCCCTCTCTCTTTATTTCTCTTTCTCTCTCTCATCAACTAGCTTCTCCTCTCCTTCTTCTCCTCCTCTCCTTACTCCTTGTCTTCCTCTCACCTTAGCTCCTCCTACGTATCACCCATCCTGCTAAAAATAAAACTTTTCTCTCAAAACACTATTAGAGCATAATTATTCCTATGTGTATCAGTGAGGTACAAGATAGTCCTAATACCCAGTCCGTCATTTTGTTGACTAACCAGAACCTCTGTCATCTCTCTTAACTAAAACACTTAGTTCTGAACCTGCCTGCTTTTCTTGGCTTTAGAATGAATGTCAGCTGAAAACCATCCACTCAAATCTTTTCTCTCAAAATAAATAGCCAGGATTGGCTGTGAGTCTATAGGTCTTCAATGCTGTCAGAAATCCAGAATGACTGAGTTAACTGAAATTATGGGAAGCACAAAGCATAGCTACTAAAACTTAGCCAATTTATAGAGACCACTGAATACCTCTACATCCCTATACTACAAAATGTTGGAGCATCTGATCCTCAGTCTTCTGGCCCAGTATCATCTGACAGACCTTAGTGATGCAGAATTATTAAGGGCTGATTAATATGTCTAGGCAGATACAATCAATCGACTATTCTGCAAGTGTGTCCTTTTCTGGACAATAATTTGTCTGTAGATGAAAAGAGGCAATTCTTGCCTAGTGGTTGTCTCACCATAACTGGAGTAACTACAAAGATGCTCAATTTCTTATTAGAATTCAAGACAGGAATCTGTCAGGAGCAGACAGATCTCTAATCAAAATGAACATTACTGCAGGAATGTTTGTAACGTCAATTCTGTGGACTTCTGACGTTTTGAAAACCAACTATCCATGTAAGGTAATCTGGACTGTTGTCTGTTAACTCCTCTCAGGTATTTCTAAATAAAATATGGAAAACACCCTAGCAATAAACTCCAAGCTATGAATTTGCTATAGGCCCTTAACTCACAGGCTAACCATCTCAAATTAGTTAAGAAAGTTAAAGAAGGACTGGATCTAAGCCTTGTATTCCTAAATGTATTATACAGGCACAATGCCTATGAAAGTAACACTATTCATCTCACTTTTATATCAATAAAAAGCTTGTACCCATGGAAACCTTAAATTTGAAATCAAAGTAAATTTTGTACCATTTAAGAAATTATAACTTCATCTTGATAACAATTATACAGAATTCTACCACTAGGTTATGGCTATGAAATAAATCCTAGCTAATCCTATCTGTTCCAACAGAACCACTACTTTTCCCTAGAAAGACAGCCCAATATTAACCACCTTAGTCCCCAAGCCCAGGACATAGGGGTGCTGACTCTTCTTTAACTTCTTCAAGCTCATTACAGGCATTGAGATATTAGAAGAGGGGCGGGAGGAAGGGTAAATTGATAAGCCTTTGATGTCTGTGACTTCACTGCATCCAGATGGACTTCCAGGACATCAGAGATTTGAGCAGGTCTGCTTAGCTTGCCTGCTGAGTAGATACACCAAGGCTGTGTACTCTGCAATATACAATTCTCAAAACAAATTTTAGTATCAAGATAATTTTTTTTAATTTTTTAAAATTTTTTTATTGGGTGATATATTTACATTTCAGATTTTATTCCCTTACCCCACTTCCTCCCACCACCCAGAAACATCCTATTCCATCGCCCCTCCTCATGCTTCTATGAGGCTGTGCCCCCACCTACCCTCCTCCCCCACAACCCCCTCCCCACCCTCACATTACCCCCACACTCTGTGTTCAATTTTCATGGGACCGAGAATCTCCTCTCCCACCTATGCCCTACAAGGCCATCCTCCCCTACATATACAGCTGGAGTCATGGGTCCCTCCCTATGTGCTCCCAGGCTGGTGGTTTAGACACTGGGGAGCTCTGGTTGGTTGGTATTGTTGCTCTCCTCATAGGGTCACAAACCCTTTCTGCTCCTTCAGTCTTCTCTCTAACTTCTCCATTGGGAAACCATTGATCATATCAGTGGTTAACTGTGGCCATCGTCCTCTGAATGTGTCAGTCTCTGGCAGACCTGTAAGGGGACAGCTATATCATGTTCTTGACAGCATGCACTTCCAGCCATCCACATTAATGTCTAGCTTAGGTGACTGTACATGGGATGGGTACCCAGGTGGAATGGTCTCTAGATGGCCCCTCCTTCAGTTTCTGTCCCATGTTTTGTTTCCATATTTGCTCCCTTGAGTATTTTTGTTACTCGTTCTAAGTAGAAATGAGGCATCCCTACTTGGTCTTCCTTCTACATGAGCTTCATGTGGTCTGTGAGTTGAGTCTTCGCTACTCCAAGCTTTTGGGCTAACAACAGCTTATCAGTGAGTAAATACCATGTGTGTTCTTTTGTGATTGGGTTAACTCACTCAGGATGATAATTTCCAGTTCCAGCTATTTACCTAAAAATTTCTCGAATTCATTAATTTTAATAGCTGAGTAATACTCCATTGTGTAAATGTACCACATTTTTTTGTATCTATTCCTCTGTTGAGGGACATCTTGGTTCTTTCCAGCTTCTAGCTATTATAAATAAGGCTGCTATGTACATATTGGAGCAGATGCCCTTGTTATATGTTGAAGCATCTTCTGGGTATATGCCCAGGAGTGGTATAGCTGGATCCTCAGGTAATGCTATGTCCAGTTTTCTGAAGAACCGCCAGACTGATTTCCAGAGTGGTTGTACCAGCTTGCAATCCCACCAACAATGGAGGAGTGTTCCTCTTTCTCCGCATCCTCGCCAGCATCTAACATTGCTTGAGTTTTTGATCTTAGCCATTCTGACTGGTGTGAGGTGGTATCTCAGGGTTGTTTTGATTTGCATTTCCCTGATGACTAAGGATGTTGAGCATTTCTTAAGGTGCTTCTCAGCCATTCGAGTTTCCTCTGTTGAGAATTCTTTGTTTAGCTCTGTACCCCATTTTTAATAGGGTTATTTGGTTGTCTGGAGTATAATTTCTTGAGTTCTTTGTATATCTTGGATATTAGCCCTATATCAGATGTGAGATTGGTTAAGATCTTTTCCCAATCTTTTAGTTGCCATTTTGTCTTATTCACAATGTCCTTTGCCTTACAGAAGCTTTGCAATTTTATGAGGTCCTATTTGTCAAATCTTGATCTTAGAGCATAAGCGATTGGTGTTCTGTTCAGAAACTTTTCCCCTGTGCCTAGGCATTCAAGAGTCTTCCCCACTTTCTCTTCTATTAGTTTCAGTGTATCTGGTTTTAAGTGAAGGTCTTTTATCCACTTGGTTTTGAGTTTTGTACAAGGAGACAAGAATGTATTGATTTGCATCCTTCTACATGTTGACCTCCAGTTGAACCAGCACCATTTTCTGAAAATGCTGTCCTTTTTCCACTGAATGATTTTAGCTCCTTTGTCAAAGATCAAGTGACCATAGGTGTGTGGGTTCATTTCTGGATCTTCAATTCTATTCCATTGATCTTCCTGCCAGTCTCTGTACCAATACCATGCAGTTTTTATCACTACTGCTCTGTAGTACAGTTTGAGGTCAGGGATGGTGATTACCCAGAATTTCTTTTATTGTTGAGAACAGTTCTCGCTATCCTGGGTTTTTTATTGTTCCAAATATATTTGCAAATTGCTCTTTCTATCTCTATGAAGAATTGATTTGGAATTTTGTTGGGGATTGCATTGAATCTATAGATTGCTTTTGGCAAGATGGCCATTTTTACTAAATTAATCCTACCAATCCAGGAGCATGGGAGATCCTTCCATCTTCTGAGGTCTTCTTCTATTTCTTTCTTCAGAGACTTGAAGTTCTTGTCATACAGATCTTTCACTTGCTTCGTTAGGTTCACTCCAAAATATTTTATATTGTTTGTGACTATTGTGAAGGGTGTCATTTCCCTAATTTCCTTCTCAGCCTGTTTATCTTTTGAGTAGAGGAAGACTACTGATTTGTTTGAGTTGATTTTATATCCAGCCACTTTACTGAAGTTGTTTATCAGGTTTAGGAGTTCTCTGATGGAAATTTTAGGGTCACTTAAATATACTATCATATCATCTGCAAATAGAAAAAATTTGACTTCTTCCTTTCCTATTTGTATCTCTTTGACTTCCTTTTGTTGTCTAATCGCTCTAGCTAGGACTTCCAGTACTATACTGAATAGGTAGGGTGAGAGTGGACAGCCTTGTCTAGTCCCTGATCTTAGTGGGATTGCTTCAAGTTTCTCTCCATTTAGTTTGATGTTGGCTACTGGCTTGCTGTATATTTCTTTTACTATGTTTAGGTATGAACCTTGAATTCCTGATCTTCCCAAGACTTTTAACATGAAAGGATGTTGGATTTCGTCAAATGCTTTCTCAGCATCTAGTGAGATGGATTCGGTTTGCAAGAATTTTATTGAGTATTTTTGCATCAATATTCATAAGAGAGATTTGTCTGTAGTTCTCTTTCTTTGTTGGGTCTTTTTGAGGCTTAGGTATGAGAGTAAATGTAGCTTCATAGAATGAATTGGGTATGGTTCCTTCTGTTTCTATTCTGTGGAATAGTTTGAAGAGAATTGGTATTAGGTCTTCCTGGAAGGGCTGATAGAATTCTGCACTAAAACCATCTGGCTCCAGACTTTTTTTGGTGGGGAGATTTTTAATGACTGCTTCTATTTCTTTAGGGATTACCGGGCTGTTTAGATGGTTTATCTGCTCCTCATTTAACTTAGTTACCTGGTATCTATCTAGAAAAGTGTCCACTTCATCCAAATTTTCCAATTTTGTTGAGTATAGGCATTTGTAGTAGGATCTGACAATTTTTTTAATTTCCTCTGTTTCTGTTGTTCTGTCTCCCTTTTCACTTCTGATTTTATTAATTTGATTTTTAATTTTTATTAAAATAATTTTAAAGTGTCTCTGCACCCTTTGGTTAGTCTGGCTAAGGGTTTGTCTATCTTGTTGATTTTCTCAAAGAACCAGCTCCTGGTTTTGTTGATATTTTGTATAGTTCTTTCTGTTTCAACTTAGTTGATTTCAGCCCTGAGTTTGATTATTTCCTGCCGTCTACTCCTCTTGGGTATATTAGCTTCTTTTTGTTCTAACGCTTTCAAGTGTGCTGTCAAGTTGTTAGTGTATGCTCTTTCAAGTTTCTTTTTGTGGGCACTTAGAGCTATGAGTTTTCCTCTTAGTACTGCTTTCATGGAGTCTCACAAGTTTTGATATGATGTGTCCTCATTTTCATTAAATTCTAAAAAGTCTTTAATTTCTTTCTTTATTTCTTCCTTGACCAAGTTATCATTGAGTAGAGCATTGTTCAGTCTCCACATGTATGTGGGATTTCTGTTGTTTTTGTCCATATCAAAGACGAGTCTTAGTCCATGGTGATCTGATAGGGTACAAGGGATTATTTCAATCTTTTTGTATCTGTTGAGGCCTGTTTTATGACTGATTATATGGTCTATTTTGGAGAAGGTACCATGAGGTGCTGAGAAAAAAGTATATTCTTTTGTTTTAGGATGAAATGTTCTATAGATGTCAGTTAAGTCCAATTGGTTCATAACTTCTGTTAGTTTCAGTGTGTCTCGGTTTAGTTTCTGTTTCTATGATCTGTCCATAGCTGAGAGTGGGGTGTTGAAATCTCCCACTATTATTGTGTGAATGTAATGTATGCTTTAAGCTTTAGTAAAGTTTCTTTTATGTATGTGGGTGCCCTTGCATTTGGGGCATAGATGTTCAGAATTGCGAGTTCCTCTTGGTACATTTTTCCTTTGATGAATATGAAGTGTCCTTCTTTATCTTTTTTGACTACTTTTGGTTGAAAAACGATTTTATTTGATATTAGAATCGCTACTCTAGCTTGTTTCTTGGGACCATTTGCTTGGAAGACTCTTTTCCATCCTTTTATTCTGAGGTAGTGTCTGTCTTTTTCACAGAGGTATGTTTCCTGTATGCAGCAAAATGTTGGGTCCTGTTTATGTATCCAGTCTGATAGTCTATGTCTTTTTATTGGAGAATTGAATCCACTGATAATAAGAGATATTAAGGAAAAATGAATGTTGGTTCCTGTTATTTTTGTTATTGGATGTGGAGTTATGCTTGTATAGCTACCTTCTTTTAGAGTTGTTGGAAGATTACTTTTTTGTTTTTTCTAGGTTGTAGTTTCCCTCCTTGTGTTGGAGTTTTCCACCTATTATCCTTTGAAGTGCTGGATTTGTGGTAAGATATTGTGTAAATTTGGATTTGTCATGGAATATTTTGGTTTCCCCATCAATAGTGATTGAGAGTTTTGCTGGGTATAGTAGTCTGGGCTGGCATTTGTGTTCTCTTAGGGCCTGTATGATATCAGTCCAGGATCTTCTGGCTTTTATAGTCTCTGGTGAGAAGTCTCGTGTAATTCTTATAGGTCTGCCTTTATATGATACTTTACCTTTTTCCTCTCACTGCTTTTAATATTTTTTCTTTGTTTTGTACATTTGATGTTTTGATTATTATGTGGCCGGAGGTATTTCTTTTCTGATCTAAACTATTTGGAGTTCTGTAGGCTTCTTGTATATTTATGGACATCTCTTTCTTTAGGTTAGGTCTGCAGTCCTTGATGCTACAGTCACTGGCAGCATGGTGGATTGTGGCCTTCCACAAGGTTTCTAGCTATAGTATGGGCTATGGATATAAACATGGCTTCAGGTGACAGCAGAGACCGTGGACCTCCCCATGGATTTCAGTGGTAATATGGGAGGGCCCACAGCTGGGTCACAAACTCCAACATTGACCCCAGCAGCAACTTTGACCACGGACATCAACAGCAGCAGCCTAGGCCACACATATCAACATGATCTCCAGTGGCAACACAGCCCACGAACATCAACATGGGCTCAGACAGCATCACAGACCACAAACATCCACACAGGGTCCACGGACATCCACATGGCCACTGGCCACAGCAGAAAAACCAACACACCAACACCAAAACCAAAACACCAATATGGCCCTTGGCCATGGTCCACATATAGTAACTTGGTCTCAAGCAGCAGCACTGGCCACACACATCATCATAGCATTCAGGAGTTACAATGGTCACAGATATCAACAAGGCCTTCGGTGGTAATGAAGACAAAGGACATCAACATGGCCTTTATTGAAAGTATAGTCTCTGACCAAAGCACAGACCATGAATATCGAACATCAACATGGATTCAAGTGACAGCACAGACCACAGACATTCCCGTGGCCTTCAGTGGTAACATGGACCGTGGACATCAACACAGTCTTAAGCAGTGGCATGGTAACACACATTAACCTTGCACTCAATAGCAGCATTGACTACAGACATCAACCTCACCACCAGTGGCAGCTCAGCCCATGGACATCAACATGCATTCAGGCAGCAGCTGGATCATAAAGTCATCCCCTTGGTCTAAAGTGGCAACATTGGCTATGGACATCCACACAGCAACCTACCCACCCCCTGCAGCCAAAGCCATACCACAGAGACCAGCATGACCACAGAACACAGACATCAACCTGACTTCAGGTAGTATCACAGGATACACACATCAACATGGCTTCCGACAGCAATACAGACCACTGCCAGTATCATGACCTGCCACAGCACAAGCTATGGGCATGAACGTGGATTGAGGTGGCTGCATAAACTCCAGACATCCCTGTGACCTTCAATGGTAAGAGACATCAACATGGCCTCCATCAGGAGCACAGGCCACAGACATCTACGTGGTCTTTGACTGCAGCAACAGCACAGATCATGAACACCAACATGGTCCCTGGCAGCAACACAGACTATGGACATCAACAGACTCAGCTGCAGCAGGACCAAGGATCCTAACATGCCCTCTAGTGGCAGCACAGACCACAGACATGGACCTCAGGCATTAACACAGCCTGGAGCAGCAGCAGGGACCATGGATGCCAGCACATCCCCTGGTTATAGTATGAATTATGAATACCAATATGGACTCTGAAGCCAGCACAGACCATGGAGGTCTTTTAATCTCACACTATATCTTATATTTGAGTTTTAATATAAACGTTGGTGTCTAATTAACATCTGTTCAGAAATTCAGTCTAGTTTTGGAAACCTTGACCTCCAGTGTGACTATAGTATTATCTTAGAACGTGTGCTTGCTAAGTGATCAATGATCAAGTGATAGCCACATCACAGGTACCCAGCCTCTGTCACAGTTCTACAAGGTAGAGTGCTTGCATTAAGTCCTATTCAGCCTAACAATGACTGACCAGATTATTTTAAGCAGGCTTTTGTATTCTTTGGACTGCTACCCAATCACTGTTATGGATAATTGGCATGAAAACCAACTGAAAATATTAGTTCTCGGGCCAGAAATTAAAATGCTTGCTGACTATTTTGCTTAATTAATAAATCCAAAGTTCTGTTACACACTGATCAAAACTGTCCAGCAACTAAAACCATTACATGACTTCTGTAAAGATTTTAACTAACAAGAGAGACTAGGTAGGGGAAAGTTATGGGTGTATTTTTCTTTTATTTCTTTACCTATCTATATTTAATGATATTTTAAAAATAAGGCCAACATGTAAATGGCATTATACACAGGAAATACATTTTTTGTGTGATACCATCTACAAATCAGATATTATTTAAGGTCCTAGTTGTGTCACCACTGATCCTTTTGGGGCAAGCTTCATAATTTGCCAATTGAAGTCAATAAGCTATGAGTGTCAATGTCACACACACACACACACACACACACACACACACACACACGTCTGCTCTTACAATTTTGTGGCTGTGCATGAGCTTTTCTGAGATGATTAATGAATCATGTGACCAGAAGGGATAAGCACAGGAAAGAATTTGCAAGACTGAAGACTAACAATAATATGGACATGAAAATTTTAGGGATGAAGTCAACTTCTGATTGGCAGAACCATGCTCATTATGGAAATTTCAAAATTGAATGATGATCCAAAAAGTCGGCTTGAAATGAAAGATCATGATTTAATCATTAGATCCCTCACGTTGGAGACTGAAGGCATGTTCTGAGGTGAAATCACCTGTGAGTCAGAGGCTCAATGTTCATATCCCTACAACCTTTTCCTATCTCATGCCTAAGCCCCCTGTACAGTCTCATGGCCTGGGCAATTTTCTCTGGCATTAAGGTTGTATAGATGGTTTTCCCACGAGGTTTGGAAACTCTAAAGGACCACTCAAGTCCTTTGATTCTATACAAGCTCTTCATGAGCATCCAATTAACTCACATAAAGAAACCCTAAAAAAATTATCAAAGATCGTTTCTAAACATCCTTTGACTTTCTTCTTGGTTAGTCCTTGGACAGCACAGAAAACACAATTTGTATTCATCCATAAGGCACACTACATGGCAAATAGCATCTGGTTTCAAATGTCACAAACCTTTGTTATAAAATGAGAAATGCTGAAATGCAAAAGAGGAGCCATTGTAAATGAGAAAGTTTTTTTTATTTATTTTATTTTTTTAAAAGTGTCAATGTCTATCGCATCTCCACAGAATGTCTCTGACCAGGCAACCTTGTGTAACCTCAATAGAAGACAGTAATTAAAACTCGACCCACAGAGCACCCAGAAACATCCCCCCATGTAAAAATGTAAAAAACTTTTCAAACTAAAATTAAAACTATATCCTACATACAGTCCTCTATTAAGAAATACGTCTTCTCTGTGGTCTGGGATAAAATGTGGCGTCATTGCCAGCAGACAACCCAGCTAGATAGCAGGGAAACATAGCCACTGGCAGAGCCCACCAGACATAAAACACAGTTGTAGAGAACTGGAAGTTCTTTGCTTGTGACAGGTATGTCATGAGAGCTGAGGCTGAGCATGTAAAGCAGATGAGAAAATGCCCTTGGGTATTAAAGCTTCAAGGCAGATGGAATTAAGACAGAGTTAATTTTTTTAAAAAATGAAGTGCAAAAATAAGACCACCCCAAAGAATCATCCATCCAAAGGCTAAACAACAAGATGAAAATCAGATGCAAAATGTTGTGAAAATAAGAGAAAACTCTCCAGGATATTGAAAGAGAGTCAGGTCCAGCTAGTGCAGAGCAGTTGCTTAAATAAAGTAAACAGAGAGACAGAGAAGAGTTTTATGTTAAGACTACACTGTGCTCTGGAAATACATAACACTCTTGAACTCTAAATCTTTCATTTTTATTAGCACTAAAGTCAAAGGAATATAGAAACTCTCTCCACTCATATGGATTCTATAAGCATTTGAGTAAGTTTATCCCCAAGAAAGGGAGAAGATATTCACCCTGAAAAATGAGTCGTCCAGCTGCTCTCTGAAGGGTTACTGGTTTAATAGCAGTGTTCTCATTGAGGCTATATATTCCTCACTTGCTAATGCAGTGATAGCTTTGAAAATATTTTATTTGTGCCATCTGTTCAGCAGTCCATGGTGACAAGAAAAAAAATGAATATCAATAGGATGAGTTAAGCACAAAGCCTAGAACGTCCGCTTTTAAAAAGCATGCAAGATTCTTTGTATGATATTTTTTATATTTGGGTGTTAAGATATCTTCTTCTATAGAATAATTGTACTAAGAAATAGTACTTGTTAATATAGTCCTCTGTGTTCAAAACAAAACTTGATAGTCTCGTATTAATTTTTAACTCTGAGACACATAAACACACACACAGAGAGAGAGAGAGAGAAAGAGAGAGACAGAGAGAGAGACAGAGAGAGACAGAGAGAGACGAAACAGAGAGAGACAGAGGGAGACAGGGAGGGAGAGAGGGAGGAAGGGA
>JANHMN010000011.1:53758079-53808186 GCA_030674055.1 Rhabdomys pumilio | reverse complement strand
GAGAGGGAGGAAGGGAGGGAGAGAGAGACAGAGAGAGACAGAGGGAGGGAAGGAGGGAGAGGGAGAAAGGGAGGGAGGGAGGAGGAAGAGAGAGAGAGAGAGAGAGAGAGAGAGAGAGAGAGAGAGATTAGCATGCATCTGAGACAATCCAGACACCATTTCAAAAAATAAAAAAAGCTCAACATTTGGAATTTGAATAATTCATGTAAAGTTGCTACTAGTGTTTTAAAGAACAGCTGGCAGTCACCTCAAGTCAGAAACAGTGGTCTAAAGTGGGTTCTTAAAAACCAAGAGAAACATCCTCACCAATCTTCACATGACACCACAGTGTGTGTTGAGAGCAGGGCTGTATAAGCAATAGATTTAATTAGCACACTGTGAAAGATTCTCAGTTATTGATGACCTTCTACCATGACTATCAAGTTTGTTTTGCTCTAATACTCCTGCGTTATAAGCTCATCAATAACTGATTGAAAAAATGGTATGTAGAAATCACTGGAACATTACCAACTAGACTGACTAAGATATAGATCTTAGTCAGTCTAGTTGGTAAGCAGCAAGATCTTTGTATACTACTTTTGACATAAAATGCATAGCTACACTGATCATGGTCTTTTGGTAAACGTTATTTCGGTACTGCTTAGATTGGTCTTTCATTTTAAATAATCTTGAGCTATAATGGGTTGAGAGTTAAAAGACAGATATCAAAGCACATTAAATATATTTTCTGATACAATAGAATTTATTTTCAATTATACAAATTAATAAGTAAATGACATTAATGTAAGTAGTTTATGTTAATAATGTCTAAAGATGTGAGAAGAAAAAGAAAATAAATCATTTCCTTACCTACATATAAATACACACACACACGTATATATGTATATATTAATATATACATATTTGTAATGTTTCAGGATTTTATAATATGCAAGTTAAAAATCATATTTTAAAATGTACTTCTTGAAAACGTCTAGTGGTAGAAAGTGAAGAAGTATTTAAAGCTTTAGTGAAGGTATTTCCAAGGGATTTAGGAAACAGAACCAGTGTTCCCAAACTTCTAAGTCTGGAACAATGTGAACATGGAATGTTTGAACAATAAATACCACTGTATGGACTCTAGTCCTTAAAATTAAAAAATAACAACCCTCTCTTGAATATATAATAGAAGGTAAAAAAATATTGGAGGAAAAAAGGAAAGAAAAAAGTTTCACTATTAAGTATTGTTTATTAAAAAGATCTAGAACACATGATACAAAGTCAGTATCCAAAAACAGTGTTAACAGCTAGTGATAATTTCAAATGCATGAGTTAGAGTCACTGATTAATTAAAAAAATAAGAAACAAATATTCATATAGCATCAAATACCTAGTCACAAATTATATCACGTGATAATGATAATGGAAGATACAGCTGTTTGCTGAAATCTAGAAGACACCACCTTTATGAAGAGATCAGCACTGTAAATAACACTATAATGATGACATGTCATCACGTACCACTGAGATATAAGGCAGTCAGAAGTATTAAACATGATTCCCATAGTTTTATTGCCAAAGGCACATAATCGAGGTAGGGCATAATCGAGGTAGGTACATAATCGAGGTAGGTACAGCTATAATCTCAGCCTCCAGGAGGCTGAGGCAGAAAGATCACAAGATGATGTCCAACCTGGATTACAGAGTGAGGGCTGTCTCTAAAAGAACACATGAAACAATGAAACACCAGCAGAGTGGAACCCATAGCATAAGTTCTATCAAACAAACAAGAACCGAGGAACAATAATAAGTATTCTAACTAAAAATGCTTCACAGACATGGTGACTAAGAAAATGATACGAATGGGCTTGCCCAGACGCAATCTCTCTATATTTGTGACTACATTATAGTTACAGAAGATACTGAAATTTGTATGATAAAGTACAGAGAAGTATGATTTCCTTTTACTTTTTGTTAGTCAATTGAAAGTAAAATAATTTATAAAAAGAATTTACAAAAAGTTCTATTAACTTTTCATAAGTAAATTTTAAAGAAGCCTACTACAAAAGTTCCTGGGCCAATAATAAAGTAAAGCTATTGAGAGCAATTAAGGAAGGGGTTTATCATGTACAGCCAGAACTTTGCCTCTGCTCCCTGTCCACACAACTGAGGCTGCTTCATCCTTCTTAGATTCCACCAAGGGTGCATCTTCAGAACAAAACTGGTTTTATTCTATTTATTTAGTTTGGAAGACTCACTCTTTTTTTTTTTAAATAATTAAACAAATAATTTATTTTCCAGATAAGATATTATATTGAAAGTTTCCCATACAATATATTTTGAAGTTTTTCCCCCGTCTCCCAATTCCTTTCTGTTCCTCCCTACCTCCCTACCTACCCAGCATTAATTTTTTTCTCTCTCTCTGCTTTCTTTTTTAAATTTTGGGGTTTTTTTATTATTTTATTTATTTACATTTCAAGCATTGTTCCCCTTCCTGGTTCTTCCCTCCACTAACCCAGGACCCCCTCCAGCTCTCCTTTATCTTTCTCTAACAGGGTGCTCCCCTACCCTCCCACCTACTCCCATCTCACTCCTCTACTATCTCCCTTCTCTGGGGCATCAAGCTTCCACAGGACCAAGTGCAGGAAGACTCACTCTTACTGTGTTTATTTATGTGTATGTGAGTGTCAGTGGAGTGAATGGTATGTGTATGTCGGTGTCCATGGAACCCAAAGAATGTCATGGGATCCTCTAGAGCTGGAGCTATAAGAGGTAGTGAGGGACTCACCATGGGTGCTGGCAACAGAGTTCAGGTCCTATTGAAACCGAGCAAGTGCTCTTAACTGCTGAGACATATCTCCATCGCTACAAAACTGAACTAGACAAGAAACTCTTGGAAGCCATAACCAGCCTAGTGTAGCAAGAAAGTGGACTGTTAATGAAGTTCAAACTATGTGCCTCGTATTTATTAGAAGGCTCCTGTCTTATTCCACTAAACCCCATTGTTCTTAGTACTTCGATTCTTTAAGCACTATAGTGATAACCTTGTCCTGCACTGCCACCTATTTCTTAATGACGGATTCCCAGATGCTGAATACTTGCCAGAGTGCCTGGGTAGACATCACCCTCCTAATGTCCTCATTACTTCAAACTGGCTGCCCTTCTAAACCATTCCCTTGTACTTACTCTGTTTTTCTTGTCTGCCTTTTATAATCTGTAGGAGTTTGCCATCACAGACTTTCTGTAGTTGCAATCATCCTCCTAGCTCTTGGTTTGTGACTCCGTGTGGGGTCACGTTGGCTACACAGAGTACTTGGTCAAACTGCAGTGCTAGAGACACTGATTTCATGTTTGTGCCACGGTTCTGTTCATATGCTAATTCTAATGGTTCCTTATAACTCAAACCTGCAACTCTCACAAAAATGTGAAAATCACCGTGACTATGTATGTAAAGAGATTCTGACAGGTATCAGATGCGTGAGTTAGAATGATTGATTGAGGTGAGTATTAACAGCCTAAAAATAAGATGAGAAACAAATATTCAGATAGCGTCATAGTACCTCCTCACAAATTAAATCACATAATAATGGAAGATATGGTGGTTATACCTTTTGACAATACTTCCCATGTCTTCACCATACAAGAATGAACTGATGCTACTCTCAGAGGATTAGGGACCAGAGATAGATGACTCTGTTGCAGAATAAGAGCTGGTGATAGCCCCTCACTTCTTTATCAATGGAAGATCAATTTCACAGATGGAAATTTTACTCAAGGCTGATTAGGTTTGAATATTTGTAAATAACCAGAAGAATCATCAATCTACTATAATTTTAACTTTTTCTTAACTGTACACCTTATGGTGCATATAATCTAAATGTGACCTTATGAGACATCTAACAAACTGTCTGCTACCTGTAACTTAAAAGGACTTATTTTTCTCTAATATACAAAGCAAACAGAATCCATCATTCACAATGCACAGAATGTATTACTTAGTGATAGTTTAGATACCTTAGAAGCATAAATTATCCTAGAAGTAATCTAGAAGTTAGAAAACTGTGATACTTCTCCTTGCACATGTCATATGAATGGTGAGAAGCTTTATGCTTAGTTGGAGTTTATTTTTCTTCTTTATTTGCAGAGGCATTTTTAAAGCCGTGACTTACATTTTGTGTAGAAGTAAATAAGTGGTCGGTAGTATTAAAGGGAATTTAACCTACAATGCTGTGTTATTCAGTTCAGTAGATAGCAGCTGCAAAATATATATTTAACTTGAATCTTCAATGAATTCATTCGATTACGCACAAGCTACATTTTGCATACCCAACAACTACATGTAACTAGCAGTAATCATATGGCCAGGATATTTCTATGATAGGAAAGGCGGACTTTGGGGATTTTATAATGGTAATGTGCAAAGAATTTCTGAGTGATGTCACAAAGAATTGGTTAACTCTCAAGAGGATTCATCATATCACAGTGAGAAACAGGGCAGGTCATTGAATGCTAAATGCACATTTTTCCTTAATAAAAATATTCATGACTTTATGAATTGAATTGTGCTAAATTTCTATATACTATCAGATATTACTGTGAAATGGTTTTCTCTGCTGTGATATTGGCCTGTGAAATGATTTTCTCTGCCGTGATACTAGTCGATGTGTATTCTTTGCTTGTAGTTTTAAACATCTAATTCCAATTTTCTCTGGATTCATTAGCAGCCCACAGTACCTTGAAAATATAAGATGCCTATCTTACAAAGACAATGTAACATATAATGCCTCATTTAGAAAAATGTACCCAGATACTCCTCCATACAAATATATGTGGGCCAATTTTCAAATCTTTTCAAGTGTTAAATCCCATATACTATTGAATTAGATCAGTCCTATAAGTAGTAGCTCTAATGATAGTAATATTCAGTCTGCTGACTTCAATCTGGAGAAAGTCTGTGTCACACATATCATTTAAATGTTAAACACACTGAAGGAAAAAAAAGAAACGCAATTAAAATAGATGTAAATACAAGTATAAAATTAGGGGTATATGGAAGCTACCGTTGCACTGGAAAAAATATTTTGCAGTCTTTGTTAACATTTCTTAAGTTACATAAGGCCAAGAGCCTCGTGAGCTCAGAAACTCAGAGGTAAGTGACATTTTGGGCACGTCCTATGTGAATCTCATAGTCTTCTAAGAAGAATGCAGATAAGTACCCAGATGATAATCAGTGTAGATGATTAGATGGTCAAATATTTCAAAATCTTTTTGCTGGCTGCCATTACTATTGCGTTAAGAATTGGCTGTTCATATCTACCATATTGTCTCCTGACTCCAGATATGAAAATCGTTGACAGAACTGAATGCTGACAGAATCTCCATGTCCACTGATCCAGCTACGTGTAGGCTGTGGAACAAAAGTTTCCACTGGTATTTGTCACTGCCATGCTACAAATTATGTAATTTTAATATGAAATGTGCCTTGAAAAAGGCTCATGTGATAAAGAAATTACTTCTGGTGGTACTATTTTAGCATATCCTGGAAACTTGGGATGTAGGACCTACCTAGAGGCAATGCCTTTGAAGGGCCATACTTAGTGTACTTAGTGGACCTATTCTTGCCTCTTTTCTTTCTATACACAATGAGGGACCTCTGAAGGCACAGAGTGAAGAAAAATGATGTGAGCATGAGAGAGCTGGCCCTGCCACTCATCTCCCTGTAGTGGCATAGACAAGGCAGGGATACCTTCCTCCCCTCTTGCTGTCGCAGATGGGAGACCTTGGTATGGAATAGTAGAACAGTTACCTAAGGAAAGAAAAAAGTTATTATAAACACACAGAAGAAAGATCACAAATGGTACTCTAGTATTTATAGCCTCAAAAAAATGTGTACATGTAAAGAGTGAAGAAAAGGAAGGCCAATAAAAAAAAGCAGTATTTACCTGTCCTTAGAGGCATTGCAGATGTGTCTGTGTGTCATTAGGTGACTGAGAGAGCTGGCCCTGCCACTCATCTCCCTGTAGTGGAGAGAGGGTGTGGTCATATTCCATGAATATCTGAATGATTAGTGGTGTAACATTCCCTGAAAACGGGAGTCTGAGATGACCACCATTTCAAAGCCGGGCAGGTTGGATAGACTCCCAGAATGGGCCACAAGTCAGAGACTAGAAAAACACCACCTGGGACTGTGGGACCTGCGTGGGAGTGGGTATGAGACAGACAACCCTTAAAAGGGGCCACTCAGGCAGGCCAGGTAAGGAGTAAACCTGAGATGAGCACCAGACCATCACTATGGGGCCAGAACAAGAAGTTAGCCTGAGATGAACACTAGTCCAGCACCATGCAAGCCTGGGTGATGGAAAGAGACCATGACGGAGATTATCGCTACCCAGTGCCATGCATAAGCTGGACATACCACTCCTGAAACCACTCCTGAGATGACCCCAGACACTCAGAAACCCAAGACACCCCTAAGAGGAGCAAGCAAGTGGTGGAGAAGTGGAAAAGAAAGAAAAACAGAAGAATGTGGGCACAACAAAGAGAGGCAGGACTGGAGATTCGAGAATACTGAAGATCAGCCTGACGTAACTGGTGATGGCACCTGGGACCATGGTGGTGCTTTGGCCTGTGCTGCCACAGGGGGTCACATCTGGTTCCATGGCCCTGTAGTAGTGAGGATCTGTTACCACTAAAGGCCAGGCAGACATATTTGGTCTGGGCTGCCACCTGATGACTGAACAAAAGTATCCCCACCCCTCACCTTGGTATCATGGGGGCACTGGTCCTAGAGGCATGAGAGCAGAAGATCTGATACCTTCTTTCTGCTGTTGAGCAAGAAGCCCCCGCCCACCCTTTAGGGAGTTACAAGTGATGTGACCATGAGAGAGCAGGATTGCTGTCCCTGTACCTCACATGCTACAGCATTCAAAAGGATAGGCCTTGAACCTCAACTGGGCAGCACCATAAAGCTGACCCTGATCAAGGGATAAAAGAGCTGGTCCAAGTGTGTGAGCATGGAAGAGCTGGCCCTGCCTCCTGTCTGCTAAGTGGCATCGTGGGCAAAAAAGAGATGCCCTCCCCTCACCTCACCCCTTTCCACCTATGACAATCAGGAGACCTGGCTGTGGGGTCATGACATCAGGAGAGCTATCCTTCTTCCCCAACTACTGCAGCTCTTGGGACAGCAAGTCCTGCACCTTGCTTGAGCAGCACAGTAAAGCTAGCACTGGGTGTGGAGATTGCAGGGGAGCAGGCCTTGAGGGCATGAGTGTGAGAGACCTGACCCTGACTCTTGTTTGCTGGGTAGTGCCACTGGCAAGGGAGAGAGCTCCTCCTCTCCCCTTTGCCTTCACCATAGTTGACAGGTGGGAGAGTTGGCCCCGATGGGATCATAAGAGCAGGAGAGTCCCTGCCTTTGACATGCTATAGCATTCAGTAGAGCAAGCCCTGTACTCCACCTGGACAGCACAGTAGAACTGACCCAGGATGTCGGGGTTGTCAGTGACCTGGTCTAAAGGCCTGAGTGTGGGAGACCCACCCTGCCTCTCGTCTATTGTTTGGTGGTGTTGGTGAGGGAGAGATCCCTTTCCTTTTGTTTGCCCTTGCCTCTGGTGGTGTGCAGGAGAGCTGGCCCCATTGAGTCATGAGAGTGGGAGAATTGACCATATACCTCGCTGGCTGTAACACTCAGGAGAGTGGTTCCTGCACCTTGCCTGGGCAGCAAGGTAGAGCTGGCCTTGGTGGCAAGGGGTAGGGACGTAGGTGAGCTGTCCCAAAGGCATGAGAGATTAGGAGAGCTGGTTGGCTGACCAGCTTGGATACCTCTCAGACCCAGATCCAAGGCTTTGAATTGGCCCACCCCAACATAAAAACCATCAGTGAAATGCTGGAGTGCATGAAGGAGCCAGTCCTACTGCACAGAAGCTACAAGATTTCCATGACACAGGGCAACAATGGGATATCTGAGAAAAGTTCCAGTGAGGTTCCAGTATCCATAGAGTAGTAGAAGTCCACAGCCTCCTGCCAGACCAATGAGTCATTGCAATGAATATTTTCAAGCAAAGAAGTGTGGACAAAAGGGAACACTATGTATGGGACACATTTTAACACACTACAACTTCCACAATGAGATGGGTTTTTTCCTCTGTTGGGGGGATATTTCAAGGGTGCAGGGTGAGTATAATGGGAGAGAGAGGTGAGTGGGATTGGTATATATGATGTGAAACTCACAAAGAACCAATAAAAACTTTTTTTGAAAAAGACCATTCAGTTTTGGTAAGACATTGCCTCACATCTAAGTAAATTTTCTAAACCAGAAAATACAGTTAGTCAGAACGTTTCCCTGGGAAACATTAGACTAAAGGACTGGAAAGGAAAATAAGCAAGGAAAGGAGTCATAGTGTCCAGAGAAAGAGAATTATACGCTGCAAAAATGTGAAACTCAGTGTGACATAACCGGACCTCATGCCATAGACAAGCCAAGAAGCAGTGGAGACATCTGAAAGATTACTGTCGTTAGTGACATAGAAATTTAGCTGCTAAGCATGAGACTTCCAAGAGGATGACTTGCTTAGAGGAGCAGTCCTGGAGGACAATTTAAAGGGTTCAGATGGCCAATGGAAATAAGCATCACATAACATCACCTTTATGAGAAAAGAGACCACTAATCTGAAAGCCATGAAGGTGGAGTAAATCAGTGAGTCCTGGTACAGCAGCATTGCTCTCAGAAATGATGTAGCTAAAGGTAGATGCTATGGCCTGTATTTCCCTCTCTCACTGAACGCTCTGAAGGCAGAGGGAACTATGTCTTTAAATTCCACTAGCTGAAGTATTTCTACACTCTCATGTAACCTACTACATGTGTATCAAGTATGAATCCAAAACAAACTGGCTTCCTACAGCCTTATATTTAAATATTAGCAGTATAGGATGTTTAATTAAAAGAAAATAGTTTCATATTTACTGGCAAGTACAATTTTCGTCTGCCCACCTTCCCCCAATCCCCTAAGATCAAAAAGTTCTGGAAATCTAATTAGTCCCTTTTTAATTTCAAACATGTTATTTTATTTTTTATTTGATATTTTATTTATTTACATTTCAGATGTTTAAAAGATTACATAGTTGTTTAATTTTGTAAAGTTGACGCAATTGCAAACATGTATTTGTATAGTTAGTAATCAGTTATCTCTGTATTCCTTGAAGCTCGTTTTGGGGGGTTGTTGTTTTTGTTGTTGTTGTTGTTGTTGTTGTTGCTGTGATGGTAGTGCTGGTGGTTCTTTGGCAGATAAATTTTCAAGTATTGGGAATAAATTAGATAATGAAACAATGTTCCTTTCTATAGTACATCTGACCTTCCACAGAAAGAACAATGCACACAACCAACAGAACAGCCCCTTTAAAGTCACGGGCATCTATAGCCCAGCATTTGGGAGGAAGAAACACAAGGAACAGGAACTCAAGGAACCTGATGTTGTTGCCTATAAAATGAGTTCAAGGCTTGCCTCAGGTACGTGAGGCTTTTCTAAAAGGAAAAATATAATAAGTAACTATGTGTGGTATGAGAAAGTGACAGAAAGGTAACTGTTCTACAGAGTGGAGCCCGGAAGGCAACCATAGTGTGAACTTAAAGTATAGCATCGGTCTGTGAGAGGAGGCAGGTTGTAATGGCAATTACAACCTTAGACACGACACAACACAACACAACACAACACAACACAACACAACACTCTTCCTCCTGCGGCAGAGATGAACTTCTGTCTGTTACTTAAGAGGAGAAAAGAAAATTCCAAGAAACTTGAAGGCCTGCTCAGAAAGCTACTTCTTGATTCTGTCCTTTCTTTCCTCCTACAGATCCCACTGACGGCGTCCTTACTATTTTTCCCCAGATTCTGCCTTTGTTACTGCTCATCCTATCCCTCCGCCTGCCCCCCATGTTCCAAGGTCACCCTTCTTACATTTCTTCGTAGTCAAAGGTCCATTTTCAAACTTCAATTTCCAGCTGAAAGAGTGTGTCCTCTGAGGATGGAGATCGTTGAAATCTTCGCAGTCAGACACTAATGCATTAAATGCAGTTTTAGTGCAATCTAAAGATTGCTTTGTCTCCTTGCTGAGTTGCTCAGTCTTTAGTATCTCTGCCTACAACTATACGTGTTAATCCCAAGCTTCGATATGGTGTGATTTAATTAAGAAATTCCAGAAGGGCGGGTATTATGTCTATTCCTTACTTGCACAGACCTCAGCACACATCATGAATATGCAGCTCCTTTATCATGAATTCGCAGCTTTCCAATTACTACCTGAGTGACCCTAGCAAATGATTTAACCTCTCTGTGCTTAGATTCCATGTTGAAAACAGATATTAGCCGGGGTAATTGCCTAATTTACTTTCTGAAAGGACATTTTTGTGAATGGTAAAGAATGCTTATAGTAATTACTCTAGCAAAACAAGCATAAAAGCAGACTGTTCAAATTAACCCAAGACATATGGTCATCTTACTAATAAATACCAACATCATTTTCTTTTTGAGATTGAGCTTTACCCTATAGCCCAGGCTGGGCTGGAATTCCAGCTGTAGCCCAGACTTAACTCAATCTTGATGTTACCCTCCTGCCTTCCTCTTCAAAATTCTGAGATTACAAGCATTGGACACCATACCATGTGCCCAGCATTATAACATGGTAAAATATAAAGATAATACCCAAAACTACAAGTGTCTTAATATTCTATAAGGATTATTAATATTTTTATATATTACTATTGGTCTAGAAAAACTTCAAGCCATTTTGTGTGTATTAGTTGTTACATTTACTATTACGTGCCTGTCACTTTTACATTTTCTCTTTGTAGCATGTCCCAAAGTTAAATTCTCTCAAACACCAGTAGTACATTTTTTAAATCTGGATGCAGTAAACAAAAGATTTTGATGAACTGAAAACTTCTCTTTTGGCAATGCATCTTAGGTGAATTCGTAAAGAACTGCTCCGTTTTTTCGAATGAGTCCTGAAGGATTACTTTGAAACTGTTCTCAGTCTCCCACTTTAAAAGCAGAATCATTTCAATCCCTTTAATTTCCCCTCCTGAGTGTAATTTTCCAGTCCTTTCATTTATGTGGTTCTCCAATGAGTCCTACACAAAGTTCATTAAACTCCTTGAGGAGCCTGAGATTGGGCATTGTTCTCTAATAACAATAAAGCGTTGAATACAGCAAGAAGATAGCACTGAAATCGTTGTATGCAAATTTGGCATCCTACTAAGGAATTTGTGTGTGTATTTTTAGTGTCATTCTTGAATTGTTACTTTCTCTGGAAATAAATACAGATCCTGGCTCCAAAAAGATTACCATGAAAACACAAACAAAGATTTGTTTAGGACATTAAGATCATTCTGTGGCATGAATTCTGGAGAGGAGAGAGCTCCCTGAAAACTGAGTTTGTATTCGTTTTTAGTTGTTACCACATCACAAATATCTAGCAGCGGGTTGAACGGTCATAGGCTCGGGCAAATATTTTCCTGAACAAATGAGTAACTGGATAGACATGAATACATGAAAATGGACAGAGAGTGAAAAAAATTAAATCAATGTGATTAATCATAGTTTATTTTAATAGAGATATAAATCAATAGCAATACCGGGTACTATCATCTACTTGCCCGCTTAAGACATATTTATCAAAAATATCTCTCAGAATCTTAAAATATTATGAGAAATATAAGATACAATTATAGTTAAATTATAAAATATGGATAACATTTTAAATTTTTTCAATGTACACAAATACATGAAAACTAAATTATCCTATAAATATACAATTATTTAATGATAAAAGATCTAGAAACGACTCCATTAAAGATATTTATTGTTGAACTGGAGAGATGGCATTTCCCAGTATGATATGTCAAAAACATTTATAACTGTAGCTCCAAAGGATCCAATGCCTGCTTCTGAATTCCATGGGAACAAGGCATACACATGGTGTACCTACATGTACTCAGGAAAAACACTCATACATAAAATTAACATATCATTTAAGAATCATTTTGTAATAGTGATTGTATGTCAAAATCAAAGTAAAGAAACATATGATCATACAAACTTTGATCAAAAAATATTTGATAAGTTGAGTGTTTCTCTAATCTGTGCTACCAAACTGGATACAGGAAAGAATCTTTAAACACTCATAAAATTAATTAGAAATTACTATAGAGTTTGCTCTAAAAGGGCAAGTCATTAGAAAGAGTCCTATTCAAGTCAGAAACAAGTCCTTATATTTGTACCATTAATTAATGGTCGAGCAGGTATGTCCAGTTTTGACATGACAACATGCCATTGTTATCTACAATGTTCAAAGTAGAACATCTCATGGTCTTGCTGAAAAAAATCTAACCCAAATATCATAATGTTTTAAGAAAGTTTGCAATTTGTGTTGGACCATATTTATAGCTATCCTCGGGGTGGGTTTTGTGCCCAGGAGCCACAAGTTGGGTGGAGAGTATAAATTTTTAAATAATAAATACAATACAACTTTATTTTTACTGAAGAGGAGAAACCATGATCCAATTAGTATCATACATGTATCTATGATAAACTATAAGAAGATGCAGGTTACACAGCCAGTAATGTCAACCTTAAAGGAGGGAAGTTACAGGAGCTTTCTCATCTTACTTATGGTTCTGTATTTGACATGGTAGGAGTGGACATACTTCCATATTTAAAAGTTACAGTCCCATCCTCGTATAACTGGACTGAAACAGAGAGTGTAAATATGGCCAACTTACACATCTATGCTTCATATGGTAGAATGTTTACATGATGAGTAGAACAGGAAGCAATGAATACAGTGTCCGGAAAGAGTTTGAACAAGAAATAAAGAGAAAGGCTGTTTTTATAAAGGTTTATTATTATTATTATTATTATTATTATTATTATTATTATTATTATTTATCTGCACATGTGTGTGTCTGTGTGTAGGTGGACACACTTGAGTGAAAGTGTCCACAGGTGACAGAGTCATCGAATGCCCCTTCAATGGGAAGCCACCCAATGAGACTTCCAAAACCTGAATTTAGGTCCTCTTTAGAAACAGCCCATCCCTCTTAACTACCAAGCCATATCTCCAACCCCCACAAACGATTTCAAGAAGCAAAAATAATACATAAGATTAAAGAATGTAAAAGTAGAATGTATTCATTCTCTGATTCTAAGACAAAAATATCAGAGAAAAGAACACATGAGAAGAAATGGTTCACTTGGCTCACAGTCTCTCAGGTCTCAATGGAGCTAACCTGGAGCCATCGTTTTAAGAGCCTGTGGCGCACGAGGCAGAATATGACAGAAAAACAGCTTCTGAGTGCTAGGTGGGTAGGAGGAGCTTACAAGCATGGATATGTAGATAGAATGAGTCATGTCCAAGACAGGAGATGAGAGGTTGGTGCAAGATTTTACCACTTTACTTAAAATTACACACGTTCTAAAGTTTACTACGTTTTGGTTTCTGAAACTTTCAGCTTAACATTCTGTATCACAGTTGACCACCCATAACCAACCCAGTGGAGAAAAAAAAAATGAAGGAAAGGGGCTGTAAATCAAAACAAAGGGGACCAAAGACATGGCTTCCTTCCGTCTCTTTCTTTGGACCGAGTCATCATGGTCTTAATTGTTTCATTGAACTGGAAAAAAAAAAAAAAAGAGCACTTAGCAGAACGCTGAGGAGTCCCTAGACCCTAATCTCTTTTTCTAACGCATTCCGAGTCCATACTCTTTGGAGTGCCTGATTTCAGTATATCACACTCAGAAAAAGGTCACCCAGACTCCTCCATCTATCTCCATCCTGCCAGAGAGCAGCTGCAATGTATTTACCGTCAACTGAGAAACAAATCTATATTTATCTGGATGTGCAAGATGCTGAATTTACCGACAATTGACAAATTAGTCTGGAATAAGGATGCATATAGAAATAGCCCACAGTGTGCCATTATGCTGTGACATAAATATATAGTCTCTTCCTTCAATTTATGCCAGAAGCAAATGAGCAATGCTTCTGCAGCATGGGTAATTTCTCATCTACATTAGTCTGCCTTCATTTTTTTTATCTCTCGCTCTCTGAGACTTTAACAGGGATGAAGGACAATCACATTAACTAAAGTGAAAATATGCCCTCATGAAGTTCATACCAAAATTAGTAAAATTTCCAAGACCTATGCATCATGTTACTTGTTTAATAGAAATATACCTTTGTAATAGTAATTTACTATAATACATAATCAGGCATGTTCTCATTTTCAAAATTTCCAAAATAATATTTTCAGTAAGGTGCTATAATCAGGCAATTACAAACATATCAGAAGATGTTGTATGAAAGCCAATTTGTTATTTTACCATATCTATGATTTGCTAAGTTAGTGATGTTCTCATTTCATTACCGATGATTCATGTGAGAGCCACGTGGAATTATGTCTAAAACCCAAGTCTATTGTCTGGTGTATCCTGAGTACCTAACATTGCTGAGTTATTAATAAAGGAAGTATTAAGTATTGAGCATCAGTCATAATTGTTGCTATACTATGACGTCACCCAGCATATTCAGACTATCTTCCTAGTCATTGCTACCAGTATGGTGATGAATCTTTTTCCAATATATATTTTTCCTTAAGGACCAGCTCTGTGCAGTAGTTTAAATAGCCACTATGTAAATTAGGAACACACACTCGTATCCTTTAGATTCTCATAGAGATTTCCTCATTGCATATCTAACTTTGCTGATCTCTAAAGACAACATGGGAAAGATCTTCCCTGCGTCGCTTGTCCACACCACATGCTATTTATTCTCTTATTGTCTATCAGCTATGTCTCTAATAAAGAGCAAGGCCACAAGAGCTACTGAAGACCACAGGGACTGGTCCAATCTTAACCAACCAACACCACCAAATAACGATAGGATGTCAAGATCAGCACAAAATTTCCACATATGGAAAGATTATACATTTTGTGCATGAATTATTTTGGATACTTGTCACTTCCAACTGGAAAGTAAGCATTTTAATACAGTAATGCCTGCCAAAGTTGGGTCACTTTCTTTTTTCTGTTTGGAGAAAGCCACTTAATTTTCTATATAGACAAATATGGAAATGACTCATATTAATTTTTTTGGTTGTTTTGGTTTTTTTGTTTTGTTTGTTTGGTTGGTTTGGTTTCGTTTCACTTCGTTTTGTTTTGAGATAAAGTTTCACTGTGTAACCTTAGTTTTCCTGGAACTCTCATAATGGACTAAGCTGGCCTCGACCTCACAGAGATCCTCCTGCCTCTGCCTCCCATGTATTAGAATTAAAGACATGTGCCAACACTGCCCAACTAGAAATGACTCATTCTTTAGAGAAATGGTTCAAACCTCATTAGAAGGAGTATGACTATGTTTTGGCCCAGCATTAAGAATGTTTCCAGATTTCAAAGTTAACCATAGTTTCCAGCATTTTTCTTTTTCCTTTTCCGTATTAAAATCTATCCTAGGTGGTTACTTGCTAAATTTTATTCCTGGCTTTAGTTTCCAGCATGGAAGTGCCAACTGTCACTGCTAAGCCAGGGAAAGCATTCTCTTCTAATTCAAGTTATTTTACCAAAGATGTACACAGGGGAAAAGGTGTTTAAACAATACAAAGATCCAGCAAAAATCCCTCTCATTGGCATCTTGGGGTCTAATACTATTTGCCAATTTGCCAATAAAAGAGGTGAGGGTGCATTGGAAAATACCCAAGACTAGAAAGGACAGGAAGTGTAAAAAGAAATAATTCCACAAAGTAAAAAAGGGCAAACCAAAACTAAGAACAGGAAAAAAGAATCCACACAGTACCATATGCTCACTGAATACAGAAAGAGCTCCCTGTGGCCACAGATAGAGTGACATAAGCAGAATAAGTGCGTTCAGGAGGCAACATCAGGTAATAACGCAGAGCATAAATAAACAGCCACAAACAGCTGACTAACAACTATTAAACATGAATTACATAAGAGAATGAGGGAAAAAATATAAAACTCCATCCCTCACAAAAATCTAAATAATTTATTCAGAAATGCCCATTGAAACAGCAAAGCATGCAGAGACAGCTATACCTCAGCTGTCTCCATAGAATCCTGAGTTAAATCTCTTAACATTATATAAGAAGCAAGGATGGTAGCATGTGTGGATGTAGTTTGAGCACTTGGAAAGTGGATGAAAGCGAATCCAAATTTCAAGGCCACCTGAGTTTGAGGCCTAGTCTCTAGGAGACACTGTCTAGGAAGCTGGTAGCCGATGACCAAGGTCCTTACTAAAGACATGAAAAATGGCTGAAGAAAGGAAGACCTCTTTTGTCTGTCCCTTTCATGATGCCATTAATTCATTCACAGGACTAAAGTCCTCATGACCTAAATATTTTCCCAAAAGTTCATAAGAAAAAAAAATATTGCTAGGTACATACCTTTAACCCTAGAACTCAGCAGACAGACCCAGGATGATTTATGTGAGTTAAAAGATCAGCCTGATCTGCAACATGAGTTCTAAAGCAGAACTGCCAGTGCTACACTCTGAGGCTCTGTCTCAGGATTAACAAGAGAGAGAGAGAGAGAGAGAGAGAGAGAGAGAGAGAGAGAGAGAGAGAGAGAGAGGAAGAGGAGGTCGAGAAACAAGAAAGAAAGGAAGGGAGAGAGGGAGGAAGGAAGGAAGGGAGGGAGAGAGGGGGGGCACAGGCAAATCCCAATTGGGAACATTCTACAAAACAACATCTGGTCAATGCTGCTTGAAAATGTAGATATTTATGGATTCATCCCATCTGCAGGCACCAAACCCAGACACTATGGCTGATGCCAAGAAGAGCTTGCTGACAGGGGCCTGGTATAGCTGTCCCCTGAAAGCCTCTGCCAGAGCTTGACCAATACAGATGCTCACAGCCAACCATCAGACTGAGCACAGGGACCCCAATTAGGGGAAGAACTGAAGGAACTGAAGGGGTTTGCAACCCTATAGGAAGAACAACAACATTAACCAACCAGACTCCCAGAGCTCCCAGGGACTAAACTACCAACCAAAGAGCACAAATGGAGGGAGTCATGACTCCAGGTAGGTAGCAGAGGATTGCCTTATCTGGCATCAATGGGAGGGGAGGCCCTTGGTCCTGTGGAGGCTAGATGCCCTAGCATAGTAGAATTCCAGGGCCGTGAGACAGGAGAGGGTGGCTGGGTGTGGGAGAACCCTCATAGAAGCAGTTGGAGAGGGGATAGGATAGCGGAGGGGAAACAAGAAGGAGGATAACATTTGAAATGTAAATAAATAAAATAACCAATAAAAAAGAGAAAGAAAAAATGTAAATATGATCAAGTATACAAGAAAGGTCTGGGAACCAGCCAGCCCCTAAAGAGTCATGGCTACTCACTACACTGCGGTGCCACAGAAGCAATCAAGTGGAACAGAGGAAGGATGTGAGTGGTGAAGAGAAACCTGAACAGATTCAAGACTTACCAACATATTAATACTTAGGCAGTGGCTGTGGAAAGTATGTGCTAGCATTAAGGGTTAGTAACAGAATCCAGTGTATCTCACATATACAAGTGCCCCCTCGCACTATTCTTTACTCTATAAGCCTGAAACATCCTAAAATAAAACATTGTGATTAAAAAGCCACCTCTATGGGAGAATGAGAATTTTAGTATGAATTCTCTGAGTTCCAAATTTTAGTGATCCTCATCCACTTTCTTCATGAAATAAAACTTGCTAGGCTTAAGTGCAACTGCTAGGTGGATAAGAGAATTATCTATTGTTTTCTTTTTTAAAAAAATCATAGAGGTGCCTTAATAGTATTCCCTTCCATCTATTGATCCTATAAAAGATCTTTACCAAATTATTTGAGTCAGGTATAATTTGGCAGAACTAGCGGGGAAAGGTACAATATTATGTAACACAAATATAAATGCAATTGATTTCTGGTACATCTCCTTAACAGAGTTAGGATTGTCTTTCAAAATTTCTCTGGTGTGGGATAGGGTGTGGGCTATTGGGGGTAGGGGGTGTATGGGGGTGGGATGTAGGGAGGGTGGGGGTATGGAGGTGTGTGGGATGTGAGAGGGGTGTGGAGGGGTGCTAAAGACAGACTTCATGTAGTATCAGTGATAATTTTAGGACAGCTTCTCAGTTCTTCATATCACACTGAAAGTGCACGTTGAATGTATCTGCTTTATAATAGTCCTCTTAACAGGAATTCTTTTCTACATTATTCATTTTCCTGGAGCAATTTCTGTCCTTATTTGGGTATACAATTAGCTAAAATGATAGCAAGTGTTATGCCTTTAAAACAAAATGAAATTAAATGATAATGCAGTAATCCATCAATTATGAGGGGGCTGCTGATGGATCCAAATGGCTTAGTGTGAAAATATTTTTGTTGCATTAATAATATATTTAATGCTATGTGCTCACAATTACAGCAGGGAATAAAATATTATTTTAGTTAATCTCCCACTGTCAGTGCCCGGGAAATGTTATAATCGAAGGGATTATTCTTCACTGACATATGATAATGGACAATACTGTATGACAGCCCATTTAAAAATATCTCAGGTTCTAGATTTACAGCAGCAGTAAGTGAGACAAAGGAGCTCTTTTAGCCTAACTTCATTTTCCAGGACATCTATTTATGATCGAATCTACTCTCACACTCTTTATGCATTTCTGTCTTTTCCATTGCAGTATTTTTATGACATACTTATACACTACTCATGCGTATATCAAATAAAATCATATTTGTGGAAAGTATATGTGCACAAACATGTTATACAACCAAATTTTAGCATTGGCTGTTAACTTACTACCCATCAAAAGTACTTAGTCATACATAGATGACCCTACACTCATAGATGGATGGATAGATTGCTTCATTGATACCTCTACTTCAGCTAAACAATGGTCACTTCATCTGAATTATTTTTAATGACTCTAAATGTCCACCATGAGCTAAATTGGAACAAAATAATATCCCCTTGAAGCTCAGAATTCCTAGGATTCTTGAAAGTCATATATTACCTTTTAAATGGTTTCTGTCCAGACCAGTGGACACTTCAGAACACATTTTGATAGTTGTGCTGAATTTCCTGCATAACTTAAATGGGATTGCTGTGAACAGCAAGCCAGAAAATCTGCTCCATATTTAGAATTTGCTTTTTTCAGCTTTAGTGACATTTCTTTACATTGTACATGTACACAAAGATCTGAACAGAATTGCTTTACACACACATACCCCAATAGATAGGTCTGTGGGACTCATTTACAGTCCAGCAAAAGTGGCCCCCTACCCTTGGTCACTTCTCTCCCACATTTATATCCAGCTCTGCAAAGTCCTGTCACCCACAGAAAGAGAAATTCTTTGACTGGCACAGCTATCCAGTAGTCCACTGGAAATCATGAGTCACAGAGGGTGAGAGGAAAGGAAGGAAGTCCTTTTCTTTCCTTAATTGAAGAACACCAGAAGAGGAAAAGAGACACAAGAAAAATGATCCCCATGAAAAGGAAGTTAAAATGATTTTATTGAACTGGCTGTAGTCCTAGCCACCTAGAGGATGAAGTAATAACAATCAGTCACATTACGGTAGGTGATTAATATTATAGCTGATTGTAGCATCCCCCACCACCCATCCATCAGCATCTCAAGGAGGCAGCACTCACGGTCCTTCTCTGCTCAGCTCTCTTGTATTGAAGCATCGGTCCATTTGTGCACCTTTCTCACATTAAAGACAGCAAAATGCAGCTTGTAAGGCTGTTTCATGTGGGAGAAAGAAAGGTTATCTTAATGGCTTTCTTTTCCTCTCTTTTCATGAAAATGGATTTTTTCCATACAATATACTTTATGATTTTCCTGTCCCCACCTCCTCTAAGAAGCCATTTTTAAATGGTACAAAGAATTTTTAAAACATTGGGGTGTCATCAAAGCAATTTTTTTAATTCTATTTTATTTTAAGGTACACCAAGGTGCTTTAAAAAGTCACATCACAAAGGAACACGTTGAAGAAAATATGGAAAAAACTCAAATTCTTTTTTCTATATCTGCATAGGACACTGCTATGCTACAACTTTTACTGCAATTATTTTCATTTCCAGTACTTAGAAATGTAGACACCATCAGCATTAAGACTGAAGCATCCTACATTTAGCAAAACTATGGGAAAGACTAGGACATACTACCAGTGGAAGAACAGCAGACCGTAAATGCAGGAGCAAAGATGAGAGAATTCGTTCATAGAATAATTTTAATTTCACCATACTTAAGTCTATTATGTGATGTTTTGTGGTAAGTTCCTTTTATCCACATTGAATATAAGGACATTTATTTTTGAGAGACAACTCAATTTTAAGAGAATGGGATTAAATCAGATCCCAATCATAACTATAAATATTATTTTCAATCCTCTATTTCTATCCATTGACGAACACCATTAATTCCATATCTGCCTTCCTTCAACAGAAATGCCTTTGACATGGGAAAAGCATTTAGTATGTGCTGAAGCTGTGTTTAGTATACAGTCTTTCAACACTGAATAAATTACTTGGGAACAGCACAATTGTTGTTTAACTGCTCCATTCCAGGAATGTTGTCTCCAAAGAGGATCTGTATTTTTTCAGGATTAAAAATCTTTCTATCCTGACACAGGGGACTTCAAAATGCTGTTGGGAGAGAGATGTGATCATATTGATCAAGATTCAGGATGCCCATCCTTCACTTCGGTGCTGCTTTGTTTCCTTGAATGCTCCCTTCATCTCTTATCCTCATTGCCTTCTTTGACGGCTCCCTTCACTCTTTCTCTCATCCGTTCCTTCATGTATTCTCCATGCTTTCCTTCAGAAAAATGCACTGCCCCCGTGGCTGCGCAAATGTGCCACTGTGCTCTGCCTTTCTCTGTCAAGCAACTTGATTGCTAAATCATGATCACTTTAATTCAATTTTTGAAACTCCAGCTAGGTTTGGCATTCTATTTCCTGTCCAGTGTAAAGTACTGTTTGAAGCTGTCCCAGCTGTGATCAAAACCTGTAGGTTTTTCTTTAAAATTGCTTAGAATTAACATGATAAACTTGTAGATGATATGTATTAAAAATATTTTTGTGTTGGGAAACTTTGACTGACAGACAGCTCAGTGTGTATCAAACAATTCATTAGACAGAACTTCCACACAAACAATCACAGATTGCTGTCAGTTATCCTATTCACATTTCACATTTCACATTTCACATTTCGGTTGACTATTCAGATGAGAAATTATGTTTGAAAGAGAATTATTTTCATATAATATTAAATATAACTTAAGTGTAAATGGAGCCAACTGAAAAGCTGAAACTGCTCACTTCACATTCATTTGAAGAATCTATGGAATTTGCTTTAAAATATAACTTTATGCATTTATGCTTTCATAGTTTAATTTGAGAATATACATATATTTATATATGCAAATATATTCTATGCTATCTTTATACAATATTCATAATTTATATTTATTTAAAATTCAAGTAAACTGTTTATCTCAAGGAAGAAATAACAATAATTTTGTTTTTCTTTGCTGTTTTCAATTCACTATTAATGTATTAGCAAAAAGCAGAAAATATAGAAAAATATTGTTCATGTTTAGTGAATGTACTTGCATGGATCAATTGAATGAATCAATGAATGAATAGCAAAAAGAAGCAAATTACTCAATTTTTTTTTTTGCTTATTTGAGTGAATTTTTGGATAGTTGTACAAAGGTCAAATGAGAGAGTCTTTTTTCTCTCTCCACCTTTTGTGTTCCAGGGATCAAATTCAGGTCATCAGACTTTGTAGAGGGCACATTTCCTAATGAGCCATCTCACTGGGCCCAAATTCCAGTTTTATATGTTGAAACGTTATTTAAGGGCTATCTTACATGTGATATAGAAAAGCAGTGATGATGACATGGCACACATTTCTCTGAACATCAGAATAGGCTCTTCAACTTCTCTAACGTTGTTTTCCTTGGCCACTGAGATACACTGGAAAAAGGAAAACCAACAGTATTCAGGCAGAGAAACCAAGGGTTAGTACAGATGTATATCTATGATGGAAGAAGTCATGCATTTATTCCTGATGAGAGGTGGCTGAAGACTTTCATATTTTCCCTGTTACTTCACTAGTGAACTATGGGGTGCCATCATAGATGATCTCTTGAGGTAGTATGGTGGTTTGAACGAAAATGGCCTTTATAGGTTCATAGGGAATGGAACAGTTGGGAGCTGTGGCCTTGATGGAGTAGGTGTGGCCTTGTTGAAGGAAGTGTGTCACTGGGGATGGGGCTTTGAGATCTTTGAAGGTCAAGCCAGGTCTAGTGGCTCACCTTCTTTTTCTGATGCCTGAGAATCCAGATGTAAAATTCTCAGCTCCTCCCGTCTGGGCCCTAGCACTGAGCAGATCCCTGGCAGCAGCTCTGCCCCCAATTTCACAGAACTCAGAGGAAGCAGGTCTCCCAGGACCTCTAACCCGGGCAGTACCTTTTTGGTAAGGAGTCAGCAACACCTGCCCCAAACAGGGAGTAACTGGGACCAACTAGGACCCAGGAATTCACTCCTGGCCTGGAGCACTGGTTCCTTACAGTCTTGGCCCAAACACTGAGCAGATCCCTGGTGTCAGCTCTGCCCTCAATCTCACAGAACCCAGGGGAAGCAGGTCTCCCAGGAGCTCTAACATGGGCATTATCTTAAGTAAGGAGACAGGGACACCTGCCCCAAACAGGGAGTAACTTGGACCCACTGGGACCCGAGAATTCACTCACGGCCCAGGGCACTGGTTTCTTCTGGTCTGGGCCTGGGCACTGAGCAGATCTTGGACCTCATTTCTAACACCAGTAATAACACCCACCCCTCACAGTTCTGAAACAACCAAGAGAATAGGAAAGACAGGCTCCAGTCAGAGACAGTTGAGTGCAGGTAACACTAAGGAGATCCAGATGGCAAAAGGCATACAAGAACATACAAGAACATAGACATCAGCAACCCAGGGTACTTGACATCATTAGAACCTAGTTCTCCCACACTAGAAAGTCCTGAAGTCCCCATATCACCAGGAAAGCAAGATTCAGATTTAAAATTACTTATAATGATGATGATAGAGAACTTTAAGAAGGATATGAATAACACTCTCAAAGAATTTGAGGAGAACTCAGGTAAACAGATAGGAGCCCTTAAAGAAAAAACACAAAAATCCCTTAAAGAATTACAAGAGAACACAACCAGGCAGGTGAAGAAATTGAATAAAACTATCCAGGACATAAAAATGGAAGTAAAAATAATAAAGAAATCTCAAAGGGAGACTATCCTGGAGATAGAAAACCTAGGAAAAATATCAGGAGTTATAGATGCAAGTATCATCAACAGAATACAAGAGATAGAAGAGAGAATCCCAGGTGCAGAAGATACCATTGAAAATATTGACACAGCTGTCAAAGAAAATGTAAAATGCAAAAAGTTCTTAATACAAAACATCCAGGAAATTCAAGACACAATGAGAAGACCAAACCTAAGGATAATAGGTATAGATGAGAGTGAAGATTCCCAACTTAAAGGGCCAATAAATATCTTCAACAAAATTATAGAAGAAAACTTCCCTAACCTAAAGAACGAGATGCCCATAAACATACAAGAAGTCTACAGAACACCAAATAGACTAGATCAGAAAAGAAATACCTCCTGTCACATAATAATCAAAACATCAAATGCACAAAACAAAGAAAGAATATTAAATACAGTAAGGGGAAAAGACCAAGTAACATATAAAGGCAGACCTATCAAAATTATACCAGACTTCTCACCAGATACTATAAAAGCGAGAAGATCCTGGACGGATGTCATACAGACCCTAAGAGAACACAAATGCCAGCCCAGGCTACTATAACCAGTAAAACTCTCAATTACCATAGATGGAGAAACCAAAATATTTCATGACAAAACCAAATTTACACAATATCTTTCCACAAACCCAGCATTACAAAGGATAATAGCAGGAAAGCTACAATACAAGGAGAGAAATTATACCCTAGAAAGAGCAAGAAAGTAGTCCTCTTCCAACAAATCCAAAAGAAGATAGCTACACAAAGATAATTCCACCTCTAATAACAAAAATAACAGGAAGTAATGATCACTGTTTCTTAATATCTCTTAACATCAATAGACTCAATTCCCCAATTAAAAGACAAAGGCTAATGGACTGGATACATATACAGGACCCAGCATTTTGCTCCATATAGGAAACCCACTTCAGTGACAAAGACAGACACTACCTTAGAGTGAAAGGCTGGAAAGCAATTTTTCAAGCAAATGGTCCTAAGACACAAGCTGGAGTAGCCATTCTTAAATCTCCAGCCTGAGAACACTAAGGAAGGGACTCATGGCTCCAGCTGTATAGGTAGTTGAGGCCTTGTCAGGCATCAGTTGAAGTGGTGGGCCTTGGTGTCTAAAAGTTTGGATTCCCTAGTGTTAAGGAATTCGAGAGCAGGGAGGCAGGAATGGGAGGATGGTGGAAGCACACCCTCATAGAAACTCTCAGAATTATATGGATTAGACATGACAGAGGCAGGCCACCAGAAGACTAGATTTCAGAATTCAAACAAAAAATTATCTTCATACTAAAATTTGGTTTGAGAATTGTATATTGCAGAATACACTGCCTTGGTGTGTCTACTCATCAAGCAAACTGAGCAGACCTGTTCAAACCTCTGATGTCCTGGAATTCCAGCTGGATGCAGTAAAGACACAGACATCAAAGGCTTATCAATTTACTCTCCCCCCTCCCCCACCACCCTTCTTCTAATATCTCAACACCTGTAATCAGCTTGAAGAAGTTACTGAAGAGTTGGCACCCCTATTCCCTGGGCTTGGGGACTGAGTTGGTTAATATTGGACTGTCTTTCTAGGGAAAAGTAGTGGTTTTGTTGGAACAGGAAGGATTAGCTAGGATTAACCATAACCTATTGGTAGAAATGTGTATAAGTGTTATTAAGATGAAGTTATAATTTCTTAAATGATACAAAATTTACTTTGATTTCCAAGTTAAGGTATTCATTGGTACGAGTTTCTTATTGATATAAAAGTGAGATCAATATTATTACTCTCATAGGCAGTATGCGTATATAACACATTTAGGTATATAAGGCTTAGACCCAGGCCTTCTTTAAGTTTTTAAACTGATTTGAGATTGTTAGCCTGTGAGTTAAGGGCCTATAGCAAATTCAGGGCTCTGAGTTTATTGTTAGGGTGTTTTCTATATTTTATTTAGAAATAGCTGAGAGGACTTAACAGACAACAGTCCAGATTGCCTTACATGGATAATTGATTTTCAAAATGTCAGAAGTCCACAGAATTGATATTACAAACATTCTGTATTTATGTTCATTTTGATTAAATCCCTGTCTTTGGATTCTACAAAGAAACTGAGCATCTTTGAAGTTACTCCAGTTGTGGTGAGACAGACACTAGGCAAGAATTGCCTCTTTTCATGTACAGACAAAATACTGTTCAGAAAAAGGGCACACTTGTGGAATAGTCAGCTGATTATATCTGCCAAGACAGAGTAATCAGCCCTTAACAATTCTGCATTACTAGATCTGTCAGATGATCCTGGGCCAGAAGGCTGAAGATTGGATGCTCTAACATCTTGTAGTATAGGGACTGTTTAGGTGTTCAGTGGTCTCTATATATTGGCTAAGTTTTAGAAGCTATGCTTTGTGCTTCCCATAATTTCAGAAATCATTCTGGATTTCTGACAGGGTTGAAGACTTATAGTCTCATAACCATTCCCAGCTATTTACATTGAGAGAAAAGATTTGAGAGGATGGTTTTCAGCTGACACTCATTCTAATGCCAAGAAAAAAGCCAGGTTCAGAACTAAGTCTTTTAGTTAGGAGAGATGACAGAGATTCTGTTTAGCCAACAAAATGATGGACTGGGTATTAGGTCTATCTTGTACCTTACTGACACAAATTGGTATAGTTATGCTCTAATTGTATTTTGAGAGAAAAGGTTCTTTTTTTATTTTAACGGGAAGAGTAACATGTAGGAGGAGCTAAGGTGGGAGGAGTAAGCAGAGGAAGAAAGGGAGTAAGGAGACAAAAAGGAGGAAAGGAGCTAGGAGATGAGAAAGAGAGAGAGAGAGAGAGAGAGAGAGAGAGAGAGAAGGGAGGAACATGGAGGAGTATATTTGCATGTCTCTGTCAGTCAAAGGTAGTTGGTATATCTAGGTTGGTTATTGGGATACACTTCTGATTGTATGGACATCTTGTTATTGAGCATTACCAAACTTATAAAGCCTTTGATTAACATTTTTTAAAAGTTACTAATAAAAAAGTTGAACAGGCAAATAAATAAATAAATAAATAAATAAATCTCAGCTCCTTCACCAGCACAATCTCTACCTGGATGCTGTCATGCCTCCCGCCTTGACAATAATGGACTAATCCTCTGGAACTATAAGCCAGCCCCAATTAAATGTTTTACTTCATAAGAGTTGTCATGGTCATGGTGTCTCTTCACAGCAATAGAAACCCTAAGACAGTTAGCTGTCATTCTTGTGAGGTATAATATTCCAGAAGTTCTTATTGCACAGAAAGTTAACCAAGAAAAAATATGGTATTATTACTGAAAAACTTTTAAAATTTAGACTTTTGAGGAAACAAGTTCGTAAGTACTCTTTCGTAAAACACTTTTTCTTTTGTAAAGTGTGTTTCTGATCTGTACATAGTACATCAGCACTCCTACCCTGGGTGGCTTTCCTGAGAACTGCCTGCCTTCCATCACAACATGGCCTTAACTACCGTTGTTGAGTTAAATGACTTTAAGGAATTGATGTGGGTTAGAATCTAGAGAGGCTTACAAAATATCTACAATATGCTTAATAAGTGAAAACATTGTTGTGTTTTATAAAAAGATAAAGGGAGAAGGAATACGTTTTGGTGGATACATAGTCAAGTATGGGAAAGAGGGTGCCTCTGCAGGCCCGTGCTAAGGCATCCTTTCTCCTGAGGAACCAGACACAGGGTGGTATAGTATAGAATAGAGTTTATTCAGGGCATGGAGAGAAGAGTTTAAAGGGTAATAGAGACAGAGAGAGAGAGAGAGAGAGAGAGAGAGAGAGAGAGAGAGAGAGAGAGGAGAGAAGTACAGAAATAAAGGCTGGCCATGAGCATGTGGGGGGGGGCGAGAAATGGGGAAAGAGGAAGGAGGAGGGAGAGGACAGAGCAGGAACACGAAAGCAAGAGCAAGAGTCAGGGAGAAGCAGCCCCTTTTACCTTTTATAGTGAGTCAGGCATACCTGGTTGTTGCCAGGTAACTGTGGGGAGGAGCTTAGATAAAATGCTAACCGATGTGGGAATAGAGATATGATAAATGAACCAGAATGCCATTGCATACTTTATCAGGGTCTGGGTGATCTTACTAACAATACATCATAGACACTTTCTCTTGATTGGCAATTTAGCAGCATAGAGTCATCCGTGTTGCATGTATCTGAGAACAGGTTCACTATGCTTTGAAGAGAGGAGAACCAGGCAACCATGTGAGGTCTCAGGAGGAGCTGGGGCTGCGGCCCCTACTACAAGCAGGTGATCTGGGATGTTTGGCAGGGGCTGGTTAGTGCTACCCACTGAAGTTTAGGACAGGTGGAAGAAGCAGAGATAAGAAATAGATAAGGGCATGCTTTTCTAGGCAGGAGATAGTAGTGCCCAGCAATTGTGCCAAGAAGGCAAGTTGAGATCAAACAACCTTATATGTGTGTCTTTTATCCAAGGATTCAAGGAAATCCGGGAGGGAGCTGGTAACGCAAGCACTTCCCGGAGCAAAGGCTGATAGAGCAAAACTACAGGCAACAATTTGAGACAGGCAGCTTTCTGACTCTGTCTGTGAGGTGTTTGGAGAGATGTTTAAGTAAGATAGAAAGACCTGAGCATAAAAGCAGTCAACATCATCCTGTGAGATGGAGAAGGAAGCAGCCATCTCTGCCCTCTGACAGCTGATGTCATGTGATGGTCACATGAGCAGCTTCCTCACACCTCTGCTGCTGGGCCTTCACTCTCACGATGGACTTTGCCCTCAAACTATGAGCCAAACTAAAACCCTTCTTTCCTAAGTCCCCCCCACCACAATATTTTGTCACAACAAAGAGAAAAATTAATAACTCCAGGAGCCAACAATTATCTAGGCCTTCAATTAAGGCCTTTCAAAGAATATTATTTACTTTGAACTTCCATATCTAACCAAATTGTCTTTAGACGTATTTGTTAAGCCTTTAGAATGTATTTTTAACTTTAGTAGATGTCTAGGTTCCACAAACCCAAAAGCTAAGAATCTTTACAAAATTATTATGTAAGCTGTAGAGAGGACTCCCTTACTATGCTGTACCCTGCTTTCCTATGCCCCAGCAATGACTTTGTTGAGTGCACTGACTCATGACCTTCTTCACTCTTTGTCTATGAAAGTTCATATAGTTAAGTCGGTTTTTCTTTTCTTTTTTTTCTTTTTGCTACTTTAGCATATCATTCAGGTTAATTTAAATCTGTGTTCTGAACACATTGCTTTCTTTTCTTCTTCTCCCCTCCCTTTTCCCCTTTGTTTTGTGGAGCTGGTATTTGACACTGGCATTTCTATCCATACTGTTGTTATTCCGACTATCCTCTTTACCTGATTTGTCTCTACTGTTCACTGATATCTTGGTGAATACTCACACCCTTGGCATGACTTACATGCCTTCCATGACTGGGATATCTCTCTGCTGTAAGGCAACCTTTTACCAGATAGTAGCAAATATTTCCCTCTTTCCATCTCCCATCAAATTGAGTATATTTTTCTGTTATGGTACTGCTTGGAAAATATGTATTGACAGGGATTTTCTCCAGTTAGATAGTACTCTTAAGGGTAATATTTGTACTATTGAATACCTCATGCAGCATGTAAAAATAATAAAGAATAAAATTCCAATGCGTTATTCAAATATTAAAATAGCAGGGGAAGGGAGGGGATGTATTCAGTTTAACATAGACTGAAAGTTTTGAAATTGCTTAAGTGGTAATAGTCTTTAAAGAAATGTGGACATGTACAGATAATTATTTTCTGGGGTATACTATGGTTTTAGGTCATACGGAGTTTGTGAAGGGGGCCTTTTGTCACAGAAAAGTGATAGACTGGTACATCAGAATAAGGCCCTGTCGCAGTGCTGCATGCCAAGAAGAAGGGCTATCTTGAGCTGGATCATATTCTTCTTTGAGGTTCTATGATATAACAAGAAGGGAGACTTTTGTTCCTCCTTTGTTTCAAAATCTCTCTGCTGGCTTTTGACTCTTGAAATGTCATTATCACGGATCTCAATGATGAAGTTTTTCTTGCAAACAGAATGTATCCTTTTTATCATTCTTTAGTCAGAAACATGCTTTATCTGAAATCTGATAAACCATGAGAGGATATGAAAAATGGGATTAAATGCATGCAACAGTCCTTTCCCAATTCATCTTTTATCCATAATGTCTACTTGCGGCTCTGAGGCATCACCGATCTGCTCTTTTATAGGTTCTGCTTGAGAAGAGGTGAGCAGACATCCATGGAGCAACGGCATTTCCAAGAAGAGTTATGATTAGATAATTTTAGATTATGAGAAGCCATGCTGTCGATAAACCTCAGTTTTATTGTTCCGATTTTTTTCAACACTCATCTACTGCTGTCCTCCAACAATTTTCTGAACAATATATCAAATCAAATTTATTAAATGGCCATCATTTATTTTCTCTTTTCTTCCTCAGGAAATAGCATTCAAATAAAAATAGAGGTTTTTCTATTTGATGTTTATTGTTAGAAGTTAACAAAAAAGAATGGATTTTCTGTCACTCTTCCACTGAAAACCTCATTTTTACAAAATGACCTTCTCCTGTTATTGAGAAAATTATTTTGATCTGAAGTACTTGAAGAAGTGCTCCCTTTTCTGTGGCCTACACTGGCCTGTCTTCACTTGTATTAAAAAGAGAAAGCCACACAGAGAGAATATTGATGTGACCTGGAGGAATGGAAATATAATAAAATCTAAGACATGAGAATGAAAATCTAAAAGTGACTCAGTGCAACTTAGGCAAACAAAGGCAAGCATAATAGCATTAGTTTCAGAGTAGTAAGTTTGAATTGTCAGCTGTGAAATCATAAATTTTGAATATCTTCATTATAAACATAAGTAGGAAAGAGGGATAAATATGCTAATTTGTGTGATTCAATCATTCACAGAGGTATCTTGGTTAGGATTCTATTGCTGTGAAAAAAAGCACCATGACCAAAAGCAACTTAGAAAGAAAGGGTTTATGTTATCTTACAAATGTCAGGTCACAAACCTTCACTGAAAGAAATCAGGGCAGAAACCTGGACTCAAGAACTGAAGTAGAGAACACAGAGGAATTCGGTTTTTTGGTTTGTTGCTCATAGGTTACTCAGTTTGCTTTCTTTTAGAAGTCATTACCACATGCTCAGGGGTATGTCTCACTCCAAGTGGATTGGGAACTCCCATATCACTCATTTGCCAAGACAATGTCTCCCAGACTCGACTACAGGACAGTCTTATTAAGACATTTTCTCAATCAAGTTTTCATCTTCTCAAATGTCTTAGTTTACGTCAGATTGACAAAACACAACCAGCAAAACTGATATATCAAAACATCACATTGAATATTATAAATTTGTATGATTTTTATCAATTTAGAAAAATTTAAAGAGAATATTATAATATGAATGCATACATGTATGCGATCATGTTTGTTTTTATGAGGTAGGATGAGCCTGTCTGTGTCTGGAGACTGGAGGTAAAATTTAGGTCCCAAGTGTCATTCTTTGGGTGCAATCTACTCGCTTTCTCAGAAAAGGTCTCTCACTTTTAGCTAGCACTAGCTCATTTGACTCAACTGCCTGGCCAGAAGCTCCAGGGATTCATCTGTTTCCTGTTCCCTAATACTAGAACAACCACAAGGCAGCACCAATCTTGGCTCATCCGAAATTAGTTTTCATTCTTCAGATTTTTATACACACATGCATACAATGTATCTTGATCATGTCTACTGGCTTCTTCCCTTCTACTGTCCTATGCATCTCCCCACTGACTTCATACTACACATGTCCTGAGGACTGAACTCAAGTCATCATGCTTACAGAAGCAAACATTTCATTAACTGAGCAATCTCTCCAGCCTAGGAATGTCTTTTTAGAGTACAGATAGGAAGGACCACTCCTGCCAGGGTAAAAAAAAAACAGGCTGATGGTAGATCCGCATCTCTCCTGCTGCTCCAGATCCAGTGCTCCCAGTCTCATCCCTAGCTCTGTAACAAGAAAGAAAACAAAAACAAAAACAAAAACAAACAAACAAAAAAAAAACTGTTTCTCTTCCTTTCCTTTATGACTCCATCCACAGTGAATCGCAAAAATCTTTCCTTCCCCTAACTAATCCCATTATCCTAGCCTCCAACACCAGTAGGCATTCCTTGGGAACACACAACTTGAGCAGGCTAGGAAAATAGGCCTACAATAAATTTCCTACCAGGCAGTACACAGCCACCACATTTTCCTGGAGTCCAGGGAGCAAGCAAAAAACAAGGAACAAAATACTAACCTAACAAAGAAAAAAAAAACAGATATCATCATCTAATCCCAGAAGCCTAAACATCAATATAAAAACACCATCAATAACAGTGATGGTAATATTTCTCAACTACAGCCAAGTAACCCTACCATAGCAGGCAATGAATATTCCAACAGAGATGAAATCCAAGAAAAAGACCTAAAAACTGTCTATTTAAGGATGATAGAGGCCCTTAAAGGGAAATGAATGACTGGGAGGAAAGGAAGGGCATGTGAGATAATGTAAGGAAACGAATAAATTCCTTAAAGAAATTCATTTTAAAAAATACAAAGAGGTAGCATATGAAACAAATAAAACTGTTCTATACATAGTAGTAATTGAGGAAAGAGATATGCTCAAAGGCATAGAAAATATTTTGAACAAAATTATAGAAGAAAAATTTTCTCACCTAAAAAGGAGATGATTATAAGGCACAAGAAGTCACCATTATACAGGGTGCTAGAAGGAAAACTCCAACCTAAGGGGTTAACTACAACCATGTAAACACAGATAATAAATAATCTTAGACCACCAAAATCAAAGGAAGTGACACATACGTGTGCATGAGTAATCACACACACAATCACTACCACCACCAACAACAAAAACAAAAACAAAACAACAAGAATCAACAATCAGTGGTCATTGATATCTCTTAATGTCAATGATATCAATTCCCCAATAAATAAAAAGACACAGACTAACAGAATGCATTCAAAAATATGACCCATCTGTTGGCTACATTCAAGACACACACTTCAACATCAAAGATAAACATCACCTCAAAACAAAAGGTTGGAAAAAGGTATTTCAAGCAAACAGACCTAAGAAACAAATTGGTGTAGAAATCTTAATATCCAACAAAATAAAATTCAAACCAATAGTAGTCAGAAAAAATAAGGAAGGATACCATGTACTCATCAAAGGAAAAACCACCAAGATTTCATTTTTTAACATCTATCCCCCAAATACAAGGGTATTCACATTTGTAAAAGAAACACTAGTACAGCTAAAATCACATAGTAACCCTCATACACTAATACTGGGAGACGTCAATACTGAACGTTCAATAGACAAGTCATCTAGACAAAAACTAGTCAGAGAAAGGCTAGACTTGATAAATGTTATAAACCAAATAGACCTAATAGATATTTACAGAACATTTTATCCAAACACAAAAGAATATACCTTCTTCTCAGCACCCTTTGAACTATCTCCAAGTTGACCTATACTCAGGACAAAGTATCTCAAAACATACAAGAAAATTTGTTCTAGCCTAATGTCAGATTCTTACCTGAAGCCTACTTCCTTGTCCTTAGCCAATGTCATATTTCTGCCAAGCAGCCCATTTCCTTGTCCTTAGCCCATGTTAGATTCTTGCCAAGCAGCTCCAAAGGCTCTCCACCTCACCCCCTTTTTTATTTCATTAACAAGACTGAGCCTGTCTTAGGTCATTCTGACAAGAATGCCTTCCTTACGCACCATAGAATATGGATTATCATAAGCAATGTACTTATGTCTTAGGTTGATAAGGCTCTGTGCAGAATCTTACCCATCCTTGGCTTGCCTACATGTTAATTTAATAACTCTGTCTGGGGGTTCATTTTCAGGTTCAAGACATGCACTTTGGCTGCCAACATGTAATTTCAGGCAGGAATCTAAATACTAGGCTAAAACAAAGAAGTAATTTCAGGCAGGAATCAAAATTTTAGAACAAGGACATAGGCTTCAGACACAAAAATGGCTTTGGACTAAGACAGGAAGGTTGTCTCAAATATTTTGGTCATCCTGACAGCCCTTAGAAACAGTGATTATGGGAGTGTTCACAAAATTTTGTTTATTGCCTTGCTTGTTCTTTGGCTATTTGTGTTAATTGTTTTGCTTGTTCCTTGACTATTTGCATCCATTGTATTGCTAGTCCCTCAACCTAGAACTGATCTGAATACTTGCAAGTAATTCAAATGATAAAAAAGCAAAAAGGAGAAGGGGGGATGGGATAAGGTGTTCTAGGGAGGGGAAACCAACCGAGAAAGGGGATGACATCTGAAATGTAAATAAATAAAATATCCAATAAAAAACGGGGAAAAAGATACAAGAATATTAAAATAACTCCTTCATTCTATCAAACCACTACAGATTAAACCTGGTTATCAACAACAGACACATCAGAAAACTTACAAACTCATTAAAATGGAACAGTTTTCTTTTGAATGAAAAATTTGTCAAGAGAGAAATAATAACAAAATCTTTCTTCAGTGAAAATGGATGGACGACATAATGCCCAAACTTATGGCACACAATGTAAACAGTTCGAAAAGGCAAGTTTATAACACTAGATGCCTAGATAGAATAACTGAAAATATCTCATATTAGCAACTATGAGCATGTCTGAAAACTCTAGAACAAAAGGAAAACATCACACTCAAAAGGACTAGAGGGCCTGGAATAATCAAATTGGTGTTAAAATCAATTAAATAGAAACAAAGAGAACAATACAAAGAATCAATAAAACCAAAAGTTGGTTCTTTGAGAAAACCAAGAAGGACAGCCATTCTTTATTCAAATTAACTAAAAGATGGAGAAAGAACATACAAATGAACAAAATAAAAAAAAAACAAAGGGGAAAATAACAACAACAGATATCGAGGAAATACAGAGAATTGTAAAGACACACTTTGAAAATCAAGTTCTCCACCAAATTGAAAGATCTTAAAGAAATGAATAATTTTCTCAATAAATACTACTTACCAAAGTTAAATCAAGATCAGACCAGCAATTTAGAAAGACCTATAACCACTAGTGAAATAGCAGCAGACATTAAAAGTCTCACAAAAGGGGGGATGGGACAGATAGTTTTAGTGTAGAATTAGAAAAGATATCAAAAAAAGAGTTAGTACCAATACTAATAGGACTCAAATTATTCTACAAAATGGAAACAGGAGGAACATGGCCAGATTCATTTTCTGAGGCCAAAAACATCCTGATACTCAAACCATACAAAAGAACAAAGAAAATTATAAACCAATTACCTTTATGAACATAAATACAAAAAATATTCAATAAAACACTCGCAAACAAAATGCAAGAACACACCAAAAAGCACAGGTCTCAATCTCTAGCAAATAAATAAATAAATAAATAAATAAATAAATAAATAAATAAAAGACTAAGAAAATAAAAAGGTAAAAATGAGGACTTTATTTCAAATTTTAAAGACAAGGCTTCTTTTCTCACAAACCATCCATGTTTTAAAAATCTTTATTCATCCTTATCAGACTTATTTCACTGTATTCTTTCTCTATGTCCTTCTATCCAGATCAGCAGAATGATGTGGTAAAAGGAGCTGTGACTTCCAGGGAAAGACTTGGTCTCAGCACTCGCTTTCTGTTCATTTTTGATAGATCAGGTACCTTAACTGCAGTACAATCCTTCCATCTGTGAAAAATATAGCAGATTGCAAAAAAATGCGTCCTATGGGGCAAGATTTTTTAAGCATATAATACATAATAAAATACGTTTGGGAAATCTAAACAGCATACAATACAAGCTATTCTGGTTACCCAAGAGAAGTAACTAAGTAGGAATAGCACAATTATTATTTATTATTAATACATAAGACTGAGATTGAGTTGTGGCTCTACTCATTGGAAAGTGAGAGAGTCTTGGTTTCAATGTTCTGTCTGTTTGGCCTGCACTTAGCATTCTCTTTAAAACAAAAGCAAGATATTTGTAAACTGACAGATACAGCTGTTTTAGGGCCTCTAGATAGGAAGGGAACTCAATTTGAAAGTCACGGGTAGAAGAAAGTAATAAAACTATAACCCAATTTATTGTTTGAAATAACTTTATTCTGGTTTTAGTACAACGTGTAATATAAATAGCCTAAAAAGCAAAGTGAACGACAGTGCAGAAGAATTTATGAAACATGTCCTATGCGCATTTAATTTACTGATCATAGAACCTCCCCTTTCTCTGCCTTTCACTTTTTTCACACGTGATTATTAACATGAAGATGCTTGTCTACTGTTCCTACTTGCTGCCAGATGTAGTCTGTGCTGCTCAGGCAGACAATGAGAGAGCAGTGTCCTATGCTTTGAACTGGTCTTTGTTTGTTTGTTTGTTTGTTTTCTCTTATATAAGGAGAGGGATAGCTCAAGCCACTTTCCTGTAAAGATGCTACATGCTTCCTGAGAGAACCATGTACTTCTTGCTGTCTCTCTTGCCTGTGCTACACTGGACCACCTCAGCCTTTAGGCAAGATTCCCCAGGTCTTCTCAGGTGACAGCAGTAATTCCAAGGACTTATCGACTAAGCCTGCTCTTAGGAGTAAGATCTGAACTGCTTTCTTTACAGGCATAAGATCGATGGAGTATTAAAACAAGCTTCAGGTTTTTGCTTTCCCTGCTCATACGAACTCTTACTTTTATGAAGATGTTCTTCCTAATTGTTTCCTACCTCAGTCTAGCCGTACATGTTTCTGCATTTTGAATAGAGGTAGGCATTTACTTGACACTTCTGAGGCTTTGCTTAAATTCCATCTGTGCAAACTAAGTCTGTCTTTACCAGGTTCCCGGCGGTTATCAACATTACCATTATCACAGATGCTAATAGTGAAGTAATTGGCAATTGCTAATAATACTAGACAATTTTAAAGTGCACAGAAACTCCAAATATTTATGTATTAGACACTCTCAACTCACAGCAAGATCACATGTATTGGTCACGTGATATATTCTGCTTCTATCGGTTTAAAAGGATAAACTTGAAACTTGAGGGAATTTGTTGAAAGAAGCCAATTCCAAATGGTAAGAATAATTCTACTTGTACGAGAGGCCAAGAGTGCTAAAAATTTAAAAAGCAAAATAGAATGGTAGAATCCCCTGAGTGAGGAAGGAAATTAAAAAGTTACTTCATGTTCATAGCACCTCACATGTCCAAACATTCTATACACGTGTTACAGAATAACTAGAAAACTGTTAACAGTACGATGCTATCCATTAACAATTTTTAACAAGGTCAATTTTTAAATCAGCAACAAAATAATGGACTTTGTTATGGCATTCTGCATTTGTAGGGGAAGGTTTGTCTGCTTAAGACTGGGAGCAACTCTTATCTACAGGTATAGCATAGATTTTTAAGAAGGCAGTTTGCTGCTTTGTTCATTCAGCTAAATCTCAGTAGTGAGTTTTCCCTCCTAAACTTAGACTCCCCCAGACCTGAGTCAGTAGCTAGGGTCACAGTGCCAGCTTGAGTTGTCTTCCCACTGCCTCCCGCATGAAGCAAGCCTTAAATCCAGAGGACAGTTGGTTAGCCCAAGTGCAGTCAAGACACTTTTGGGCATGTTGCGTATCTTGGCCAGCAGGTTTAATTCTATTTCATAGAGCTCAAAGCTGGGCAAGAACAATGGTGTCTTTTCTCTCAAAGCGCCCCTGGGCTTTGGATGCTAGCCAACACGGAGGAAGTTCCCAGGTAAGTACCAGCCTATCTTCTCTGCATCTTACAACCTATGTGTCTGATGCCTTCTGTATTATGAGCTCACCTTATAGATCCGACAGGAAGCCTATGTTTCGAAAATAGTGCAAATCCCCTTGGGGTCAACTTTACATATAAACTGTAAGTTATTTACCGCTACTGTGCTAGTCACAGTACTCTTAAGACTTGAGATATAGATGATTTCAAAAACAGGAACTCATAAAAAGTAAATAAAAGCATGTTCGGTCCAAAAGCACCAGTTGTTTTTCAGAGGTTCTCCCCCAGCTTGATGGATGTCTCTGTTTCCCTCTACAGTGACTTCTTCCAGGTAAGTATTTGCTGTGTGGCAAAACCAAGCCCAAGTCTGCCATTACGTTGTGCAGGGCTTAGTGACTTCTGTTCAAAGACTGTTTTCTTCATTGTGTCTGAGCTTCCTATGGTAAATTAAAAATCGAACGCAGTTAGCAACACATGGCTCAGATTTAACCTTCAGATGAGCTCTCAGGAGTCGCATTAGAAATATTCAATGGACACTTGAACTTTAAAAGAAGGCACTCATTTCTCTAAAAGGTTCAGAAATATCAATTGATAAAAACAAGCAGGACAAAACATTGTCCTTTCCAGTGTACTTCTGCTTTGAATCCAATTTCAAGGTGAAAATCAGCAACCTCTGCCACATTCATCCTTACAGTCGTTATAATTAATAATGATAACCTTATTGGAGCAATTATAACCATTGTTCCAATAAAAGTCTTGGAAATAACATCATTGCAAAAAGAGCCAACAAATATATTTTATACAAGTGAAAATTCACACTATTGTTTCAATGTTATAAAACCTCGTATGAATATATTTTGTGTTCTTTATTAGATTGTGACTTATATTTTGAAATATTATCAAGCAATTTCTGGATCAGTAGAAATAATATTGTCAAAATTGTATATAAATTATATATAAACACTGTGTCATTGATTTGACCACTGAAATATAAAACTTCTTATAAAATGAGATACCCCATTAGTTTCTGCCTCCATTGCAGCCCTTCCACTTTTATATCTAATGAGCACAGACATAAAAGAAAGACATTCACTAAGACCTCTATTGCAAAGACATGGTTTTTCTGGGAAAAGATACAATTTAGGTGAAATTAAATTGAAAATGAAGCCTCAAGGTCATTTTCACATCAAGTGATATTTGCTTTAATGCTTCTAAATTAAAACTTGATCAAACATACACAAGAGTAATTGAGAAATAAAATTAATCCCAAGAGACCCAAAATCTTATGTTTTTAGAAATTTAAATTTGTTTCAATTTCTTTGTCTTCTGAGGGAAGGGCCACTATACAGAATATAACCTAAAGCTCTATGCCAACCAGAGCTTATACGATTATGCATTGATGTTCTTAATATGCTCAGATTGAGCAATGGTCAGGTCTAAAGAATAGTGCATATACTGTTTTAGAGTGACTGCTCCATTATAGTCTTTACCCAACAAAGCTAGAGAAGACTCAAGTGAGACAGATGTAGTTGGCTTGATGTAATAATCTGTCATTCCTTTCCATGTGTTTTGTATCTACTGCCTGGGATATTTTCCTAATGCTTCTGAATTTCTATTTTTCAGATATAATTTTATATTTCAAATACCTCCATTGCCAACCCTGCTAGTATCCTGCTGTTGTTACAAGGGGAAGTTTGACATGTAAACTTTCAAACATCTTCATGAAGCCAGTTCTGTGGTACTAAAACCAAGTCAAGATGCTATAAAATGAAAGAGAGAGAGAGAGAGAGAGAGAGAGAGAGAGAGAGAGAGAGAGAGAAGAAAACAAGGAAGGAAGGAAAATCATAGGTTAATATCCCCAGTGAACATAGATGCAAAAGTCCTCAATAAAATACATCAAAAAGATCATTTACCAAGATCAAGTTAGCTTTATACTGGAAATATAGGCTTGGTTCTACATACACAAGTTGATAGAAAGTATGAGGATCCTTATACTCACAGAGAAGTACTAGCGGAATCAGGAATGTTAAACACACACAGGGTTGTCCCCAAAGGGAGGGATGTATAACCTGTCTCCCACCCAGAAAGGCAGGAGAGGATATGGGATGAGACCTTTTGCACTATCCGTGTGGTCAAGACCAGACTGGGTCCTTCCCCAGCCATATTGCGAACTTGTCAATCTATAAAACCTATCTTCATGGAAGATGTCACAGGCAGTCAATCTATAGAACCATCTTTATGAAAGACAACACTGGTACTTTACAAAGAATATTGATGCACTCATGTCTTAAGCTTTGTTATACACATGAAATTGAGTTATTTATCACCAGGAAAGGATTCACCCCATTGTGCTGTGTTTAAATGTACCTGAAATATGCTAATCCTGGTCAGACTCCTGATGTTAGAACCAACACTAGCAACTGAATTGTGTTGAACTAAACTGCCTCATTTCCTCCCTTGAATGGTTACTCTGCTGGCCATAGTGATCTCAGAGACCACCTCCACATAATAGTCTTAGAGAGATAGCAGAGTAGGATTAGAGAGAGCATGTGACACACAGGCGACATCATTATAAATGGAGAAAAATTCACACCAATGGTTCTCCTCTATAATAAAACCTCTCCTTTCTCCTCCCCTCTCCCTCCCCTCCCTCTCAACTTCCCCTCCCTTTCCCCCTCCAGTCATCCCTTCCTCCTTCTCTCTTTCTCATTCCTTTCTTTCTCTTTTGTTTATGAAATAACAAGGAGTCTAGCTAAAATGCCATCTCCTGGCTTCCTGGAACTGTAGGGCTCCATTAACACACTTTCATAAGAGTAATTGGACGTCTATCAACAAAGTCTAGAATCTTCTCTTCCCCCTTTTCAACAAAACAACAAAAAAACAAACAAAAATGAAACAAAAAACCCTTTGGGCTTTTTTTCTTAGTTTTCAATTCTTCATTTTTCTGTGCATAGTAGCTGTCTCTGGAGGTGTGCAAATGACTTCATTCCAAAGGTCGCGTAGGCCAATTTAGCCAATAAGGATTATCCAGAACCTTAACAGAAAGATTTCAGGTTCTTGTGAAACCTAGAAAAGTTGCCTGAATTCTCAATTGCCCCTGGCAAATTCTTTATAAAGAGGATAAAAAAAAATTAAAAGAAAAAAAAATCACCCATGAACCACCTACACCGTTTTGTTCCCTGTGTAAAAAGTTAAAATAGGGCATAGTACATGCGATAGCTTCTGCTTTTCCTTGTTGTGACTGATGTCTGTATCTATTTTGTTGAACTAAATCTCCTTTTTGAGGACTGCCATCACTATAAACCTATTTCCTGTGATGACACATGGCCAGAAAAGACAGACCAACGAAAAAGACATGTGGCTTTACATGACAACACCAGGAAGACAGATCTGCTCTCCAGCCATTTTAACCCTACTTGAACTTTACAATGAAATGGTAACTGGCAACTTTTAGAAATGTTTTATTAAATTTGTTCAACAAAAAATATGTGTATATAGTACATTTTCTCTCTTCTCTTTCTTCTACAAGTACCATCATCATCCTCTCTACAGGTCTCTTTAATACTTTTGTGTGTTCTATTTTGTGACCGACAGACTTTAGCCAAGGCTATCTGTACAACCCCGGATTTGAACTGTCTGTTGAAACATGGTGTGTCTGCCCATCGGTGTGCAAACAACTGAGGGCCATATCTGCCCTTCCCTTAGACTCCGTTAGTAACTCTAATCCTGTAGCAGCAGAGTATGACCACATTGGACTGAAATGGCACAACTTAAAATAGTTTTCATACTGGGAGTCTACATCCAAGATGCTCTAATTTAAGAATTCTTGAGTGTAACCCAGATATACTTGAGAGCTCCCCAGTCAACTGGAAATAGACCTGTGGTTTCAATATACTGGCATCAGCGTAATTCTAAAATAAGAGAATTGGCCCAAGATTGTGGGAAAAAAAAAAAAGAGGTGAAGCCAACAAGGAAGAGGGCTGCGATACAGACCCAGGGAGATGTCCTTGGATGATGGAATTAAGGTCTAGGTGAAACATGACTTCTGTCAGGGAAGGTTGTTGCAGAAGCGATGAGGTGTGTTGTGAAAAGATGTTCCAAGATAAAGCTTGAGCAATATGAAAATATTCAGTCACTTTTATATTGCATATCAATGCAGCTTGTGTCTAGTCACAGATCTATACCTGTAGACTTGCCAATAACTATATAGATGTTCTTTTATAAGAGGTTTTGAAGAGGTAATACAGATGGTGAAAAAAAGGAACTTGTATGGTGTGGTAGGATTTAGTTGACTCAGTGTGTGTGTGTGTGTGTGTGTGTGTGTGTGTTCACCACGAGCATGTAGAAGAGCTATCACTTTTTCGGGCTCTTATTGTTTCTATTTATACTTTTTGCTGATGGGGGTGTGCTCTGAGTAATGATGAGTGACCAGAAACCAAAATGTCTTCTGTTTCCACTTTGCCTTCATGGCTCCAGTGAATACCACCACAGAAACCTCAGATATCTGAAATTTTAAAATCAAACTGGCCAGTTTATTTAAATCTAAATTTAAAAAAAATCTGAGCTAACATCATCAAATTCTTTGAGAAATTATCAAAGATTTCAACTAACTTAAATATAGGGCATATTAAAAAAAATCGGCAATAGTTGGAGTTTATTCTTTGAGTTGAAAGGCCTGTTTGTTTTCTAATGAGGTATAGGTTTTTTTATGAGGAAATCTACACTCCAGGTATTTCTGTGATCAGGAACATGTTTCAAGCTCACAGAGACCTGGCAGTGTTAAAGGTGAAGACTTTAACTGCGGCTCTGTTATATACGGCCAAAGTCATCTAAATTTCACAGTATCTATAGCCAGCATTACATCTGTGACGTCTGTTTACTTTCATAATTCATTTGAAATACAGTTATGAAATGAAAATATGCACTTGTAATATTCTGATGCTAATTACGTAATAGCAAGCTCCTTCTCTGAGGGATGTTTTTCAACAATTGACACATAGATCTCTGACAGTGGAACGGTTCAATCTAACACTTCATTTCCCACCCTTAGCAGTCATTCTTCAAGCACCAATGAGGGCCTGCTTGCAGCTCTGGAAATGGAACACTTGATCATGCTCATTTTGTGTTCTCTCAAACACATTTAAAATTCAGTATGTAAGCCTTTTATCCATAGTGTACATATAGAGAGCAGCACCCACAGCCTCCTTTCTTCATGAAGATGCAGCCTGGACCCCCAGTAGACACTGGAAAGCCCCAGTGTCAGAGCAGCATCCCCTCTACTTATTGGTGTGCATTCCCTGATCTTCAGTAGACATCAGGAATCCCAAGCAGAGCAGACAACTAAAATATACCATGTGATTTTTCTCTATGTATATATAAATAAATGCCTTATTAATATTAACTGAACATTTATGCTTGAGGTCATTGCTTTTGCTTTTTAAAATTTGACAATAAAACTAGCTCAAATTTGCTTTCTTCCCTTAAAATAAAAAAGTTCACAGAGAGACTCGTTCTTATTGTAGACTTTATCAACTTTGGTATACAATGTTTTCCTTAGTAAGTTAACAAAGTTTACCTTCTTACTTACAAAAAATAAAAAAAAAAAATCATGTGTCATCACTTTTGCACATCAGAATTGTTAGCATCAATACCCCTCCTCTTTGGGGCTATTACTAGTTGAGATACAATCTTCCTGAAGTCAAGCACTGTGATACTGCCGCACTCAGTCTGAATACTCAGGGCCTTTCTGATGGGTGGGCAGTACATAGACTGTGAACATCCTAGAGAGTGAGGCAATTCATATCCTGAAAGAACAGAGAGAATGGGAACATTTCATCCTGCTGCTTAGAAAATTAGGCAATTAAAGTATAGTGATATCCTCCTCCCACCCCCCAGAGTTCCTTATTTAAAATTTCTGACCACGGCTGATATGGGTAAATAAAATATATAAAAACTGAAAATGTATATTCTACTGTAAAGCCCAACTAACTCCAATTCCAGGAAGAAAACTACAAGGTCCACTTGAACAAACATCCTTTGGCAACCCTCCCCTCCCCCCACCAACAGCCAGTTAGGCAACAACAGCAGGGACAAGATAGAAAAACATAGATAATCTAGTCATCCTGTTTGTCAATGGGTTTTGCCCCTGTGTTGGTTCCTGCAGATTATGTCAGAAATGTAGATTTTAAAACATTAATGTGCTGACTAATATGAAAATTCCCAAGCTTGCTGTAACCTCAATAAATACACTAGCACCCCTAGACTTGAGGCACTCACTTCTGACCCATTGCTATGATGATTCTAAGAGTTCTTGCTTGTGAGCTTGTAGTAAAGACTCTTATGTGTTTGCATAGAAATTGGTTCCTTGGTGGCCTTTGGGGTCCCTGAAACTTGAACATAACACTACTCCATCTCCAGCGTTCTTCCATTCCCTTTCATATGATCAGTAGTGATCCAGTAATGTTTCATCAGAATTTACTGCTTATAGAATTCAGATTCTATAGCAATCTGATTCATATCTAAAAATATGTTCATGAGACATATTTAGAATAAAAATAAAAGATTGTTCTTTTGTTGTTTGGGGGTCTCCTTTGTCTTATAGATTTTTGTTCATTTTGATTTCAGGTTTTTGGGGTGTGTGTGTGTGTGTGTGTGTGTGTGTGTGTGTGTGTTTTAATTGTTATTGATGGTTTGTAAAAGAGAGAGAGAACAAAATGATGTTAGGTGGGCAGACAGGGGAGGATCTGGGAGACGGTGAGAAGAGAGAAAGCATGATCAAAATATAGTGCATGAAAAAAAGCATTTTAAATTTAAAAAAAAACACAACATGGGAAAGTATTATTTACTGAAAATATCTCTGTTCAAATTTAATAAATTTCAACTGTTAATTTGATAAACATTAAAAGAGATTATGGGAAGTAAATTTATAAACTTGAAAAGAAAATTTTACTAAACAAAGAAAACCAGTGAATAGTCAAGGTAGGAAACATTAATTTTGAAAAATATAATAAACGGTTGAACAATTTCTAAGTTTTTCTGGTTGCTCAGAAACTCAACATAGGAATATATGCTTTTCAATACAATAGAATTATGAGTCAGTTTTACATAAAATAGTATACAGTAGAAAATGCTGCATTTTAACTCATTGGCAACTTTTCTCTAAATTATTCTGTTTGTTTTTAAGCATTGACAACATTTATTTACTCTTTTCTACTTTTAAAATTCTCAAACGTTGAAACACTGAGTTCATTCTATTCTGGCCTTTCCATTTTTTTCCTATCCATTTTTACTATTCCTTGGGTGAGTCAGAACAGAGGTTAAAACCAAGTCAGCCCTAACCCTGTTCATGAAGAGCTGTCCATGTAATATAACTGAATAGACACATTCAATGTATTCAGAACGACCAAGTCAGAAACTATGTAGCTGCATGAATTATCTTTAACAACACTAAGAGTTATCATGGTACACAAATCTGAAACAAAAGCTTGTTTAGTTGACAGAAAAAAAAAAAACACTGAAAAAATCCACACAAATACAGGAAGTTATTTTTAAAAATCATAACTAATTAGTCTAAGAAAATGAGGATTATATGGTTTCTTCTTCTTGCTGTAGTTAAATACTAGAGCAGGAGCAACTTAAGGAGGTTGGACTCATTTTGGCTCACAGAATGGAGGTAAAGAACATAGCCACAGGAGGGGATGGAACATGAGGCAGTTGGTAACATTGTATCTACAATCAGAAAACAAAGACAACGGTTCTTCTGCTACTTTTTTCTTCTTCAATTCAGTCTAGCATTATGACTTCTCTTCTCCACTAATCTTTGAAAGTATTCTCCCAAATGCTGCTAGAGTTGTCTTTAGGTCATTCAAATGTACTCAAGCTGACAATGAAAATAATTTGAATAACTTTTATTGACTGACTGAGTGAGCACCCTCTCTGGGACTATTGAGTACTTCACATATAATTTAAATATTTACTAATAAAACAATAACTCACATGATATGAAACTTAGCCATTTGTTAATTTTCATTTTTTTTCAACTAAGCAAGGTCTCCTTGGTTTTTAAAGATATAGGTTATATATTTTCAAATATTTATGTTTTCAAATATGTGTGCAAATGCATGTCTGTTCTCTAATTTGTGAAGGAAATTATAGCCTGCTGGCTGGAAAGTTTCATCTGCTTTCGTATTTCAAATCTTGCCCTTGAATGTGGTAAATGTAAAACCTGATGGCCAAGGCCTTCGAAGTAAGGGTGTAGGACTTCCTATAACCCCCAGCTCTCAGCACCTCCTCATAGCCAAACACTCTGGGTCAACCTCTGTCATCAGGTACTCACTCACAACTCACAGCAGGATTAGGCGTTCAGCAGCTCATACTGACATTCCCCTGGGAGTCAATTAGATTCACAGAGCAGCTGTAGACAGAGCAACATCTGGATAGGGCATTTCCCCCAGTTAGGGACCACTAACTGTGCCCTTAAATGGTTTGTGTCACATTTTTTTTAACACTCCTGGATAAAGGCAAGGCATTCATTCAAAGAAGGAAAGACTTGTTTAGGATTGACATTATAGGTGTTCAACATTTGAAAAGCACAGATTATTTTAAGTTTTACTACAGTTTAATTTTATGATTTTGGCTGCTTAGAGTAAATAACATAGATAAATCACTTCAAAACACAGATGAAAACTGTTGAATTTAGTTGGAGGACAAAAAAAAAAATGCCTTGTCCATGTCAAATCACAGGAACTTAATAGCTCAACAGAGATGACCTCTTACCATAGAAACAACAGTGGAGGACTCATTCTTGTTTTCCCATTTTGTCAAAGGCGTTTTTGTCTAATCTTAAAATTTAGCAAGCACATAATTTTAAGGATTTAATGACCTGTTTCATGGTCTTTGGATTTTCTGTGGTTCCTGGTGGTTTACTTATACAAAGTACAGTGTGTCGTGATTGAAAGAACAACATTCAGTAGAAAAAGTAAGTGTCCATAATGTATGTAATTTGCTTCAGCTTTACCTGTCAACCCAGTTTTAAAGACGGTGACCGCAATCCGCACACTACATCGCTTTTCTTCGTCCTTCCCAGCATCCCCTTCTCAATTACTCTCCTCAAGGGTATTTTGAAAATTGGAGTACATCTTCAATAGCATGTAATACCATCTATTCCCACCTTGTTTTTCCTTATTACCCTTCATTTCCCTATTACTCATTTTCTGACATATTACCTATTTTCACATTGCTGTCGCATTCCATATTTCCCTGCACTAGAATGTGAACTTAAAGCACACTAGAGTCTTTTTTGATATTCATTCACTGCCATATCGCCAGTGTTGAGAAGGGTGCCATTACACGGGATTTCTGTGCAAACCTTTTAAATAAATTAGTCAGTTTTTACACAAGGGTTTGCCTAAAAGAAGATGTGCTGATCTTGAAAGGAGTGGAACAAACAACGCCAAGTAGCTCAGTCGTATTCCTTGTAAGAGGCCTTGCTTTCTTATTAAGAGTATCTCTGCCCTGCTTTCCTGATGCTTGAGGCTATAACATCTGGAGGGAGAGGATGCAGCGGGTACCTGAAGACACTAGAAGTAAACATCAGCATCCAAACTCCCAACAAAGTAGCATGAATTTACCTCGTTTTCTCTTCAGCATCATCCAGTATCGCTCCCAAGGAGACAAAACCACAGAGTCAGGCTGCAACATCAGCAGAAGAAATCCTTTAGTGTTTCTCGAGGCATGGAGAATGCATGTGGTTTTCTAGTGTGCACAGATCGTCGCTGTGATAGAACAAATGTTGAGGGACCAAGAAAAGCCTCAAGCAGTATAAAAGAACTAGTGGTAGGGTGGTGAGATGGCTCAGAGAATAAAGGAGCTTGCAACCAAGTCTGACAAGCTGAGTTTTCAGTCCATGGCACCCACGGGGTGAAGGCAGAGTATGGCTTCCTCGGTAAACTGTTCTCTGACCTCCATGTCAGCCCTGGCTTGTGTACTCTCCCTGACTGAGTACAAAAAACGTAATTTTACAAAGAACTTGTCACATACAAACTACATCCCTAGATCATTATGGTATTAAACTTGGAATCAATAATAAGATACAGCAAATATTTGAAAAGTAAAAGCATTAGCCCAATGATCAAAGAAGTGTTACAGGATATTTGAAAATGACTGAACTAAAAAATACACTGACTATGCAGGACAGCAGAATTTGTGTGGTGGGGCTGAAGCAGAGCTTAAAGGAAAATAAACATAACCAAACGCTACTTTTAGAAAAGATAAAAAAATGTCTCAAATGAATAACTTAGGTTTCAACCTCAAGAAACTAGAAAGAGAGGAAAATAAATCGAAGGCAGGCAGAAGAAATGAAAGGAAGGAAAGGAAAAAATATAAATTTGGAAGAAAATTAAATTTTAAAATGGATGCAAGTATTATTCTGTTTATATAATAGCCCTTAAATAAAAAGTGATGTTGAATAGATGAATGGTAGCCATGGCTACAAAGGAGCCTATGACTCTGCATGTCTTACAGCAGCAGAGCTGCCAGGGTAAACATAGGCTCAGGGCTCTTGGGAGAAATTTCCAAAGGGGAAAGCCTCTTTTATGAAGTGTTTATTAAGAAGCAATTGGCATTGTTACCCAGATTAAAATAAAACACTGGACTCTTTATGTGGGACTTTGAAAGGATAAGCATCGTCCACTTCCACACCAAAGCAGTCTCCACTTTACTCCCTGTAGTTGATGTTAAACCAGTTTCCTTTAACTAATCACCATCTCTTTCCCCACATAAGATACATTACAAAGGAGAACTTCCTATGGGCTGAGATATGAATGGAGTCAGGAGACATTAGTAACTTTAACAAAGGCAAACTGACAGTGCTTTGTGTGATTACCCTTTCTGTTGTTAAAAGAGAGAGAGATGAACAAAGGACTTCAGCTATGTTAGACACAGACTTACTTCGGGACAAATTGGAGTTGGGGTCATAAATCAGTCGGGGCCTAAATTATATATGTCTCCATGCGCAGTGAGAGTATAGGCTTTATATTAAGGCAAAAAAATGATCTGAAGAAAAAAGGAGATTAATACAAATTGACTTTCCTTTTAAGTGAAAACTTTAGGAATTGTACTTTGATGACAATGACTATCAGGTAATGAAGGACAGCGATCCCTGAGCAATACGATACTGTAAACTCCACACACAAGGCTATAGTTTTCTTCCCAGAGAGGTATTTCTAGCCACAGTGGGGAAAGGAAAAATGGCGTGAGACAGGTAGATTTCTTTAGTTGAGATGGCCCCATGTGATCAAGATCAGCACAACTGAACTTTTCAAGACAAAGGACTAAAAAGTGAGGAGGGGAGGGGCCAACGGTGTGATGGATTTATAAGAGTGAGGCTGGGAAGAGAAGACAGAGGGAGCCTGTGATTGAGATATAAAGTAAATTAAAAAGTAATATATTTTTTTAAAAAGTAGAGAACTATATAGAAAGACCCCAAGAGATCTTCACAGGATTGCCTGTGAGTATTCAGCCCAGTATGAATTAGTGCATGCTCATGAGGACATTATTCAAGGTCAACGACATAGCAAGCAACTAGAGGGTGTCGTGGATCAGAAACAAGACAGCTAAGGGCAGGGTCCACTGTATGGACAGGACTGGGTAAGCCATGATTCAGGAGGCACTGATTAAAGCAATCCAAGAGGTTTGTGGTGTGCATTGGTACTCGTGAGCTCCAGATGGGACCCTCCTCTAACATTTCCTCCAAAAGCTTAAAGCATGACTTAAGGAGTTAACCATCTTCCTAGAAACACAGAAGAGTTCTACAACAAAACACAAGATGTGTTGTAAGGAAATCCTTGTAAGGAATTTTAAAAAAATATGTAGCATCTTAGAAACTAAAACTTGTAATTTCTGGCATGAAATCAAGTATCACAGGGAATACCAAGAGGCAAGGAAGCAGCTCACAATGAAAATGACAAATGAATTGAAACCAAGCCAAAACTGTCCTACATGTAAGAATGAAGAGACAGGAAAATTGGGAGTTACTCTGACTATGCATCGTGTGATTTCAAAGTTAGATAGAGACATAGAGAATACAAACAATAACTACGTCATACGTTTAGAAATGAATACAACACAGTCAGAGAGGAAAACTACACTGGTAAAAACAACAGTATGAAAGGGAGGCAAGTCCATAAGATTGACTAACTTGAAAACAAAGCAATAGGAAAAAATAGAAATAAACATTTTTTTTTAATGTTGGAAGTTTCATTTATCAAAAAGTGTGGAGCTGAGAAGGCAATTCAGTTGGTAAAGAGCTGGATGTGGAAACGTGAGTTCTAATCCTGAGTTCAGATTTGGAGCATACTGGTGCCTTCCGTCAGCCCAGCATCAACGGAGGCAATGATGGGGTGGAGACATGCAGATTCACAGGAGTCTAACGAAATTGACCAACTTCAAGTTCAGTGTAAGACCCTGTCTCAGAAAATAAGATAGAAGGCTGGAGCCATGACTCAGCGATTAAGAGTGCAATGTTCTTGCAGAGAAACAGAGTTTGATTCCCAGCATGTTCATCAGTGGACTCATAATAACTTCTAACTCCAGATCTGGTGGGGTCTGATGCTGCTGACCTCTGCAGCAACACAGATGTGCACATAACCATAAAGAGATATAATTTCTAAAATCTTAAATAATAATAAAGTGAGAGTAATCAAGACACTGCATGCCAACCTATAGTTTCCACAGGTACACAAACAGGCACACATGTAAGCACACACACACACATACACACACAGAATGAGAGAGAGAGAGAGAGAGAGAGAGAAAACGCAAGCATTTTGAAGTACATTTTAGCTAAGACATTATGCTTTCTTGTTTTAGGTTTTTTATTTGTGTATGCATTGGTTGTACATTGTAATGTGATTTATGAAGACAGTTTTATTTAAGTATTTTCAGGACATGAACCATGATCCCTACCACATTCTGCTTTCTCCTCTCCAATTTCTTGTACTTCTTTGTAATAGTCTT
>JANHMN010000011.1:53732053-53753079 GCA_030674055.1 Rhabdomys pumilio | reverse complement strand
TGAAATATTATTGTGGAAAATACAAAGTAACCAGTGTCAATACAAAATAACCAGTGGTGATACAAAGTAAACCAGTGATGGTGCAAAGTGACTGGTGATGATACAAAGTAGCCAGTGGTGATACAAAGAACATCAGTAGTCAGCCAAGGTAGGTGAGGAATGTGACACGGAACAGCACTGTGCCTGTGCTTTCAAGGGCTCAACTTTGCATTTGAGATTAGCTAAAAGTTGTTTATAACATGTGTGACTCATTACTCATTGTTTAAAAAAAAAAAAACATACAAAGAGGACATGACTAATTTAAAACCTGTTCATAATATTAGTGATTCTACATATTATCTTGATATGTAAACAAATACACAAAGCAGTTTTCATATTAATGTATAAAATTATCTTATAAACTAATTAAAAAAAAAACATTGAGTCAAATTTCAAATGGCCAACAGTTATAAAGTAGAAAAGATAGACAGAAATAGACAAGAAAAACATAGAAAAAAAAAACTTCTGCTCTGATTTAAACTTTAAATTTTCTATAAGATGATAATTTCAGCAGGGCTGAAGCGGAGATGAGAGAACTGTAGGACGTTTGGGGCTAGCCTGGATTACAATGTGAACCCTAGTCTCAAAAAAGGTGAAGCAAATAAACAAAGACAGCTGAATAACCCCCTTTGTCCGTGATGTTTCCAACGGTGAAGAATGAATCTCCTCTAGATGCGCCTGAAAGTTTAAACGATAAATCTGTAAAGAATTTTATTTCAACCTTAACTATGTTGACAAATAGGAAAACACTAGAAAAATATTATACAGATAGTCACTAAGTACTGTGCAAAGTAGTGATGAAACCTAAGGAATACACTTTCAAAAATAGTATTTATTGAAGTGCACAAAAGTAGCCCAAATTAACAACAGATAGCATAGATTGATACAAAAAGAGAGACTATGAGACACTAGATTAGCCTACTTCCAATATAGCCAGTTATCACTGAGTGACAGATGTTTCACAATCTCACTCATGCACATGTGGGTATACCTTGGAACCTTAGAACACACACCTTACATGTCTCACTGGTGGCTTCTTCTTAGGGAAAGGAAGATGATTGGTAAGGTCGGGGTTGTTAGCATCATAAGGAGATTGGTAATTTTTACACATTTCTTTACAGAAAAGATTTTGTACTGCACAGATACGATAGCAATTTTAAATAATTTTCTTTCATTTCTTTTTCTTGAACGACCAGGTCTGACTCTGTATGTAACTCAACATACAGATCAAGCAGGCTGCCTTTGAACTCATAAAGATGGACCTGTCCCTGCCTCCTAAATCCTGGCTTTAAAGCTGTGAGCTACCTTGTCTAATATTTTCCATTTTGAAAAAAAAAAATGTAATCTAGTAGTTTAATGAAAGTTCACAGTAAGTTTTGAGAGAGTGTATTCCATCAACTATTTTGACAACAGAACAAAAATTCTGAAATACATAGAGTATTAGAAGCTTTTGGTCAACCACGTTCTAATTGTGTGAACTTGAAAATGTATTTGTGTCTGTGATACTTTACCTATACATTGAAATAATGCCACTCCCATCCAAGAGTTAATGTAGGATGACATTAGTTACAAGCTACAAAGTGTTTGTGGCAGGGGTTCAAGAAATGGTCCATCCCTAATCTTAATGCCAAGATCATATACCTTAATGTCCTCATTAAGTTTGCAAATAATTAAGGTGCTTCCTAGAAGTCCTAAGTACAACGAACAACTGATACTGCCTGGGAATACCATGCTCAAGGGCTACACATGTAAATCCCTTTACAAAGATGCCTTAAAATATTTCAGGTTCTATATCTAGAAAGTGGAATAAAAGAGGGATAGCCTTAATTAAACTAAATTCTATCTAGATGCACAGTTCTAACAGGAAAATAAATATTACTGAATTATCACACACTAAAGATGAACAAAATTGGTGTTGAACATATACAGTCACATAACAAAGAGCTTAGTAGTTTATCTCTTGCACAGTCACATGCTCTCTCCCTGCTGCTGTCTGTAAGCAGGTTGCACATGCTGGTGCAGGTGGTCCTTTCTAATTGTGTGCATAAAGTAACTGAGTCACTTTCTGATTGGTAAATAACATGCAATGTCAGACTCTCGCCACCATCTGTGTCACTCACCACCACAGTTTCTGCAAAACTGCCAGCAGTCCAAGTGAGCGGAGCACCGCATTGAAGGAGAAGTCACAGGACGCGAGGTTACTTGGCATCCTTGGCAAAGCTTGAATCTGTTCACAGTATTGAACCTGACATATGCCCCAAAGCAGAATGTGTATGCTACCCTAACGATCTCTCCTGCTGGTTTATAATCAGAGACATAGATGGGGGATGCTGCCATTCTTGCATTTGGCACTAACCAAACTCATGAACTCTCTTTTGGCCAAAACAATGCATTCTCATTTAGGAGAATTAATGTGCAGGTAACTAAGCACATGCTTCTCATCATCTCCATCACAATTTCCTAAATATAAGATGGTCTTTATTACTGAATCCTAGCTCTACGCTGCTCAGTATTTTGGAATTCCTCTTCCATATCATTAGAAAGATGAGTGGCCAAATGCCAATCATTCATCCTGACAGGTTTGACAGTCTTTTTGGAATGTAGAGGAGCTTGGGTGGCAGTTGCCTTGTCAACTTCTCTTTTCATCGAATAAAAGGAGCACTGAGTTGGAGGGCATGTCCTGGCTTCATTCTCAAGGCGTCTGGTAGTGACAGAAGCTAAGACTCAGGCTCAGTGTGCACCACGGGGAAGTTCTGGAAAAGCTTCCATTCCCATTTCTCTTTCTTGTTGTTTCCTTCCATGAGATCCACAACGAGCCATACCCATATGGTGCGAAGACCAAATTCAAGGGTTACTAGGTTTTGCCAAATCTCCTCCCCACTGAGACTTTCACGCTACTCTTTAGTACTGATGTTAGCTAAAAGGTTAATATGTCTCGATTTATGGGGAGAGTGCCACACAAAATTGAATTCAACGGAGGAAAAATAAACAGCACTGTTGACCGTGACTTTATCAACAACCCAAAGTTAGTAAAATTCTAAACCGTCACCTCCAGAAGCAAGTACAGCTGTTAAATATGATACAGATGCAAAAAATGTTGACAAGAGGCCTAAATATGGGACTAAGACTGATGGATCACTATTGCAGCTATTTTAGTAGATTAGAAATGTTGCAACTATTATTTGATAGATGTATATAATCTCAAATGATATGTATGTAATGAGTGCAGTTGTCTCAAAAGAGCTTTGTAAGTAGATGCCGGATATCACTTTAGCTCTTTCGGACTTCATGCTGATTCACATTAGGTCCAGAAACAGTCAGCTCCTGGTGGTCACACAGGATTGCTTCCAAAATCAATGCTCAAGGCCGCTGTAAAGAAAGCCAAACAACTTGCACATATACATAGGCACATCTTCTGAATGCTTACTGTCTCTAGATTACTGATCACTCCTAATACCATATAAATTCAACATAAGTGGCTGTATTGTCCAATAATAACAAGAAGAACAATTTTCTGATTTGTTCAGTGCCATTCAATTCTTTTCTTATTTGTTCAACGCCATGCAATCCTTTTTTCCAGATACTTTTCTCTTCAGGATGGTTATACCCATAGATCCAGAAACTGGGAGGAGGGGCCAAGTGTAAATTAACAGGACAGTCTTTGGAAAGAGCACCTTTGAAAGACAAATTATTAGACTCATTCTGGGTCTTATCAGACTGAAATTATATCTTTAGACATATATTTATGAATAGAGTCTATCTTGTGTATGAAGAATTATACCACAATGGGGACAATCCATTTCATTTTAAAATTACCCAACAAAAAAAAAAATTGTATCTGTACTTAAGAAGGAAAGAATTTTCTTCTGGTTATTATTCCCTAAACAATGTAACCACTATGTACATAGACTTTATACTATATTTGATATTATATGTCTTCTAGAGATTATTTGAAGTATATTAGTGGGTATGCATGCAAACTCCTTGTCTTTGGAATCATCACTTCTCCTAGTGTCTGAGGAACGTTTTATCCTGTCATTGAACTGCTGAAATTTTGTTTGGCTTTCTCTCTCTCTCTCTCTCTCTCTCTCTCTCTCTCTCTCTCTCTCTCTCTCTCTCTCCCCGTGTGTGTGTGTGTGTGTGTGTGTGTGTGTGTGTGTGTGTGTGTGTGTTTGCAAAGTAGCTCTCTCCAGTGACCTTTATTTAATGACTTGGTGCAAGTCAAGCACGAAGCTGATTCCGGTTCTAAGACGAACACCTTCTAGAATTTTCTACAGCTGCCCTTCCACCAGCTCCCAATCCCCTACTTATTCTCCAGGCAAGTCTGGTGGTAAGGGCTGTATACAGTAGGAATAAAGTACCTTGAGTGTTTCATTGCAGGTTAGAAAAGGCTTTTCCAGGGTACAGGCCTGTGACTAAAAAGATCTCGGAGAAGGCTAAGACTTAGAGGCTGCATCTAAAACCCCGAGTGATGCGGATCAGCATGAAAGAAGCTATGAGAATGGATGTGGTGCCTCGGATTTCCTGTAATAGCAGGTAAGGTTGTTAGGCCCCACGGTACTTGCTTGAAACCTAAACAGGTACAGCAACTCACCCTCAGGATCAATCCATTACTGAATTAGAAATACGACTGAATTTAGCAACAAATTTGTGCCAACACTACTCCTAGCAGCAGTGGGTTTTCAGCGGCAGATTGGCACCGTGACAGAGTCCATAATTTTCACAGTATGTGTTTCATAATTTGTCATGCACACTCTGATTGCTTGGCATATTGGCAGAGTCCACGGTGCTCGCTAAAATGTCACCAGACGCGTTTGAGGATTTGTCATGCACGATCTGAGCAAGTGACACAACACAGCGGAGTGGCCAGGTTCAGAGCTGAATTTTTTTTTTTCAGCTCTCCCTTGTCCCTTGTAAGTGGATGTTCTTGAGCTCAGCCACCAGTGACGAGGGCCTGGTGGGGGCTGCACAGCCCTTCTCTTGGAGCTGCTGATTTTTAATTCTGTGTCAAGTGATCGTATGTTGTGCTGCCAGGGGAAAATACTATTACTACGCTGCAGGTGTGACACACTGTACATTGCATTTCCTGCTCGATAACATTCTTTTCAAGGCATCCCTCGTAGTACACTTAACTTTTTTTTTTTCATGCAAACGCAAAGAGCATCTAAGAAATTAGGGGGAAGGAATAGGGGAGGAGTGCGTATGAAGGGAAGGAAAAAATATGCGACAGGAAATTGCTCAGTAAAGAGATCAAAAGACAAGATGCTAGTGTTGATTTGAACAGAAATGGAGAATGATGTTGGTCTCTGAGAAGCCTGACTTAACAGTCCTAATACCAGATTCCTGGAGGAACGGCTTCTGAGTTTAGGCAAATCAACTGTTCTTTCTTGGCCTCAATGAGGGTTGGATGAGAACACCTCTAAGGGAGCTTTCACATCCATGTATTCCATTGTTCTAAGAGTTTATTAATATCTTTCCATCGTAGGAAAACTCGTTTGCCTACAGTGATTGCAGAAGACTTTCCGGGGTGTAGTAAAAGCTTCAAGAGCTACATCTGCTGGAAGCTTTTTGTTGTCAAGGATCCCGGCCATTATCTTATCACTTTTAGTCACTGTCTTTTAGGAGGAGAAAGGAAATCAGTCTTTTTTATACACGCGGATTCCCTGAACGCACCTGTTACCGTGAAATCTGTTTGATGATAAATAACTCACATATGCTCAAGAGCGTTGTCTTGACATGAGCAGGAGAGACCTTCACAGACATATGTTACAAAAAAAAAAAAAAAAACCCAGGATCTGTAACTTCACTTCTGCTGGTGGATCAGTGAACCTAGAGACGTTCTCAGAGCCAACCAAGACTGTTTATGCAGGGAGAAAAACTAAGGTTGGAAACTTTCATATTTTGAAAGATCTACCATCGAACTCACACCTGCCCAGTTTCCAAAGACACAGATGTAAAAGCACACTCAGACGTACACTTACAAACACACCACAAGCAGCATTTATAATATATGCCTATTAGCCAAGCTGAAATATGTAAGTAAAAATATATCCTACATGTGAGACATACAAAATTATTACATAAAAAAAAAATCCCGAAGATAAAAGTCGACGGTGTAAGATCTAGAGCTTTACCAGAAAATTGGCTTCCTTCTGAAATAGTTATTTATAATTAGCCCTTGTTAAACTGTTATTTATTTTAGCTTATCTGTGACTACTTTGACTGAGACAAGGAAGATGAATAGCATCCCTGTCTGACTTTTAGGGAAAATACATACTTTAGCTCCTAAAATATATGCATGAATAATTTACACACATTGCCAACTTCTGCTCTCAGCCAGGTGATCGCTGAACCCTCACATGCTCAAGTCTTACCAGACACACGAAATTAAGTGAAGAGAGGAATTGGTCCAAACTTCAGTGTGTGATAAAAATGTAGTATGTTGGGACTTGCCACAGGGCTCAAAGGTTAAAGTTATTAACCACCAGGACCTGAGGTTAGGGTACCAAATACTCACTTGAAAGTCAAGCATGGTGTCACACAGATCTGTATCTCAAGTGCTGTGAGAGGGTGGGGACAGACAGACTGACAGATTCCCGAAGCTAGGTCCCAGCCAGTTTAGCTGAATGGCACACATTAAGCTCAGTGACAGAACATGTCTCAGAAAATAAGATGAGAGACATTGATGAAGATGTCGATGTCAACCTTCGGCCTCTGCATGGACATGCGCAGACTAACACACCTCTCAAACCCACAAGTGAACCTACATTTAAATACCACACACACACACACACACACACACACACACACACACACACACGCACACACAAACTTTCATGTCTTATGTTTCAGACAGTTTTGTGTTAGGATCTATATTGGAGTCTGTAACTTTTTGTCACATTTGAATATACAAAACTAATTTCTCTTGACCATCATTTAATTTTGTTATTCTAAAATATACTTCCATTCCATTTTCCCCAAACATCCTTTTCACATTATAAACCAAAATAAAAAACTTTATACCTTTCATAAAATTACAGATGAATATATATGTTAATATATATATATAACATATATACTTATATGTACATACATACATATACATATATTACATATATACACATATATACATATATATGAATATGTATTACAGATGAATATATATATATGTGTATATATATATATATATATATATATATATAGTGGACTTCTTATAAATAATACTGATGATAGGGTACTAAGGAAAACATTTTATCTCCATTTTGTATAAACTACTAAACACCCCTTCTCTGAGATGTCATGTGATACTTGCAGAGACACCTATGCACTTCATGGTTCCACATGGCTAGTCACACAGAACTGTCCAAGCTGGGGAGAATTGTCTGTTTGTAAGCATCTTTGTAGTTATATCATAAAGATCATTTTACCCACTAAGGAAGACACTTACCTTTAGTTGTTCTAAACACACACCACACACACACCACAAACCACATACCATGCACACACACACCACCATCACATACACACACACACTTACATACACACCACACCACATACCATGTATACACACACACCACACACCATATACCATGCACACACACCACCATCACACACACACACACACACACACACACACACACACAGGCACATGTCAAATTGCTTGGTCACTTTATTTACTTGACCCAAAGCATTCACTTTTATTTTTCTATCATCTTCTCAATTCAAATTGCCTAGACATCTGAGCAGATAAAAAAAAAAAATCAAAAGATTAAAAGAAAATGAAGCAAAATATCCATTATTCAGTTGTCAGCCTAGTTAATTCTAAAGAGGGTATGAGTCCATAGCCCTTACCAACAAATTAAACAATGTTGGAGGCTTGGGGTTTTTTGTTGTTTTTTGGAAAATGCGTGCAAAATCTCTGTACTGGTCTGCATTTACCTGGGTTCTTCCAATTCTATTGTTGCAGTTTATTTGTGTGTTTGTATTTGCAGTGCTGGGCATTTAATGGAAGGTCTTTCATATGCAAGGCCAGCACTCTGCCACACCCCAGCCCCTACAATTGTCTATCTATTTTCCTATAAACACTATATGCCCACGGATTTCACCTAGTCTATTTTCCTGTAAATCCTCACTTACAGTAAAGCTGTTTGGTGAGCAGAGCTTGTTTATTTGGGTCTGGTTCCTTAAACAGGAACATACCAGATCATCTCTCTCTCTCACTGGCTTTAAACTATGAAATACTGACTTTTTTTTCTTATTCACTCATCTCTAAAACAGAAGACACAATAAAAAATTTGTCAGAGGAATGCTTTCAAATATTAGTAAAGGAGTAAAATTAAAATAAAATACACTCTTCAAAGAATTAAATACTCCCTTTGTGTTAGGAAGCAGGAGGCCCTATTATTTTCTCAAACCTCCCAGCAGCAATCAGGAAACCCCTTTTCCTCTGCTTCAGATGACTTCCTAGTAAGACAGCCTGAATTGTAAAACAGCACTTAGCCTAGCAAGAGAGAGTTTCTCGTGTGTCTTCCTGTTATAATTTGTTCCTAATGATCACATGATACATTTGTTGAAGTGATCTGGAAACAACAATTCTTTTCTCAATCAAATTACTTGAGATGTCAAGAAAAACAAAAAAAGAGAACAAGCTGCATTTGATGCCAGCCTGGTCTACAGAGTGAGTTCTAGGACAGCCAGGACTACACAGAGAAACCCTGTCTCAGAAAAACAAAACAAAAACCAGAGAGAACAAACAAACTGGAAATAAATTTGAAAGGTTTATTTCCTTTATTTTGTCTTCCTTTACTTTGATTCTAAATAAGAACAAGGTTCATGCTTATAGCCTCAAGAGGGAGAGAAGAAATACACAAATAATCAACACACCCCTCCATGAATATGAATATTCAAATGCACAAATACATATAATATATGCATATATATACAGATATATACATTACTATAAATTGCTGTCATATGCATACATATTTTGTGTATGTTTCTGTTTGTATTCACCAGATAACAAGAAGCAATTAAAATTTTTAAACAAGAAATGACATAAAATTATGACTTCCTCCCCCCCCAAAAAAAAGCACATCTCATTTAACACATAAAGGGGAGAGGAGAATAAAAAGACACAGGAAGGGAAGGAGCTATCTTTTGGGCCTATGGCCTCTTCTCCTCCTTCCTAAAGCAGGGTGCATATTGGAGATCTGTGGACAGCTCCTGTTTCCTTAGATTTTTACTATAAGATTGAAGAGGCAATACACCTAAACTTGCATGCACTGGCCTCTCTTTACTGTGTAAAACAATTCCCATGGCAAACTAGGGAAAAAGAGTGAGATCATTAGGCAACTACCCCTTTAAGTAAACATGCAATGTTTCTTTGACATCCTCAATATAGCTCTCCCATCAAGTGGGAAAACATGACAGCGCTACGCTCATTTAGTATACAAGTGAATATATTATATGTTAATGACACAATCATTGTAGTCAAATGTTTACTGGGTCACTGCAATCACAATAACAGCACATATGACATCGCTGTCTCCCAGTGTCAAAGAACAAAGGTTGGAGGGGGGATGGTTCCTGTCAAAGAAGAACCCTTAACTGGCTAATTTTCTTTACCTCATATTTAACATTGGAAAGATGATCCAGTCTCAATTCAAGTCACCCCACTGATACTTCTGCTATCCACAATTCCCATAGAGATGGTAAGAGAGACTTGCCCAGTCACTACTACACAGACTTTCACACAGTCAATGGTCCAAACAGCTGCTTTGAGAGACTGCCAAGTGCACACTGGAAATCTCCCCCTTTTGCCCATGGATATCTTGAACCGAATCCAGAATGATACTCTCTCCTCCTGAACTACTGGTGCTGTATATTCCCTTCCTAGGGACTAAGACCAGCACCTACCAAGGTTACTACAAAAGGTAACTCAGTTGCTCACCTCGCTCTTTCAGTTGCTAAGATGTATTTCTTCTGCCTCACACAGTCAACTCAAAAGACCTATCTCACCCCACTGTCGTTTCAGCAGCACAATTTGATCCTGATATTTACTCTCATCAGTCTCCCCAAGGAACCAGGATTACTTTCAATTAGAAAGCCACATGCTTTCAGGAAATTCCAGCCTTTCCTAAGTTACAAGAGCTTGGGTCATTATTTATCCAAACCAGCACTGTACACAGGAACCTTCTGAGATGGTGGAATCCATTTGCAACAAGCACTGATCAGTTGTGCAGCTACTGACTGTGCGTGACTGCTGAGCCTTCGACGCACAGAATTTTTAATTGTATGTAATTTTATTTACATTTCGGGATACACGTGACTAATGACAACATTATTAGATAGTTCCAATCAGGGTGTTTCCTTATCATTCTCTAACAATTCATGCAAGAATGGACTTTTGACAGATTATTTAGCTAGTTAGATATGAGACTGCCAGACTTCTACAGAAGAGATCAAGAGTGAGTGCTTTGGATGTTGTGTGAAAATGTGATACTTAGAGCCATCAATGGGCAAGCCTCAGGGCAAGCACCTGTGTACTGAAGAGGTATCGGTGGAGGAAGGGGAACGTCATGTGAGTAGTTCAAATAATAATATCTTCTAATATCATCTCAAATAAGCTCCTGGTGGAAAAGCGTTATTCTGTCTTCATAAATGCATTTGTATATAAACCTCTTTTTTTTAAAATATCTCACTTTGGCATTTTGTCCATATCTCTGGGTAAAACTTATCCTCAGTAACGACATCTATGTTTTGCATCACCTCCTCGTTTGCGTGTGCAGAGTCACCTGTTTTCTGGTCTCAATTCCTTTGGCTTTATCTCAGAATATTCTTCCTTCACAAGCCTTCCAGACCCACAGGTAGATCTCCAGTAGCTTTTGATGATCTATCCTGAGCCGGTGATTAGCCTCTAAACAGCAGCAAAGTTTGTCTTACCTTTGCTTCCTCATGGCTTAGCATTTAGGATTATCCTTTTTCCTTGACTGTGTCTACTAATCAAGTCCCTTATATGTGAAAAGTGTATAAACAAATGGGGCTGGAGAGATGGCTCAGTGATTAAATGCTCTTAGTGACCTACAAAACTCCATTTATTTACTGGTTTTGTTTGTTGTTTGGTTTTTCTTTTTCTTTTTTTTTTTTTTGTTTTGTTTTGTTTTGGAGGTTTTTGTTTTGGGTTTTTTTGTTTTGTTTTGTTTTGTTTGTTTTGGTTTTGGTTTTGGTTTTGGTTTTTGGTTTTGTTTTGTTTTGTTTTTAATATGGAGTCAAGGAAAAAGGATGAAAACAGAAACAGAGTAGGGAAAACTATTACAGTCTGGGAATAGTTTTCATCCTACAGTCAAGGCCTGTGGAATCTAGCTGACCCTAGACAGCAGTGTCACAGATGACCAACTGCCATCATGGAACTTGAGGAGAAATAAATATATATTTATATGCTACTGCTAAGTCAAAATTCTCAAGACAAGGGGCCTCTGGAATAAAGTTTATTCAGCCATGGTAGCTATCACCCAGAAAGAAAGAGGACAATTATGTTCATGGGATAAACATCCTCCATCTCTAGCAGCAAGACTGGATTTCAAATGGAAAAATTACCCTTCCTGCCTTCCTCATCTAAAATCCAGGCTCCTTTATTATGATAATCTGAGGAAAGAAGGCACAGTTTACTTACATTGCACGTATATTGACTTCGGACACTGAGGGTGAAGTTACTTCAGCTGAGCACACCTTTGGTTCCAGTGTGTAGGCCACAAGGAGAAACAACTACAGCTCTGGATTAGAGTTTACAAGCAGAGGTGGCGCCACCTAGAGGATTGATACAGAATTTCAGTTAAATAATACATAATAAAGAATGTCCTTCTGGAACAATAAAGTGATTTTAAAACACTGTTTTTACACGTAATTTGAATTGGTACAATTTTTTGCAAACAGGTCCAATACAGACCTTTCTGCCCCTCCCCCTTTCCTGCTTCAGTAGTATAGTGTCCATGGGGATGAATTTGATTTATGGGTCTTTGGGACAATGTAAAGTTGTAGATGTCTAATATCTTCCAATGGTCAACACAATTCAGACAAAATAAGTCACCATATTCTACAGTGGTGTGCATTTTACTAATTCCCTGCAAGTGCCACACTTAGCACCTTCTAATATCCTTTAATCCTTTCCCTGGGACAGGTCTGCACCCTTCAAATTGTGAGATCAGTTATCTCCCTCCAAAATATTCTGAAGTTCTCTCTCCGTAATTATGAGATTTATCATAGGAATATTATCTGTTTCCTTATGTTTCTTGACCCACAGAGAAAAGTAATGTCTTTTAAGGGTTCACAAAGAGTCAAAGCACTGTGGTATTTTAGTAAGGCGATAGCTCCACAAAGGAACACAAAAACTCCACAGAATTAGTCATCCGAAATAATAAATCCTCACCATGCCAGCATTTGCAGACTGCAGCTCTGACCACACACACACACACACACACACACACACACACACACACACACCCTTCAACTCGGTGCCCTTTTCCTCTGGCTGCCAATCAGAGGAAGCCATCCTTGTCCAGAACTCAGATGACTCAGCAAACAGAGAACTGAGACCTGTTACTACTGAGCATTGCATCACAGAGAATGCCCTCCAAAATGAGAGATTAAAACGTAGCAAAAGTTAGCCTACCACTAACAGAGAGCCTGTCTATACCGGGATGCCCAAGCGGTCCTCTTAGAATCTAGGAAACTGATCTAAGAGCCCCCTGCTTAGAGAGCCAATGTTGTTTTTCCTCCCCCTCTGTTTCCCTCAAAGTCACTTTCATCTTCCTTTATAAAACTTTCATGGAAAGCTATTGAATGACTTGAGGAACAAGTTCTCCAGCTATAAACAAATACACACAATGTGAATGCAAATCTCCCCTGCGCTGCGTGGGTCTTTGGGAGGCCATTGCCCCTAGGCAGTTCTGTCCTGCTGGGGTGGAGCCTGCCGTGTGGAGGTTTGATTTGCTTTGAAGTCTGACATGCCACCTTGAAAATGTTTTCCAGAGACCATTGCTGGAGTCTCAGAATTAGTCATTAATACAGTTGGGACAAACTGAAGTGCATATGAACCACGTTAAACACACACTCCTTTGTTGTGGTTATTATGGTCATTTAAATGGCAGAATCTTAACAGCAGGGGCCTGTTGGGCTGGCTATCTTAATGATTCTTTTGAGGAACTGAGATGAGATTTAAAAGAAGCTAGATCTAAAACACAATCCTGAGGGTACATTAAATTATGACCTTGACTTATTTTGCAACCTAAGGCTAGTGACAAAAACCTCTCCTGCTCTGTAAGGGGGCTATAAAATTTTAATGAGATGCTAGCCCATGGAAAGTCTCAAAAATTAACTCTTGCCTAAATTTTGCCTGTTTTCTTCTTGTAGTCAGGAAGCAATCTAATGTCTAGTTCTTGACTCCTCTCACTGAGTTACAAACACACACACACACACACACACACACACACACACAAACACACACACCCCTCTCAAAAGTCCCAAACTGTTTTTCTTCATTGAAAAACTACTGCAATTATAAATGTTAGCTATGAAGCAACAGTGCACGTGGAAATTAAGTGCTTCCTTCTATGCTGCAATTTTCTAGTCTTCCCCTCTCCTTCCCGTTCTCTTCTTTCTCCCTCCCTTCTTCCTACCATCTTTTCCTCCTTCCAGCTCTACTTGTTTTTATCTGTCTCTCTTCCATTCTCCCTGCTCCACCCCGCCCCACCCCCACTCTTCCTCTTCCCTTCCTCTTTTGTGCTTCTTCTAATGTTCTGTTCGTTCACTTGAGTGCCAGTAGGTGTGCTAGTGTGTGAGTGAGCATACAAAGATCACAAAGTTCACCTTCTATCTCGTTTTGTTTGTTTGTTTGCTCGTTTGTGTTTTTATATTTTTGTGAGTTTGTTTGGTTTTTGAGACAGTTCTCCCACAGGCGATGGGTATCTGAAATCAAGTTCATTGAGCCATCTTCCCAGCCACTTCTGTGGGTCTGATGCGAGCACAGCTAGCAATACCTACAGATGCCATCACTGTCTGGCAAGTTCCCTTAACCCCGTTGCTAACAAATGAATGACCCACTGACCTGCATCATGGACATTTTCGGGTATTTGTTATCCTGTCTTATTGCAGACCCACTAAATCAGAATGGGTAGTGAGAATGCATGTAGAAAATTTGGTGACCTATTGTTGATTGCTTATTTCTTAATTTCCATTCCTATTTCAGCAGAGCACAATGGAACTGTTTACTAATCACACATATCAAACTTTGAAAACTGTCGGGAGAAAATAGAGTTAAAAAAAAATGAGCTCTTTCCATAGCCCAGTCACTGCTCCTTTCTTGGATGTATCTAACATCTCGTCTTTTTCTTATACAGACACTGACAGTCAAAGATTCTGGTCCACCCTTATGAATTTATTTATCTATAAAGATGATGTCAATTGTCAGTAGTCACATGAAGCCTTTCAAGGTAAGAATTAAGAGGTACGGAGGTTAGACCTAGAAAGTCTTCCAAAGGTTCTCCTGTTGAAAGCTTGGCCCCCAGGATGACTTGAAGGTAATTCTTTGGAGCATGATTGAATTATGAAGACTCTGATCTTATCGGTGGATTACTTCTTGAGCAAGTTCCCAGTTGAGTAAGACAGATACTGCAGAAGCTAGAGCCTACTCTGAGGAGGGAAAAGTGGATGCAAATTGGGAACTACATCCTGTTCCCATTGTCTGTCTCTGTAGTCTCTATTTGTATGTCTCTTTGTGTGTGTGTCTCTGTTTGTGTGTGTGTCTCTGTCTCCCATGAGGCAAGCAGCTTTCCTTTGTCATGTTTCACCATTATAGAGTATTTCATCATTGACCAAGGATTATATTTCTGGATCTATGAATCTTTATGTTGTTTTTCTTGGGGTTTCTTGTCACACTGGATGAATTCAGAAGAATGCAATACTCTCTACTTTCTACTTTTAATAGTGTGTGTGTGTGTGTGTGTGTGTTTGTGTGTGTCTGTGTGTGTCTGTGTGTGTCTGTGTATGTGTGTGTGTGTGTGTGTGTGTGTATGTATGTGTGAAGGCTGCATTTCTTTGCACTGTATTATACATTTTTTTCTCCCCTTGGACAAAATAGTTATAGTTGATTCATCCATCAGCAAAAGGAAATACCTGCCACTGAAATAGTATTATAGTACTTATCTCAACAGCTTCTTACCACAAACCCAATAGTGATACAAAGCCATATAAATTGATTGACAGGCCTTTCCTGAATAATTCATTGTCTAATCGTTAATGACTTTTCTTACAAGCTTTCAAAAGAAAAGGAAATAAGAACAAAAGGAAAAAAGAAATGAGCTTTAATTTAATGTGATTAAATAATGTATTTATATTCTTAAAAGTTTTAAATCACTCTTTTAGATTATACAATTAAGAAAACCAAGACAATTTCCCTTGAAAGTCTCTTTCAACCCCTAGGGCTAGTGATTTATACTTGGTGGCTGCCAGGAATTCCACACAAATACAGCAAGGTCCAGTGAAAAGTATTACCTGCTCTGGTAAACACCAATCCTTTTGCAGAGAACTAGATGGCAGAGCCACCATTAGGATGGCCATTCTAATGATAGTTCCCCACTGACCTGGAACTGGGGCTTCTTCTGCCTTGCTTCATCCCCAGTAGAGCACATACCTGTGCAATAACAGTGACCATTTGAAACAGATGCTGTCTTAGAAAGCACGAAAGGTTGTGATGGGTAGAGGAAAGACAACCAGCTATTTCTGCTATAACAACTGGGATTTTACTTTAAAACAAAGCTCTATACTGTGCCTCAGAGGGCCGGCATACAAAAGGAAACACTGTGAACCTTACCAACTGCAACTATCAAACTGTTAGCTGCAAACTAAAGCAGTGTCTGTAACATACTGCACCAACGGCACCAAGAACACATGTCACTCCTTTATTCATGCAACAATTGTATACTGAGTAATAATACTGAAGTCTCAGGACATGCTGGCATTCCTGTGGTGTGTCTCAGATCATTGTATCATTGTGTCCCCGTCAATGAACTGAAGCATGCAGCTCAAGAACTTGGTGTATGTTCCAGAGGCTTTTTTTTTTTTTAATCACTAAAGACAAGTTCTCTGAAGGAGTGGGTCTTTCCTTAGCTGCCATGAGGGATTTGTTTTCTTTCTTTGCTGGAGTGGTCTTCTCCAATCTTCTGGGTGGTCTGAGGCAGACAAGTGATGTCCTTTTGAGTTGTTGGGTCCCAGAGTTAGTTTTTGTACAGCTCGAAACCATGTGTACCCAACCCCCTGTTCCTCTCTTTGCTCCTATTGAAACTGTTGTGGCTCAGTAAATTAGTATCTACCTTGGAAAATCAGATGACCTTACTGTGGATTGTGACCTTATACATGGTGTCTTACTGGTTTCTCAGTTGTGAGTGTAGATATTGTTTCATTAAAGCAATGTCTTTCTTTGAGGCTTCATCTATCCTCTCTCTCTCTCTCTCTCTCTCTCTCTCTCTCTCTCTCTTTCTCTCTCATGAATTCAAGCTGTCCAAAGAAGTGTGTTTTGAAACACTGGCAGGGGACAAGTGTTTTAAAGTAAAGCACATTGAAAACAAACCTAAAACAAAGCTTTTAGCAGAAGGAGGGAGCTAGGAGCTAGTGGACAGTCTTCTCTTCAAAGTCTTCCCTCTGTTTGATCACTCAGAGAGATGGCTTTGTGTTCCAAGAAAACAGCATGCATATCTGAAATTATAATGAAGCAATAAATATTGCTTGGTTGTGGATAGGAAAGCAGAACATGAGATTTTGCAATATGCAAACTGTATGAGACCTGTAGAGGAAAGAAATCATTTATTTGTATTGATTTTTTTTTCTTTTAAAACAGGATAGCCCAGAGGGTGATATATTTGTTTCTGTAAATAATGCAACAAAATGAATTTAGTTTTCCTGGAGCTCAACAAATTGGGAAAAAACAAAGTCATTGTCCTTTTATTTTTTTAATAACTTCTAAATAATAAATATATGTAACAAATGCCTTCAAAACTGATATAGCAATGCTTAGATTTTTTATTAGATTCTATCAATTAAATTCATATGTTACTGGAAGATGGCTTTACTTTAGTTTTACAATCTAGGCACTCTTTTATATATTATAAACACACTCATGTAAGATATATATCAGTAGCACTACAGGAGATTATTATGCATATTGGATAGTCAATGTTTGGTCCCCAAATGAGTAATGTTAGGCAAAATCAAAAACATACTTTTAGAGTCTCAAAACAAAGGGGATTCATGCTGCAGACATGTGTAATTGTGTGCAGAATAAGACATGAGCATTTTTTTAGGTCATCAGTATTGAGCCTTCAACCAAAAATGTGTTACAGATTGTTAAGAACTATGTTCTTGGAGAAACAGCTCAGCGGTAAAGCACTTGTTCCACAGATGTAAAGACCTGGATTCTATTCCCAGCTCCCAAGTACAAAGTTGGGTGTGGAGACGGCTGAATTACTTATTCTTAGCAGAATAAGTAAGTGCCAGGTCCCAGTGACAGACTGCCTCAAGAAATAAGGTGAAGGGGTTCAGAAAAACCATACCAGTCAGAGGTTGACCTCTGAAACACACACACACACACACACACACACACACACACACACACACACACACGAGAGAGAGAGAGAGAGAGAGAGAGAGAGAGACAGAGAGACAGAGAGAGAGACAGAGAGAGAGACAGAGAGAGAGACAGAGAGAGAGACAGAGAGAGAGACAGAGAGAGACAGAGAGACAGAGGAAGGAGACAGAGACAGAAACAGACAGAGACAGAGAGAGACACACATAGAGACAGCGAATCAAGAAAGTCAAGAGAGTCAGAGGGAAAAGGGTTGTGGGGGAGGAGAAGAGAGGATTGTTTTCCCTTAGAATAAAAATTCAGTGTGTGAAATAGCAAGTAAGTAGCTTCATGAATGAAATGACATTAGTTATAGGAACCGGTAAAATATAGAAGCACAGCACAAGGAGGTACAAGAAGATACAAATCTTAGCAAACAAAGGTGTGTTTTTTTCCTGTTGCTGCCATAATGAATTACCACTAGCAAGGTCCTTAAAACAAAACAAACTTTGTTAAAATTAAGTGGACCAGAAGACGTAAGTGGATTTTACTGAGCTGGCAGACACACTGTCTTTCCCCTGGAGACGCTAGAGGAGAATCTCCTCATTGCCTTTCTCAGTTTAGATACCGTCCATATTCTTGGCACATTGCCTTCCATCAAAGCCACCAATGGCTCAAGGGCAATAAGAGAAAAAAAGTAAAAGATACATAATACCTCCTATTGGGAGGACTCTCAAAGAACATCTGATCCTAACACAGAAATTGTATTTCTAGAGAAAGGAAAGGGGGTCCTGAGCGATGTAGTTACATCTATCTTCTCCATGTGTTTGCTTTCTGTTCTTCCCAGAGAAACATCATCATCCTGGAAGGTCTGGCCCATAGCATGTTTGTAGTATGTGTTTGAGAATGAATGACAGTTTAAACACCAACCTTTCTCAGTGGATCATAGAAGGTGTAGAATGTGACTGGATCTCTCCAGCTGCTCCACTTTATCACTGGTATGGAGGACAGTGAAGATGGGTTATCTCAGCCTGATGGGCCACTATAACAAAATAACACACAGGAGACACTCACAACTCTAGAGGTTGAAAAAGCCCATGTTAGAAGCAAATCCCATCACTGGAGTGTACACAGAACTTTGTTTATTGCCTTGCTTGTTCTTTGACTATTTGTGTTTATTGTCTTGCTTGTTCCTTGACTATTTGCCTCTATTGTATTGCTAGTTACTCAACCTAGAACTGACCTTAATACTTGCATGTAATTAAAATGGTATAAAAGCATAAAGTAGGAGGGGGGATAAGATGGAGTTTTGTAGGGAGGGGAAATGGGGAAAGGGGAACGCATCTGAAATGTAAATAAATAAAATATTCAATTAATAATAATAATAGAAGAAGAAGAAGAAGAAGAAGAAGAAGAAGAAGAAGAAGAAGAAGAAGAAGAAGAAGAAGAGGAAGAAGAAGAAGAAGAAGAAGAGGAAGAGGAAGAGGAAGAGGAAGAGGAAGAGGAAGAGGAAGAGGAAGAGGAGGAAGAAGAGGGGGAAGGACGGGGAGAAGGAGGAGGGAGAAGAGGAGGAGGTGGCAGCAGCAAATCAGCAAATCCCATGTCTGATAAGGGACATTCTTTCATGTTTGGAGAGGACTAGGTAAAGGGGTCTTTGTGTACACGTCTCTTAGTCCTTTCTCAGAAGGAGCTAAGTTAAACTCCACCCTCAGGATCACACTACTTCATAAAGCCGTTGCTTCATCATGCAATTATTATACTGGAGGTTAAGATCTCAAGGTATGAAGTGAGACTAATGCAGCTTACAGACCATAGCCCCACAGAACAAGAGACTGAACAAAGCGCTCACTCACGAGGAAAATAGCTTTGTTTGATTTCTTGAGGATTGCCTCCTAAGTTTGTAACCTACTGAAGTGGTGGTTTTATGGTTTGAGGTCTTTGAGAGGTTAGTTAAGTCATTGACAAGATTAGTGATTATCCAATTCAGGATCCACTAGAGAAATAAATCCAACTGAATGAATATATATCAAAAGGGCAGTTATTAGATTGGCTTATAGGATAGGGTCTGAGCAAACGAACAAAGGTTGTCTTCATACTGGACAGGCTAAGACTCTAGTAACTGCTTAGTCCATGAAGCTGGGTGTCTCAATAGACCTAAGCAAGGGCTGGGTGTCTACAGGAGTTGTAGAAAGAGCCACAGCTCTTCAGACTCATTTTGAAGCTGAAGAAGGTAGGTTCTGGTACCAGTGAAGGAATGTGGAGCAGCCAGAGCAGCAACAGGGTCCTCTCCAATTGGACATATGAACTTGCCAGAAGGGTCAATGAATTTGCCAATGAGGCACAAAGGCAAAGAAGCAAAGTTTTTGCCCTCAGACATACTTTCTGGTCTGCCACTGGGAGGTGCTGACCACAGGAAGAGTGAGCGTTCACACTTCAAATAAACAACTCAAGAAAATACCTTACAAGATTACCCAGTGGCTTTTCAGTTCCAAATCCAGTCCAGCTGACAGGCACATGACTCACTGTCACATGACTCTTAGGAAAGAGGCCTGGGAAAGTGTCTCCACTCTTTGCCATGGAAGGCACATGGAAGATGCCTTCTGTGAGGAATGAACTTTTCCAAAATGCCAAATCTCATGGCACCTTGATATTGTACTTGCCAGCCTCCAGAGCTGAAAAATGATAAACCCCTGATGTTTAGAAGAAGAGTTGAAGGTTCACATTCTTAAGATGATCGTTTCTAAGAACAGTTTAAGGTTCAGATGCTAGAACTAAGCTCGTCTGAAGACAGCTATTCGCTACACAACCAGATCAAATGAAGCAGTGAGTTACTTCCCATTTCTCTTTGCCCTATCGCTTTTTTTTACATTCTGTAGTAGAAAGAGTGCTCCGAATATACGGACTCTCGCTAGGCCAATTCTCTTCCCCCTTTCCAAACTTTGCTCCAGTTTCATGTTTCACTGTATCAAGAATATCTACATCTTGTTACTTAAAAATGAATCCAGATTTTTCGACCTTTTTAAAACACATTGAAAATTTGGTCAACATCAAATGTAAGACAAAAGAAAGGTAAATCGTCTATGCCATGTCCCTTCATCCTCATAGACTTGGGTAAGTGCCCTGAACATGTAGGAATGCATTCATTTGCATGGTTGCTACTGTAATATATAATGGTGATTTAAAGTGAGACAGGGAGAAACCTGGAGAGACTCCAAGTTCACATTTTAGAAAGGGGATTGCTTGGAATTAAATCCCCAAGCCTAAGTATATCTTAGACTTCAATTATGCTTCTTCATGAAATGCCCCTGAATGTCCTTAGACCTAATCAGTCCTAGTTGTGGCAATGCAAAAAAAAAAAAAAAAAAAAAAAAAAAAA
>JANHMN010000011.1:53707526-53731953 GCA_030674055.1 Rhabdomys pumilio | reverse complement strand
AAAAAAAAAAAAAAAAAAAAAAAAAAAAAAAAAAGCAAAAATTAAACATAGAAACCTGTGAGATGAAATGTTTTCCTTGATAAGAGTATCGAGTGAAGTGTATGCTTTCTAAATTCCCCTGTAAATATGTCAGCACCTCTCCTGCAAGTCTCCTTTTTTTAATCCCCAAGCACCAAGGTCGATAAAACATTTGGAAGAAATGAATATGCTGTACATATCCAAAGATATACTGTGTGCATCTGAACAAAAGGCTTGTAGTGCACCATTTTATTGAACTCTTATTTCATTTCAGGAGCGGAGAGGAAAAGGGGACCACCGCAGATCCATCAACTCCGTGAGCTTTAATATTTACTTTAGTCATAAAGAGTCTGTGACACGATGAGGGCTCACTACCGAAGGAGCAACTCAGGTTGTCAGTTCTAGAAAATGAAATTTTTATTTATGGAAGTTGTAAGCTCTAGAAATGATATGTATGATTTTCTGTTCCTGCTGATTTATAGATTTAATGAATTAGTCGTCACCGAGTTGCAGCTTCGTGCTCTCTCTCTCTCTCTCTCTCTCTCTCTCTCTCTCTCTCTCTCTTTAGAAACTAAGATTTTTTAAAATGTCTTGGTGAAGATTTTTTTTTAGGAGACTAGAAAAAAACTGATTTAAATTCTTAAACTTTCTCGAGAAAAAAAAAAGAAACAATGAACAAATCACTGGATTTATAGATTTACCTGGAATTGTCACTGAGATCCTGTGGTACCCAGAAAAGGAACACTAGTTAATGAGTCCTTTTCACACACGCTACATAAATGCATCCACTTTGTAAAAGTAACAGACTTGCATCCCTTGCATGGGTCCCATGAGTTCAGAGCAGTGTTCCTAGGCTACATCTCTTGACTCCATGGCTTTAAAGAAACAATTTGGACTTTAAATTATCACACATCTTGTTTAAATAAGGACAAGAAACAACGTGGTGCTTTCCTCCTTTGAAGTTGTCCTTATGAATGAATTCTCGTTTAGCATTTTATGTGTACAAAACTAACATCTAAAGCCACTTTATTGACTAGAACACATGGAAAGAATCCTGAGAGAAGTATGCTTATCCTTTTTCAAGTTGTTAATTTTAACAAAAGCAGCCTTGGGTTTCCTAACGTAGGATTGCTCGGTGATAAAATTTTTGAATAACATATCTCTTTTTCAGTTAATTGCTCTCCAAAAAAGTAGAGCAAGGAGCTCCGGTATGCTAGATCTTGTTAGAAATATTGGAAATCCAGCTCTTTGAAGGTGAAGCAAGTTTTTTTTTTTCCAATGAGTTCATTGATTAGAGAAGAGTATAAACATTAACTGGATAAGAAAAGCAAACGTCACGCGAGATGATACATTATCATAATGCAAATCACCGGGAAACAGAGCAGAGGACAGCTGTTCAAGGGATGGGACAGCACCAACTTAGATAAGCTTATGAGAGAAAATTCTCTCAGGGAAGCTGATGCGGTAGTTTATTCATAAGGAATATGTGTGATGACAGAAAGAAACACCTTACTAGAGGGAGCATGTGCAGAGCTCCCAAAGTGGGACAAAGGTTGACAAACCATCACGCTGTAAGACTAGTTCTGAAAGTGTTCAACAATGAAGAGAGATGTGATGAAAGAAAATTGACGGGATAAATTGCAGACGGGGAGAATTAGGCCTTGTTAGTCATGAGTGCGCATCTGGGTTTTATTCCAAGAGGAAGTAAAATAAAGTAGTAATAGCCTATAAAAATATAAATGGAAGCAAAACAATATCAAGTAGAAGAATGCTTCCAGCTTCATGATTTTCGTAAGTCATTTTGAGAATCTCACAATAGAATACACTTAAGACTATTGAATTGTACATTTATGATGATTAAGATTTGTTCTAGTTTCCTTCTGTTATGGTACAAAACAAGACGTTCTAAAGTGACTTAGGGGAAGAAGGGGTTAATGTTGTTTTATGTTAGAGGTTAAAGTCTGTCATTGAGAAAAGGTGTTGCAAGGACTCAAAAAGAAACCATGAAGGATTGCTGTTTGCCAACTTGCTTGCTCATACTTAGGTAATATCATATACAGAACAGGACTATCTATCTGTGCAGGGATTGGTGTTGACATACTCATAGGCCATTCTGGTCTGAGTGGTTCCTCATCTGACACTGTTCTCTCAGGCTGTGTCAAGTTGACAGTTAAAACTAACCGGGACAAGATTACATATAATTACACACAATTTAATTACACATAATATTAATTACACATAAATTTGCTTTTATTCAGAAATTCTACCTGAATACAGAAAACACTGGACCTAATAGAAAATAGATGCTTTATCTTTTATGAAGAGATACTATTCGAAGAATAACTAGAAACAGGGTGTGGTGGTTTGAATATGCTTGGCTCCCCAGGGAGTGACACTATTAGGAGGCAAGTCCTTGTTGGAATACGTGTGGCCTTGTTGGAGTAAGTGAGTCATAGTTGGAGATTGGCTCTGAGACTCCTCCTGACTTCCTTCAGATCAAGATGTAGAACTCTCAGCTCCTTCTGCAGAACCATGTCTGCCTGTACACTGCCATGCTTTCTGCCATGCCGATAATGTTCCTGAGGTACTGACCCTCTAAACCAGTCCCAATGAGATATTGTCCTTTATAAGGGTTGTCTTGGTCATGGTGTCTTCTCACAGCAATGGAAACCCCAACTAAGACATAGGTTGAATCGCCATTGCAATAATGAAGATATTATATTGCTTTAGGTCAGAATAGTGACAATAGAAATGCCCAGTGGTAGATAATGTCTTGAGAAAATAATCAATGAAGAATGGAGTGACAAGGAAAAGGAAGGGATCAAAGTTAAACTCCAAAACATCATTGTCACACAAGATGAAAAATGATGTAGGATGTGGGTACCATCATAGATCAAAAAAAGAGTAAAGAGGCTTGACAAGAAGAAGCAAGCGTAATTGGATCCTAGATCAAAAGGAAAGGAGTGGGATTTCCAGCCATGCCAAGAAGTTGGCAGACCCTTTGCACAAAAAGCTTTATATAAAACTTGCTCACTTGTCATAACAACTATTTCAGGGATCTGAGAATGAGCCCAAAACAAACAATTAATTCAGACAATCAGTTTCTGAAAAAATTCTCTCTTCAAGAGAGAAATGTGCTAGGCTGTGACTTCCCTGCCTAGTGTGCTACTGTTCCCCCAGCCCTGTTGATGCTCTGATACTACCAAAGTTAGACTGTTTCTCAAAACTAGACAGGGCTGAATTCATTTGAATTAGAGGGAAATTTTTCACAACATAGTTTTTCGACTGAAAGAAAATGTTCTAGAAAACAATATGGTCAAAACAAAACAGCCACACAGACTGGAGGTTTGGAACTTGGTTAGGGGTCAGTAGGATATTGGTACTCAGAAATGTAAAGAGACAGTACAAAATATGGAAGCATTTGTCTTAGTTAAGGTTTTATTGCTGTGAACAGACACCATAACCAAGGAAACTCTAATAAGGACAACATTTAATTGGGGCTGGCTTACAGATTCAGAGGTTCAGTCCATTACCATCAAGGAAGGAGCATGGCAACAGTCAGGCAAGCACGGTGCAGGAGGAGCTGAGAGTTCTACATCTTCATCTGAAGGCTGCTTGGAGAAGACCAGCTTCTGGGCAGCTAGGACTTGTGTATTAAAACCCACACCCATATTGACACACCTACTCCAACAAGGCCACACCTCTAATAGTGCCACTCCTTGGGCCAAGCGTATATAAACCATCATAGGATTGTAAAAAGGTTATATGCAATTTTTGACTGACAGTACTGTTGTATATGGGTAAAGGAGACCTGTAAGGCTTGGCTCTTCACACAGTGCTGGCTGACTCAGAGTCCACTTGGGTGTATATGAAAGGTATAAAGAGGCAGAGAAATAACCTCTGCTTCAAATTCAAGGCTTCTTTCTCAGAAGGTGTCTGTTCACTGTTTGAGCTGCATCTATGATGAGGCATCTGTTAAGACTTACTTGTACTGCGCTGTTCCCCTAAGAGTCCAGGCTAAAAACTAAAGTGAAGGATATGGCTATAACTAAGCAGATATATTGGGACGTGCCAACTGGAGGAAGGTGTGATCTGCAGGTTCACGCCTGGCAACTTCATACAACAGTAAGAGAAAAGCAATTGGACTGACATCCTGAAAAAGAGTAGACCCAGAATCTGGAGTCATCAGGATATATTCAGTAAAACATCACATTTAAGCCAGGTTTGGTAGAACACACGTGTAGTTTCAGTATTGGGACACTAACGTGGTGGATCGTATTTCAAGGGTAGTATGGTCTATGTAATAATTTCCAGGCCAGGTGGCCTAAATAGCAGGCCCCTATAAACAAAATCCACTTTTCCAACAAAATTCACAAAATATGCAAAGAAATAAGGGAGCAAAGCAATACTTGAAGGATGATTTTTTTTTTTTAAATCAGTAAAACTACTGAGTAGGTCAAGGTATTAAATTTAGTGGGCAGAGGCTTCTAAGAAGTAAATAAACAAGACTAATGAAAGGAAACTGCAAGTAAGAATTAGGAGAAAATATAATAAATATGGTTTACCAGGTATAGGATCCCAACTGAAAGAAATCAAATAAAAACAGCAAAACAAAAATCCTAGAATCAGCCAGTTTAGTCTACATAGAGACATGCAGACAGCCATGACTACACAGACCTTGCCTCAAAACAAACAATGCCAGACAAACAAACAATTAAAAAACCATAACAAAAAAGAAAATGTATTAAGGATATAAAGAGGAAGGAAAAATATTAACACTCCGACTTTATGATACTATTCTATGAACATTCTTGAGATTTGAAATTTTCCAAACTTAAAAACCAGAAGAAATGGGCCAATCGGATGGTTCATGGGAAAAGGTCCTTGCTACACAAGCTTAGAAACCCAAGTTCAATCCCAGAACTCACAAATGGTGGAAGGAAAGAACATATTTCAAAAAGTTTCCTGGCCTCACAGAAGCACAGCACTATGTGTGCTCATATACAGACATCATACACAAACGTACACACACTAATAATTGTAAATAATTTTTAAAAGCATGAACGGCAGAGGAATCCTTTCCAAAGTTGGTTGACTGATACATATAATAAAAAAGCTGACTGGTAGACCTGGCTGTGGAATCCCTTCGAGAGCTCAGAGACAAGCCAGACAGGAAGGATCTCAAATTCTTCAAGGTAAAGCTTTAATTCTTTGAAGAATGCTCAACCAGGGGATACTGTTAAACAGAGTGGGCACAGCAAACTGTGCCAAGAGCCACTGACTGCATGAGACAAAGACAGACAAGTGTTTGCTGTCTTTGACAACCTGAAAATCGTTACTGACATTAATTAGAACCATTTCTGTGAAATGATGACAGGAGGCAGAAAGGGGGACGTTTAAATGAGTGAGCAGAAGGGAGAATGGGCTTAAGCAACGCCCCAGAGCACAAGCACTCTGCAAGAGAACCTGCAAAGTAGGTGATAGCAGAAGGAAGATTTGAGGAAACGAGACACCCAAATCAATGTGCGTATGTGTGATGGCTTTTAATACAGTATACTAAAAGATGGAGGATTGTGGGAAAACAAACAAAGCGATCAAGAAAATAGAAAGGGAAAAAAAGAAAGAAAAGCCGAGAGAGATGGCCACACAGCAAGAGGAGATGACTTGAATCCAACAGTATCCAGTCCCCCTGGGTCTTCCAGGGAGGAGTCCTTGTTCAATGTACACTTTAAATAATTGCTAAAGAAAGTCTCCAGGAGAATGAATGGAAATGTGCAGCTGCAGGCGGTAGGGAGGAGGGACCTCTAGGAAGTCCCAGAGACCTGGCATGTGAGAGGCTCCCAGGACTCAAAGGGGAGGGCCTTAGCCAATATGCCCAACAGTGAGGAGATAGAACCTGAATCGACCACCTCCAGTAGATAGACATGGCCCCCAGTGGAGGGATGGGGCCATCCACCAATCTTCAAAAATTTTAACCTAGAATTGTTCTTGATTAAAGGAAACGCAGGGACAAAAAATGAAGCAAAGACTGAAGGAAAGGCCATCCAGTGACCAGCCCAACTGGGGATCCATCCCATGGGTAGGCACTATTATTGATGCCCACGTTGTGCTTGCAGACAGGAACCTGGCATGGCTGTCCTCTGCGAGACTCTACCAGCAGCTAAGACAGATGCAGATACTTACAGCTAACATCCTAAATTGCCCCAGCTCATTATAAACACTCAACTCCACACTCGCTCCCTCTGCTTTCTTCTGTAGCATCCTTAAGAGCAACAGAACTATTTTCAGGAGGGAAGGGTTCGTTTGGTCATTTCCCAGCCAATGCACATAGGTACTCATGTTCTGCTTCTAACTGATTTGTTTTGGTGTTAAACTTTGTGAAACTATAGAGCTTCTGTAATCAAATTCTAAAATTTCTTGTAAAGGTAATTCAGCAGCCCTCTACAAAATTGGCATTCTTCTTTCTGTCAATAGCTGGCATATAGTCCCTCTCTCATGTGGTATGATTAATGCCAAGTGTATTTGTTCCTGGTAAACCTTGACAGTTTTCTCTGGAAGAATGACTTTTGTCGAGTAGCCAAAATCTTCTGTCTGTGTAAAAACACAGGTGTGTGTTAACAGCTATTATTATAAATTGGAACACCTGTGAAGAAGTCTGCTTTCCAGCTTTTGCTTCAAATCCAGATGCAATTCACTGTCTTCACCCACCCACTAACTAGGGCCAGTAAACACTGCTTGAAAGGGTAAGCCAATATTCTCAGCTGCTTTGAAGATTCCTCCAATTTAGCTTTTAGAGAAGAACTTTCAGAGCCCGAGAAAATATTTTTTTGAAGATTTGATCAGGAAAGCATATGGTAGTCTTAACAGCACAAGGAGATTTTCCTTCTCCCTTCTTGGTGTCCTTGCTCATGCCTTACATTGTTCTCATTTGATTCTTATCCTGTTTAAAAGTACAGCAATGTACATATTTATATCTATAGAACCACAAGATAACAGGAGATTGATTTACATAATTCCATGAAGTATATAGCACATTCAATTTGAATTTTCCCTAAAAAGTTTAAATGTTAACAAAAAGATTCTTTTTTAGATAACTAATTTTATCTTATTTTATGAGGTTCTATTAGTGTTTTGCCTGCACGTATGTCTGTGCCTTCAGATACCCTGGAACTGGAGTTACAAACGGTTGTGAGCTGTCATAGGGATGCTGGAAATTAAACTTGGGTCCGCTGGAAAAGTGGCCAAAGTTCTTAACCCCTGAACCATCTCTCCATCCCTGAAAGAGATATTCTTAAGTAAAAAAACTCTTAGAAGAAAATAAAAAATAATCAGTATTTTTAATATAAATAAGTATTGGTCTTCATGTCTACTTAATAGAAACACTTAAAAATACTAAGGTATCTAATTACAAATGTATTATTTTGTTGGTGGATTTTTAATTAATTATTTATTTGCATTTATGTGGGGGCAGTATGCATGTAGATATCAGAAGATACCTCATGAACGTCCATTTTTTCCTTCAACCACGTGGGGTTTTGGAAATCAAATTTGATTCAGACCATCAGGCATGGTAACGTGTATTTTTACTAGCTGTTGCATCAGCCAATGAGAGGTAGAGTTGATGTGAAATTTTCTCTAGTTTTATAGGTAAAAATCCCAGTACTTTTTAATATTTCTGAGCAATCTCTTATGTTCTAACTATCCTCGTTATGTTTTGATGACAAATATGAAGAGCTTTGTGAGCTAAAATTTGAAATGAATTCCAAAGACCATCTAAAAGAGAAGTCAGATCTAGGCCCATAGGAGTTGAAAAGCTTAGTTAAAGACTAGTGGAACTGATTGATGCCCTACACCAGGATGATCTGCCAGTCAATGGAGAAAGGCATAGGCCCTCAGAGATAGCTGAGACAAGCTGAGATATGCCAAGGGTGATGGCGCACCGACTGGACATCATCCGTCATCTTGCAAAGCTATTGAGAAACACAGTCCAGAAACTTATTAGGCCAAGGCACAGCATGTAACGATAACTGAAACCTTGCAGTAGCTTGAAGGATAGCAGACTGCTGACCACAGAAAACACTCAGGCCATGGCCAGAGAAGAAAAGTCTGGATGCATTTGCTCCTTTTTCCTTCGTGTATAAAGCAGAGATCCAATGTTTTCAACACAGCCAACAGCCTGACATCTCCATCTGACACCTTCCAGCCTGCAGAATAGCGAGTGAGCAATAAATCACTCCTGTTTACAAATTATCCAGCCTGAGGTGTTTTCTCACAGCAGCCTAAATGGATGAAAGCCTTTGGATGGTAGGATCCCGTGGATTTGTTTCCGCCATGATTATTGGCTGAAGTATGCTGCATGCCTTTGGAAGCTAGAACTTAAAGGGATATCCTGCTTCTGGGAGCCCACCAGCTATGCGGAAAAAGCCCACATCACAAAGCAAGGACACATGCACATATATCTGTATCCACTGATGTTCTGACAAATTATCACAAATCTGGAGCTCTAGAACAAACACCTCTTTATTGTCTAACAGTTTGAAAGATCCAAAGTCCAAGATACAATCCATTGCTTAAAGATCAAGACATCAAAAAGACTGTGTCCTTAATCTGTTTAGTTGTTTAATTTCCTGCTTTTAGATCTTGCTTAAAAATCACCCTTTAGTTTCCTTCTCTGGTCCTCCAAACCACTAACAGTAGTCACATGATGTCTTTTCTTTCACTTTGAAAGGCTGAAAATTTTAACAAGGGAGTGGGGGAGGGGTGAAATAGGAAATCTGCTGTGAGATTCGTCTCCTAGAAATGTTGGAGGAGCTACTCCTGTGAAGGCCCATGTACACAGCTGTCTAAACATGGCTGCAACAAACACAAGACCTGTAAGTCAAGCTAACATGGCGGAGAAACCTCATGAGACCTTCCGCACTAAACAAAGAACTACAGGTGACTAAGGAATTCTGAGGAGAAATAGTTTTCCTCAAGTCTGAGCCCTCAAGTTAAATCATATATATATATATATATATATATATATATACATTTTATAAATATATTTATGATACATATATATAATAATTGTATTTCAGTAAATGTATTATATATAATAATATGTATATATACAAATATATATATAATATATATATATTATATATATATGTAAAATTAAAGAAATAGAGGCCATAAATTTGAGAGAGAGCAAATGAGGAAAGGAAAGTGGGAAATGGTATAATTATTTTTTAATTTAAAAAAACTTAAAAATATATTTGTGAGAAAAAAAATGGGAGAGTCAGGCAGTGGTGGCACACACCTTTAATGCCAGCACTTGGGAGGCAGAGATAGGTGGATCTCTGAGCTTGAGTCCAGTCTGGTCTACAGAGCAAGTTCCAGGACAACCAAGACTACATAAAGAAATGTTGTGTGTGGGGGGGAAAAGGATTGGGAATTGGGAATTGGCTGATAAGACTAATCTTGCCATCTTAATGTCGACCAATTATAACAATGGCATGCAGAAACCTCAGTCACATGGTCTGTATCCCCCTTTGAACACTTTAAGAGTCATCCTAGGTACTCTAACACAAAATCCCAGCCATGAGCATAGCTAGCAGACAGGATTAGCCTTCAGTTGTAGGAGTGAAGCAGCCCTTTGAGGTAAGCCTATAAGCCAAGCTGATGTCACTGTCAAAGCCTTTCTAAGCTGCAGACCAGAGGTGTTTGCACAAGCCAAGTAGAAAAGGGTGTCTGGGATAACTGAACCACATTCAAGGGATTGAGACCAACAGTAAGAGAGGGGATAAAGAAAATGTGTAAGGGCTGCTGGAGTGAGTTAACGTCCCCTCTGCTTGTCCCCTCGGCTGCAAAGAGAGGCATGCCTCCTGAAGATAGATCTTGGTGCACACACTGGATTTTTCTTCACATCATTTACTTATAATGGCGAGATTTTAGGCATCAGGCCCTTGATACATCAGATCCTTGATACAAGTGAAAGAATTAGATTGGGGGGGGGTCCTTCAGACTGTATTGTAGAGGAGACTTTTTATTTGACTTCTCCAATTAAAAAGAATGTACCTTGAGATTACTCAGATTTTGGAAGTCAGTCAGTTCATGGGTGTGGATAACAGGTTTGGCTGAGTGGTGTTTAACCCATGGAAACACATGCTGTGCTCTCCTGAAAGCTGTTGCTGTACTATTTAGAAAAGTCCAGTTTTGAAGACGTGCTTATGCCAGTCATTCTTACCATCTTGAGACAAATAGAGGCTTAACTCCTTTTTTACAGGTAGGTCATGATTCATCCTTTTAAGGCTATGGCCTTAAAATCCAGTGTGGAAATATGAGGGCGATAAAATGTTAGGCATGTTTCAACATCTAAAGTGGTCGTTTTTTTTTTTTTTTTTTTTTTTTTTTTTTTTTTTTTTTTTTTTTTTTCTTCATACAGTTTGTGACTGAGGCTGACTTTGGGAAATTATTAGAAAGGCAACCCACAAAAAAGTATCATGAGGATGAATAGAGGACTAGGGGTGGAAGTGCTTGCCACAAAATCAAGACTACCCAAATTTGATGCTTAAATGTTACATGGGTATAGTGGGACATGGGAGATCCTCAGAGCAAGAAGAAAACTGGCTCAAGGAAAAACGAGCTATACTGGCAAGTTCTAGGGTTCACAGAAGACCGTACCTCAAAAAATTAAAATGGAAGGTCAACTGAAGACGTTTTCCAATATTCATCCAGGGCTCTGACATACACATGGATTCACCCATAGACATAAAAAGGAAAGAGAAAGTATTGGGAAATGGATTGTGTTTTGTCATTTCCTAAATAAACCAAAAATGTGTTGTGTATGTGGTGAAATAACACAGCTGATGAAGAAACTCCCACTTCTGTCTCCCCTGCTTTCGTCCTCTGTAAAATACACAACGTCCTGCCATCTGAGAAATCTGAACAGAGGATACAAGATGAAAAGAAAAAATTAAATTTTTTTTTCTGACATTTGATTTTAGCATAACTAAGAGACCTGGAAAAACCCATCCCAGAAGTGCAACTGATTGCTGTCAGTTGGGACTTTCTTAACTTAAAAAGATATTAACTCTGTACTGCTTGTCTATTTTTATGAGAGTAATCACTTCAGAAAGTACCAAAATTTCCTAGCATCAGGGTTGATTGGTTGTACTGCTCTACTCATGAGACCGTAAATTCAGCCCATTGTAGAATATTCAAGAGGCTGTGGTATGTGTCCCTTCTTTCCCTGATGATTGGAGGTTTCCCTTTTATGACTCTAGATTAGAGACACTGATCCACTCTGTGTGAATGTTACCCATCAAACCAAACTTGGAAGACCAGAACAAGACAATGCAATCATGAGACTCGGGAAGCCAAAGCACAAGGGTCTTGCCTACAGACCAATTTTATCGCCAACTTTTTCTTTTGTTGCCTTCAAACCAGTAATAATCACTAACATTTTTTTTCTTTTACCCAGTAGAGACAAAGTCACAGTATTTCATAATACACAAAAATTATGTAATATTGGGCATCGACTCAAGATTTTTTTTTTTAACACAGACATGAACATTTTTGTGTATATGTGCTATGCAACATAATGAGGAGATGAGTACTTATATATGACAAGGACCCTGAGGTCTCCTGGCCTAAAATGATTATCATCTGGCCTATTCTGGACTGAATTATGTCACTGCTAAATTTATATGTTGAACCCCTGACCTCTAATGCGACTGTATTCTAGGGCAGGGTCTTTAAAGAGGCAATTAAGTATATGAGGTCATAAGGGCAGGGCCGTGTCTGCATAAGAGGAAGTGACTCCTTAAGTGTGGTTGTTCAGAAAGAGCACCAAACAAGGACACAAACAAGGACTCACTGCAGACCAAGGAGGTCCAGAGAAATGAAACTTGGCAGGTTTGATGGAGGATGAGCTACCATCCACAACTGTGTGAAAGTAAGTTTCTGCTGTTTAACTTGTCCATTTAAGGCAAATTTATCACCTCAGCCTTAGCAGACTAAAGCATAGACCACTAGAAAGTGTTTGGCAACTCCTGACCAAGGGGAGACAACAAACCACCAAACTTTAAAAATTACAAGGGAACCCTAAGTGTCACACTGCTTTTATTTGGAATTATCCAACCCAAATTGGGAGATCTATTCTACATACAAAAGGGGCCAACAGAAGGGAAGTTGCCTGCTTCTTGTACTCCAGTATGGAAAGAACAATCTCGGCCTGAGTTTGGCACATGCTTCTAATCCCAGCACTCTTGGTTGAGGCAGGAATATTACCACAAACCCAAGGCCTGCCCAAACTAAATAGTGAGTCTTTGTCAACCAAGAAAAAAAATTAAAACAAAACAAATCAAATGAACTTTAGGGTACAAAGAGGCACCTCTGTGCCTGACATCTGTGGTTGACTCAGCTCTGTGTTGTCCCCTATGCCTGTGTGCACACTGTCATGGTCCTGTGGATATGAGTGTTGTGGGGACTCATGTGCTAGAATCCCTGCTTCTGTCTAGTCTAGCTACTAACTCAGGATTTGTTTTGTTATGTTTCTTAGAAGATAATAATGTCTTCTGAGTAGATGTTGATTGTTTTCTTAAGTTTCTTCTGCTCATTATCTAAATAAAAAATTGTTTCTTAATAATTTTAGGATCCTTTGAATTTGCAAATTTATGTTTTTTAATCAGACTTGAATTTCAGATGATTGCACTTGATTGCATGCTATATTATACGTTCCCCCTTTTGACAGGATACATTCATCAGTGCCAAAGAAACATAGAAGTGCAGCCTAGAGCTGGCTGATAAACAAATCAAACCAAATCTCAGCATCTGGCTAGTGTTCTCTAGAAGTGGGAACCTCAGGCTGTGGCTGAGTAAGGAAGAAAACCAGAAAGACTGCCTATGGTCAACTCTAATTAAAACCACAGCAAAAGCAGAGTACTAGCTTCCATCAGCAGACCTAGCTACACAAAATGGAGTGCCAGAGGATAGCTTGAACCCACAAGTTTTGAGGCCAACCTCAGCAACAGGGCCTAAGGACCCTATCTCTAAAACCAGCAACAATAAAGTAAACTTTATATGAATTTGACTACAATAAGTGGTCAGTATATATGATCAGTATATATATATATATGTATGTATATGTATAAATATATATATATGTATATATATATGTATAAATATATATATGTATATATATGTATATATATGTGTGTGTGTGTGTGTACACATATATAATGTTTATATTAAAATACATATAAAATAATCTACTTTTCTTGTTCTCAGACTTACAGGGTTGGTATGTCTAGCTCATCTTAGGATTACTTTGCTGTAATAAAACACCATAACCAAAGCAATTTGGAGAGTAAAGGGCGTATTTCAATTTACACTTCCAGGTAACAGTCTACTACTGAAGGGAATCAGGACAAGAACTCAAACAGGACAGGAATCTAGAGGCAGAAGCTGATGCAGAGCCTATGGAAAATGCTACGTACTGGCTTGCTTCTTACAAGTTGTTTATAACCTCCTTTCTGATAGAACCCAGAACCATGAACCCAGGGAGGGTACCACCCACAATGGACAAAGCCCTCCCCCATCAATCAGTAATTAAGAAAATGCTTTACAGGAATTATGAAGGAAGTTTTCTCAATTGAGGTTCCCTCCTGACATAATAATCCTGATATAATTGTTATCTCCCAGGTTTACTGCCCCAGTCTGATCATCTAGGCCTAGTTCTGGAAGCTTCTAGCCTCCATACAATCTCATCTAGCCCTATAATGTTTTCAGCCTCTGGGACTTACTACTGAATAAGTTCCCCCTTTCTAGTCCTTTCTGAACTCTGGCTGGCTGGTTCACTTAACTGTTCTGGCTCAAACCCCTCTCTAAGATGAACGATTCAATGAGGCTTCTCTCCCGGCCCCTGACTAAATTGCTCTGCTTGGCCTCATACTAATTCTGGCAATCTGTTCTAATCTTCTGGCTCCATTTGTCTTCACCCTTATCTAGCTTGTTCTGTCTCTGCAACCTCTCTCTATAAAATTTACCGGGTAAAACTGCCTCCTCCTCTCTCCTTCTGTGCTGCTACCTCTCACATTGTTTCTTTCCTCTTTCTTCTTGTGAGAGAGTTGAGCAGATCCTATTCTGTCATATCTTTGTCTGATTCTTCACTTTGCCTCTCAATTAGATATCACTTTCAAACATGGTTGCTACCTTGTAGAACTAACCTTACCTTCATTGTGTGGGATTAAAAGTGTGTACTAAGAGCATGGCTGTATTCCAGCCAGAGAGATTAAAGGTGTGTGTGTGTGTGTGTGTGTGTGTGTGTGTGTGTGTGTGTGTGTGCGTGTGCGCGCACCCCACAACTAGAAACATACTTTTTCGGTAGATAACACATTCTCAGAGTTCACAGTGTGATCAAATTCCTGCCACTCCCTCCTTTCAGATATCTCTAGGTTTTGTCAAGTTGATAGAAAACTAGACTCCCTGTCAACTTGAAATAAACACATCACTGTTAAACCTTTCCTTTCTTGTTCTCCATGATTGTACTTTAATATCAATATTACTATCTAACCATTCCAAATTTTACAGTCCGCATCTTTAAGAATTCAAACATCTAAAAATTCTGTCTTTTAAAAATAACCAGTATGGACGGGCAGTGGTGGCACATGCCTTTAATCCCAGCACTTGGGAGGCAGAGGCAGGCGGATTTCTGAGTTCGAGGCCAGCCTGGTTTACAGAGTGAGTTCCAGGACAGCCAGGGCTACACAGAGAAACCCTGTCTCAAAAAACAAAAGAACAAAAATAAACACACAAACAAAAAAGTCAGTCTGTTTTTAAATCTAGTTTTTGAAAATGCAAAGTCTCTCAACTGTGGAGTCCTGACAAATAAAAAATCATTAAATTAAATACTTTCTTACTTCAAAAGGAGAGAACAAGTAGGTAATCACAATCTGAACAAAGCAAAACCAAAATCCAAAAGTATGAATTATTCAATATCCAATTACCTGGGATTCACTGACCATCTTGTGGCCTCCTATCAGGGGCCACTTCTCCAGCTCCTCTGTAGCACACACAGCTTGTCTTCTAGGCTCAGGTAGGCTCCATTCTATGCCTGCTGTTGCTCTTGGTGGTCATACCATGGTCCTGGCATTTTCAAAATCCTGGGCTCTTTCGCTACAACTGGGCTGCACTTTTGCCAATAGCCTGTCCTAGGATCTCTTCATAATGCCGAGCCTCAGCTTCTCTTCATGACTCCTTCAGTCTTAGGCTATCGACAGGTACTGAGGCTGCACCTTCACAAATGGTCTCTCCTGACCTCTCACAGTGGCAAGCCTCAACTGCTTTCCATGACCTCTTTATGGCTTCAAAACCAGTCACCTGGGTAACTCTTATACTACCAAGTTCAGGTCTGTCAGCTCAGGGTACAACCTAGGCTGCCTCTGGAACACAGCTTCTGTGTGCTGACTTTCAGGAAACACTTCCCAAAAGATTTCACCTCTGTGATGGTAGTCTTTTCTTAATTACTGTTAATTTCTAAGCTCTAACTAACCAGCATCAATTATCCCATTAAAACAAAGATTTTACAATTAACCTGGGCCCATAGGGGCTCATGGAGACTGAACTGACAACCAGAGGGATGGACCTAGGCCCTTGGCACATATGTAACTTTTGTGGAGTTGGATCTTTGTGTGGGACTCCTAAGTGAGAGCAAGGGCTTTCTCTGCCTGCCTTTGGATCCCTTTTCCTGAACTGTGCTACCTCGTCTAGGCTCAATAGCAGAAGATGCACTAGTCCTACTTTAACTCAATATGTCAAAGCTGGTTGATATCCATGGGAGGCATTCCCTTTTCTGAGGAGGGGAGAAGGTATGAATGGGGTCAGGGGAGATGTAAAAGAGAAGGACTGGGAGGAGAAGAAGGACGGGAAGGTTTGATACGGATGTAAGGTAAATAAAAAAAATAACAATTAAGACAAAACAAAAGCAAAGGTTTACTTTTGTGGTAAAAGTAAAATAGCCAATTCTTCAGCCCCAGGTAATCAGAATCACAGATTCTTAACTCAAATCTTTCAGTAGAATCTTTGCTTTCTTTCCTCTGAAACTTCACAAGCTAGGCCTCTACTGTCTGCACTGTTCTCAATATTCTTCCAAGCTTGTATAGGACATCTCACTGAGTGCTCAACACACAATTGATTTTCTAGCCCGAAGTTCCCAAGTCCTTCCAACGTCTTTCCCAAAACACCATGGTCAGGACCATCACAACAATACCCCCACTATCCTAACACCAACATGTCTAGTAGCTTGTACTACAACCCGAATGGTGGCTTCCAAGACTACAAAGTTACTTCTACTCTTATATTAGTAGCAAAAGCAAGTCACAAGTTGTTAAGACAAAGATTGAGGCAAACACTGAAGATCGATTACTCTGCTTCATAGATTGACTCCTCAAAGCATTTGGAGGAGATGAATGGGAGAAAGAACAAGTCCAAACAGAGCGAATCATAATGTGGCTATCTGGTTCTGGGTCCCAGTTCTTTTTAGTATAGACAGTTACTAACGCAAAAAGAAGAGGGGAATAAGCTTGGACAAGAACCAGATGATAAGAATCGACATCTGATAACTAGGAGCTAGCTCGAGAAATTATGTTGACTGATAAAAATATGAGCTAGCTTCATCTACCTCAAGACACATTAATATGGGATTTCAAGTATAGGTACATGGAGAGTGAACCAGTGTAAAATATCTCCTCTAAGAAGCTTACTTACTAATTTGATGAAACTATAATTAGAATTTACAGAAAAGTTGAATCTATCTTTTCACAGGAATCTATATGAGCTATGAGCAAGATTTTAAATCCTAAATGGTCCATTTAAAAGCTGTTTCATCTTAGGCAAGCCTTGGTTGACCAGATATGCAGTGGAAATAATATGAGGAAAATATTCACAAGAATAATGATAATGGTGAAAATACATTTATGAGAGTTCTTTAAACATATAAATAAGATGACCTATGGAGAAAATTCATGTTGTATTTATAGAAATGCTGAATAAATTCTTATCATAATTAAAATCATGAACCATATCTGGTAAATACTTTAAAAAAATATACTTCACAAATCACGAAGCTAAAAACTACCAGAACCCCAACAATTTAAGTTTGTACCTAGTAATCCATTAATTACCTTCTACTATTGACACATTTGGAGTTTAATGCATAATCTTACAATTTTCTATTATATTTTATAATAATTAAGTGTGTAACATGTGCAAGCTGGAAAGAGGTATTGAGAAAATATCAGAAAAGCATTTTTCACCACACATTTCCAGTGACTCCATCCCAACTGTAATGTTATTCAATACCAACCCAATGTACAAACAGGTTGATTATATCTGAAAGCCTTTAATTCAACAGGGCTTGAGGAGGGAGAAACCCTTCAGGAAGAAACCATAAATCAGTAAAGTCAAATGCAATAAGCCTGTACCACGATGAAACGAGACGAATAATTGTAAACACATTTAATAAGCGGATTAAACACTAGGAGGAAATTACTAAGGAATTCTTAATGATTCATGTTGATGGATGCCTGAATAACCAAGAAGACGATTAATCAAAGACAAGTGGAAATTAATGTTTGTGATTTGTGGCCTGGAGGTGGAGGTCTAATAGGAAAGAAAGGTGGAATGAAGGGCCCCCAGGTAGAGAGAATGATAGAAAGAAAAAAAAAAAGATACAGTATAAACATCTTTCCCCTTAAAACAAAAGCTAGAGAGCTGCAGAAAACTCTGGGTCAAATACCTAACTACTGGTTTCTAAAACAAGCAAGTGGTTTAGAGTTATAAGGATGCTAAAACAGCTTATCAGAGAGTCAGATAAGAGAAACCTAAAACAAAGTTAACATTTATACCCCAACATTCCAGGCCTCCATCTTGTCTTCCATTTTGAGCTGCAGCGTAAGGAGTGTCAAGCTCTGCTCATCCCCTGGAACAGGACAGTGATGCTCTTCTTGGAAAACTTTTGCTTTGATTTCATAAAACAAACAAACAAAAAAAAAAGAGGAAAAAGAGAAAGAAAAAGAAAAACCTCCTGAATTTCCCCTACGAAAATGATGCATTTTATGCACAAGTATCTCAAATACAAGTGTTTATGTTCTATTGAAGTATACTTGAATTGAAAAAATGATTCTTTACAACTAATAAAATATTAACGTTTTATGGTTTCTATTTAAAAAAATCAAAGGAAGTCAATTCTTTATTTTTGTTTTTTGTTTGTTTGTTTGTTTGTTTTCTTGATACAGGGTTTCTCTGTGTAGCCCTGGCTGTCCTGGAACTTGTTCTGTAAGACCAGACTGAGCTCAAACTCTAAGATCCACTTGTCTCTGCCTCCTGAGTACTAGGATTAAAAGTGTGTACCACCACTGGGCCAAAGGAAGTCTTTCCAATGCTGAGCCATTTGCCAGCTCCTTGAGTAAACCTTATTACTTATCACACGAAGATTTCTGACTTTAAAAACAATAGGCTGTGGGTTCAACTAGGTGCCAGGGCATCTGCCTAATATGTTATTCTGGTTCACTGTTCCGCACATGAAAAATAAGTCCATGGCGTTACATTTTACATAAGAAAGTATAGCTAAAAACAACATGTAATACATACTAACATGTAATATACACAAACACACACCCCAGATAGATAGATAGATAGATAGATAGATAGATAGATAGATAGATGCAATTTAACTTTTTATTTTGCATATATTTACATTCAATGTACAAAATGATTCTGAGAATGATGCTAAGAATAAGTCCCCAGGTTTGGACAGTAGGTATTTTTTTCCTCTACTCTTCTCTTTCTGAACTATGTTCTCTTACTGAGCTGCGAGCACTTGCTGATGCAGCTGTTCACTCAGTCCTCCTGCTTTCATTTCTATAATGAGTTACCTGGGTGATCTGAACCCTTTTCCATCTGGGGCACACTATTTGCCGGGAATGGTCTGTGGCTGAGTAGACTATCAATCATTCCAGCCCTCGAGGTGCGCTTTAGTTAAGACATTTCTAGAAGTTGCGGGAGTCTCCCGGTGTAGTTTACTTACAGTTCGAGTAACAGCTGGAAGTTCTCGCTTGTGATCAGCAGGTGTTTTTGATCGGGAGATATGATTTTTCCATCAAGATCCTTCTCAAGAGTGTAACACCAATTTTTTTTACACTTTTTCCCATTCCAACGTGATACATTTTGTTTCTATTTGTATATCCTAGATAAGGACTAGTCTCACAGAGTCCTCATAGATATAAAGAAAGCTGATCAAGCTTTATCCAGAAATAATTGTTTTATAGAAGAGAAAAATGAGCCAGCTTTGTCACAGACCTTGAGTCATTGACCTGTTATTTCTAGCCATGTGCAAACACATCCACATTTACACAACTTCACCATGTAAATGTGCTCTCCTGTGTGCTGTGAGACAAAGATTAGAAATCTTTGATCTAAGGTTATATTCATTGTTAGCATGGTTGTAAAAGTATTTTTGCTTGGCTGAGCTCAATTGATTTCATTCTTTAAGCATGTACTGTCTGTACCTGATGGTCTGAGGTCACAGGTGTGATCAAACATGGCTGAAATGTATCTAATATGATTGTTTTTCCACTTCATAAGAAAATAAACAACCCCCATCCTGGTTCTCAAAATCTGCAGAGGTGCCTTTTAAAAACTGTGGTAGACCTGTAGTCAAGTTCTCAAGACACATAGCAAGACAAATCAGAAAGTGGTAATTGTCTGTAGGACAGAAAGGTCTGATAACTAATGTATAATTCCCCAAGTAGAGTTAGAGTCCAAGCAGACACCCAACACTCGATGAATATGAAAGAAGAAGGACAAGAGTTTACCATCTTTCCCCCTCCACTTATGAAACAGGCAGATGCAGAAAGAGGGCTGGCACTGTTGAGAATTCTCACTGCTTACCAACTTCTTGTCTGTTGTTCTGGAGTCTCTTCTACAAGCTCAGGAGTGAGGCAAGGATGTTAGTCATTCCTCACTGGGTGCCAAAAACTATCAAGTAAAAAAAAATTTTTTTTTTGTTTATAATTTAGGTTCCAGAGTGAAATCTTTTAAGAGATGAGTCACAAGAGAAAAAGCACAAAATACCATTTTAAAAGTAAGTTCGACATTACAAGAGAGCCTCCAGAAATGACGGTTCAGTGAATCTGATTTATCTGTGCATTTTTGCTGTTAGGTTTGAGAAAGACATGAACAGTTTTTTTAGAAAATTCTGATTGTGTAGACAGTTCTGGTCTACTGCTAAAAATCTGGGTAGAGTGTCGGTGAGAAGCCTTTCTGCTTTCCTCCACATGCCTAGTCTTCAGAATTAAGCTGGTCCCTCCGTTCAGGGTCTCTGCTAGATACCTTTCTAGTGGAGTTTTAAGGTTTGCTGACCTGCTTTAAGAATAGACTGTTCGGAAAGATGAGGAATCATCCTGCTCTATTGCGTTCATCAATGCTCAGGTGTCATATCTTGGAACCCAAGTTCAAAGCCCCATACAGCTTCAGTCCTGCAGAGCTACCCTCTGTAGCAGCTTCTTTTTTGCTTACCCATTTCCTTTTATCACTCAGTATTCTGGGGTGCTTATCTCAATGCTCAAAACTAACTGGGATTTATCTGATCATCTGACCTGAAAATCAAGATCCATCTTCCTCATTGTGCCTACTGCTAGAATTTACAAGGATGCACCATTCCTACCAGATAAAATCTACTCACCTTTTAGCTCCTAAGTAGTTCCATGAGAAAGGGCACCTGAAGATCTATATAAACACAATGATTGAATTATTTTCTATCATGATTTTTTTGTTTCTTTGTTTGTTTTTCTGTTTTTCAGGACAGGGTTTCTCTGTGTAGTCCTGGCTGTCCTGGAACTCACTCTGTAGACCAGACTCTGCCTCCCAAGTGCCAGGATTAAAGGCGTGTGCCACCACCGCCAGGCTATACATTAACATTTTTAATCCTTTTCTTAACTTGTTGGTTTAAGCCTTATCCCTAAAAGTTTTCTTTGTGGAAAGAAGTACAGATAACAATGAATTATGAGGAGTGCCCTGGCATGATTAAAGTCACCTAAATGCAAAAGTGCTACAAGATGCAGACTTTCTTTTCTAAACAAGTAGTGGTATTGTTTGGAAGGCATTTTAAACACAGGATAAAATGATTGAAAGAATGCTAACTTAGACTTTCTCAGGCAACATACTTTTACATAGTACCCAAAAACATGCATAGTGCCTAATCAGAGGACTGTAGATAAGTAATTGTAAACAAAGTTATCTAGAGATAATGACAATTAAAAAGCAATTTATGCATTTGAATAGACACTACAAAGTAACCTTAAGAAGGCTGTAGTAATAAAGTATCTGCAAAGAAGCAGAAGAAATCATTGAATGTATATTTTAAAGAAAGCTATTAAGTTGCCTTATAAGGCAAAGTCTGGGTAGTTTAACAATGGCTGTCTTCACATAAGAGAGGCTGAGAACAGAGATGTTGTCAGTCCACAAAGCTGGATGCTTTAGCAGTACCAATCAGGCGTTGATGCTCAGAGGATTCTTGGTCTTTAACTCACAGTGAAAGGCCAAGAGTTAGATTCTAATGTCTGGAAGGTGGCAGCAGGAGCAACATGGTAGATGAACTTCCAAACAGAGTAGATGGATTTGCCAATAAGATATAAAGGCAAGCAGGAAAAGAAAGCAACAGTTTCACTGCAGTCCTATGTCGGCCATGGAAGGGTATCCTGGTTCTGGGGTCATGGCCGAATACCCACAACCTAGTTCTTGGGTTGTGGGTATTCGGCCATGACCCCAGAACCCAGGCTCCTGACACAAGGTCTAATCTCCATTCAACCTGCACCCTTCAGTCAAGTAGGGCACAGGTAGAAGGTGTGATTAACAGGCCTCAGGCCCTAGAGAGATTTACATACTAATGAGATACCTGAAGGCCAGAGGGTGAAGCCAATTAAACTTTCCTCCCCAGCCCCACCCCCTTTCCCTCCCTATTTAACTCAGGTCTGCCATGGGTTTTGGGGGTGGGGGTGTGCATCCAGATCCATCCACCATATGTCATGCCAATAAACCCGTTTTGGAAACCCAAGGACTTTCTTGTGTCATTGGGAGGGACCTCACAGTGAAGAACCGTGGAGCCACAGCAGCCTGGCCTAACTTCCAGCTAGAGAAACCCAGAGCATTCCCAGCCAACTACCCAAAGCCTGGTGTGAGGAACCCTGTGTTCTCCAGCCACAATTACCAACAGTCCTACCTTTGATGGGGCTGACACAGGAAGGCAACACCCCACTCAAGAGGATCTTCCCACTTCAGTTACTATAAGTAAGAAAATTCTTTGCAGCAGGGTCAGATTAATCAAATCTGCATAATCCCTCACAAGTGTGCACCAGTCTAATGTCATAGTTGACCCCAGATTCAGTCAAGCTGACAACCAAGATAACCATTGCAAAGGCAAAATACTGTTGTTTTAAGTAGTCCAGCATGTTCATTAGCATCTCCCTTGTGCAGAAGGCTATAGCTAGCAGTGTGTCAATAAAAGAATTGGCAAAGCTGTCTCAAGTACTGCCTAGGGAAATGTGTCAGCAGGGAGGCACGTGTGGGAAGGAATGAGTGCTTCCAACTTCAACCTTGGGGAATAGAATAGGATATCCCAAAAGATGCTATTCTCACATGCAGGATACTCTCTACCACGAAGGCATTGGAGGTCCTGAGAGCAAGATCCTTTCAATGTTCTTTTGTCCCCTTGTTGCCAGACATAATTTTTGTCCCAAATGGAATCACAGAAACCAGAATTCCTGTCCCACAAGACAAGCTGTAGAAATCTAGAACACCTGCCACTGACTACAAATAATCCCAGTCACTCTCTTTTCTGGAGATGCTCACTCCAGAGAGTTCGGGTCTCTCCAGGATGCAGGGAGGCTACATAAGAAGAACAAGAAGTCCCTGAACGAACAGGCTTCTCTTGCCATTACATCACACATATTCAATCCTAAGTCTACGGTGCCATTCATTCTTTAATAGAGAGTTTCTCAGGAGTTTGTGAGTCTCTGTAAACTCTTGCTGACTGTTCCAGTTCACATGAGGGAGAAGAGAAGCAGTGTGAGAGAGATGTTAAGACAGACTGTCCTTTTCAGGCCAAAGGTCGTTCATAAGCTGGCCACGATGGATGATTGGTGCCTGATAGCAGAGTCTGAGGCCCAGACAAAGGAGATTTTTATGCTTAAAGTGGGCATCTATAGCACAAAGAAGCAGGCTTAGTTAACATTGTCCTGTTCTACAGACCACACATGACTACATGACTGGAGACATAGGTGTGGTAAATATCAAAATGTCCTGCACTTCAGGTGATAGGGAAATTGAGTTGTTTGTTCCTTGCCTGGCTTGCAGCCTTCTCTGCTGAGGACCTAAAGGGCCAGGGCACTCTAACACTGTTGGCCATGACCTTATGCTGGCTGAATAAGTATCATGACTTTTCTCCTCTAAACAGCCTCATCCACATGTTGACTCCCAGAATGCATCAGTGCTTCCAAAGCAACCTAGTGATTGCAATTCCCCTTGGATTTTCTTTTTAGAAAAGGAAGATAGGGCAAAAGGTTCAGAAACTATTGCAAGTGATACGTTGACAAATCTTAATTCTGACATATAAATCCTTCTCTTGGGGGACTAATTAGTGAGGCTCTGTCCCAGAGAGTAAAAAAAGAAAAAAAAATTGCATTTACAAAACTTTGGAAATGTTTTGCTGCATTAAGACTTTTCAATTACTATTTAATCCCCTATGTCATGAACAAGTTATGTCAGAAACAAAGGCAAGCATGCTTGTGTTTTTCTAAGTATCAGAATTTAGCACACATTGATTTTCTCTCTGTCTCTCTCTCTCCTTCTTTCTCTTTCTTTTTTAGCTTTAATGTACCACTGATTTCACTTGGTAAACAGAGCCATTGGCAATCTCGAGACCACTCTGTCAAGAGAGGTGATAATCTAATAAGACACTTTGTTTCTTTCCCTTTGACGATTTGATTAATACAATAATGAACCAGGGAGAGTTAAGATCTCCTGAGGAATCTTATGCTGGGAAGGAAAGGAGACGGAACAGTGATCCCAGTCAGAGAATGACATTACCTCCCATGAAGAGATTCCACACAGTTCAGACAACCTATCATCACATCATCTTGTGGAACACACTGGAGCCAAGACAAGGGTGGACGTGAGCAACAGCCCGGGACCAGGACCACTTACTTTATGTTTCTCTTGCCCTGTATCTAAACTAAATCTCATGGCGAAGTACTCTGTGGATAGGATTAGGGTCACTGGACTCATTTGTGTGCTCCTCTTTACAATATGGTCATTAAATAAATATCGTGTGTGTGTGTGTGTGTGTGTGTGTGTGTGTGTGTGTGTGTGTGTG
>JANHMN010000011.1:53655238-53707516 GCA_030674055.1 Rhabdomys pumilio | reverse complement strand
TGTGTGTGTGTGTGTGTGTGTGTGTGTGTGTGTGTGTGTGTGTGTGTTTGATGCCAGGTAAATCAAAAGGATCAAAAACATGACATTTTCCATACAGACTTAAGACAATACCTTTACTTGCTTGATGCACTAACAACAGAATAGGGGATGCCCTTACAAAGAACACCCTCCCTGTGATGCCATTTTTAAGCTAAATTCTTTGCTAATCCTTGAAGAGATTTGGGGTAGCTTGATCATGTACAGGTAACCACAGTTGTTGTGAGATTGTGGGTGCCAGCTCCCTCCTCAGGGTAGTACAGTATCTACTCCCTCTCCCTTGATGTCCGCTGAGCTCTGGGATAGGGTGAGGGGTAGCTGTTTCTCACTGAGGGCTACAGACTCACCATCACGTCTCAGTACTTTGACGTCTACAACCTGGTCAACTAAACAGAGAAGCTTTTTCAACTGACCGAGGTTCAGAGCAGCTTATCTTTCCCCTTTACAAACCACAGTAAGCTCTTATTTGCACTTCTCTGGATAAGAGGCCAAGAATGTAGACACACCCAGTCCAGACCCTAAGTAAAGGTAACAATTAAGCTGGCATTCTGAACATCACCCAGATTCTCAGATGTGGAGTTCTGTTCCCCTTCGTCTTCCCCAATTTCTATCCTGCTTCATACCCACTACTTAGAGGTAGACCTGAGCCATTTTGGGTTCTGGAAAAACTTTAGTTTGTTTTTCCTAAAACCTTAAAACCATTTGTTGCGTTTTTTTTTTTTCTTTTTTTTAGAAAGATTTATTGCTTGTATACTCCTCCTTTAGCGACGTAAGGACCGAGCTTCTGTGTCACGTCAGGTCTCTTCTACTCTCTCTCTTGTCCTCACATCCTCCTCATGTCCCAGGGTCACAGAGTTGGAAATCCATTCCTTTCCCACTCTAGAGAGAAGAGGAGCAAGAAAATCTCCCCGTGTGTACAACAGGAGCAGGGAAGTCAGGTGGAGTGGCTCAATCAGATCCTACTCTCAGATGAGAGTGGTCAGGAGGCTGAGGGAGAAGAGTGTCAAGGAGTTTAAGGTTAGCTTGGGTTGAATAGTTAGTTCTACATCTGCCAGAGCTACACAGTAAGACCCTGTTTCAAAAGCAAAACAATCCCCTAAAAATAAAAGGCTCAGGAATCCTTTCTCTACCTCTGTTCCTGTTTTTCTCTGTCATTCTGTGTCTCTGTGTCTCTGTGTCTCTGTGTCTCTTTTTGTTTCTCTCTGTTTGTCTGTGTCTCTCCCTTCTCATTTTCCTCCTTTTTTTTTTTTCTTTCAGTGGACTTCTCTTTCTCTTCCCAAGTTAGAACTCCCAGCCTCCCTACAACAAAGTAAATAAATGTCTGGGGTTTTGTTACAAAGCTTTTCAAATTATGTTAAACTCCAAGCAAGAATCTTAATTAAAAGTTAGGAAAAGCAAATAAAAATTACGGGTACCATCCCCTGAAGCATAAGAAATAGCGAATTCACCTAAAAGTTGAAAGATAAATCTTTCCAACATAGAGCATTTGCCTTTGATCCATTGCCTCCTTATAGTTACCTCTGTTAAGATGATCTGGAAGAAAGAGTTTTTTAAAAATTTTTTAACAACTGTCACTCATTGGTTTACTAGAAAAGGGAAATTTTGGCTGATTTTGATATTCTAGTATTTCACTATAAAGGCAAACAAGACTAGAGATGACTGTTTAGACATGTTCAGACTTAGAACCAGGATAACCTTCCACAACCTTAATGAATAGAAAAGAAAATCTAAATATAATTTCTAAGGGGAAGTTTGTGAGTTGATATAAATGTCAATAATCTCATAGGTATTCAAGTTGTCTGTTGAATACAACATTTCAACAGACAACTTGTCATGACCTGAAGAAGGTCTAACCTTCCAAAGTCTAACCCAAAAGCTCAGGAGGGAGGGACCCATCAGAGCACCGATGAGAGAAATAGAGTATGCATGCTTCAAATCTTCAGACTGCAACACAGAACACAACAGACACATAGAAACATGCACGTTGCTTTATTTCAAGTAGCTTTTCAATCTCAGTTCAGGAGCTTTATTATACGTATTTTGAGTATAAAGTAAATCTTTTTTCATTTAAGTATCTGGAAATGGGCCTAGCTGGCACTAGAGCCCATAGAGTTCAAAGCAAACAGGCTTTCTACACAACAAATGAAGAAATGAACAAGAACTCAGGAGGGGCTGGAAAGATGGCTCAGCAGTTAAGAGCACTGGCTGCTCTTCCAGAGGACCCAGGTTCAATTCTCAGCACCCACATGGTAACTCACAGCTTCCTGTGGCTATGGTTCCAGTATATGCAGACAAAACACCAATGCACATAAGATTAAAGTAAGTACATCTTTTTAAAAGATGTAAAGATGTTGATTTTGGCAAGGTGCAGAGTATGCACTACCAGGCTGGGAGTTCTCTAACATTTGGCGCCTGGATCTTTCATTCCCAGCCAGGACTCTCCAGCCTTTGATCAGCTTTCTCTTTTAGCCCTTGCTCTTTAGTTTCAAAAATTATTCACACTTGCTACTTTTGGTTCTTCCTTTCATCTTTTCTAGCCCATTGTTCCTTGTACCCACTAGCTAGTGTTTACTGAATTATTTATTCACGTGGGCGACTCCCTAAGGCACAATGCTCCCAGTTCTGTTTTCTTTAACTGAAAGCCACAGAGATAACATACAAGTTTGCCATAGGTCACCTGGTCCTGAGCTGTTTTGAGATCTCCAGGGTTCTACACAAAATAGTAAGACTTTGAGGAATCCGTAGTTACTAGCTGAAGTGTTTCTAGGTTTATGAAAACCGATTTAAAAATTATTTTAAAGATATTGCGTGTCCCAGGTAGTGGTCATGAAGAAAAACAGCTGCAAAATTTGGAGAAATAATTTGGAATATTGATGCCACGTGGCTTAATGGGAAGCCGTATTAATGATCTTCAAGAAGTTATTCTAGGAAGAGACTAAAAACATGAATCATGGGCCCAGCCGGTTTGTGACTTTCCCAAAAACGCATTTTATATATTGAAAGCATGGGACAACAGAGTAAACACCATGCCAGATGTTTTAGCTATTACATCATTGCTTTCCTACAACTGCATGTGGTATATGCTACCCATTCCTGCTTTACACTGATGGCTAGGGTGACCGATATGCTGAAATCCAGGCACCACAAATTGCACATTCCTCACACTTCCACCTTGTTACATTGTCTCATCTAGATATAACTACAGCCACAGTAATTTTTTTTTCTTCTTAAATTTATTTTTATAACTGAGTCTTGTAAGTGTATCTGTGATTCAACACACAGGGCTTGAGACATGAAGACTGTAAGTCAGAGGCTAGCACAGACGAAGTAGGTTCTACACAAGGCCAATCTGGGCTATATAATGATCCTTTGTCTAAAAAAAAGAAAAAGAAAACAAAGAAAAAAACATTGAACACAATTGTACAGACTCTTTGTAGGTCATCTCATCTTTTCCCTAGTTCTTTCTTTAATCAAGTTAAAATACATACCATGTCCTAATATTTGCATAGAGGAGGAAAGAATACATTTTCCTTACCCATCTATGTTGGTTCATCTTTGTCAAACTCACTGAATTTGTAATCACCTACAAGACACACCTTGGGGCATGTGGGAGACTCTAAGAAAGTTTAACTCGGGAGAAAAGCATCCTATGGGCATAAAAAGGAGACAGAGAAAGCAAGATGAGCACCAGCATTTATTCAGCTCTCCCTGCTACCAAGAACACAATGTAACCAGGAACTTCCTGTTCCATCCACCTATTCCAGCCCTTCCCTTTTCTTGAAACAGGGAGCCATATTTATATACGTCCTGAAGTTGCTTTTGTCAGGTTTTTTTTTTTCTTCTTCATAGCGATGAGAAAAAGCACTACTGTAACATCCTAGGTTCGTGGCTAAGTTCTCTATGAGAAGAGTTGAAAGATCAGAAGGGAAAGCAAATTACTACTGTCCATGACTCAGTGAGAATAAGTGTTTTACTTAGGGTTACTACTGCTGCAATTAAACACCATAACCAAAATTAACTTGTGGTGAAGTAGCTTATTTTTCTCACAGTCCATCATCAAACACGGCGAGGGCAAGAACTCAAATAGAGCAGGAACCTGGAGATAAGGGCTGATGCAGAGCCCACGGACGGGTGCTGCTTACTGACTTGCTCCTTCTGGCTTACGAAGCCTGCTTTCTGATGCAACCCAAGACCATCAGCAGCACAGGGATGGCACCACTCACAATGGACTTGGCCCTCCCTCATCAATCACTAATTAAGAAAATGCCTTACAGCTGGATCTTACCATTTTTTTCAGGTTTTCTCCTTTCAAAAAAATACAGCTAGAAAAAAAAAAAAAAAAAAAAAAAAAAAAAAAAAAAGCCCAGAGAAATAAAGAAAATGTGATGCAGTTTAACAGTAGATAGGAGAAATGTATAGTAATAGACATATTTGATAGGATCAAGGAGTATGATGTAAGCATTTAAAATGAAATCTGGGAGAAACTTAGAAAGATCTGCCTACTATGCTTCTAACATCCCTGTCTTCAGAAACAGGCAATTCTTTTCTTTTCTCTGGGTTCATGGAGTGTACCTCTCATGTGAAGGTCATATGACTCTCTTTGATAACTTCCAGGAAGGAGAGTGGGGGCAAGTGAGCGTGACCTTTGTCAAGTTAATACAGTATGGTGCTGGTGCTGTATTTGGTGGCAGTATCTCCTAGAACCCATGACTTGATAGCTGTCTTGCTCAGCTCTCCCTACCAAAGCTATAAAGGTAAACATGTACTCAGGAGCTTTACAGAACATAAAGTTGAACACGTTTCCTCATGGCTGAGGGTTAAGTAATATCTTCATACGATTAGATTCTTATTAAGACATGTATAAGAATCAAGAAAGAGAGAATGGCCGGGGTGAAAGGTTTTCTGTACTATGGGTGTGGTGTTTGAAGATTAATATTCTCTGTGTGATGTGAGTTTAACCTTCCTAGATTGAGGAAGTGGTAGTAAGCAAATAACTGAGCTCCTAGTGGCAGAAGTCTTTAAGTAGATATATAAACTTCATAGAAAAATTAAAGAGGGAGAAACAGTTTTAAAAATGTACAAACAAAGAAACAGAAAAGGGAAAATGCTGAGAAAATAAGGCTGTATCTTCAACTCAGTGTGCCAAAGCATCACACTGTGAGGTGTCACATCCAGAGTCTGAATGTTAACAAGGACAGAAGAATAACAAATCAATTTAACCAACTGTGTGCGTGCGTGTGCATGTGCGTGTGTGTATGGTGTGTATAAGTGTGTGTATAACTATGTGTGAGTGTGTATATGTATCTGTGTGTGAGAGAAAAAGAGAGACAGTGTGTGTATATGGAGTATGTGTATATGTATGTGTGTGAGGTGTTGTGTGCATGTGTGTATGTGTGTGAATATGACTGTGTGTGGAGTGTGTGTGTGTGTGTGAGTGTGTGGAGTGTGTATATGAGTGTGAATGTGTATATGAGTGAGTGTGGGTATGTGAATGTGTGTGAGTGTGTGAGTGTGTGAGTGTGTGAGTGTGTGCGTGTGCGTGTGCGTGTGTGTGTGTGTGTGTGTGTGTGTGTGACCGGAGCCTTCAGAAATAAAGACCTGAAAAAAGTTATCTATCTTTCATAAGTAAGTTCAATGAGACATGGACAGTCATAGAACACTAATAGAGGACATGACACCTTTGTTACTTCTGTCACTGCAATAACTAAAAATCCAGCAAAAGGCTTCATAGTTTAAGGAAGAAAGGATATATTTTGCTTCCTGGTTGAAGAAAATTTACTTGTATGTCTACATCTTATGAGCCTTTGATGATGTGGGGGTGGGGGAGTGGGAGGGATAAGGAGAGGGGCTGTCCCCAAGGTGTCATTCCTACTGCCCCACTGCAGACTAATTAGCTAATCTCTTTAACAATTCAGCTTTGTCTGCATCTGCTTTGTCCACACTTTAAATCCATTCTTATTTTCTTCTCTAGAATGCACAGCATTGTAGCACTCTGCTGCATTTTTCTATTCAGAATTCTTTCTGTAAAAATGGCAGAATTCTTGATATATATGTGTTCTCTGATGGGGTGAGTATTGCTCACTCTTTCTCAGACTTCTGACTACACTGACAGCTAAGCTCTCACAGATGTAATCTGTTACCTCATTACCAAAACTCAGTTTCCATTGATTAAATGCTTCATATTTCCTCTTCTTGCTATGCCACTGTCCTAATACTAACTCTAATAAAACATCCCACTATACAATCCAATGAAGGCTCTTCTTAAAGACTGCTCATGTTGTTAACTCATGCTGTTATCTCTTTTATAAACTTATAGACTACAGGAAACCCACTCAGAGCTACAACTTATGGACCAAATAGACTCCATCCAGAGAAGTACATCTGCCCAAAGTTCCCACTTACTACTTATTACAAAGGGTAGGATTCCTCTGGGTTTCAAATGTACATTTTAAGAAAAAAAAATTCTTAAGCATACTTAATCTAATAACGTGTTTCAATATGTTGTCAAATCCAGATGCTTACTAAATCCAGGACAACTCCAAAAAGACGCAACCTCCCCAAGTCTTCTGTCACAGACACAGACGCTTCTACTGGACCTGTTCCTTCTGACCTATCCTCAGATGGCTCCACAAACCCTGGACAGCAGCAAACAGCCAACTCTCTTTAGACTGGAAAAGTTAGAAAACTGAGGCACATTTCATCCTGGTATCAAAGTCCCAGTCTTACAAATAAGACATGAATGTAACGATAATAAATGATAAATACATAAAAGAGAGAACTTAAATGAACTTAAACTTAAAAGGAAACATTTGACATTCAAGTCTGGAACAAGGAACATGTCTGTGTTTGAGTCCCAGCCAATTGTATGGACTGATACAGGCACAGCCCCTTCCTCAGCATCTTTATCCTTAAGTTACTGTGTTGAAAGTATGGTGAATGTTATACTTTAAATGATATCTGAAGATGCTTTATTAGCTGCTAAGTTCCATGTATCATGTGAAAAAGGGATGAATGTGCTGCAACTTTCTAACTTTATATTTTCTGTCTTAAGCCTTTGCCTTACAAAGGGAAATAAGAACTAGTAGTCATTTTTATTTCTTTGAGAAAAATTTAAATAAGGGATGCACAGAAAGAATAGAGGCAAAAGGAGTCAAGAGTAACAGTAATTATCTGGCCCAGGCTGTTAGCAGAGGAGTTGTTACCTGAACTTGTGAATTTCCTTTGACAACCCCGCCCCACTGCTATACAACCAAGGAGAAGAAATATCACATTTTTGGCACAAAAAGTAAAACCTGAGAACAAGTGACTTGATGTGTGTACTCTTCACAACTGAATGTACCACTTTGGTCTCTAAGTTTGATACTAAACATATAGTTCAGGGGTTTTGCTTAACATCCTCCCAAGTCAAACATCTCTCTCTCTCTTCTCTCTCTCTCTCTCTCTCTCTCTCTCTCTCTCTCTCTCTCTCTCTCTCTCTCTCATGCACACACACACAGAGTTAGAACATATGCTATTGCTGAGGTCTCTGTTAAATCCACACATTTTCATATCTCCCCGTTTCCATGTTTATGGGTTTTCTGTTCACCAGAGGTATTTAAGTAATTCTGGTTATTGCTGTGTAACAAATGGTCCCAACGTTGGTGACTTAAAGCATCCTTGATTTTTAATTTACAGGCTCATGGATTCTGTTGGTCAGAAAGGCACAGCTGGGATAGCTTGTCGTGTGATATCTTAATGGCCCCTTCATTAAGTTCAAGCCCCTGCGGAAAGTTGTAAATGCCTGGGATGCCTCAGAGAGCTGAGACTTGGACTCACTTGATTCTTGTAATAAGCATAAAGCTGAGCTGAGCTGAACCAACCCTACCAGACCTTTTAAGGTGGTTAGGCTTCTTACAGTTCGGCAGCTGTGTTCACTTCTGCAAAGTGAACATGCAAAGAAATATAGGAGGAAACTGCACTGATTTTAAAGCTCCTCAAGTTAATAGCATCTCTCTATTAGTCAAGCAGTCATATCCTTGTCAGGAAGCAAAGGAATGAGCCACTGACCTTGCTTCTGATGAAGAAAATGCCAAAATCTTTATAGTCATTATAGAATTACTATATAAATCATATTCTGAGGTTAAATGTAGTATGAAAACTAATTCTAAAAGTACTAAAAATATGTATAAGAATTTGTGTGTATCTTATTGTGTTTTGTTATTTTCTCATCGTCCATTCTCTTCAACAAGCAGAGCATATACTTCAAGATTTACAGACCAGTACTTTAGTAGAGGATCCCATATGTTTTACAGTAAAAGTTTAAGCCAACAGTGTATTATATTTCTCTAGACAGAATTAGTCCTGGAAAGAACATGGCGGATGTTTAGATCATGTAATTAGGAAAACTTCTCTTACTATTGACTCTTGATTTCTGAATGCTAGAATCCTGATGCTCTGCCATTGCTATGGGGCTGTTACTTGAGAAAACAATATCAGGAGTGAACTAGAGAATCAATTTATATTCAAGGGGTATCACAGCCTTGATGACACCGTGTCTAACCCAGAGCCCTGTTAGGACATATTTTGCTTAATTGCTTCATGGCTCCACGCATTTCTTTTTTAAGGGGATTTATTTTATTTTTAATGAAGAATATATGAATGTGTCTGTGTGTGGGTCTGTGCACATGTGAGGGCAGGTGCTCACAGAGTCTAGTAGAAAGGTCTGATCCCCTGGTGTTGGAGTCACAGGTCGTTGTGAACCCCTTGATAGAAGTGTTGGGAACTGAACCTGGTTCTTCTGCAAGAGTAGTACGCAGTCTTAACCCTCTTACCCTCTGAGCCATCTCTCCAGCTCCCTTCATACACTTATTTATTGCCAGGAAACATTGAGTACAAAGTTGCGCGTTTTGTGTTTAAAACTTGTCCTTTGAAGTATCACTATGATGGCTATGCTTGACTGTCAACTTGACTACATCTATAGTTAATTAAAACTGTAAGTGGTTGGATACACCCTTGAGGAATTTTTCTTAATTAAACCATTTGAAGTGGGAAGACCTAATGTTAACCTGGATCTTTTGAGGTGAGAAGATCCACCGTAAATCTGGGGCACGCCTTCTGGTGACATCCTATATAAAGGACGTGGAAGAAGGAAGCTCTTTGCCTGCTCGCCCTTGCTCTTGATTGTAAGCTCATTCTTTCACTGGCATTAGAACTTAGTTCTTCGGGATAATGGCATATGATGGAAACAGGATGAGACATCCAGTTTTGTGGACTGAACAACTTCTGGATTCTTGGACTCTGTTGGTAGACAGTCATAGCTCAAGTAGCTGGACCACAGCCTGTAAGCCTAATACAATCCCATGTGACTGTTCTGTTCAACCCTGCTCCTTTAGAGATCGCTGACTAATGAGAACTGAGATTATCTAAATAAAAGAAATTAAATATAAAACACTTTAACTCAGATGAACAAGATTTCAATTTTTTTTTTTTTAGTTTAACTATGACAAAGTCTGATCAATAGGAACAATGACTAACCCAAGTCACACTTATCAAATGTTCTTTTTATTGGATATTTTATTTATTTACATTTCAAATGTTATTCCCTTTCCTGGTTTCCCCTCCGCAAACCCCCTATCCCATCTCTCCTTCCCCTGTTTCTATGAGGGTGCTCCCCTACCCACCAATCCACTTCTGTCTCACCACCATAGCATTCTTTTATACTGGGGCTCAAATGTTCTTAATAAATATTATCTTGGTTCATTTACATGTACTTTAATTTTTAAGTGCAACATAGCTTTTTTTTTTTTTTTTTTTTTTTTTAAGTAAAGGGGACCAAATTTATAAGAATCTCAAATGTCCTGATGACTTCCTTTTCTGCCTTCATAATTCAGGCAAAACAAATCCTAGGTTGTTAATCAGTTTGCAAATGCCCACCTTTGCTGTGTGAATACCTCTATCTCTCTGTTGTGCCTGTGCCTCCAGTACACAGTGAGCCCTTTTTGAGATGTTCTTCCCCAATCCACAGACCTTTCCCTGGAGTGCTGAATCACTGAATGGATGCTCAGATGGAAATCAGAGTAAAGAGAATGAGCAAAAGTTAATGAGTAATTTAATCAAGCTCTCCTGACTGTGTAGTATTTGTGAGGATAGTCTGGTAAACATATTTTTGGCATCATATTATATAGTAGAATAAGAAATAGAGTTTATTCAAAATGATTGTTAAATTATGCATACTTAAAACATGTGAGACCTAATTAACAACTGTTGATATTAAATCATCCAAATAAAATACATGACGGTGAATGTATGCTAATCGTATGCAGAGTCTAACACTATTAGTTTAAGCAATGTATCATTTTTACTTGTGATTTATTTCCTCCCTCAAAGATTTCGAGGATTCTGTTGGTAACATTTAATTATAAAGATCTTACCTTATTTTTAAAAGACAGGTATTTTAAAAAGGTTAGATATTCTCTAAAATATATTTTTTTCACCATGAAAGAGGCACTCCTAGGACCAACAGCCTTGCTGGAGAAAGAAGAGCAATTCTACTGTGTGAGGCCGTGGTCAATTTCAAGATCATTCAACAGGTTCTTGGCAGCAGTGCTAGAAGAGACCATTTGGGTTAATACACATAGACACGGGGATCTCTATGAGTTTCAGGCCAACCTGCTCTACATTTGGAGTTTCAAAGCCAGCCAGTCTCTGCTTCAAACAAACAGACAAACAAGCAAACAAACAAGCGGATGAATGAATAAGAAAATAAAGATTAAATGCCAGCTGGTCTATGGGAGTGAAATTAATTTTAAGTCAAGACTGTAGATGTAGTATGAGAGTAAACATGCAGCTGTGATATGTAAGAATTGGCGTTTATAATTTCTTATTCGGGGAAGGGGTCTTTTGATGTTAAACAGCGTTTTAGAAGTTTTAAGTTTATGTAAAATTGAGAGATGGCATATTTTTAAGTGGTTGCCCACAGCACCTTTCCAATTGTCTTTTCTCCCACTCTGAACAGAAAGCCGCCTCTCTTTCACAATTTGATTTCAACTAATTGAAGAATGGAAGTTGGGCATTGTTTTAATGTTTATTAACTTGCTTCTTATCCCCAAGGGGCAGCTTTAATTTCAACAAAGAGCACTGCATTTGAATTAGGATTCACATTTGTACTCCATTTAAATCTCTCCACTGCTAATTTCAGCAAATTTCAAATATGGTTCCTCTATTTGTCAAGAGCGATGGAAACTATATATTCCTTCCCAATTTTGGACCAAATTCAATATGATTATATATGCAATCGCATTAGGCTCATAACGAATGACTCATTTTTTTCAGTAATTTATTTATTCACAATTCAATTCTTGTGGTGTTCCCCCAAGGTACCTATTCCAAAACAGCCTTTCCTCTCCTTGTCTGTACTGAACTCTTACATCATTTTGTATTATTACTTTGAAAAGAAAAACTTACACAAAAAGTCCATTAAGTTCATTAACCCTTTTATTGCCTTCCTACCAAAACCACATACACAATCTTCTACCGACAAGAGAGGCATTTTTGAGAGATTTTAAAGCTGATTTATAAATAACTGCCATGCTACGATCAACAAGCATAAGTTAAGATGATAAAAATATTTACCAGACAAAAATTTATGTAGAAACTTTAATAAAAATACACGCTATAGGAAGAAATACAGTGGGTGGGTTTCAGAGACAGAATATATGAACTGAATGGGTAACATTAAGGAATATATTTATAAATACACAATATGAATATTCCTATACATATATGCATTCAGTAATGATTCAGTTTTTAAAAGGCTATGAATTTGAAGGAGAGTGGGAGGAGTCAATGGGAGGGTTTGGAGCGAAGGAAGAAAATGGAGAAATGTAATTAAATTATAATCTCAAATATTAAAAATGTCATTAGTTACTTGCACTGTCTCCAGCGCTCATTTGCAGGAGGGTTCTTTTTAAACAGATAGGATGTGAGCAGCTCATTTTCTAGTTAGGTAGCAAACTTTCTAAGAGCCTTCTTCCTTACTGAGATTGGCCATTTGGTGTGAGGCTTTAGAGTTAGGCTTTATTGTTTGCTCCAGGGCATTTCAAGTCACTGGGCTTGGCTCCAAACCAGCTGAGTCTCAGTGTTAGAAAATGGGCATGTGGTTCAATTTCTTTCTAGCTTCAACCTTCTGGCCTTTTTGTCTCTCTCATAACCTCTCTAAAGAATAGGTAGGTAACATGGTGGATATATATTACCTAAATCAGTAATTAAGATACATTTATTTAGTAGCAATGAAAATAATTTTATGGTTGGAATTACCAAAACATTAGGAACCATATTAACGAGTTGTAGCACTGGAAAGGTTGAGAACCACTGATTGAATCTACCCAAAATTAGGACAGGGCTGTCAACACCATTCAGGAAGCACAAATCAGCTATTTGGTATGAAATGTCACTCAATATGGCCCCCTAGCAAAGCCACCTTTTTGGAACCAGGAATTACATGAAACCAGACAATTACATGGCCCCAGCAAGGTTTCACATTCCTTCATTCATTTCTTCTGCCACCCCTGCTTTCTTTTTCTCTTCCAGGGCTGAAGACAGAAACCAGGGCCTTGTGTATTCTAGGCATTCATTTTAACTTTGAAGTACATCCCAGGTCTTGGCCTTTGAAATAGTCATGCTCTTATAGCTCAAGATGGCCTTACTTACTTACTATGTGGCCTGTGCTGGCTTCAAGCTGTCTTCCTGCCTGTGTCTCTTAGATGCTGGGATTACAGTGTGCACCATCATGCCAGACCTCAAGCAGCCCTTAGTTATGAATTCTGAAGTTCCCAGGCTCAGGTTTATGGACTGACACTGGCCTCTAACTAGGCTTGAATTCAGTTCTGCTGTCACTGTCCCCTTGGGCTAGTGTCAGGCACCAGGGCAGGTTTACATTGTCAGGAAGGTCCTCTAAAGTGTTGGAAGCCCTACAATGAAGGACAAAGAAAACAGTTACAGAAGTCAAGCTGGGAACAGACATTGTTCCTTCAGCTATTTCCAAAGAGTTCTGTTTTTCCAAAGCTGTGAAGCTTACAGCTTTAATTGATGAGGAATTTCTGAATGTTCCGAGATTATTAAAATATATCTGGAACTCCTCAACTCTCAAAAACTAAACTTATCATTTGCTATAAAAATTTGCCACAGGGCCTTGTAAGAAAGCTCAGTGGCTAAAAGCACATTCTACTTTTATAGAAGACTTGGGTTCAGGTCCCACAATGCGCAGCTCTCAACTGCCTGTAACTCCAGCTCAAGGGGCTCTGATCCCGTCTACTGTACTCTACAACTGTATATAGATTTCGGGTGTGCACACACACACACACACTTAAAAGTAGTTACCTTTTAAGGTGTGTCATATATAGACTTAGTAACATATATATAGCTTAGTAAACAACAAAAATGGACTTCTCAAAGGTTAGAAGTTTAAGATTAAGATGCCAACATGGTTAGGATTTTGAAAAAGCCCCCTTACTGGGTCACAAACCACTGACATCTCGTTGTATCATGGCAGGACAATGAAGAGAGAGCTTTTGTTGTTGTTGTTGTTGTTGTTGTTTTCTCATTCTGATGGTTCCACATTTGTGAGCTGATCACTCTAAGGGCGCATCCCCTAACACCGTCACAATGTAGGCTAATATTTTAATGTGAAATCGAAAGGAGAAACTTTCCATCCATGACAGTAGACAAATCTAAGCACTGGGAGACCAATAAGGCAAGAAATTTGTATATTTCACTAAAGTTAAGATTTATGTTAGAGCTTTAATTTACGTGACGCTGTGATAATGCTTCAGGGATAGACTGTAGTACAAATGATTTGTTTATGCCAGTCTCAATTTAAATTGAATTTTGTACTGTTCTGAGGGCTTTAGTAACTTGACATGCCTAATATGTAGTGTGTGTGTGTAGGTTTTAAAAAGAAGTTTCGTGTAGATAATTCTGTTACAGGCATACATAGTTCACCTTGTAGCTCTGTAATAAAGTGCCCAATTGCAGTGAATCTGAGATTAACCTTCCTTGCTGTTCCTATACCTTTCTGACTTATGTCAATGAGGATCCTCTTCTAAAAATGTTCAGAATATTAAGACAATTAAAACTCAAGACATATACTATTTAAAATAACTTGTAAGAGCTAGGCCAGTGTGAAAATAAATTATGTAAGACTAATTTCAGAGTGGGTGTTCCTAAATTTTATTCTAAAAAGAAAAGGGTAAATTGATGATTGCTTGATTTTTTTTTTTTTTGATACCATGTTCACATACTTTTAATAATCCTGCTGACAGTAGGTAGGTGCTGTTTGTGGCTCAATGTGACAGTCATATTTTTTGAAGATCTATCTCCTTTTGGTACCTTCTTCCCATATATTCTGATCACTAGCACTCAGGATTTGAATACTTGGCTGTGAAAGTCACCTATGTCAATGAGGCATGAGAACAGTGTTCAGACTCATCTCCTTCAGAAGACTCTGCAAGCTTCAAGGAAGAGCAAGGGAGTCTCACTAGGGGCACATGTTTGCCCACTTCCAAGGACTTACATTAACCTTTCTATTACTCTCCAGATTAAGACCCAAATCCCTTAAGTCCCTTGTGTCCAACTCTGTCTCAGGCCCTGTGGGGGAAACACCAACCCAAACCAGTCACCTTTTGTTCCTTCCCAGATTCTCTTGGGTATGTGTAAATCCTCCAAGTAATCTCTGTGAAACAATTTACAAATAACGAAGGTGTAAGACTCGTGCACCTCTAAAGTTAGTGATCACTTAGCCAAAGGGAAACCACAGGGGTTAGGATTCCCCGACTTAGTACAGACACTAATGTCACACTTGTACTATTTCCTAGAAAGGCAACTACTAACTTGGCAATCATATTTAATTTCCTTATGCAGTTGCTCTTTAACTGCTCCATATTCCTGATGCTTCTTTTATCAACAAGTGACAAGTGACAGTTTGCTCATTATCTCCTTTACGAGGCGTTTTGAATTGTAAGCCGCTAAAACTGCCACATAATGGCTACTGAAAGTGATGGCTACACACTGAGGATTGTAAAATTCATCCCAGCCTCAGATATGTTACAACAAAACGGACACTTATTTCGTGGAGTAGGAGTTCTCAAACTCTTTTTAGATTATTAGTCTTCCTTCTTTGAAGTGCAAGAGTCTTCCATTCACTTCTATCAACACCCGTCTCTCATAGGGCAACTGGTTCAGGGCCACAGACAAACATTCGAATCTCAGATTTCTCCAGATTCCAAACATGGCCTGGAAGAGCAAATGAACTCTGACTTTCATCTTCCCACATACATCAGGAAGGTTCAGTGGGGATGGGCACAGCACAGACGGAGATTAAGAGTTAAGAAACCAGGTGGTGGTGGTAGCACTTGCCTTTAATCCCAGTAATTGGGAGGCAGAGGCAGGAGGATAGCTGTGAGTTCGAAGCTAGCCTGGTCTACAGAGTGAGTTCCAGGACAGCTAGGACAATATAGAGAAACCCAGTTTCAAAACAAAACAAACAAAACAAAACAAAACCCTAAGAGTTGACAAATGCAAACCATTGATAATTTGACAACAGTGATGTTCAAGACCTCTACATATCGATATACCAAGTTTTCCTCTGGCATTTAGATGCTACCCTGTGGAGAGCGAAAGAAAAAAAAATCCACAGCACATTTGAAATTTTCAAGAAAGCCAGAGATGACCCAACTTACCTGGGGCAATAACTCAAGAGAGAAATATTCTTTTTGGAAGGAAGAGAGGCTCACAATTAAGCTTATGATGATCACAAGACTCACAGGGTGTTTCTCTAAGGATGTATGTATACACAGAAAACAGTTGCTGGGGATAAGACACTGGGGCAGCTGCTAGTGATGTCTACGCAATTCAAGGGATGCAGCTTTTTTGAGTCATCACCCATGGTGGGGTGGACATTTGGTGATTTAGCTGGATTTGAGTCTCCCAAACTTCTATAAGTAACTTCCTCCCTCCCCCAAAATGCACAGATTCACTAAATTGGATTTGTATGGTGTCACTTCATTCATCTGTTGTGGTGCCGTCTGTGGTAGATGGATAAACAAATGTTTGCTCACATCTGTCCAGGAAAAGTCCCATACAGGTCAAGATTGCGGGTTTTTTTTTTTGTTTGTTTGTTTTTGCTACAATGTACAACAGCAGCCCCCAATAAACACTAAATCCATTTATTGAGAACTCAAGTGACATGTCTGTATTACCGACTGAACGAAGAAAATATCAGAAATACAACGCCAGCAATTCATTTACTGCCCTTTCATCCAAAAGCAAAGAAACGAACAAGAACACCAAGCATTTATTCCACAGTGGGATAATTTCACAGTGAGTTTTACTTACCAGAGATGGAAGGACCCTTGTCCTTACACCACACTTATGCTTTTTTACTTTCATGCAAATGTTTAGGAACAAATCGGGGATGAAAAATGGAGACTGCATGTGTAGTGAATTTCAGTCCATAAATATAACAATAGCTTATGTTGTTGTGGAGTTTACAGAGTCTGAGTAGATACATCAACTCACTGAATCATGACAACAGCTCCATGAGGTAGGTATTATTGACTTTACAGGTGAAGTACCTGAGACTTAGAGGTTAAGCAACATGTCCAAGGAAATACAGCCATAACAAAACTAGAATCCCAGTTTGTCCAGGCCCTCTGATGTACAGATTTTGTGTGTCAACTGCAGCATGTAATATAAAAGAGAGACAGTAGCTTATTAGTAGTTCACCCACCTAGAAAAAGAAGTCAGTCCATTACATATGTCCCCCCAGTGATTCGTTTTTTAAAAAATAGCTTAGAAACTAGGTCCGTTTATGTATCAAGTGGATGTTGATAATTACATCATTTTTATAAAATTAAATTCCAAATTAAGCCCTTCGTTGTTCCATTTCTTTTCTTTAGCTTTTCAAATTATGGTAAACACAAAAATTTAGGTAAAAGAAAAAAATATATATCATAGGGTGGGTGTCGGGGGGGGGGTCTAAATTCCAAGATATTCTGTTGGTCTTAACATTTCCAAGACATGGTACCCATCTCATCCATCCAAGTGAAATTCTGCATTATGGTGATTTATCATAATATGCAACCTGTTATATAAGTGCTAGTCCACATTTTCTGACAAGCAATGGGATTTATAAACTTTCTTATTGACAGAACATAGGTGGTTCAAACTTGACAAATGAGGTTTATTGTAGTTGCATCCAGATTATTTTAGAAATAGGCTAACTGAAATTCAGATACACATACAGAAACAAACACAGCACACATTTCAGAGTTAGTCTCTGACCACACAGCTAAGTTCAACTCGAGAATCATCTCCCACTTATTTCACACAATTGAAAATGAGAAGTTTTGCTTAGTAGTAGAACCTGGATGCTCACTAAGAAAACTGAGAACTCCTTCTCTTTCATAATGTAGTGGTGAAATGTTAAGACAAAACAACTTTGTGAGTTAATGGAATCAATTTGATAATCATACAATGAAAAACAAATCAACACAAGGAAGGATGATGTATTTGAGAACATTTTTAATAAATAATATGACAAAATTACTTTTTTGATTATTGAATTTTTCAGTATGCAAAAGTATGGCTAAAAATAAGAGGTTTCTTACATGAACATAATGAAAACATTAATCACGTGGATTGTTCCCTTAGAACTGCACATCCTTTCTATGGGACATGGGGCTTCTCCAAATCATCTAAATGAATACACTTAGTTTTTGGTGAATACCAGCCTTTTGTTATTTATTTATTTATTTATTTATTTATTTATTTATTTATTTATTTTTGTTGTTCAATTTTGTTTGGCTTTGTGGGGTCAAGCCTGATACCTATGCATGACTAAAGGTTCATTTTGTTTTTTTTTTTTCAAATAGCACCAATTATAAAGTCAATGAAATTCGTAAAATGTCAAAAAAAAAATCATAGAAAACTACAACCACAGAGCATCACTTGGCAATTCCAAGTTGGAATGCCTCTCATGAGCTTCTAAGGAAATCTTGTAAGATTCAACATTGGCCACAACAAACTTAAAACAACTTTTTTTTTCTTTAAGTCCAGGAAAAATTGGAACCATTTGGTTCACAGCCCACGATAAAGTCGGTACATGACCTCACCAGCTGTCACCATTCAAATATCGCAAATACAAACACAGAGTATTAACAAAACAGGCTAAAAACACTTCTCAACAGTTTCTTCAATAAGACAAAAAAGGTTAATAGTTACAATGGTTTACAAATAAAGTTTAGTGATTGTGCTTTTAAAACCAAAAAAAAAAAAAAAAAAAAAAGATTAAAAACAGTGCATTACAAAAACAAACAAACAAAAAAAAATCAAACAAACCTCCTTAAGTGGCACTTCTGAAAGTTGAACTGACACTACCAGAAGAAATTTATGCCAGTTAAGATAGAGACGTCCTTACTCAATTGGTCATTAAAAACATCCATTTGCTTGTAATATGCATTTGTAGTTGCTTTTTGATTGAAAAATAGAACAAGATTTTTGCTAGGTTTACTTCTCATAATGACTAGACAACCAGAGTTCCAACTGGCTTAGCCCTACTTATCCAAAAGTACATTTCCAAGAATATATTTCAATGATTGAAATAAAGACAAAATAAAGTACCACCAGGAGTTGCAAAGAGTATATATTTACAATGTGTCTAGCCCATTCAAATTAACTGTAGTTCTGTGTGTGATAGACTTTTAGTTTATCCCAGCAAAGGGTGGTATGAAAGACTGATTCTAAAATCATGGAAAATGAAGTATGCTTTAATTGGCATTAGCAGTTAGTCATAGAACGATTATGCTTTGAGAGCCCTTGGCATAAGGTTGAGTCATTACCTTTGTAACTTTGATCAATATTTTGCTATCAATTAGCTTGATACATAAGCAGTGCAATGCCATATCTCAGGGGCAAATCACAAAAAAAAAAAAAAAAATTGGTCTGTTCTTTCTCGCTGGCTGATGGCTGAAGCAAGCATTCAAGACACTTCCAATATTGGAAGTCAAGAATAAAGGCTGCAACAGCGATGCGGCACGGGGAGGTTCATTAAGGGTTAGGCAATCAATCAGCAACACTAAAAACCCAAGAAACTTTTAAAAAATGTTATCCCAATAGGAGGAATAAAAACGACAATTTATCCATTCTGATTGCACTGAACATTTCATCTGGTATTGTGTGTCATCAGACGTGAGGCCTCTTGAGTGATGTTTTTTTTCACATTGGTATCATAAGCTTCTCTGGTTGTCTTCAACTTTCAGTTTCCTATAAGAGATGAAGTTGTTCAGTCTGAAAGCACATCCAAAGATAACTGTCTTATGTTTACTTATAGTCATTGACTACGAGTGTTTTCTTCGTTCATTGATTGGCATTAGTATTCATCACAACTAATTTATTTCTCAACTTCAATTGGTCTTCATAGCAACTCAAGCATCCTCAAACAAGGACCAACTCTTCTGGACCAGACCTGGATGTCACTGGATGGAACACAGGGCCCTGGGTAAGGAGAAATGCTCTAACTTCCCCCTTCCCCTAGGCACCATCTCACCATTTAAATTCTGCATCTCATTTATAAATACTGGATTTAATGGCAAGAATCTTTCAGTCATCCCTTCGCTCCAAGCCATTCTATTTAAAAGGCCAAAAATTAACTTGAAAAAGAAATAGTTTGACAGCATTTGTGGGAGAAAAGTTTTCTTACTCCAAACCACAAAGTCTAAACACAAGATACATATGATACTTAATTACACGTGATTTCTTAATATTTTCATCTTATGTTTTGGAGTAAGACTCTCAAATTCATTCAGCATATACTTGAGATTAAATATCTTTGTAATGAAACAAATTTGTCTGTGAGTTACTTTTGATTAAAGAGAAAAAAACATACTAATTTTTAAAGGGAAGAAACTTTTAAATATGACTTTCAACTATATGTTGTATATTATTTCTATATTACAAGAAGGAAAGAGGCATTTATTTGACTTAGAAAGAGCTCTTCTTTGGGCTAGGCTCCTTTCCAAAACAGTGAAAGTGAAAGAGGGCTGGAAAGTTAGTCAAATTAAGCCTGATGACAGACAATAGAGGCTACATACACATAATAGCTTATCTCATTGAGGATTCGTATAATACTATAAATTATAACATGCCAGACCAAGTTATTTCCTAACTTGTGTTTCTAGAACAAATTCGTAATTGTAAATGTTAACAATGATGTTTTTGAAGACTTAAAATTCATATTCTTTCACATGTTTTCAGACAGAAAACATGTATGACATCAGGATGCTGAAAGTTTGTGAGAGAATGGCTACATGCCTATATGCTGACAGATGTTCAGAACATCAAAGGCTGCCATCATGGCTACAGACAGACTAATGTTTTAAAACCTTGGGAAAATGATGCATACCTCTAATTCTTCATTATTCTCATCTCCTCTTTCAAATCCCCCAAGTACTTGCATTTCCGCCATATTCCTTCGGCCCACATTTGCTTGCTCTCTTTGTCGGCTTCCTGACCCTCTTGATGACATTGAGCTTGAGGAACTGGGATCTCTGGGGTTGTTTGATGTTGGGAAAGTAGGTCTACAGTAAGGAAGAATATCCTCTGTATAAAGAAACACAATGAGAGCAGGTGAACAAGACAGAACACTTCCATTTTATATCTAGTTACTCCTGTCTATCTGTAATCCTGGATGGGCAAACATCTAGTCACTCTTGTCTTATCCGTAATCCTGGATGGGCAAGCTTGAGTGATTCTGAGGAATAAATACCAAAACTACAAACACAATGAACAATGGGGAACTGCCTTTTGGGAATGACAATATTACCTCTTGTTTTCCCCTCAGGGGTTAGGAATTTGGATTGACCACACTCATAAGCTAATGTCTATCCAAACACACAAGAGACCAAAGCCATTACAGGAAGACAAGTCAAGTGTGGACTCAATTGATTTCCATTTTTTTATTAAAATCACATGGTAAATAAAAGAATGGAAATGTGATTTTAAGTAATTTAGTTTCTAATCTCCAAACACATGATAGTAGAACATGTGGTTATAGGAGCTCTTATTGTTGACATGAACAAAATAAGACAGTGAAATCACTATGTAAACAAGGCATTCTTATAAGGAGGTAGTAGGAAGGAGTCAGTTTCCAATCAAGATTTAAGCTCAGGGTCAGACTCCCCTTCTTGAGATGTCAACTTCAACGTATTTGCACCATTAAACTCTAAATTACAGAAGCTGACTTCAAATAATAAGGCATTTGTAGTGATTTGAATGAGAATGGTTCCTACAAGTCTCATATATTTGAATGCTTAGCTCCCTGTTGGTGGAACTATTTGAGAAGGATTAGGAGGTGTGGTCTTGTTAGAGGAGGTATAATATTGGAGATGGGCTTTTGACATTTGAAAAGCCAAGCCATACTGAGTTAGCTCTTCGCTGTGTACTTACATATTTGATGTAAGTTTGCAGCCACTGCTCCAGTATATGCCTGCCTGCCTGCCTGCCTGCTGCCATGTTCTCTATCATGATGGTCCTAAACTCACCCTCGGAAATGTGAGCCCCCTTGTAAACTCTTTCTCCTATTAGTTGCCTTGGTTGTAGTATCTCTTCACAGCAATAGAAAATAAGTAAGACAGCATACTAGTAAATTATTTCTTGAATTTCTATCTTCTTACAAATAAGTTTACTAATGCTGAATCATTTTGACTGCTTGCTCACTTTTCTTCCATAGTCTTTCTACATTCTGATCATAAATTCATAAGAAATAAACTCTTCTATGTGTTCTTTGTAAATGTAAATGTCACTTTTATTTCCTCAGATGAAGGGTTGAGATAAGAGCCACACCCCACACTTTACCAACACATGGCTTGGGTTGAGCCAGAGCGTTTCTGTCTAACTATCCCTAGGTCTAGGCCTGGAAGCTTTTTGCCTCTGCACAGTCTAATCTTCACACTGCAAGCACGGCCCTTGAAGGGCTCAGCTTCCAACCTTGTCTGCTAACCTAGTTCTAGAATATTTCAGACTCCATGACTTATTACTTAAAAAACTCATGCTTTCTAGCTCTTTCTTGAACTGCACTTACCTAGACTGCATTGGATTTATCTCTGAACTGACTGGCTCTCTCTCCCTCACCACTCTTTAAATAGCCTCTCTTTCCTGTCTGTTATCATGAGAGACAGGCACATCCTTTCTCTGACTTTTTCAGTCAAATCTTTCTCTGACTCTCCACTTTGTCTGACCTTCATTTAGATGGCATTCTTTGGGATTAAAGGTGTGTGGTAAAAGCCTGTGTGTCTTCCAGCCAGAGGTATTAAAGGTGTGTGGCATGGCTGCATTCCAGCCAGATCATATTTTTGGATACATCCCTTGCTTGACCAGCCATGTTACTGGGTTAAGATTCTTCTAAAGTTCTCCATGCCCTGCCATACCCCACCCCCAGTGCTTCTTTTATTCCTTTATTCTGCATACTGCCTGAGTAAAGTTTGGTTTCTCCTGAATCCATTGTTATTCTCTGCAGTAGAAGCTAAGGTGAGGATTGAGATTCCTCTCTAGCTCTCTGGTACCAGTTCTGAATGACTGTTCCACCTGTCCTTTCAAGAAAAGTCTCTTCTTCCTGTGAGCCATGAGCCACTTACTTAGGAAGCCAGTTACAATCCTCAATGGCCCCTTGCCTCAACCCACAATTCTGACTCTGGGGTGGTTTCTCTCCCTGTGGAGTCTCTCTTCATTTGTATTTTCTTAATTAAACCTGTTTCTTACAGTTTATGTACAGTTTGTCAACTATAATATGTTCAAATTCCTCTGGTCGAGAACTTTGCCCTAAGTCTATTCTCCTCAGGAATCAATATGCTCCTTCCTTCCTTGCTCTACAACTGTCATCTTAAAAGGCAAACTGGACCGGGCTGTGGTGGCACATGCCTTTAATTCCAGCACTCAGAAAACAGACGCAAGCACATCTTTGTGCATTCAAGAGCAGCCTGGTGTACAGCCAGAGCTATACATGGAGAATGTCTGTGTTGAAAAACCTAAACCAAACAAAAGGGAAATTGGCTCAGATTTGGGAGTTTTAGGTCCTGTTTCACTCTGTTTCCTGATGAAATCTAATCATGAAATCTCCATTGTCACTATAAAACCGAGGAAGATAATGGGACACACCGGCCACTTTTCAGTCCTTGTATCCTGGGACTCCAGTCTGTTCTTACTGAATTTTAACATTACCATTCTCTCAGCTTTGAGCAACCCTCCCTTCCTTAACAATCTTCTCAGGATATGTTTTACATGCAAGCGCCAAGAAGTCATGTTAGTGCCCTAACAGTTTCTCCTTTCTTTCCAAAGCTGCACACACACCACAGGCATAGATATTTGTTTTTTTTTTTCTTTTCAACTTTTCTGAAGCAATTTCATCCATTCCTTTGGATATAACATTTGGAGAATATAATTTTGTCTATCTTATGTGTTGTTATAGTCCCAGACTGTCATATAATAGAGCACCAATAAATAGTTTTGAGGAAAAAGAGAAATGATTACAACTACAATTCCATAAACTGTGTCCAGAATCTATAGCTCCAACAACCAGTTCAGTTATACTTCTTTATACTCAATACGCTAAACACTGATTGCAAGATGCCTCTCCTCTTAGATTGGTTGTAACACTCAAGAGATTACAGTGATGATCTTGTCGAGGTAAATGACCCTTCAGGTACCTCTAGTCCTTCATCTCTGCATCTTTTTTTTTTTTTCCTTTTTGGAGGTGGGGAAAGCTTTCTCTGTATAGCTCTGCCTGTCCTGGAATTCACTTTGTAGTACAGGCTGGCTTCGAACTCACAAGGATCCAACAGCCTCTGCCTCTGCCTCTGCCTCTGCCTCCCGAGTGCTGGGATTCAAGGTGTGTATCACCAATGCCTGGCTGCCTTAAACACTCAATTTATATGTCATCTCTACGGGGAAAGACTTCTAGATCTTTCTAGCCATTGTCCTACTCAGAATGCTATCTGTCCTTATTTGGAACTCCCAGGGGTCACAGTGTGAAGGAAGTAATGCTGAATGTAAGAATATTTGTATTTGGCCAGTCTTCAAGGCATGCTTGGATAGTGTTAGTGTTCTTAGGGAGGAACGACATGGATACCTAAAATCTTAAGATATCTATGAATCATAATATGCAAATTTTCTTCTCCCTCTCTTCTCATGTATGAGTACATGCTTCTCGACATCTGAAGACTTAGTACTATAAATATAAATATAATACAATGAGTATTTGATATGTGTAGGAATAAATCAAACGGTGGTAAATGTCAGCACAAAGGATCAGACCTTCACGTCTAGAAAAGCACTTTCCTTAATTAAAAAAATATCCATCCATTACATATGTAAATCAGGGTGCCTCCGTCATTAAATAAATAATGTAAATTGAATCAAGAAGGTGAAAATTATAGCAATGCTTAGCCATGATAATTTAATGATAGACACACTTGGGGTTATGGTTCCAATCAAAATCTGGAAAATCAAAGCGCCATAGCAACTTATTACTTATTACATTTCTGAAGATTGCTTTCAACTCTTCTTCCTCTATGCTCCCATTCTGTCACATCCGGATCTTTCTCGCCCTGTCGTTTTCTCACAAAGCATCCCTCATACTTTGGAACTTGCTCATCATCACAAAAGGGGCCATACTTTCTGACCAGACATGAAGTCTATAACCGACATCATATTTAGTACATAAATCACTACTCAGAACACAGGGCCGGGAGTCAAAAGTTTAGTGCCAGAGCAGCTCTGACTTAATGGTCAGAGATAAACTATTCAACGTTGATATTACCAAGGACTCTGTGGTCACACCGTGGGAGTGTCTGTATGAAAGGCACAGCCTTTGAGCTGCACTTGACTTCTGAGTCTGTGTTTGCGGAGTCCCACTTTGGTCCAGGAACAAAGGGGACCATCCTTCTTATTACAAGGAAGTTTCTGGGCACACAGAGGAACTGACTGATTACAAATCCTGTCTGAGTAGGTTTCCCATGTTAATTCCTTCATTAGTCCTCCTGTCTCCTCCATCAATACTTTTTTTGTTTGTTTTGTTTAGTTCTTTGTTTTTCAAGACAGCATTTCTCTGTGTAGCCCTGGCTGTCCTTGAACTAGCTCTGGAGACCAGGCTGGCCCCAAACTCAAGATCCACCTGCCTCTCCCCTAACTCCTGGGCCCCCTCACCCAGGTCTAGGATTAAAGGCATGTGCCAGCACCACCAACCTCTTTCTTTACTTTTTAATTTTAACGTCTTCTGTATTTTAATCGCTCTTACTTGGCTTTGTTGCTGCAGTATATAATGATGTCAATTCCTGTCCTAAAACATTTCTACCAACTTGGCTCTCTTGACAAACTCCATGTCAGCCTTCTCATCCAAACCTTCTGAGAAGAATTCCTGCTCATCACCTTTTTCTTGAATGTGAAATGTCTCATAGGCTCCTGTTTGAAAGCTTCCTAACAGTTGGTGCTACTTGGGGAAGCTGTGGAATCCCTAAGAGCGGAGCTGAGTAGGTAGAATTCCTTCAGTGATGTGGTGGTGGGGTATCTTTGTATATTCTACGTGCTCCTGGTTCCTGCTTGCTCTTCCTCCAGATTATAGTCCTCCCACTATACTCTTTCTGCCCTGTACTCCCCTGTAAATGTTAACCAAAAGAAATTTTTCCTGCCATACGTTATTTTTATAATATACTCTGGTCACAAAAACATTCACATGTACATTCACTAATACATGTCCCTTTCAAAATGTCCACTCCCTCTTTAGTCTTCCAAAGTCTGGCTTCTATTCTGACTATTGTAGTCAACAATTCTTGTAAATAATAATCAAGGATGACACATTTCAAAAATTGCCTTTTCTCATAAAATTACTTCAAGCTTTCACCTTATTATATTTCTTTAATTTTTATTTTTTGGAGGGCTAATCATAGGCTGGACATACATATCACCATAGCTAGCACTGTTTGCCCCCTTTTGCTACTTTATGTGCATATATGAATGGTATACACACACGTTGACATATGGGTGGGTGTATTATAGGTGTGTCTGTGTGTGTACATTCACATTGATGCCCTAGATGGATGTCTGGAATCATCCTCCCTCACTCTTCCATCTTATTTGTTGAGGCAGGATTGCTCAGTCAAACCCAGAGCTCACTGATGGCTAATAGCCAGCTTTCTCTGAAGATTTCCTCCTTCTGCCTTCCACAGCACAAATTATGAGTGGACAGCCATGTGTACTCAGCATTTACCATGGGTTCTGGAGATTGGAACTGAGGTCCTTATGCTTTGAAAATATGTGCTTTAATTGTTGTGTCATTTCCTCGGCCCTCTTATATTTCTTTCCTACATTCTTTCTAGGGATGTGTGTGTGTGTGAGAAAGAGAGAGAGGGAGGGTGAGGAGGAGGGGAGGAAGAGGGGGTGGGGGAGGGGAAGGGGAAGAGGGAGGGGAGGGGGAGGGGAAGAGAGGGAGACAGAGAGAGGGAGAGGGAGGGAGGAGGGGGAGGGGGAGGGGGAGGAGGAGGGAGGAAGAGGGGGAGGGAGAGAGTAAGAGGGAGAGGGGAAGGGGGAGGGGGAGAGAGAGGAGAGAGAGAATGATGCTAACACTGAATTCAAGGCCTTTGTTGGTAAGCACGCTCCCATCCACCAACTTCTAACCCAAGGACGTGATTTCTTTAAAAAATATATTTTCAGAATATCATACACAAGTGTGACATATTTATATCTCCACTCCAACTCTTCTTATGCCCAGTTCCCCAATTTATGAGTTCTTTCTAAAAATTATTGTTGCACACACACACACACACACACACACACACACACACACACACGCACCGTAGCTTGATGTCTTCCCACTACATTTGCATAAAGCTCAGCGATTGGGCCGTATGAGAGGTGGGTGGAGTGACGACTTGGGAGAAGGGAAGAAGAAGGAATGAAGAGGAGGAGCTAGGAGGAGAGGAGAGAAGTACCAGCCATAGAGATCTATGGATGCATCAAGAACAGTCCTGGGTAACAGTTTATATCAAAGGTTAGGTATTGGGTAACTATTCTAATTGTGTGGTCATCTTGTTAATTGAGTATTTCCAAACATATAAATATTGGATAGCCATTAACTATTAAGAGTCTTCATTCTATTGGGCACTGTGGGATGGCGGGTATTATCTGGGCTCAGGCAAACACTGTGGACAGCATGGTGGTTTGGCTGATCTAGCCACCACGATGGCATCTCTTGGGTGCCAGGGCCGATGCTTTAAGCTGGCTGGAGCCGTGGTCTGAGCCGAGCAGGGGCAGGAGCATGCTGCCGCTCTTGGCCTCTGGCCACTTCTAGTCGGGATCATGCGGCAGCTTATGAACAAGCCAGACATCACCTTTTAAAATATTACCTTCAACAACACACATATATACAATCTACTGAGTCCATTTATTGTTGCTTACATGTACATGTGTTCACAGCCCAATCATTTGGGATTGGATAATTTATGTGGAAACTCAGTCTGGGAGGCAACTGATTCTCTGTAGCTTCTAGCCACACGCAACTCTTTGTTTGGGGGTAGAAGCTTATGGAATTTAAGCTCTCCGTGTTGGCATGTCAACTGCCGGTGTCTTTAGGCTGGTCCTTTTCCTACATGATGCTGAAAGGTCATGGGTGCATTTTTCTCTTTTATGTCTGGGGGATTTTACCTAGCAGTGGGCATCCTGCTCGCTTGGATCTTACCCATCATTCACCCTCCCTCTTCTTTGGTGTTTCCTCGGCTTTGTGTAGGGCTTTCATTGAAGACATATCAACTGGGGTAGTTCTAGCCAGTGCCAGCTGTAATGCTTACAAATCACAAGAGCAGGACTCTTATCCTTTGGTGTAACCAACAACTGTTTAATTGGACTTAAAGCTCAACTCAAAGGAGAGAATTCATACCAGAAACCTAGTTAAGCACCTGTAGCTATCGAGGTCACAGACCCTAGAGGAGACCCTACTACTGACCTTCTCTGGAGCTAATGTAATTAATCTCTAACTGTATTCAAATACTTCTCCTTATACTCACAGAGAAGTATAGCTCTTTTCTCTCATCTAAGATGTCGAGCTTTACTAGAGAGGGTCAGACCACTGGTTAAATGCAGACAGTGGGACACTATTTTTCACATCTTAGCTGTCACAATTGCTATGTCTTCAGGGTGATACCTTGACATTTATGACTTCAGTTCATGTGGTGTCACTTCAAAGAAGCTTGTGTAGTGTCACATATTAGAATGAATTGTATTAACTGAGCTAAACGCATTCCCATTCCACTGTTAGAAAGGTCTCAATCACATTTCTTTACATATGGCTACAGAAAGCCTTCCCACGGATCTTGAGAGCTTATGGAATGCTATGTTTGTCTGCTGTTTGGAAAATCAGTACCTTGGACGAGGTGTGTCTTTGCTGGTGGAAGGTCTCTCTTTGCTGCCTTTGTTCCCCGTCCTTTCCCGTCACTTGGCTGTTCCTGTGCTTCTCTGGGGTCACCTGGATTTGTTCGCAGGTCAGTGACTTGTCTTCCATCCAGAGCTTCTCTCCCCTTGTAACTGCCTCCTTTTCTGTCTGATGACCTGTCTGTTCTTGCTTCCATAGAAGCGAGTTTTGGCACCATTACAGGTCGTACCTCCAGCTGTGCCTTGGACTGGACAGTGGGCGATTTTATAGCAGGCGGTGGCACTGGAGGGGGAGGAAGATCTAAAAAGAATAATTTAAATGTTGTGAGATCTGACATGTGTAGACTCATCAAAACTAGTTTTACCATGGCAGTCACATTCAATTTTCAAATATTATTATCTTACTTGATCTAGAGCAATCGGAGGTAACAAAAATTAAGACTGATGATTTTAATACATTTTGTCATCACCCAGCATGGAAAAACTGAATCACAGGATCAGGACTCGGAGACTATCTACTATGCATGCTCACTAGAATTCCCCCTCCCCCAATGGCTCCAACCCAGCAGAGCTTCCTATTTGATTTCAGCAAGCTCTCATAGGTCTTAGATGAATATTCTCTTATATCTTTAGGCAACCTCTTCAAATTGATTAAGGCTGGCACTTAAGTTTTAATTGCCATCTCTAATCTGGCCCAAATCCCTTCTTAATGTGTAGGTAAAAAGCTCCACATAGATTTTTAACTCATTTTCTGATATCAAAGCTGTCTACGAGCACACCAAAGAAAGAGTGATGCCTTTAGATTCTTAATCTCTACTTCAGTGTTCTTCACATTGTGTTATCACATGCATCTACAGTTCAGATAAGGCTCTCTTCACCCTCGACTCGGACATTTTAAAGTAGGTAATTACTGGTAGAAATGTAGGTTAATTGCTTGTCTTATTTGTACACCTATATCTAGTAGCTGCAGTTTAAGCAATATCTCCTATATAACACGCTGTCTTAAATTTTTCACACCATGAATGTCTCTCAAATTGAAATTATGCATACAATTTAATATCTAGAAAATGCATTCTTCTCAAGCAGTACTGAAATTCATCAAAATGATTCTTAGTTATAGTCCGTGAATAAAGAAAAAACATATTTTCATCGTATTTGGTAAGTTAACTTAATATGAACAAGCTTCCGGGGTGGATTGTCTTGACTGTGCTGGGAAAGATGGATAACAAACAGTAAAAGAGACTTTATTCCAGGAGGCTAAGAGTCATAATAGTCCGCGTATACGATAGTAGATGAAATATTATAGTGGGGTGTGTAAAGGAGGGCAGAGAGTACATTTGAGAGACGAAGGAAGCAAATTAGTGCTACCTCATGATCAATGGACTCACAGTACTGGGGAGGGGAAGCTGGCAGAGATGACGCCTAGGTCTTGGGCTGTAGTTTTCCATGTAGGTATTAAAGTATCCCCTCAGGTGTGGGGTGCAGGAGTGAGCAAGATGTCTTTGTAAAGATGTGTGAGTTCAAGTTTAGGAAAGTGCACAGGAGGGGCTTTCATAGTACACAGGCAGAAATACAAAATAGCTAGTTTTAGGCTCAGTGCTCATTTCAAGAGTAGTCAAAACCAGACAAAGAGGACTCAGCATCGCTATGGACCCAGGCACATGGGTAGGGAGAGCAATGTTTTCACATTTTACAGGTAACAGAAAATATCAAAAAGGATTCATCAAATATTTAAAAACATATTTAACATAATTTTAGCCTTCGGATTCCAAATATAAAGTATTCATGGTAAAAAAAAAATATTGAGACATGACAGTACGTCTCGTGTTGTCTCGTTTCAATTTCAGTCCTCAGCATAGATTAGGAAGAGTGACTAGTTTTGAGAGTTTCCTATAGTTCACTCCCCAAATTATATTTATACAACAAAACTGCGATGCTAAATCACACGATTCAAGGGACCACTATCCACAGCCAGGTACCGTAAGCAATGGTCACGTGGAGTTATGCATAATATCCACCCATCTGTAGGTAGTACCCTGATAAAAAGCATCATATACAAATAAACAGTCTTACATTTCTATTAACATAAGCTGCAATGTTTCTTTCCCCTAGTCATCTAGGTGAAAGAATCTAGTATGTACCTCTAAGTGAATAATTTCTTCTTTTTTTGTACATTTTGTTCAATAAACACATCACTAGCTAGGCATTCCCCACAGAGGAATACAAAGGTTGTTTACAAATGTTCTACTGACATGGACAGTGCCCATTAATTAACATTTTTATGTGCCTGCATAAGAAAATCTTAAATACTGAAACTATGCCTTGAAGGGGTTGGAGATTAGCCACAGTCAGAATGCTTGCTCAGCATGCACAGTGCCTGGGTTTGATCCCCACCACCAACTAAACTGGGCATGGAGGCATATGTTTGTGATCTCGGTATTCAGGATGCAGACGCAGGAGAATCAGATGTTCAAGGTCCTCTTCAGCTACACAATCATGTCCAAGCTAGCTTGGGCTATGTGAGACCTTCTCTCAAAATACCACCACCACCAAAATGTTCCTCCTAGATCTCACTAGGATATTAAATGGAAGCACCGAATAACATTAGCTTAATGTAGAATCTCACATGCTTTTATATATTTATATATGCACCTTATGTACACAGTTATAAAAGGAACTACTTCCCTCTCCTTGTTTTAACAACAACAGACAGGTCTTTCTAAACTGAATTTTCTTTGACACTACAGGCTGAAGCCAACATATCAGAATAAATTGTACTTCACTGTAAAAGAAGAAAGTCTGAACATTTTACAGCTTGCTGGTTTCTTTAGGAAATCCCTCATTTTAAAAAAGTTTATTATTGTATGGCATGGCTTACTGTGCTATAGAATACTTCTAATAGTCTCAACACATCTGTGGTCAAAGTCTAGTCAATAGAACAGTGTTCTTCTAATTCCTGGATCCCTAGTACCTTATTCTGACATACATACGGCCAGTCATCACAGCATAGATTTTCCCCTTTGTTGACAACTTCAATGGAGTTTTTGCAATACAGTTTGTGTTTTCATTTGTTTCTGGTTTGGTTTTTTTGTCTTTTGTTTTTTGAGATAGGTTCTCCCTGTGTAGGCTGGGTTGACCTTGAACCGGTTGCCTCTGCTACCTAAATGCTGAGATTATAGGTTGCCACTCCGTACCCAACCCCAAGGTAATACTTAGAAAAAGTATTTAAGATTCAAGTCCTTCATCTCCTGCTATGTTGATGCTAAATGGAAAGATCTATCTCAGTAGGAGAATATCTGTCTGGCACATCACATACACACATTGAAACTGAAGAAGGCAAGAGAGAGTTAAGAAATAGACTGTAATCAATGGTGTAAACCCTGAGATGTAAGGCAGAGTGGCTGAAAGCTGAGAGTAAAATGAGAAGCTAATCCAAAGCCTACCTGCAGGCAAAGGGCAGGAGGATCTGTGGACTCCTCCTATTCTGTTGTTTGCTATAAACACAAACCAACTGCAAACACATTATCAGGCGGCCGGCCAGAGACTGTCACTTTTATTAAATAAGAAAACCTCTGGGCTCTTCAGGGTATCAAAGACTATAATTATTGCTATCATAAGATCAAGCGGAGTCCTGGGAATCTGAAGTTCAAAAGGAAATCTATTACTAGATATTCTATATAGATGTTTGTAACTCCAGTTAAAAAGAGAACCCAGTGATTGTGCTATGAATCAAAACTTTCTATACCTAATTGAAAGAATACTAGCAGGTCTCATATGTCTTATAAACAGATTGCTAAATAAATTCCTCTTCCTCAGGTATTATGAAATAATTATGAAGCTAAACTGAGGTTACTTTTACATGAACAGTTCTCTCTTCCCCTTACTGCTGAAAATAGTGCTTTCTCCCAATTTATGCATTAATTTAAATACGACTGAAAAATGAGGAAATTATGGACCTAGTTTTTAGAAATCTTACATAATCTTTTTAAAAGGGTATTTTTGTAGATGTTTGCCTGCATGTATGTATGAGCATCATGTACATACCTGATGTCCTTGGAGGCCAATAAGGGTATCCAATCACCTGGACATGGAATTACAAATTATTTTAAGTTGCCATGTAGGTGATAAGAACTGAACCTGGGTCCCCTACAAGAGCAGCAAGTACTCTTAACCTCTCACCCATCTTTCCATCTTTCCTTGTGTCATCTTACTAATATTTTTTCCCTTTCCAAGAATCCCCAGCTAACAAACTGTCCCTCACATAACGAAATACATAGGAACACATAAGTAGGTAAATCTGCCAGCATAGCATTAACTTGCTAGACAGATCCAACACTCTATTTATGTAACTGCTTAAAGTCCCAAGACCTTGTAATTAAAGATAAATCAAGTCAAGATAACATCATTCCTAAAGAGGATGGTGAATTTATAATTTATGAGGAGGAGGACTAGAGAAATATTATAGATTTGGCTTTTAAATGAAGTATGTAAATGTATTGGGAGGGAAGAAAGGGGGGAGGAGTCTATTAGAAGGTCCTAGAAATATACTTTAACTCCACAGACTTCAGCTGATACATATTCATATATTTAAATCCCGTCCTCCATCTGGGTTAAGCCTGAAAGTGGCAAACAGGAAATAAATAAATAATCAATGCTGTAAGTAGAAATGGAGGATGTGGTACTCTGCTTTGCAGGCAAGTGTTCTCTGGGTGTTCACGCCAATGGCTTCTATTTACCTACAGGGCAAGGCATGGCCATGATGTTGGAGGGGCTGGAGGGGTCTTGTGCTGTGTGCATCATGTCCCCGCCAAACACCATGCTCAGAGCCACAACCTCCATTATCCAAGAATGTGACAGTATTTGGAATCTTTTGAGAAGCCATAAAATTAAAATGAGCTTACTAGAATGGGGTCCAATCCAATAAGACTGATGAAGAGAGTCTAGAGGACAATTACAGGCTGAGAAGAGACTGTGAAAAGGTACTGGAGGAAAGTCTCCAAAGGATCACCGGGCTTGAAACTCTGTCTCGCACTTTCTCCTCCAGAGCTCTGAGGGCATGCAGTGTGTTGCTCTAACTGTAAAGTCTGTGGCACTGCTTCACGACACATCAGACAACAGATAAGACTAGCTGATGAAATCCTCAAAAACTATACTTTATTGACTCAGAATGAGGTCTTGTTTATTCTTTTAGATGCTTTAGAAAATAACTTATTGGGAAAATTGAAATCTGGATGATATTTATACAGCAAAGATGCTATAAGATCAAGAATGGTATACACTCTGAACATAGTTCTCAAAACTGACACTCAAGAAACAAACTTATCCAACAGTCAATACACTGTACTTAGAAGAAAAAATAAGGAAACAAAAAAGAAAATCCTACAAACTACTCCATATTTTACCAATACATTTAATTTTGATTTTTAATAAAAGACATCTCAACTTCTTTCTTCTACCCATTAATCTTTTATAACATACTATAAAAAAAAAAAACCTGTTATCTGCTGCTGGGATGCTTCATTATATGATCTGTAGATATATTATTTTAAAAATATTTATTTTTATTTTATGTACATTAGTGTTTTTCCTACATGCATATCTGTATGAGGGTGTCAGATACCCTGGAAGTGGAGGAACAGACATTTGGGAGCTGGGAATTGAACCCAGGTCCTCTGGACAAGCGGCCAGTGCTCTTAACCATTGAGCCATCTCTCCAGTCCCTCAGATATATTTTCTAAATGCAGTATAATAATGTGATGAAATTGCTTTTTGAGAAAAATACTTTTGCCTCTATTTCAGAGCTTCTATCAAGAGTATACACATATTAGCATTGAGCATAGATAATGGGGGAGGGACCACAAAGTCCTAGATTTTCGTACCAGAATTATAAAGTGTGAGTGTGAGTGGTAGATTGTATTTCTTTTGATTGGTACATTGAGAAAGATCTAAATTTCGTGGTTTTAAATAATTAATATCCATCTTAGGAGGTATAAATAATATGCAACGATTTCAAAGAAATAGAAATGAGTTGAAGAAACATTCTAGTAACCATAATTTAAGGAGAGATAGTTCACTCTGTTGAAGGGAAGATAAAGGTATAACTTAAACCCAGCTTTATTTGTTTCTCCATTATTTGTTTTCATTACAGAAAACTATTATTATCTTTTGCACTGGAGTAAGCACCGATAATTTGCATAACTACTTTTGTGAAATGAGCTATTCGAAATCCAAGTAATATTTCACATTAATTTTTGAGCTTTAAACGTGTTTTAATAGCGTTCTTTGGCATTCCTGAAATTAAATAAAAAATAACTTCAGTGCTTTCTCATTCGATTTATTTATTTTTTTTTTAATTTGAGGATTAGTTGCTATTCATATTTAGTTTTTAAATATGTCAAGAATAAGTCCTGTAGGATGCAGGACACAAATACAGTTCATAATTCTTAAGAACGGCATGATATATAACTGTGATGCTATGCTTGTTAGCTTAGCAAGCCTTCACTATTTAAAGCATTTTTGAAGGCATGTCCAGACTCCCCTCCAAATACATATAAATAAGAGGTAGAAATGTCTACACAAAGTTTTAGGCCAGATTTTTCCATACGAGTTCAATTTAGATGTGTTTACATCCAGGCTTGACGTTTGAGCAGCCTTCCAGTGAAGACTCCTGTCTTCGAGATAATAAACACTGATAAAACAGTAATAAAACTTGTAAAATGCCATTACAGGGGTCCCATAAATGTAAGATTGCCTGTATAGTTTGAGGATTTACACCTAGCGTTTGTCCCGTCACAGAGGCAAACATACCCAGAGCCACTGTAATAACCCTTCAAAATCAGATAATATTCTGACAGCTCAGTTTCACTGACAAAAGAGTCCTGGGCAGAAGCCAGGAGGCCCAGGTGTGCTGTGTCATGCCAGTATTTAATGTAGGCTAATATCAGATAGATGCTGGTGAGGGAAAATACTCAGAATAAACTTCAGATAATAGCTCGGACAACTGCTCCTCGAAAAATGACTTGTGCTTACCATGCTGTGAGTTTGTATTAAATTTTTCTGTCAAGTGGCAAGACTCACGGGGAAAAGTGCCTCCCCAAACCCCATTCCCCATAACCTTGGATAAGGATCTGTAATATTAAGCTTTCAGATGATAATAGCAAATGATAGCCTTTATGAGAAACTGCTGCTTTGGTAAGGAAAGTCCTAATCGGATTGTGGCTGCTGATACCCCGGATGTGGAGAAACTGCTTGGGACACCGTTCCTCCCGCATCCCTTTAGCAAAGTTGGAAAACGTGACAAGATGGGTGAGTCTGAGAGAATTTATCTTACATGAATTTCCAATAAAGCCCGAAGGGTTGTTTTATAAAATGAGAAGGTAGTGGCGCTTTAATAAAGGCTGGGCCACCTGAGGCACTTTCATTAAAGGCCTTCTCTAGACACATCATAATGTTTGTCTTATCTCCCTCTGTCCCCTTGAGAATACAAGTGTTCCCTCTCCACAAGGGTCCATACTGCACTTGAACGCACCAAGAAGCCGGTTTGAGGTGACTTTCGGCACACAGACTCCCTGTAAAACCACCGTGGTTTCAAAAAAAAAATAAATATCCCAGGACCTTTATTGCCCTTTGTTTCAGAGCTGAATTATTTTTAAAAGATGGAATGAAGGAAATAAGAGATATCCTGGAGGTCTGATCAGCGCAGCTGACAAGGGTTAATCCAATGCTACGACATCAATGAGAGTCATGGCCGTTATGTGACGACGCTACAACATGTACTTTAAAAAAAAAATACTTATTTAATTTCTTAAATAACCAGCTGTTTAGAAGACTAAAGGCGGTGCCAAGCTGGTGGAAGAATTCAGCGCCTGTAAGTAATATAAGGCTACTCTTCGTGAATGTTAATGTCAGTGAACACATTTGCTAGCCAGAGAGACATCGGGGAAACAGGCAAGCTTCATAGATGTTTCCGTCGGTTTCAGTGGACTTACCATCTGTGTAGGCTTCTCTGCGCAGATGTCCCGGCTGGTGTTTTTGTTTCTTGGTGGGTCTGGCTTTCTGGATTACAGCAGCACTCATGTTGCTGTCTGTAGACACAGGACTCGTGGGCCTAGGGCACTGAGAGGCATGGAAGTGTCTGCGGCCTGAGGAGGAGAGCCAGAGGCAGACTCATCACTGAATTTTAATGTCACAGGATCAGCCAGAGCAAAACACTCAAGCTAGACACAATTTCTAATTTTAAAACATACTTAGCACCCACCAAATAATGAGCTTTCCTCTCCTTCTATTTATGCTAACTGGAGAAAACACCCTGAAAGCATCCTTAGTCTTTTTCTTTGGGTAAAAACCACAGACTTATTCTGCTGAAGTTCGTGATCCTCTTTATTTAAGGAGAACAGTATAATTATGTTTTTCCAGCTAATCATCACTAAAATGGTCTTAAAATAAGACTGCTGTCATTTTCTTGTATCATACACTCAGTGCTGCTTCAGGATGGAGAAGAAGCAGACGCCTTAACAAATTCATGTTGTAAAAATGACCTGGATTAGTTAACACCGTTATTTCAGTTAAGCCTGTTTCTGGTATTCTTCGAAGGTAGAACCCTAATAAGTGAATAATGATCTTGGGCATTCTCTCTGGAAGTGCTCTGAAATTGATCTAGCTCACATACGTCGTCTCACCTAACTATGCTTCTATGTCTTTTCTGCCGCAAGAGATTCGTCAATCTTCAATGTTCAGTGGCCTCATGATTCCAACATGCTAAAGACAGTTATCTTTGAAGAGACAACACTGCTGGGTGATAGTAAAAATTTAATTCACTGAGGAGATGTGCCACATTTCAGTGTCATCCAATTCCCTGGCCCTTATGGAGATGCTATATTATAACTTCAAGGTATAAGTTGCATCATTGAAAATGGGACTGGAAGGCTTTCAGTGTTATGCTGACCTATAGTATTCTGGTTCCTAGAAATTCCATCCCTTAATCCACTGTTTTTTCATTGAACCACAAGAAACTTTAGACAGACTTGAAGATCAGACATGTCCTCTGGCTATAAACAGGAGAAGCCACATACATTGAAATTGACACATTTAAAAGTGCTAACTGAGGCACATTAAATAATGGACATTAATGCAGTCAAGTGAGAAGCAATGGGATTGGGTTATCCATTCATATTAACTCCAAGTTCCATGATAAGCACCGCCATTTCTTGAAAAGAATACTGTAATAGGCAGAGGCCAGGGCATGTTTAGTTCATTATAATTATGAGCCAAATGAAACCAGAAGTGCCACGAAATTACAATACAATAAAATATTAAACCCAACTCTCTTTAGTTAGGATGGAGACTATTACAATTAAAGTTACATATCCATGAAAACAGAGAATTAGGGCCGAGATGGAAACCATTATTCATTCTATTGTATAAGGCCATCTACCACTCATAGACCCCCGAGGCATAAGGTCGATTACAGATGAATTTTCAACATTATTTCTATGTTTCATTGACTTAATGAGCTGACACACGCCATTAATGCAACCTGCAAATACTGGTTTGAGCTGCTTAATCTCATGTATTTATTTTTTTTTATAGAGGATTACAAACTAAATAAAACACACACACACACATATGTATATATACATACATATATATATACATATATATATATATATATGTATATATATAAAGTATTATTCATTTATAAATAAAGATAATTAGGTTTGCATGTATTACTACATTTAGCTGCTACTGGTTGAATTTTATAAAGCATAGGCCTGGAGTAAATACATGTTTTGTGCTAATGTGTTGATAAATATTAGATATCTTTTTCCACACAATGAATAATGTAGAGAGATGGCCTTGTGCTATCACTGAACTATCTGATTATATTCTACACTGATAAACTGTAATGAGCTGTAAAGCCTCTTACGTAAGCCAGGGGAGCTACCAATATGACAGTTCTTAAACTACAAAAATTAAAACAGGCAGCAGGTTTTGACTTGTGGTGATCTTTTTGTTTCCTGGCATATGCTTCTTTTCTCTTTGACCATATTGTTTCCCTTAACTATTCTTATGCTATTTCCTAAGTAAGAGCGGAGTAGAGGAGTTAAGTAAAAATGACTTAGAAATAAGTACATTCATTATACTAGGCTCCAGCAATGAAAGGGGGGAATGAGGAAACGTAATATGCATTTATATTAACTCGCTCTTTCAACTTTTTGATTAAAAATATGAAACATTTATGCTTGAAGATGTATGCATATTTCAAACATCCTGTCAGTTAAACTGATAGGAAGCATAAAAAGGCGTTTCGGTTTCACTGTTCCTTCACAGACTTTCATATCCAGTGTTTGTTCCCTGGTTGGTAGTTCCACTCTGGCGTCCATGGAACCTTTATAAAGTAGGGTGTGCCTGGCAGATGTGGGTCATAAGAACCAGGCCTCTGAAGGCTGGTTAAACCCTTGCTGGTCCTAGCAGAATTCTCAACCAGCCTTATCTGTCCTGCAATGTGAGTAGCCACAGATGTAAGTACCTACCAGGAACTGAGCTTGTCTGCTCTGCCTTCTTCACTGGGTTAAAGCACAACCTTTCTCTCTGATAGAGTTTCCATCAGGGATTGTGATCCCAGTGACTAATGAGAGGTTAAGGGGCTATTTCCCAATGGTTTGAGTGTTCCAACTGGGTATTTTCTTATTTATCTTACAGAAATGTTAAACAGAATTATCAAAATGAAGTTCTTTTTAGTGACTTTCTGTATTAAAACCATTCAAAATATGTACATAGTAGCATAGGATTCACTTTGCTGAATATAATTAAACCCTAAAGAAAAAAAAATAGCGCACATATGGAGAAATATATGTAAACACATATGTAAATATATGTACACATTTGCTATGATCATCATCAATAACATTATGGTTAGCTTCTCATCAGTCACATTATATGGAGTTTATAAAAGTAAAATAAATAATTTTAAACGTCTTGGTTAACAAATAATCAAACCAAGTCATATTCTTGAATTTTTTTCCACAGGCAATAAAATAGGAGAAAAGCTAGGGATGATTTCACCCAGGAATCGTGACAGGGACAAGGTTAGTGAGTGACGCGCACATTTTTTGGTGAAGGGTGTGCAAGACTCACCAGCAGCATCTTGCATTTGGCGGCGAGCCACTTTCAGGCCTGCATACTCCGCGGCTGCAGCAACTGCCTGGGCAAAATCAGCATCCGTGAAAAAGGACCCATCCGACGAACTGACACTGGAGCGCCCACTGGAAATGTTGTCCTCTTCTGAGGCTGAGCCCCAGCCATTGATCATGGACCCAGTGACGGAGCTCTCAAGGTCCCCAACGCTGGATGCTGGGGTCTGCTCAAGCCCACGTAACAACAGCCTTCGGGTCTGCATTTTGGCAACTTCCATGTCAGCTTCGTCCTCCTCCTCTTCTGGGGCATCAGTATCCATATCTGAGACAAGGGGTCCTGAAATGTAGCCGTAAGTATGAGGTGGGGAAATTGGCCGTGGTGGTGGAGGAGGACTCACCGGCTGCCGCCTGCAGGAAGACAAGAAAAGAAGAAAGCTCAGCTCACCACTTAAGACACAAAACAATGAATAATTAACTGGCAAGTTGAAGCTTACAGCAACAAACAGCTGTAAGCTGTCTCCTAGCATCTTACTTTCTCTTCTTGTCACTGGGATAAAATACTCTGACATAAATGACAGAAGGGAGAGAGGGTTTCCTCTGACTCACTGTTCAAATCTACAGTCCACCTGACAAAGCAGTCAGGTAACAGGAGCTTGTAGTTACTGGCAACACTGTATCCACGAAAAGAAAGCAGAGAACAAAAGGTGAACTGCAGCCCACCTGCTCTTTTTAGTTCAAAATCATAGCCAGGGAATGACTCTGCCCATAGTGGGCGAGGCTTTCTACTTTAATTAATGGAATCAAGATAATCCCCCAAAGGCCTATCTCCCAGGTGAATCTAGTTCGGTGACAGCACTAACAGGCATATTTGGTGTCTATTTTTTTTTCAAGTTAAAATAAAGATATTCAGTTATCTAATTCTCATGTTTGTTTATTATGTTCACTTAAAGGGCAGGGATAACCCTTATTTGGGGACATATTATATTTTTCCTTTAGAGACTAATTTTTTCAGTTGCTTATTATTATTGTTGTTGTTGGCAAGGGACATTAATCTTGAAACATTTTGTTCCACACGCATTTTTCCTTCCCTTTTCTTCATCGCTCCTCCTGCTATTCAGAGCAAATGGAGTCATTCATCTTGACAACATTCAGCAAAATTTCATACGATTAAAAAAATACATATTCAGCATATGCCATAATTGCTTTTAGACTTTATTCTATTAAGAAAAGCTATGAGATCCAAGAACAATTTTCTCTGATTTAATCGCTTACCAGTTCCACTAAAGGTTATGAACTCTTTTTAAATTCCAGTGCTTTTTACTGTTCCATTACCTATCTGATCATCATGCTTAACTATGTTGCTAGTCTTCAGTGCTGGTGCGGAGCTGGGCTGGGCAGGCTTGTGTGGCTCTATCTACTTTGACTTTGCAGTAAGGTTAATGATCTTTCTTCTAATGTCCAAGAATTTGTTATGAGACAAAACATAAAGAAAATACTAAGAACACACACTCAGAAACCATTAAATAATGGGTCCTAGCCACTTGTCCGGATTCTTGAAGAGCTCCATTTAAAGGTAAGTATAAGACGGCTGAAATCCTTTGGACTTGAATGGACCTTAAAGTGTTCCCGTTGAGAAAGAATGCAAGGGAATGGCTCTTTATTAGAGCCCTCCCACACAAAAGGCATGGCATCTTCACAGAGTAATCCTGGTCGGTGACTCTTCCCAAGCCAGGCAGTAGAGACAATGCAATGAAGGATGTCAGATGAAACGATTCAGCGGGGGCACTTCACCAAGTTCTACACTCTACAGAAGCAAAGACCATTAATTCTGCCCAGTTGAGTTAGAAGGTAGCTGTCACTAGGATCTGGCAGATCACCCGATAACCCCACAATGTGGGAGTCGAGGAGGGAGAAGACAGGAATGTAATCCACATGAAGATGTGGCTAAAATGGTTAAAGACTACAGATGTCTTCAGAGATGCTAAGAGCAAAGCCTTCATTAGTGAGGTGAGTTAGTGCCGGTGTACCCACTTCTTCATTTTGACGCTGCTCATGGAGTAAGACGAGTGAGAGTAGTGTCTAGTGCTACACCTGTAGGATACCAGTTTGCGTTTGCTGCTGATATTCTCTCATCTGTCTTTTGAGACCCAAAGAGGCAGGACAAAAGAGCGGCATAGTGTCAGAGACACAGTCCTCTGCAAAGGATGTCTGGGAATGCATGGTTGAGGTTTTAAATAAATAGTGCGGAGTCAGAAATGACATATAAGCAGATGGGGCTACAGGGAAGGTAGTCAAAACCTGGCTATGGTCAAAACCATCCAGGTCTACTATAAAGGGGGAAAAGCAAGTTCACACAGCACTGATCATAGGGTGGTCTGGCGGTTCTCTGAAGTAAGCCATTGTTTGCTTTTGATCCCAGTAAATAGAGACACTTCAAAGAAACTTCGTTTACTACTAAAAGTCAAAAACTATGAAAGAAATGATTTTGAAACACCACAATGAATTTATTGAGACACTGGCTAGCCATCCTTTACAGTGTTAATCAAGTCTTGTAACTTGCTGGTTTGCTTTTTTAAGTCATCATTTTACACAGAAGTATACGGAAATTCAAAGGCTGCAAAGTTCATATAGTTCTCATACGTACGTTCAGAATTTAAACCAAATCACATTTCCGAGGCTACTACTTTCCTTCTGGAATGATAACAGGTCCTCTCCCCACCTCCCATTTTTTCTATAGGCCAAGAAGAGACATTTTATAAATGGATGTGTAAAAAAAAAATACTAAGAAATGAAAATTAACAATTACATCAAAGAGTTACATGCTAATAAGTACATAATACTACATACGGAATGCATGTTTTGCATATTTGTATAACTACATATGTGATATATGTATACATATACAAACATACACACACACAGTCCTATAATATAATGGATTAGTTCTCATTTCTGGGTGGGTTTAATTTATCTTTGTGTGTGGCATTAGAAGAAATATGAAAACTGGGCCAAAGCTGAAGTTACTTAAAAGATTAAACTGGATAATTGCTTCAATTCGGAATATGCTGTACACAGAAGAGAAGGAAAACCACACTTTAATCCGGAGCGCAATAAAATAGTAAACTTAAATGTTAATTTACAGCCTTTGTTAGCATGCATAGCCACCAGAGCAGGCGACTTTTGTCTCTTTTTTTAAAGACATGTTTGGGTTTTTAGCACAAATGGGACTATTTTGACCATCAATAAATCGCTGGGGAACAGCTAACTCCAGTTCGGAAGCATGCCAATATTGTTGTGTTTGGAGAACTCACATTCTGGAGAATGAAAATACCTTCTTGTTAAACAGGGGCTGGTTTTTAACTACAAACCATGCAAAATTCTGAGAAAAGGGAGAAAAAAATAATTTGAACCATCTGTAAATAAGGCCAGCCCAGGGAATGTGTGATAAACATGTACAGTTTGAAATATGTAATATATTCTACTGGAAAACAAAAGCTATTTCGGGATGCTTGCACTCGAGTCAGGCCTGTCACAAATGAACCTCAACTCTCCAGATTCTCTCCCATAGCGGTTTCAATGCCTCGTGAAATAATATACAAGTATATGTGTAACTCACAGCACTCTAGGCTGTGGCAAAAATGATGCCTCCATAACTATGTTCAAGGGAAAGGAGAAGGGGAAGGATTCCACTAATTTATGTAAGTGATGTAACTACAGTTCACCACACAGCACGTACCTACCAATACACAAAATGAAAAACCTATGAGATTTTTTCCAAACACTCTTATAGCTTAAATGTTCTGTGTAATTAACTATCTCCTCCTGACTATTTGCAAAGAGAACATTCAATTTTGCTTTGTCAATTGAATTTCCTTTCCTCCCAATAATATCAAATTCAATCTGTTTCTATTAAAAATACAAGTAAATTTCCTAGCCTACATGTGAACGTTATTTTCACCATTCAGGACATTTTTGCTTAACACTAACTCTAGCAAGGCAACATCACCCGACGTTTTGAAACAACAGATGTGAACAAAGTTTAAACACATTTTTTTTATTGTAACTGACTAAAAAAATGGAGATTCCTAGTCCATGAATCAACTACTTTACTAAGTTTTAGATATAAATAAAATATCTTGGTAATTCACTGAAGAAATTGAAATATTTATAATTCAAGGTACACATGTACGCGCTCATGAGTGCCCAGGTGTGTGTGTGTGTGTGTGTGTGTGTGTGTGTGTGAGAGAGAGAGAGAGAGAGAGAGAGAGAGAGAGAGAGAGAGAGAGAGACTGACTCTGTGTGTGTGTCTGTGTGCTCCCACCCACATATTTATGGAGGACAGATGGCAATCTTGGGAACTGTTCCTCAGGCTTCATCTACTTCAGTTTACGAGAGTCTCTTACTGGTCTGCAGTTCATCAAAAATGGCCAGGAATCAGCTTAGTCTGCTTCTACAGCAATGGTTCTCAACCTTCTTAATTTCTGTGACCCTTTCAGACAGTTCTTCATGACGTGATGACCCCCCACCATGAAGTTATTTTTGTGTCTACCTCAAAACTGTAATTTTGCTACTGTTACGAATCGTTGTGTAAACATCTGAGTTTTTAAGATGATCTTAGATGGCCCCTGTGAAATGGTAAGTCCACCCTCCAAAGGGGTCGTGACACACAGGTCGAGAACCGCTGCTCTACAGGGTGCCGATAACAAAAGAAGCCACTGTGCCTAGCTTATTTTTACATAGATTCTGCAGAGCAGATAAAAGTCAGATCCTCATGTTTGCAAGGTAAGAACTTTACCAACTAGACTATCTCCCCAGCCCAACAATGTGAGTCTTTACTTTCTTACTAAATGTCAAGATGTTATAAGGGTTTAACTTATAAACTCTTAAATGTATTTCAAAGTATTGATATGTGCCCCTAATTAATAGACATAATATCAATTAATATAGGTAGTTTAACATTTACTATACCTATTATGATAAATATGCTAGATATTTAAATTAATGAGAACATTGTCAGTAAAAGAAACTAGAGGGAACACTTTACATCTTAGACATAATGATTTTAAATCATAAACAACAACTATAAGTTAAGTGTGTGTATACTTTAGATGGTATTTTTCAATGTGTCATAATAATTCCCCCTATTCCAAATGATATTCTAAAATGAAATTTGGTTATTCTCCCATCACGAATAAGATTTTATTCTTTAATCTTTTAATTTTTTGGATAGGCCATTTGAGTTCTTCAAACAATATAATATAGCACTGTCTTAGGGTTTTACTGGTATGAAGAGACACCATGACCAAGGCAAGTCTTATAAAGGACATTTCATTGGGGCTGGCTTACAGGTTCAGAGGTTCACTCCATTATCATAAAAGTGGGAGCCTGGCAGCATCTAGACAGGCATGGTGCAGGCAGAGCTGAGAGTTCTACATCTTTATCTGAAGGTTGCTTGCACAATACTGACTTCGAGGCAGCTAGGATGAGAGTTTTAAGCCCACGAACACAGTGACACACCTATTCCAACAAGGCCACACTTCCTAATAGTGCCACTCCCCAGGGCCAAGCATACACAAACCAGCACACAGAGGTTAAGGATATGCCCCAGTTGTGAATATGGTCCTTGCTTGATCTGACCACTTTCTTCCCCTGACTTGAAGCCAGTTACCACCTAAGAAGTGCTGGTTTCCTGAGGCTCTATGCTATGAGAAGCCTGTTGTGTGGGGTGAGAAGTGTGTGGGGTGTGGGAAGCTGAGTGTAAGTGGCAAGACAGAGGAGCCACCGAGGCCTGGAACATCATGGCTGTGAGTTGAGAACCAAGTCGCTTGATAGGAGAGCTTTCAGCCCCAACAGCTGAGCTGAGATGGAGTAGCCATACGAATGTTTTCAGAATCCCTGACTTGTGACCATTATGAAATAGTTTTGTCAGGTTACCAAATTTTACAAGTGGTCTTTAGATAGCAATATAAGTATGAACTTTAGCGTTATATTATGAATTGTGGTGAATAAAATAGTTGAAACAAGCTTGGAAGACACAACCAATCAATCACTCACATGCTCAGAGATAGTGCAGTTCTAGAGACCCCAGGACAGAGGGTGTATGGAACTCAGAGTGTCTAAATCCATACTGACAAAGCACGGAAAGACGATCCGACATTCACTGTGGAATCTAAAGGACACATAGGTATTAGGTCAAAAAAGGGGGGACTTAGGGATGTTCTAGGAGGATGGTTATAACATGCAAAGATCTTGGTGTGAGCAAGAACAGGGTTCCTGCCTGATGTGAAAGAAACTTCCTCATGACAACAAAAGCAGTGACAGCAGGAAGGATGAAATTACTGAAGGACAGGTCACAGGGTATCCCGACTGCTTTTCCTGGAGAAATCTGCCTCTATTTCTAGGAAGAAGGGAAGCCATTAAAGGTCTTTAAGCAGTCTGAACTTCATGAACATGCTTTGGCAGAGTCAGAAGCAACGGATCAAGAAGCAATTACAGCAAGAGAGTATTTAGTGGAACATGACTCCAACACAGTCAAGGGAGAATGACTGCCAGAAGAAATTAAGACTGTGTATGACTTGTAGTAACATGCCAGAGCGATGCTGAGGTAGTAAAACCTTTGAGGAAAACAAGTACTTGGATATATGGGTCTCCTTGGATATAAAATGAAGCTGTAGAGAAATAACCATCTCTAATGAGAGCTACAACAGCGGAGTGGCATGGTGATGGGAAACAGAACACATCTGTTTGACAGACACAGATGTGAACAGGCAGAGGGAAGAGAAGAGACTGCATTCAGGATTTAACTTCAGAGAGACTCCAACATCGTTCACTTCGTGAAAAGGCAGACACCATCCAAACACCAACATTAGGGAACAGGCTAAATAAATCCGTAAGATACATTTAACACACATATCTGTGTTAAAGATGACCAGGGCAGACTGCAGTGGACACAGCAGCTTGTAAAATAACTCGAACAGCTGGAGCTTTCAGAGAAACGGGAAGATATGCAGAGATAAGGGCTTATGGAACTCTTTTCTGTGTACCCATCTTTTATTCTATTTTTTTTTGAGATTATAAAATAATTACGCCATTTTCTCTTTGCTTTCCTTCCTCCAACCACCCCTTCCCCACTGAACTTCTGAATATGGTTACCTACATATCTTTCAATATGATTACTACATAGGTTATTGGCACTTTTATTTTTGCTACATTGCCAAAAAGTGGATCTTGATTTTGAAAACATTCTATAACAAACATAAAAGCTATGCTGTTCCAAAAAGCAGTAAGAGGCCTTCACTTTTTTTAAAGTCTGTTTTCTTTGACTTTGTGAATGTCTGGGAAGTCCCTTCATGGACTGAACGTAATAGCTCACAGGTCATTGAGTATAATGAAACTGACTGCAAGTTCAGGTATTTGAATGCATTTCCCCAACTGCAACAGTTCTCTTCATCAAGTCCTGGAAAGAGCACTGAGATATCCAAAGGCTCGGGAGTTCTCTTCTCAGAGTGTTCAATTCAAATAGAGGAACAGTTACAGATGCCAAAGCAACTAGCCACGGGCTCAGTATGAGAGCTGAAGTCTGAACAGATTGGTTGTCCCTCATCTAAGGCTTTCAGAACAGGCAGAACGAATGCATGAGCCAGAGGAGCAGGGAGTTTCCTGTGAGTTTGTGTTTCCTAGGAATGCCAGAAGCTACACCCATGGCACTCCACCATCACTGCCAAAACAGCAGCTGAGGAAGGAGAACACCAATCACATTCTAACATGAACTGGGAAAACTGAAGACGCCTCAGTCCTACGGGAAGAAATACAGGAAGCCAAGGAATACTGAGAGCAGGAGAAATAGTCTTCCTTGGAGAAGAGCATGGCAACAATTTATCCAGTACCAAATGTCAGCCCTGAAAATATACATACAAGTAACATTCTATATAGACTAAGCAGGGCATATTTATTATTCAGGAATATATGTGTATTCATAACAATAATAGAAAAAGAGGGCATGAATTTGCAAGAGAGCAAAGAGGGGTCTATGGGAGGATTTCAAGGGAGGAAGGGAAGGAGAAATGATGTAATTATATTATAATTTCAAACAAATAAATAATAACATAATTGAAGAACAAAAAAGTTGCTCGTTTTTTTTTCCAGGCAGCAGAGGACAGCTTTGGAGGGGGAGCAGCCAGACTTATATGAATGAGAAACACTTCCCATGTTGTAGAATAACAGGAGGTATCAGACCTGTGCTTTGACCTTAAGATAAATCCAGGGAATTTCAAATGGACATAAGTAGAAAAGAGGGTGTGTTCAGGGACTGAGGGAAAGGTGTGCAAAGGGAGGAGACCTAAGAGCCTTAAATGCTGTGCTAGGCTGGAATGACTGATTCATTGGGAAAAACATCTAGAAAGATAAAGGAGAAGGGGAATGGAGGAGGGATGGAAGAGACAGAGATGAGAGATCATTTTAAGTGTGTAGGGGATTTTTAGATGTTTGGTTTGTTCTTCTTGCTTTTGTTTGGAATTTGGCTGAAGTCTTGTACAGGCAGCTGCAGGAAGGGAAACCACAAACAATGTCAAGAGCTACTTTAGAGTTCCATTAAAGGAAACTGGTCGTTAACGCTATTGGACAATATCAAAACAACAGAAGGGTGCTGGAGAGATGGGCTTAGTGGTTAAGAGCACTGCCTGCTCTTCCAGAGGTCCGGAGTTCAATTCCCAGCAACCACATGGTGGCTCACAACTCTCTGTAATGGAATCTGCTACTGATGTGTCTGAAGACAACTACAGTGTACTCGTATACATAGAATAAATAATTCTTAAAAGAAAAAAAGAGAGAAAACAACAGAAGATAAATAGGAGGATAACTAATATAAAAGGACAGAATGGTTTGTTTTAATTTTGCATATGCCTTTATATATAATATTTTTCATACACTGCCTGAAATAATATAGTTGATAATTCTACATAAGATAGCCACGGATCGCAAGAAACACAGGAAAATACTGTAACACCCAGGAAGAAATTTATTTAGCGGGTGATGGCTAAATAGATTTGACAGTTCTCACAATATACATAGTAGGCGAATCAACTAATAGAGTGAAGATAGGATTTGCTTGAAAACGGCATGTCCCAGACACTTAACATACATTGTCTATTTGATTCTCAGAACAGCTCATAATATGCTATCCCAGCAGGAAGCTCAACAGGGATATGAAGCTCGAGAGGCAGGTGAATGGAGCAACCTCGTACAAGCCCAGATGCAGGGGGCTTCGGTGTGAACGGGAATCCGGAAGCCAGGAGTTAAACCACTTTAAACAGCAGGGCGAGGGTGGGGCTGGGGTTGCGGCTGGGGTAGGCGGTGACTTAGCACGCAGTACACTCAGAATGAGAAGAGAGGGTTAAAGAGAGGAAACTTTCAAAGTAGAGAAGTTAACAGTGAAGTCCGGGATTGGAAGAGGACAGGGATGTGAGGTTATGGCAGAGAAAACTGAACGCACTTTTACTTCAGAGGAATGTGGAAAGGATTATGTAGGCAAGACATACGATAGGTTAGCAGAAGTTGGGTGTGGCAGCCCACATCCTGGACTATGGAAGTCGAGGCTGGGAGGATGGAGAATCATCACAGCTCAAAGCCAGCCTGAGATATACACACAGATCCGGTCTCATCCGAACAAAGAATAACCAAGTAATGAGTGAACAAATAAGCCAACACCACCACCACCAACAAAACGGCTACAGGCTCTTCTGGACCACAGCACCCCCACTGGCAACCCAGAGGGGTGTAGCTAGGCAACAGGAAATTTAGGTAATTTTAGAGAATGAAAGAATGCTGAGGTATTTCAGAGCTTAATAGTGTCTATTAGCGCCTCATTGGCTTTTAATAAGAATAGCCGAGATGCTCTGTGACCTTAATAGGGAAAAGAGATGCCTTATTTGTTCTCAATCTTCATACAGTTGCAAAGATTAATACTATTCCTTTTAAATATACAGCAACCCAATTCTGCGCACGCGCACACACACACACACACACACACACACACACACACACACACACACACACACACAAAGAGACCTCCATCACACATTAAGAAGGTTAGAAAATTCCCTCCTTTAGAGAGAGTACGTGATTTAAATTTAGTTATAACTTCTTAAGATACGTAGTAAGCATAGAAAACTGTGTTTTAATCTACTGGGTAAAATTCAAGTAGCACATGCTAGAATTTTTTATTCAAGAATATTGAAGGAAAATCTTCTGAGGCAAATACTGTGTTCAGTTTTAAAGGATATTAGGAATCAGAAAAGCGACAGAAATGTAATGTGTCAAGGGCAATAAAATGCTACAAACAAAATCATCAACACGAAAAGCTAACACGACTCAGTTTTTATGTGGTAGGAACAGCATGCATATTCACTGCATGTAATAAAATGGATTGTTGGTGATGTTCAATAGATTTAAAAAGCCCATATATCTGCACATGTGCACACACATGTACTGTTTGTAGCCTGGACAGAGGCATTCCAGTTGGATATTTAAGCCAAAATTAAGATATCTGAAGTTACTATAAAATAAACATATCAACCTTTTATAAATGGTATTTTGTGGGGTTTAAAATAACAGGAGTAAACTCCCCCCCCCCCCGACACACACACTAAATAAGCATCTGGCCATACATAGGAAAAACTATAGCATGAAACATTTATCATCAAGAACATAGGACTTACATGAGACAGGTGCTCATGAATATAACTATAAAACGGGTTGAATATTTGTGTCCACTTTATTTTCTGGTTACTAGTTTATGGAGTTCAATTCAGCTAACGTAAGAGTCAACGGTATCAGTTGGTAAAATCCATTATCTGTATGGGCTGGTAGCCCAAGAAAACGCTCATGTGACTCAAAAATTATTTCATGGCATAATATCCAACAACTAATCGCTGAGGAGCAGAATCATGATTGGCCACTAAGGCAGCCAATGAGAACGTACGTACCTCCTGTCTGGTGGGTGGGGCATGTGGCCGATGTCTTCCGGACAATCCTGTAACATAGGCTGGAGCTCTTCCTGGGGAGAAGGGGTGAGAGTGGCCGTGGACTGATGGCTGTAGGACACAGCAGCTGGAGAAGAAGCTGCTCCCCGGACAGGGGGGGTGGGGCCTCTTTCATCTTCCTCTTCTTCTAATTCATCCTGTTGCAAATACATCCGCGCAGGCGGCACAGGACAGGGCATTTCCTGATCATAGCTACAACAGATCACAAGAACGTGCAGTAAACTATTTGTATTAGAGTGTGGGACGGTTGGCACCAAATTGCTAGGTCTTACTAAAGAATTATCATTAGAAAACAGTTGATTGTTAGAAGTTATCAGCGCACAAGGTAGCCTCAATAGCATCCTATGGAAGCTGAGGGGTCTGGTGGTGAGGAACAGCTTTGCAGATTTGTTTAAGTGCACTTCCAATGCACTTGGAAGATTCTAGCTCTGTCACTCCATAGGACCTTAGGAAAACGATGGAAAATGCACTGCAAATGGTCCAAGGTCATGCCCTGAGCTAGGAGAAATCCTTTCAAAGGGTTTTCAACAGATTTTGCTTTCTAGACCAGGCTAGCCGCAGTCTTACAATCTAGCCTCAGCCTTCTGACTGCTAGGGTTGAAGGCATGTAACACCAGAGCTGCCTGTGGCAGCCCTTCCTTTACTCATATTCTACCAGCTGCTTTGATTCCCTCGATCAGAGGAGCTGATGTTCAAATACTGTAGTTGTCTGTGTATTCTTTTATTTTTTATTTCTAATAAGTTATCTTTTGTCCCTCTTGTCTATGTTTCTTTTATTCTCAAGAAGCACAGTAATTTGTTCTCATATCTAAACTAGGAGTCGTAAAGAGTATTCTTAATATTTTCTTTCTTCTGCCTCAAACCACTCCCCGGCTCATCTCTATCTGTGTAAAAACTCTCGAGTCAAGTCCCTTGCTTGTGTCTGCTGTATGTGCCATTGCGTTAGCCTTCTGATTCACCTCTCTGCTTCCGATAGCTCCTTTTTTCTGTGCCTTCAACTCGCTCCAAATTTGCAAAACGAATCGTACACCACTCACAGATCATCCATTTACTCCAAAGCAATAAGTGATTCTTTAATTGCTTGAACAATAAAAATATAAAAACGCCAAGGCAAGTCACTGGAGTATCTGCACGGTCTGGTTTACATCTGCCCTCCCAGCTTCCTCTCAGTCCCACCCATGTGTTTCCTGTTAAGCTCTCCAGGAGTCCCATCTCTGTGTGGTCCCAGTGTCCATAAACCCAGTCTTTATTCAGAACCTTCTCATGTGTTAAGGTTAAGAACAACTGCCACTCGATCAGGGAGCCTTCGTTCTCCCCATTCAGAATCATTTTCTTTGGGATGTGGTCTTTTACCACTGCGGTGCGGTGCATGAAGGTTTTGCTTTGTTTTTCCTTTGTTCATATTAACTTCATTGTGTGTGTGTGTGTGTGTGTGTGTGTGTGTGTGTGTGTACTAAGCAGTAACTACTGTACCAAAATAACTGGGACAACAAACTTTCAAAAGCAACAGCTGTACGGATCTTTGTGACTTGCACATTCTGTGCCTGTAAATTTACTGACTCAGTAAAATTTATACGCAACCACAAAATCGGTCTTGGTGACATTTTCATGGTCATTCCTGC
>JANHMN010000011.1:53581184-53655228 GCA_030674055.1 Rhabdomys pumilio | reverse complement strand
GCACTGAAGATACGAAAGGCACAAGGAAAACACTATTGGATAGGGTTTTACCCGTTCCATTATAAGCTTACAGAATTCCCATCATAGGACATGTTATAACACTGATACTAGTGGATCTAGGAATGTATTTAAAGTATCATGAAATCATGTATATATGACTCTGTGCTTGAGTTTACATGTATATAACACTGTTTTTGTTGTTAATCCCAAGTGCTGGGATTAAAGACATGCACCACCACCATCCAGCTATTATATACACTATTTTTAATATGTGTATACATGTGTACACATACTTGAACAATTAGTTACATCCGTGCACATGTGCATGTAGAATGTGTGCATTAAAGAAGCATTCTAAGACATAATTCATATTTGAGACAGCCCTAGGGAGAGCTCATATATGTGTGCATAAAAATGTGTGTATATATACTATGGGTCAGGTTTTTAAAGTAGTGTCCCTAACCTTAATTCTTATTTTGGATTTCCCTGAGGAGGGCTGTTAAGTCCTGCTGTTTGATTTAGGGACTAGTGGTTGCGAACCCGAGAAATCAATCTTCTTTGGGCAATTCGAGTGAACCCTGATTTGTCTGCTCCAAAGAACGATCCTCTTACTGTGGCAATGCCTTTACCTTTCATCTATGGACATGCTGTATTCTTCGCTGTTGCTGTGTGGGGGAGGATGCGCTGGGGGAGGGGGCAGCAAGTCGGCCCAGTTCATGCCACCCTGCTTGGGTGCCTTTGGTGTCCGTGCCCCTTTCTTGTGGCCTTGACTCCCTAGAAAAGAAATAAAACACAATGTCTTTTGTTTCTGACCTTTCCATTTTATTTTCCATTATTAAAGAGTTTAATATATTCTGTACTATCAGACAATTCATATGCACGTATGTGTGTGTGCACTTTTCTTCATTAGACAGGACTTGATACAAGAGAAAAGGCCAAACGCTACCAAGTCCAATGCCAAGTGCATAGCCCAGGATGAAACATAAGCTTAAATGAATTTTACAAGTCATATCATTAATAGTGATCTTCCTACAGCAATTAATTGCCTTATGGATTATCATCTGAAACAAATGAGCTGTGGACATATTTTCTGGAGTGCCTTTCTATTATTTAATTGCCGAATCCTAAAATACAATGCGATACAGATACGATCTATTAGTGCTCTACTGTTGCAGTAAATCACTGCATATATACAATTTGTACTTGTCCATTGGAAGGTTTCAGGCACAATGAAATTTCTCATTTTCTTGGGGAAGAGAAGTAGGGGTAAGGAAATTGCCAGAAGAACTAATATATTTAGTGACAAAGGAAGGAAAAAAGGGCGTTAAAAATAATGGACAGAAATATTTTAACCAGTTTATATGAAATTATGGCTTATGATAATAAAAAACATGACGTTCCTGAATACTTTCAGTGGTATGCAATAGCCAAATGATCCAATTATATACAACTATACAATATATATATATATATATATATATATATATATATACACAACTATACAACTATAGTGTTTTTGATTTTAGAACTGACTCCTCCTTTAAACATTGGTAGCTGGTATGCACACGGATTTCTAGAGAGTTTAAGTCAAAAGATTGTGTGTAATTAAACACTCCCACTTAACATATTTCAGGTCCATATGTACATCTTGAACACAGAGTCTGTAATTGTTTTTTTTTTTCACATGAGCCCCCAATATCCCAGAATTGCTTTAATGTTTCTTTATGACTCTGAAACAAGTCCCAGGGGAGAGGAAGCAGGCTTTAGCTTATTCAATGAGCCTTTAAAATGTTTTTAAGTCACTTGGGACTTTCCTGTCATGGGAACTGTTTGTCATGCCAGTTGTTCTTGGGCTGATCTGTTATTGCATCGAAAAGGTGGACTGAAGGGCAAGTCAAGTGTTAACAGTAAACGCTGACTGTCAGTCCCAGCCTGTACATCTCCATGCTCTCTCACAGCCTCCATGGCTGGTAAGAGGAGGACTGTGGGGCATGTGTCATGAAGGTACCATTGACCCATTCCTTCCTCTTTGTTTCCTCATACACATCTTCCCTAAGAATAGCATCTTCCTTAAGATGCTGAACACAGCAGCCCTCTCCTGAATTTCATTCATGTGCTTTGTTTTCCGCCACCGGTCGTCATCAGATGTCACGTCTCTAGCATTCTTTTATAATCCATGGAATAACCAATGATAGCAGAAGTATCCAGATCAGGCATCTAGGGTGAGGGATATAGATGCCAAGGGAGAATCAATTACCTAGCTTTTCTCTACAAGTAGCGAAGAGCTCAGAGACAAAAATGACTTATTATAACCAAATACTTAAAATATTGGTGGTGATTTCCCCCCAAAAAATACACAGGTGAAATTTTGTTCAAAACATGGAATTTCATTACTTTGAAGAAGAAGAAAAGGGAAAATCATTTTAGACTTCGAGAGTATTTAGTACAATCCAAAAAATAATTAAAATAGTAAAGAATCATCTCTAAGTTTGTGAAATTCACATAAGAACCTGTGAAGTACAGGTTAGGGAATGCCACACCACCGTGCCTCTGTTAAGGGAAGATAGGAAACTGCAGACCTGAGCATCATTAGAGAAGAAGGCAGGGCCGATAGGCACAAAGACCCTAGCAACATCTCGTGCAGTTGCCAGGAGGTTCTGTTCTTCCCTGTCCTGGAGAAAACATGCTCCACTTAAGATCAATCGCTCCGTTCTCACTGTGGTGTGACTTGCCACATGTTAGTTCTAATAATGAACCGCCTTTAATTACGAAAACAGGACTTAACTACCAGCAAACTCCCATCTGCAGCGCCTATCAGGAAAACAGCTGGCAGACAGCTGCAGCCGCACACCGACCCACAGGGAAGCCTCACTGTGGCTTCTGAGGCAGGACAGATGATACTGGGAGGAAACATTATGAGCTTTCCAACAAGAACTGGGAGACCTCGGAGAGAACGTGAACTAGGATAGGTTTCTGCCCATCCCTCAACCCCAGATTATTTTTCCTCTGGTTTTCGTCTCCTTGAGCATACCAAGTGGTAACAGCAAAGTCATCACATATGTACTGATTGGGACTGTGCTTTGACTAAGGGAAGGAAAAGAAGTTTAACTGCCTTGGAAATTATTTTGTATTTTTGACTTTGCTAAATCTCAGCATCAAAGAAGGAAACAGAGCAGTTGCTATTTGATGCTAAAGTAGGATATGAAGTAGTTTATTGGGTGGATGGTGCTCTAGACCAGACCTGTGTCTGGGACTCTTACGATACAAGGTGGTGATTCCCACCACTTCATTACACAGCTGACGAGCACTCTGCTCATCATCTCTTTTAAAGATAAAGGCCAACACTATCCTGTGAGTTTCTTACTTACCAGATGTACTACTGCCCCGATCCGAGCTGTTGTAAGATCCTCCTGTATTCTGGTCATAGGATTGGTTGTAAGGGATGGTTGGAGGGATTGTGTCATTTGCCCGATAATCTAGACATTCCAGACAGGAAAAAAAAGAGTTTATTTCATCATAGTTATTTCACATTTGTTTGGTTTATATTTCTGAGTAACAGAAGAAAGCAGCTGGATTATCTACTCTCCTGGTTTCTTGTTTTTCTCTTCAGATTAACATGATAGGGAAAAACTTCTAGTTGAAGTACACACATACATAGATACATGTGTGTATTTTTAAATATAATAAAAGGGATTATGGGCACAGCTTCACACTATTTGACATACATTAGGACTTGGATTCAGTTGAATAGTATTCTTGTAAAGTAAGTCTCTCTCTCTCTCTCTCTCTCTCTCTCTCTCTCTCTCTCCCTCCCTCCCTCCTTCCCTCCCTCCCTCCCTCCTTCCCTCCCTCCCTCCTTCCTTCCTTCCCTCCCTCCTTCCCTCCCTCCCTGTCCAGAGTTAAGATATTATAAAACAAGACAGATGCCAACTGCACCTAGACCTTGCCCTCAGTTTATCTTCTCTTCCGCTGTCTCTGCTTAAGCTTGCATCAAGGCTGCCCTTTACAGCCTAGATTCAAATGGTAACATACTTAGTAGATTAGCTACCTATGCAACTCTACCTATATACTGAGAGAACTGAAACTTGTCAACAACATTGTATCTATTAAAAATATAAGAAAACACAGTATCTTGATCTGCCCCAGAGATGCTTCTGCTAACTTGGGCAGAGGTGCAAATGCAAAAGATAAGACTGCCAGGGGCACACCGCAGCACTCATCTGTCAGTCAATTTGCATTCCAGAGTCTTTATTAGTTACATTTTCACATACTCAGTGTGCTTCCAAGCAGTAAAAATGAGCAGAGGTTCTAAACTCTTTGTACATCGGACTTCCAGGCATTTCCACGGCTCAGTGAAAGGACGCAAAGTGGCCGGAAAAAGGTGGCAGGAGTTTGACCACCACAGTGAAGTCATGATTACAGAAACTCTCCTTTCCTTCTGTATCAGTCTTTGTCATGAACTTATGCAGGAGTCTTAATGAATTTCATTAAATTGGGTTATTATATCAATCAAGTGCTTCCTTAAACTTGGGAAAAGGTTAGATGACTTTATTATGAAATTAAAACATATAGCGTGGATTTAATCAAATGAAATGCTTAAATTACCCTTTGGTAATCTCGAGTTGTATGTTCTCGGGGAAATAAATCCTTGTCTCTAATTACTTACAGTAAAATGTGTCTTTTGCCTTTGTGCATGCACAACACTGCTCTATCTATTCAAATTAGAGCAATCTTGCTTTTCCTAGAGGTATAACTTTGCAAATCATGTTACTGCGGCGGTAGCCTGGAGAACTTCGAAGGAATCAAATACCTATCTCTTTCAACCCACGCATTACAATACAGAGACATTCCCCTCCGGCCATACAATACCATTCTGCTGCTTCAAGTTAATATTAAACTCAATTTATTTTAGGTTCTATACTGACAGACTTCAATCAGGTCAACCACAGAAATTTAGGTCCCAGAATTATACATTATGGCAGTCATAGGAATCATGTGAGGTGATACAAGAAATTGAACCACTTCTCCAGTTCAAGTTTAATTTAATTATTTTTCTTCAGTTTGATATAAAAATGCCATCCGTTTATATGACCATGTAGAAGCAATTATCTTCCATCCTCAAGTGGAAAGGATGGAATAGTCTATTTATTGAGAATATGAGGTATTGTGATAGTTGTACATCTGCCTTATGAATAAAAGATTGCGTGTCCTAGGCAATCCTTCACCTACTATTAAATTTAAATTAATCTCAAAACCATTTGAAAATACTTATATATTATTATAAAATCAATTTTCCATGGTCATTGTTGTGCTAATTAACTCTTTTTGACACTGGAAATTCTGAAGCCAAAGAAACAAGAATAATTTCAGTAATCAAAAGAAGGATTTGACTTGGTAGTCATAGACCAGTTTTCATAGCGCTGGGGGTGGGGGTGGGTCAAGGGATCACTACAGAAAAGGGTGGGGACAAATGCAAAACCCTTCACCTTTGTTCAGCTTGTTTTGCTCCATGATGTTATACTGAATTGGTGCCACTTCCTGTTTCTGCTGTCCTGGAGGCTTCCAGTGCTTCTCGCTGGAGTCCCCACTGCCATTATTCATATTGTTGCTGAGGTTGGCCTGGATGAGCTGCGTGGTGGCGTAGGGAGTGGGCTGCCCTGATGGATTGACAAAACGCCCGTCCTTCAGATTTGGGCTATTGAAGGTTTTCATCTCATTGATTTTGTTACTAAGGTCCACATCACCATAAACAGTTGACTCAGGGAGCATCAGATTTGTTTGTTTGTTATCCAGTTGGTTGTTATAATTTGCTATACAATCAGCTATGTGCAATGAAGAGGAAAAGGAAAAAGTCATTCTGCATGGTTATTCGTCTTAAATTGTTTTCTAAGCTTTCTGAGTTATAATGAAATTGGTCTATAAAGGACAAGTGTGCTTAAGATTTACAGAATGGGTGAACTATTCACACAGGCTATCAAAAGAAACCAAAATTTAAGGAGGTAAAAATATTCACAAACTATTATGTAGGAACCAAGTAATTTTCTAACTCTGGTCGGTGTTATTTATGATCCCGTTTAAAGTAGCTTTTCTTAACTCCATCAAAAGGAATTCCAGTATGACAACATACATGCAGATCTGTATGTATTTCATTCACATATTTCATACAAATAGGAGACCTTCACATTTCCTGGTCTCGGGTTACGGATCTAATTGAAGCTACCAGTTGGAGATATTGAAGCCTTAGAACTAAGCTGGTAAGCTGAGGAATAGGACCAGGGGTGAATACAGCTTCTAACTACATCTCAATGACCTGAGATTTCAATATTTTACAAAATGTTTCTACTCAGAGCTAAGAGAACAGGGAAAAGCAATAGTGAGTAGTGCTCCATAGGATTTTACTGGCTCACTATTGTTCGTACAGGATAACCATTATCAGAGAGAGATGTTACACAGCCATTGTTCACGCTTTCATAATGACACCACACAGAGTCTAAAAGAATAATGATGGTGACAAAATGAATCATGGTGACCCGGGCCATTTAATCAAATAAGGACAGAAATAATATCTGATATTTCTAATATCTCGTTGCCATGCTAATTCTACATTCATTGAGATAATTAGGAACCCAATAAACACACATGTAGATGCATTTAAGGTTCAAAGTATTAAAACAGCAGGAAGAACTAAAGTTGTATTTTAAGTTAAAAGATTTTAAATTGAAAAGTTACTAGAGGAATAACATTATTTTATCCGTGTTGCTCAAAACCGGCACCAACATTAACAAGTTTCTTAAAGAATTAGCTTTCAAAGAGACATCTTTAAAAGCGATAAATTAACACGCTACTTACGAGACAACCAGGAACATAACCTTAAGAATTTCCAATTTCTCTATCCTAGTGAATTCAACCACTTTGCCCTTTGGTTATACACTACGGACCACCGGTGTTCAGTTCAAGATGGTCTGCAGTAACTCCATCTTTAATTTCTAGGCATTAGGTTCTCTTCAACAGTAGGAAAGACAGCAAAAGTAATGTAGTTTTGGAACCCTCATCTTGCTTTGGCAATCTTTCTATATGGGTTTTATGAAATAGGTTGTTTCTCATCTTAGCCCCCTTCTAACCTAAACTGGTAAATATGGCAGCCACTGGTCATCTCTGACTCTAAAGAACTTCAGATGTGGCTAGGAGGCATGAGGAAACATTCAATCAAGTTGAATTTTAAAAGCCACCTGTGGCTCTCCTATTGGACAGTGTAGCTCTGAATGTCACTTCACAAGGCTGTCAGCATCTGTGCTTTCCTGTGCTTTTCCTGCCTTTATGCGGGGTTGTGGGGCTCTCTGTCTAGATGGAGCATGGAGCTCTCAGGCCACAGATTTGTCTTATGGATAAGTAACATTTACCACCAGTGAATAAGACCTAGGAGTATTTTTAAGGGTAGACAGAGATGGCTTTTGATTTCTTCTCACATTGTAACGTATTTATCTACAGCCTACCTTCTCCGTCTTCCTTTCTTAGGCCCATGCAATTTTCTATTTCCATCATCACGTTTTCTGCTTTTTTTTTTTTAACTATTATTTTAGTTTCTAAACTTGTTTTGTTTCCTTAGGAAGATTTTCTAACTTTCCTTCTTTAGCCTGCAGATTCCACATGCTACTCTGATGTTTTAGATGTAGTTTATATAATATGCAATAAATGTAAAGCAGCTGTGTGCTTATGTATGTGTGTATACCATGAGTATCGCTGTAGCCTTGGGATTTGTTTTCCTGTTGTGAATTCTGATCTAAAAATTTAGTTCACTCTCATCAAAAAGTTTTGTTATTACTGTAGGTGATTATCACTGTCGTTGCCACTGAAAAGTTTGCTTTTTTTTTAAATCAATTCTTAGGGCCTCAAATAGTCATAATAAAAATTAGAATTATAAATACTATTAAGTTTTCATAATCTTATTTTCTACAATTTTTATGTTCCATTCATGGATGGAGAAGATGCTTGAGCAGGCTAGTTAGTGACAGGTTTATGATTTCCTAAGGTTGTTGATTGGTTTTCCCTTCATTCAGGAAGGACTCATGACTTTTTTTCTGGCTAACTCCTGGTAAGGCTGATGTGGTTTTGGCTTCAGCCATGCCCCTAACCTGGGCGACTGTAGGTTGTCAGGTTGCTGTCGCTGTTGCCGTTGCCGGCTGTGCAGCAGTTGATGGAGCAGTCGTTGTGATTGTTGCCTGTGTTGGGCCATGTGTCTGCCAGCCATGGCTGCGTGGCAGGCTCACTAATGTTGAGGAGTCCCGGCCTAAAGAAAAACAATACAGAAAAGGAACGGAAAACAATTCTTAGTCGTTATTCCAGCGAGCGTTTCATTTGATTAACCTCCCCATAATTTGGTGAGCTATACCAAATGATACTATGGTGGGTTTTACTCTACAGACAGGCAACTGTAATCTAATGTTCTAGGAAGGATTTCTGTGGACAGATGCATTATATCTGTAGAGCTGTGTTTCAGAGTTCAGGCTGCACGTCCCTTTTGTCACGGTGTTCAGAAAACAAACACGGAATCTGAAATTATCAGAGCATAGTTTTGAGACTTGTAAGGTAGGACTACCTGCGTGACTTCATTTTTTGATCCATTAAAATTGCTTCGTTATAAAACAGAACGCGTGTATGTCCTACGCGAACATCTTCTCATAAAGCATGCTTGCACATTTTTCTCCAAAGCCATATTGCTTTCAGAGAGAGCATGGGGTTCTACGGCATCGTGTACAGCGCCCCATCAGTGTATTAGTATGCTGATCTGTAAGCTTGTCAGTCATGGGGATAATGTAAAAATGTCCTGAGTCCTGCCTAGTGGAAAGCTAATGAATAAAATTTGATGAAACAGAGATGTTGACTGTAGTGGGTTTGGCCTAATGCATGTGAAGTATAGAATAGTAAACTCTTTAAGTAAGGATAGATGATAGAGTAATTTATCTAAATTGACAAAATTGATGGACTGGATCTTATAAGCGTATATCATACCTTATAATTTGCATAATTGTTATAATTGTGTTCAATTTATATCTGAGAGGAAAGAGCCTTTTTAATTGGACAAAAGGGGGGATATAGTGGGTTTGGCTTAATGCTGTTTGTATTATAATGTTAATTTTGGTCCCCCAAAACTGCCTAGGTGAGTGTCTGCATGTAAGGCACTGAGGGGTCTTGCCCTCAGTTGGTTCTGATTGGTAAATTAAGATGCCAGTAGCCAATGGCTGGGCAAGATAGACAGAGGCAGGACTTTTAGGATTCCTGGGCTTGGGACAGACAGGAAGAAGGAGATCTGCCATGCCAGGAGAAAGAGACGGAGAGTAGAGACACCGTGACTGAGAAGAGTGGAGAGCAGAGAGGCATGCCGGCATGTGAAGGAGCCAAGAGAGTGCGGCCCCGTTAGTCATCCCTCTGGGTCCAGGGCAGCCAAGGTGGAACATAGACTTTAGGAAGTTGTAACTCAGGATTATCGGCAGCACAAGGTGGACTAATCAGGTGAAGGTTAGGAAGTGGACCAGCTATTGCATTGATTAAGGCATATCAAAATATAAAGGTTTTGTGTGTGTGTGTGTGTGTGTGTGTGTGTGTGTGTGTGTGTGTGTTTCATTCGGAAACGTAAAGGATTGGGGTGGGTAGCAAAACCACCCACTGCCGGAATTAATTGATAAATAATTTTTACACGAGCTGACTGAAAGAAATATTAGTGTCCTCCCCCCTGCCCGTCCACAACTAATGCTAATCCACTTTCTCTTTGTGGAGGCGGAATACACGAGCAGTAATGAATGGGTGCCCTAGATCGCTGGTGCCAGGGAATCAAACTGTGGTGCGCATGCTCTTTCAACTCTACTTGGTAAAGCACAGAGAGGAAGGGCCTGAGACGTACTGTGCTGTGCTGTACTCAACAGTAGAACAGACTGGCACCACAGACTATTCCACGATTGTGTTTTCATCGCTAAAGCACAACAAACATACTTCTCACTTAGCTGGGGAGTGTATATTTACTCAGTTAAAACGAGTATTTACTCCCTGCTTATAACGTGTGAGGCATGGTGCTGAGTTCTTTAATGGTAGGCACGCAGTTTAATCATCACAATTTTACGGATCCAGGCTGCTAGCATTCACATCTTACAGGAGAGGAAACTGGGACATGGGAGGGAGGTTGGGGTACTTGTCTGCATGGTGAGCGGCAGAGCTGAGATTCACACGTGAGCAATGTCTCCAGTGTCCACGCGCTGATGTAGCGTGTTACAAACTCACACAGAAACCTGTGGGGATTCCTTGATGTTCCCAAACACTCCGTAAAACTGGAACAATGAAGAATATGTCCCATAGTCTCAATAAAGCTTTAAAAATTGGGCTATTCAATTATTAAAGATGTTGATAAAAGCATGCTTTGAAGAGCGTTGTTGCTGCATTGTTGAAATGTTCAACATTTGATACGTAAGCTGTGGCATGGATGTTTGGGGTCTGAAATGGATGGAAGCGACAGGAAATCTGCATCGAGTCATGTTCACATTTCTTATTTTTTTTCCCCTGAATGTAAGCCTGGAGTGTTGTGACCGTTGAACTTCTGCATTTGGTGTGAGACACGACGGTATGCATGATGTATAAGTCAAGTGGAAAATTCCCAGACTGGCTTGAGTGTTTCAAAAGAAAGAGACAGTGTTTTTATGCTACCGATTCCCTCTGTAAACACTGTAAACACGTTTACAGTGAGTGCTCTGATATTATCAGAAGCTTAACGCTTCTTATATAGATGAGTGATTTCCAGCAGGAAGGAAGATGGGCCATCACACCTCGGGCTTCTGCTTAGACTTGTGTGTGGAATGAAAAGTATTCTCAGGGAGAAGGTAAAACATGACTCTTGTCCCATCACGAAACTTAAAGTGCCAGGTGTGTGTGGCAGAGGTCTTGGTAGAAGGAAAGGGTAAGCACAGATACTGTTAAGGGTGTCGACTGACTTCCGCAACTAACGATTCTGAGGGCTATGCTTATCCATTTAAATCTATGGAACTAATGTGTAAGTTTAGCTTCTCAACAGAAGCAAAGCATATAGTGGCTTAAGGCTAAAAATAACTTTACATGACATCATATATTAAGAGGATTCATTTGAGTCACAACAAACAAACCAAACAACAAAGGACCCAAATGTGTTCCAAAGATTACATGCCAATTGCCTTCAGTTCTGCTTTTTCCGTTACTTCAGATATTCCTATCTCTCACTCCAAGAACACTTATTTGAATTGATAAACCACAACATAAATACCACAGAACCTAAGAGCTGTGGAAAAATTATGTAGAATCCCAGCAGTGAAGGCTGCTAGCCTATCGGCTGTGTCTTTTCCCTACAGACTGGGTGAATGAGTTTCAAAGCCTTAGGTTCCATCTAAGAGTTGCCAAGGTTTTTAAGAGAAGCAAGATGTGGGTTTTATCCACTTCTGTCTGTTCGCCCCTGACAGGAAATGTGGTATTGGCACATTGACCAGGCAAAGCTGACCTTCACACACCCTCCCTCAGGTTTCCCTCGTTTTTTTTTTTTTTTTTTCCTGGTTCATGTTGTGGTTTGGAATTTAAGTAGGTTTTCTTGGAAGAGGCAACTGGAATGTTTGAGGCATGAGAAACAAACGGGTAAGAACAGCTATTTGATATTACTATGCTCAGTCTGGATTACCACACACTTTGTCCTTTGCATGTCAGGAGCACATCTCTTGGTATGACCACCACACTCATTCTTTAAGGGATAAATAAATCTACTGTGTGAGCAACTCTAACTATTTTTTTTAACATAGACTCTTCTTTTATAAAATGGAAAAAAAAATCCACTTCCAAACAACAAACCTTAAAAACAACCAATGACAAAACGGGGCCTTTGGCATTTATTTATCTATCAAGCCATTCATCCTTCTCAAAGTGTGTCAGTGACAGCATTGAAGTACAGTCACGGAATTTTCTGATGTCATCCAATTCATCAGCTTGATGACATAAGAAAAATGCATTTATTGGGCTTAGAAGAGAAACCAGGCAGTAAGGTGTTGTGCAGGCAGCCAGCTTAACCTAAATGGTGAGCTTTAGGCATGCAGTTAGTTGTGTACCACCCGATGTGAATGCCGAGACCACAATTAGATCCTCTAAAGGTACAGTTTAGTGACACTTGATTTTTCTTTTTCTTTCTCTCTTTTTTTTTAAATTATAAGATAGCTGATTTATTTCATGCTTAATTGAGGTAGTTCCATGGTATGTATTTCATCGGGACCAATCAAAAGCAAGATTGGATAAAGGGATGCCAAGATTGCCAAGGGATGGTTAAGTAGGAAGTCATCTTTGGACTAACCTTATATAGTGTACAATGTCATGATCCGGCAGGCATAGCAGACAATGTACTACGGGCTAGCTAACATGGCAATCTACGATTCTGTGGGGTTGTTATACTGCCCTTGGATCCAGGAGCCTACTGATACCAGTTTCTTCAACAGTGTAGATATAATCAGCACACATCCCAAAGATCATTCTTGCCTAAACTGGCAGAGAAGTGGCAAGAGTTGTTTTAATGAAACAAGATTAAGTTGGGATAGCTCTTGTTTTCTTCTAGAATAGGCGGGGATGGGGGCTGTGATGGTGGGGAATCTGGAGTTTGCAGACAAATGATGCTGGTGGAGAGTAAAGGGCAAGATACTCAGTGGATTCAGAGTGTGAAACATCTGGCTTGAAGATTTTGGTTGCGGTATCATTGACCTAGTGATGTGCCAGGTCCATTCAGATCCAGAATCTGAGACGTACGAAGCAACCCACAGCTGAAGGGGTGGACAAAGAGAACTCAGCAGAGACATTTGATATGAAAACACTTTCTCTGCCCCATCAATACAAAACATACACACATACACATACACGCCTGTGCATTCACAGGCACAGACACACAAACACCACACAGCCATTCCATGGCTAGGAATGATGTCTCTTCCCATGAACTATTTTCCGTATTCTATTTCCCCCTCCCCTACGATTAGCGCTATGACAATAAAGAGTAAACGTTTAAAAGTGTCCATCTTCTCTATTGTTCATCTTGTCCTTCTCACTATACTGTAAAATCCAGGGTGCGGATTCTATGCAATGGCTGCTACTCAGTAGAAGTTTATTCTAGCTAATGAACTGATGTTTAAAATTGTGTAAAAATACAAAACAAGACAAAGCAACAACTGGTGATCCTGAGCTTTAACTGCGACTTCTCCCACACTTCCGAACCTTTCGACATTATGCCGAAGAAAATGATGGTTTCTAGTGAGTACTGGAAATAAATCCACTTCGTTGCTAGGCATGTGCTTTTAAACGTAGACAGTTCTGTCTTCATTGCTAGTGAATTTCCAAGTAGAGAGTTTGGGAACTTGGCAATTCTTCATTTACAACAGAACCATTTACTACCACGCAGCGCATTTCTGCCCTTGTTTCCCACACAGCGATTTTTGTTTCCATAGGTGGCAAATGCTTTAGCAAAGAGATGGGGTTTGTGTTTTATTTTTATGCCTGCGCATGCGAGCTTGTCCACACATGTTCGTGCACAGGGGCTACTGCCAAGAAAACTGAACTCTACAGCTTAAGTATATCCACAAAAGGTGGTGGCTAGATAATCAGGCATTCCAGATTTACCTAAGAGGAAATGTTTCTATGCCAGAGGCTCATGCGTGAATGCCTGGGCTGTCTGTGACTTACACTGAATTCCCCAGTACACAAAAAATATGCTGTGGTTGAATTGGTGAATCTAGTGGATTTTTTTTTTTTTTTTTTAATGTCAACTTCTTAGCTTTGGGAGTGATTTGGAGGCTGGCTTTGTTTCACAGGTATGAAAACAAGAAGTTAATAGTACCCTGGAATGAAGAGATTAGTGCCTATTACAAAGCCTTGGCCAGAGGTAGGAAACCTTCTTTCAAATCTCTTTGTTACACAGCAAGTTCAGTAATGTTCCTATCAGCCACTCCTTAGAGTCAGAAAAAACACCATATTCTGGTAGTTAAACACAGTCTTCATATCTACACTCAAAGGCACTCAGCAAGTTAAACAAATTTGAATTATAAAATAGTTTCTGTTGGACAGGTTTTTAAAATTTTTTTCTTTTCTTTCTTTTTTTTTATCACCTTAATGTTACTGGATTTTGGGGGGGATGGGGTGGTGAAAAAAGTCACCTTATTGTGGAAAAACCTTAAGCCTGTGATCTGTGCCCTGCTTCAGCCCCTTTAAGCATTCTGCCACCTCGATTTGTGATTTCTCTGTGAATACATTACAACTCACTGAATAATAATCACTAAAAAAAACCCTAAATGTGGGATTGAGGTTCGTTTTAATTAGAGGTGAAAACGTCTCTTTGTTAACAAGCTACCTAGATTGCTTCCTTCAAATATACTTCCCCCTCCATATGTAGATGTGAATTATGAATTATGTGAATTATTCCTGCTGAGAACAAACATCACCCACAACTTCCGAGCAACTGCCCCCTGTTCAGCAGGTTTTCAAGGGAACACTTTTCGTTGATAGTGTCTGTTCACCAGCTATATTTCTTAATCTTCCTAAGTGCCAAGGCTTAGTCACTTAACTCCTTTTAATCATCTGCTAAATCAGCAAGTCTGCTTTTCCTGGGTAGACTGCTCCCTCTTGTGGTCAAGAACTGAAATGCAACCCACTCATACAATAACTGCAAAAATTCCTTGGTCAACAGCTGAAGGGAGAGATCACTTCAACGAGCAAATTCAACACGGAAGTTTAACCTTTTAACAAAGAAAGCAATGTCAAAGACAAAAGAAAAAATAATTGGAATACCTCTTTGGATTTAAAAAGCAAGCAGGATAATTACCTCCCTCCACTGCTGACGGCTTCGCCTCCTCTTTGATAAGTTACTAGAAATTATTTTAAAAAAAAGAGAGAGAAAGAGAAAAATTAACAGACATGTTTATATAGCAGGAGCCATTAAATTCATGAACATCTTTCTAAATGTCATTCAATCTCTCTTCCTACCTAGAAGCTTTATAAAAACCACTGTAAGATGTCGCAGATTTTTGCTCCATCTAGGAATATTTCAGAAGATAATTTTTTTAGACAAACTATATATTGCTTTTAATTTCTTAGTGTCTCAATATGATTGCAAGGAGCAAAATTAAAAACTCCAGGACACTGTTACTAAGCACAACTCATTCTGATGTGTGCACCACCATCCATATAGAGTTGTTCAGACTTTTTCACAAGATTAGATAGTTCTATGATTTATGTATTATAAATTTGGGGGAAAAGAGACACGGCTAGATTGTCTTCCCAGAAGAAAACACAGAAGTAAAGCAAAGACACACGCTCAAAAAAGCCCTCTTTCCACACACAAAGACATATGCCAACTTGTGACAACTAATGTGACCTATTTTTATACGTGGCTTACAATTTTATACGTGGCTTATGAAAACTCTTGGACCTTATGTTTCTATCAGACGTTATATCTCCATCACACATGAATGAAAAAAATCTTAATATTTATTTTGGCCAGAACAAAAACCGATTTATAAATAGTTAGGCAAGGAGTTAAGAAGATTAGCTTTCCTGTAAATACAGACACATTTTCTAAGAAGAAATGTGTTTTTAAAAGCTGCCAAGTTTCTGCTACTTAGAAAAACTCTAAACTGGAAGTCTGCTATGGAGAGATAACTGTGCCCAGGGACCCCAATAACTGGATTAAAACTGAGGACACGTAACTACAGGGACATCTTTGACTGCAGGTGATGGGAAAGGAACATCCATTCTGAAAGACACAGAATGGAAACAAGATGAAGACTCTGACTTGTTGAAAATGAGGTTTCATCTCTCATGGGGATGGCGATTTGGTGGTACCTCCAAGAATACTAATTCTACAGACAGAGAGTTCCAAAGGAGAGAAACTGTTCTGCTGCTGCTGCTGGAAAGCTTGGAGGTTTGAGGCAAGGGGAGACGGATGCACTGCCCGGTGTGATTTAATCAGTCAGATGATGAGCGCATTCAATCATGCTGGGGGAATCGGGGTAGAAAAGGTGTGCTTGCTTAACAGAGACCCATGCACGCAGGACTAAGACGCGATGTGGCATGCAGAATGTGGGCCTGCATTCAGTAGGCGGTAAAAGCAGCACCAACTATGTCTACTCCAAACGCATGCCTGGCAGGAGGGAAGGAAATTGTGTATTCTACCATGTGAGTGAGTCCTTCCCCGCCCCGAGTTCCAGGTCAGAATGAACAGGAACCAGAAACGCAACAGCACCACACATGCCAAACCAACAGACGGAAGGAAGAGGTTAAGTGGATATAGATACCTGTTGGTGTGAAGGTAAAAGACGGGACTGAAAAATCAAAACAAAATATAAACTAGTTATTAAGCTGAGGAGAGAAGGGGAACATATCACATTAGTATAAATCAGGCAGACAGCTGAACATAAAACAAGTGTAAATAACCGAGCCGGTAGGTCTGACACTCTGATATATGAACAACACCAATCTGAAGTCTTAAAAAAAAAAAAAAAAGATGAAGCTTGTCTCTACAGGTACCATTCTGAAGTGTCTGACATTCTCGCTCTCTGAGGAGGGGGACTGTCTGGGTTAGCCCGAGAATGACCTCGCATTTAGTAACACAGAGTCTGCCCATGGCTTTAGAACAAACAGAGATCCTCTGCTGTGAATCATTTCTAAACACTGGGTGATGGATTCTCAAACAAGTATTATCAGGGCTGTGCTGGGGTCTTATCTAGACATCTAAAAGTAAATGCTTAGTAAGTGGAATAATAGCAGTGGCGAAGTGTTCGTTACTGGAAAGGAGAGAGGGAGGGGAAGAAAGGAGAGAGAGAGAGAGAGAGAGAGAGAGAGAGAGAGAGAGAGAGAGAGGGAGAGAGAGAGAGAGGAGAGAGAGGTACACATAGAGAGAGACAGAGAAAATATGAATATCATAAAACCATACTGCTTTCTTTACTGATGACAAATGCCCAGCACCACAGATTAACATGTTTCCTTGTTTTTGTTATCATCATAAAATTTGTGAATGGACAGGAAAAGTTGTGGAGCTAAAACTCTAATTTCTTTGCCAAACTTTGCATGCAGCAGCTTTTTCTAGGAGCAGAGAGAACATTTCTCTCTCTCTCTCTCTCTCTCTCTCTCTCTCTCTCTCTCTCTCTCTCTCCCTCCTCTCTCTTTCTTTCTTTCTTTCTTTCTTTTCTTTCTTTCTTTCTTTCTTTCTTTCTTTCTTTCTTTCTTTCTTTCTTTCTCTTTTTAAAAACGCCATCCTAGAAGCTGAACAAAAGAACAATAACACCCCTCTGAGAACCTTCACTCCCTTTGCAGTTATAAATCTTAATCTAATCAATAATGCCTGAAATTGAACTGCAGACCTCAAAAGTAGCAGTCTGGCCTCTCTTCCTCTCCCCCTCCTCCGTCACCTCGCCTTGCTGGGTGTGGGACAGCAACACAACAATTTCCATGTCATTTCATAGAGGGAGGAGACTGAATGATTTTCCAGTCTCTTCCCTTCAGTTTGAAGGTAATACAGTCCTAATAAAGAGAGCAGCCGCATTCCATTCCTTCCTTTCAGATTAAAGCTTGCCCTTAACAAATCTTTAGGGCAAAGAAAACTGGGAAGCTAATTATTTATCATGTATGAAAAGCACTGAAGTGTAGTCTTCATCCACGCATCAGTAGGATATTGATGGTGGGATCGGAGCTTTAGTGGCAACGTGCTGGGAGCGCCTTTGCTTCTTTCCAAATCACTCCACACTTCATACATGGAAGAGCAGCACCCGAACCCTCAGCGCATGCTCAGTTCATCCACTGGCCTTCAGCGCATGCTCAGTTCATCCACTGGCCTTCGCATCCATGCAGGCCCATCTTAAGAATTCTATTGTGTTTTCTTTTCCCCTTAGATCTTTTAAAAGCTAATATAACTCAGCCACATGAAAACAAAGCAAAGCAAACCAAAAACCCCCTCTCATAGTGACAAGTCCTCATAAAACACACACAAAAAAGAGGTGTGTTTGAAACTCAATCTATGCAAGTAAGAATGGAGTGCGTGAACATTAATTTGTGATTGCAAGGACATGGGAAAATAGAAAACAGGTCCTTCTGCTCACCCTAATTTGTGAAGATAAAGGGTAAGTGAAGAAAAGCCAGTACTAAATGGAATTTTATCCACTGAAACCTAACTTCATCCTCAAACCCTCTAAGAACACGGTTAACACTCTGTATGCTTATTGATGTTGAAGATCTATGCAGGTGGATACAGACAGGTACTCAGGGTCCTTGCACGTCACACCTTCGGTGACACACAGTGAGACCACATCAAAAAAATGCCCATGGGCAGCCAAAGTCAGACTGGCTGTTGTATAGGCAAATGCACGTTTTATAGGCAAATGATCTCTTTAAAATATGCCATATTTTCTTATTAAAATCTCTTGGCATCTTTTTTTTTTTTTTTGGCATAGGCAATTTAAGATAACACTTTTTAAAAATGCACAGAGGAAGAATTACAAAGGAAAAAAAAATGCCAAAGAGAGGCCAGCAGAATCAAGAGCTCATTAAATTACATTTGTCATTATGTTTCCCGATTTCTGCCTCAACAGAAGCTAATTGAAAAGACCATGGTTATTAGTTGGATAGCTCTGGGGAGGGTACATAGGTGTTTTACTGGCATGCTCAAAAGACCTTAGTGAAGGAAAAGAATGCTTTAAGGACTAGGAGAGTTTTGTGTCTTTGGATCTCAAGACAACAGAGAGTGGTTAACCTGCTACAATTACATAGAGAAGACATGTCCCTGTAATAGGAAATGCTGGAATTCAGGAGCTGGATGCGCTCACCCAGTCAAGGTGTTGATGGAGGTCCTTCGAACAGAAAACACAAGGAACTCCGAATTTAACTATTACTCATGTTTCTTAACTCAAATCGTATTTTAAAGCCAGACTCCAAGAGCAGCCTCCTCCATCCTCAGCCGCCCACCCCCTACAAACTTCTCTACATTGATCTGGAGTCAAAGGTTCATATGGTCAACATGTGGCTGTCATTGTTCCACTTTGTGTACACAATGTGCCACACTGTCTTTGCGGTGGCCCTAAGCCCTTTGTTGTTTCACAGGCAGGGACATTGACAGAATACATGTCTGGAAAACAAAAAGTACTGGTGACAACGCGTCTAGGGACATTTAAATATGGAGAGGAGGCTGCAGAGCCCATCAGGGATTCATTTTCACAGGACTGATGACAATCTGGCTCAATTCGTTTGTCAAGCGCTTCTGTAAGCAAGAGCACCGTTTAGCTTGGCTGACCTGGAATCCTGTCTGACTGTGTAAGAGGTATTTGAGTTCCACTTTGCACTGATAGTACTGACTTAGACACACAATTACTCAGTGACAGCACTTTGCCAGGACACGTAGAAAGTGTTTGCCTAGGAAACATGGCGAGATTAGAAAGGAGGTCATGATCGGTCAAGGGACATCCTTATTAACAATCTTCACAAACTGCTTTGCAGCAATATAAACCTCTTATATCAGGGTGATATATGGCCCCTATAACTAGAGTGAATTGTAAGGTTACCACCTAAATCATGATCTTTTTTTGAGAACAAAAAAGCATATTATGAATAAGGATAGAAGGGGGGGGGGGGGCGTTATCCGCTAAACAGTGACTTGTAGCTGATCTATTATAGCCCAAAGTTAATGGCTACATGGGAGTGAAGCAGCGGCAAGAACCAACTCAGAGGATAAAAATGGAACAACATCAGTCTCCAAGATCTGAGGGTCTGCTGCAAAGGGGTCTTTGGGCCTCTCAGTCTATGCAGCCCATCCTCAAAGCTTTGGATTATAGCAAACAGTGCGTTCTAAACCTGTGTAGACATTTTAACAAAACTCATTAGTTAAGCGTATATAAATATCCAACTCCACAACGTTAAATCTACGAATGATAGCTAAACCTCCTCAGTCTCCTACTTAAAGCACCCCCGCACAGCCATCATTTTTACGCACTAAGGGCAATCATTATACATAAGTAATTGGCGGTAACTGCTTATCCACAAGAACCAAACTAAAGCAAACTAAACCCCCCCAGGCAACACCACCAAAAAAAAAAAAACCAAACTGATTCTGAATTTAAAGCCTGGGTTTCTAATTCCTATGACGGGTGATTTCAAATTTCCTGCAAGAACCTAAAATAAAATATCTGCCTGAAGGAATAGGACAAAGTCTAGACCTTTAAAAAATACCTAAGCGGTGGGTTCTGAGAGGTTGACATTTCTATTTGCTGTCCTGAAAGCCAGGCAAGTTCCTATGTGGACAGTGGAACAATAACAGCAGCACCAAGAACCTTCATTTATTAAAGCCATTTAAGGAAGGCTGTGTGACATAAATAGCATATTATCAATTTGAGATAAAAGTCTTATGGCTGGCACACCTTTCCTGATACCCGCGTATGTGCTGGTGAGCCCATTTCTCTTCTTGCGGTGTCTGTAGAGCCAGATGCTGAAGACCATGAGGATAATCCAACAGGCTGCCCCGATGCCCGCAATGAACGCTGGCTGCTTCACCACATCTGAGATCTGCTGGGCAAGGCTTACTTGGTCCTCGGGAGACACGGGGTTTCCATGAGAATCTGAAAGGCCATCTCCTAATTAATAAGGCTCAAAAAAACTCAACATGACAAGACTACTCATGTATGCAGTATAAACGGCTCTCGTTTTATCTTCTTACCATTTGGACAATCATTTCTCTTTTGCCTCAGTCACCGCAGGGAAGTTCGTGAAATTTTTCAAGGGAAAAAAAACTTATATTTTCTCCTACATTCTCATTCCAAACAAGTAATTCATACTTTCAGACACATACTTAAAGACAAATGAGTACTGTCTGTTTGTTATAGAAAACTCTGTGTGGGTGTTTCGAGTGGGTTTCATAGGACAAAACTAACTAGAGATACCAACGTACCCGCTAAAACATGAATTTAATGTGTTCATATAAACAAGAGGTGTTGAATGAGTAAACGTAGGAAAGAAAAACTTTTCTCACACTTCTATAGGAACTCTCAAATATTTACTCCAAAAATCATAAACATGGTTCAGGCATAGTGACATAAACCTTTAGTCCCAGTACCCACAAGACAGAGGCAGGTGGATTTCTGTGAGACTGAGACCTGCCCAGCCAGTTACATAGGGAACCTCTGTCTTAAAAATGATGTGTGCAGTGTGCGGCGGGGAGTGGAGTGGTGGGGCTAGAACTGAAATTTTACTTTTTCTGTAAGTATTGAAAAAAAAGGGGCACTCATTCCCTTCCCGCAGCCATTCTGCAGGATCCTTAACTGTCTTAGCGACACAGTATTTGAACGATATTCAGAAAGAACTGTAAGACCGGAGGCCATTAAAACACTGTCAAAAATTAGCATCGCAAGAACTGTGACTAATCTTTCTCTTAAAATAATAATGGTGGTCAGCATTGGATATAAGAGAATATTAAATATGTAAAAGGATCATCAAGTGTTATGAACAGCCAAAAAGGACTCATATTTTCTGCTAAGACATTTCGATTCAAAAATTAAAAATTGATAAAATATATGGGCAATAAAATTTACTTACCTCACATTTGTTTTAAGCCTATGGTAATGTCTCGGAAGCCTGTGGTTCTTAGTTCAGGTCTCACAGAGCAAGACTCTTGCAGGAAACTGAGGCTGTTCCTCTACCCTCAAGGCAGCTCATTTTGTTGGCCCTGACTGAGTCCTAGCTTGACCCTGCCCAACGAGCCTATTCCCCACTCATGGCCGTGGGTTTAACGCTCCTTCCCCACAGCATCTGGTGAAACTAGAATGCATAGCCATTTTATTATGGTTGGTGCGTTCTTGATTATTATTATTAAATCATTTGGAAGAAGGTAAAATCGCTATCCTGAACTCTTGTAGTTTTATGTTGGTTTGGATCTATTTCCCCATTTTTATTGATTACTTCTGTTATTTGATATACACAGTATATTGTGATGATTCTCTCCTGACCTTAGTTTATCTCCTTCCTATTCCCTCATTGCTACCACTTGCTTTCTCAGAACTTTTGGTTTTTGCTTTGTGACCCACTGAACTTAAAAAGGGCCATCTGTATGACCACTGGACTGGAACTATCCCATGGAGTTTGGCCCAGCCATCAGTGGGCACACAATAAAGGGACTGGTTCCCTCTTGTTCTAACCCTGTTAGCAGCAAACTGAACAGCAGTGAGCGGCAGAGCACACTGACACCTTTTTTCTCTTGTGAGAAAGTCAGACCCACCTTCTAGGAACCATTCAGCTTTTATAAGAATGTACGTGCACCCATGTGCATACATTCGTGTGCAAATGTAAATGTGTGTGCACATGTGGGTGTGTATGTCTGTGCATACACATATGGAGGTCAGAATTCGGCACTGAATGTTTTCAACTGCTTTCCACGTTAGTTTTTGAGAGAGGGTCCTTTACTGAATATAGAGCTCATTATTTCAGCCAATCTGGTGAGTGACAGGCATCTGCTTTTCCCCGCCCCTCCAGTGCTGGGATTTGGGAAGTAAACCACCATACCTGGGTACTAGGGATTCCAGTTTGGAGCCTCACACTCAGCACTGCAAGCACAGATCCATCTCTGTGGTTCTGTCCTCCCGTTATCTCCCAGTCTTTAGGATGGACAACCCAGACGTGCATCTCACATACTTGCGTCCTCGTGACCAGCTTTGTGCGGGACATAGAAGTTCAACCTACTTCACAGACTCTACTTGCCCTCTACGGATTGTGCACATGTACAGGTGTGACAGCTTCTTAGTGAGAGAGCCACACTACAGAGCCCATCACGAGCTCCTCTCAGATCAACTAAAGGCCCTGGGGGAAACCTCCGAGTACTAACAAAGATCGCACTCCACAGGCCCTCTCTCTATAGTCACACCTTCAGGATGAATGAGTTTCTCCTATTGCCCATGGACACTTGTCTGCACCCCCTTCTTTACAGACCTGTATGCAATAAACTGCTTCTGCTACATCACATCTTTGGTCCCACTGCCTCCTTCGTGTCTCCCTGGAGACACATATGTCCCACCCTGATTCATCCTAGTCAAAGGTATCCTAGAGAGGGGCCATGTAGTCAGATTGCAACAAACTTCAGAGTATACGATAGACTCAGTTCTCTGTGACAAGGACATCAGGGCATGATGTTTAGGCATATAAATACCCACAACTAGATGGTTAGAGCCCTGCAAGGGAGGGCTGGTTTACAGTCACTCAATAGAAAGAAAACCCAAATCAGAGACTTACAGAATTTCTGCTAAAATCTGCTTTGCAAGAGCAGAATTTCACAGTTCCTAAGCATGTTCCCCCTCACCCCCGGAAAAATAGTTGATACAACTAATTCTACATATACAACATTTTTTAACTTAAATATTGCTTTTGTTTTATCAAATGATACTGCCCCTCGACAAGACAATTGGTAGGAAAATGAGTTGCTTTCAGTGTGTACTGAGACTGCCTAAGGAATACAGTGCTTCTCTCCATGTGAAATGTCTAAATACCTCTTCATGCTCTGTGTGTGTGTGCGTGCATGTGTGTGTGCATATGTGTGCATGTGTATGTGTGTGTGTGTGCATGTGCTTGTGTATGTGTGTGCTCATGCATGTGTGCACGTGTGCGTGTGTGTGTGTGTGTGTGTGTGTGTGTGTGTGTGTATGTGTGTATGTGCGTGCAACAGGCACCTTTTCCTTGACCAAAACTTCTAATTTCATCCTACAGAGGGTCAAGGCTGAAAAACTCTTATCTTCACAGGCAGTCACAGGCTTTCAACTGTTTGTTGACTGAAAGTATTATTTCCTGTCCCAGACCCTTTCATCTCTGGTTGGCCTAAGAGCATTTTATCCTCTCAACGTTCACCAGGAGGACCTATTCTTTTCGTTCTTAATTCATCCTTTGTATCTGCTAGGTTTATAGATTTCATGGCTGTTTGTACAAGGGTAAATTGGGTAGCTTTAGATTTTATAGAAACGGGCATGGGAGGTTCCAATGCAAGTCACCAGACGGCCTTAACAGAATAAAGTGTAGTGTGACTAATGAATTAAAATGGCCGCTCAGTATCTCAGGCTTTCTCTCATTGCAGCTGAGACTATCTGAAAATATGGGAAACTGGAACCCATTTATAACTCCAAAAAACCCAATTTGACTCTTAAATATATTTTGATATAAATTTTAATAAAATTACTCATAGTCTCTTTTGCCAATTCATCTTCCAAAATGATAGGACGAAAAGGCAGTGTGCTATAAAAGCCAACATTGCCAACGGGATCATGGCAACATAACTTACAATGCTAAAAACCAGATATTGCCATTGCTCAAAAGTGGTTAAGTGTATGTATGTCAACTTATATTTGTTCCTGTACGTGTTATAAAATTTTAACAGATGCATTAGGCAATTTTTTTTCAGTTCCCTGTACTGCTTGAAATAAATCAAGAAGCTATTTTTGTCTAAAAGGATATGCAAGCAATAATTACTTTCAAAGTTGCTATGTGGAAAAGATAACTTAAAAATTATTACATTGTAGTCCATGGTGGTGAGTGAGTCGGCAAGCTTTAAATGGCAATCTCCTAAGTCCCACTTTGATTTCCATTAGTAGGAAGATGGCTCCAGTGATCTCCTTCTGTGGTGGCCCCCATCATCCTATGTGTAATCACGCTGGCAAGAGTAATGTGCACCTTTCCAATCCTGAAGCATTTAAGCTCTACCACAGAGGTAGATAACTGGAGATATCTAGGAATAACCCTGGATACTTGATTGTAGAGACACAGTCTCATCAGCCTGTGGCCCACAGTGCCTGGGACTTGTAGTGCTTATATGGACCTCAGTCTTCACCAACCACTCCGTGTTTCTGATGTTACTGTTTTACTTCACAGAAGTTTAGAAACTGTTCATCTTATAGGAGCTAGCCTGGTCTTTGCAATGGGATGCGAACAATATTCCAGGCGAAGTGTTTCTTAATTTTATTTTGACTTAATTCTAGGGTGACAACATTGTTAGTACTTTAAGATGATATGTATTTGTGAAGCATGTGTGTGTGTTATCAGATCCTTTGTTCACAACTTAACTTGTGACATAAAGAATTACAAAGTTAATTTCTGATTGTTAATATATAAAGCTGACTGTGTACTTCTTATTACTGTGTACTGTGTACTGCTTAACAATAAAACTATTTTCTCTTGTCTTTTTGGAAACAGTAGTATTTACGGTCTCATGTTTTACTATTAATCACCTGTAAAGGTGTATATCCTGCATATAAAATACATTCTGCAGTGAAATGGCAGTCACGAAGGCTTCTGTGCCACATCTGCTTTCTCATTAAACTAATTCAGAAATTGTATTTAACCTTCTAAGTATTAAATATTTCAAATTAAGATCTTAATTTACCTTTTGTAAGAAAAACCATTTATACTTTTAAATAGAGATTAAATGTAAATATAGATTTCACAATATGATTTCCATTAGGTGCTGCAAGGAAGGGCTTTACTTCCCTTCCCAACCAGTTCTAAAATCAACTAGTAGAAAGACTATGTCTTTCTTTTTTGCTGAGGTTTCCTTGATGCTCAATTAATAGCATTTGTTAATTAGATAAACACTCCATAAAACAGAGTTAGGAGGAGAGTAAATATTGACAGCAGGGTATTTGAAGAGGCAATAATGTACACTTTGATTTTAAGTTGTGAGATATCTACAGTCATTAACCATACACCATTAACCAACACCTTGGTCAAGGATGAACCATATGGAGAACCACGTTCCCATAAGACTACTCTGTCTAGTGATGTCCCAGATGTGTCAGTTTATGTAACTGCATGCCCTGCCATCCACACAATGACCCAAATCACCTAACAATCTATTTCTCAGAACGTATTGCCCTCGGGAAATGATTCATGGCTATGTCCCTATAGTTATCTGTGTTTTAAAGAAAGAAAGCCCCCATTGCATAAATCATACTGCAGCTTCTACTTGACCTGTAGCAATAACTGACCATTACAAAATAGAAGCATGCAAAATAAAAACAGTAAAGCAGACCAAGTGGGAAGATGATAGATCATGTGACTCTTACCTAACTGGATGAACTGAGGCTCACTCTTCACCCCAGGACCAGCCCCAGTGCTTGCTGCCACCTCCACACTGTACCGGATCCCAGGAACCAGAGAGGGGATGATCACAGAGAAGGTAGAGCCATCTACTGTCTTGTTTATGTGATACTTAGTTTCATTACCGAGACACCAAACCTATAAGAATTATAAAAGCAAAGCTGATAATGCATCTAAGTTAATGCAAATCTCAACATCAGTCACAGGTGAGTTTCAAACTTACAGAGAATTCGGATCTATCAAGAATTTAATATAGTTATTTGCCTTCACCTAATTCTGAGATCATTCAAGTCACAGTGAATATTAGCAGTAGCCCTTAAGTAACCTCATGTTTCTATAGGTATTTTTTATTAGTTATTTTGTTTATTTACATTTAAATGTTATCACCCTTCCCAGTTTTCCCTCTGCAAATCTCCATCCTATCCCCTCTCCCTCTGCTTCTATGAAGGCGCCCTCCCACCACATTAGATATAATCATTTAAGAATTTATAACATAGGGCTTGGAAAAGATGGCACAACAATTAAAAAGGCTTACAACATAATTATAGGAATCATGAGAACCAGAGTCATTTGGATCCCCAAACCAATATAATTTAGCCCATAAACATCTGTAACATCAGTTCTAAGGGATTTGATGTTCTTCTAATGGCCACAGTGTGCACCTGAACACATATGAATCAATACATAAAACAAGTAAATGACTTTGAAAATATTTTATCATATAAACTGGTCAGCTTGCTAGAACTGATGGTAGTGTCTCTCACTGGCTCTTGTCAGCCCAGTTCACTGGACTTCTGTTTATTTTTTAACTTCGAGAAATTTTCATAAAGAAATTCAAAATTTATTTTGCAGAAATAATAATAATAATAATAATAATAATAATAATAATAATAATATATTCACAAAGCACAGTAATGTATCTGCCACCACTTGAGAATTACACTACAAGAGCAACTCCATGTGACCAGTTTCAAAGAATAAAGGTGAATAGGAAGCACTGAGCCTGATACCCCGGGACAAGACTAATCCGAAGTGTCACCAGCACACCACATGAACATCAAAACCAAGACATAGTGTCTGACAAGACAGAGCTCACGAATAACCCAAAGTACTCCATATAAATATGGTTGATACTGAAAATATAACACTCCCCAGGGGTAAGGAGCACCCTAGGGTTTATTTAGAGTATGGTATGCTGAACTGTGATCAATAAGCAATAGTAGCAATTCAAGCTTCCATCTAAATTAAAAGAACAATTTGTGCTTCATAATGCATAAGGGATTAAAAAGAATAATAATATATACACTTGGTGTGAGAAATTTTTTGTAATAAAAAGGGTAACTGTGTAGTTCTGAACTTGGAGAGTGATATCCAATAGGAAACTATCTGCTTAGGATATGGGAAGTTTGGACTACCACTCTAAGCCTTGCTTTAAGTTTCATTAAAAGATGAATCATAGAGTGATAATTCTGAATCAACTAGACATGAGGGATGATGATATTTTTTTATTCTTCTCACAAAGAAATTGTATCTAGAATAGTGAATAATACTCTGGGTTCTAGGAAACATCCCCCTCTCCAGCAGTAGGAAGGATTAGCTAGGCTGAGCTATTACCTAAACTATACTGAGAACACAGACTCACAGGCAGTCTGAAACACCATAGTACTCCATCACTTGCCCAATAACATTCAACGTTTCTCTTTGAAAGTCTTCATTACCGCAATACAGTTTCAATGCATAATGCCCACAAATGGTGAGACACTCAATCCGGACCTGACCATTGGAAATGGACTCCTTTGTGAATTTTTTTTTCCCACCAATTACATTACACAGCTGAACCAAAGCCACAAACTGATTTTGTACCAGTCAATCAGGTTCTGAAAGGCATTTTATTATTTTAAATTGACCATGAAGTTAAGTGAAATCCATCCTTTCAAATTTCTCGAGGAGAGAAATGAGTTCTGACTCTTGGCGGAAAATGTCTACGTTAGACAATTTTGCTTGGGAGCCAAGACAACATCAAGTTTTAGGCTCTTTCACAAACTCGTCTACAACAGTCTGTTTCCTGGGGCTGAAACACTGCGTCCTGTAATTCACTAGTACTGAAATAAACTTAGAGCTCATAAGAAAGCATTTACAATAACGGTCACTTTTATCTTTTAATGACCCAGTTACAATAAAAATTTTATTTGAAATGCTTTAAGACAACTATAATGTACATACAGCGATCTTTAAAAATACTTTGCTTGCTTGTGTGCATGGTATGTGTGCATGGTGTGTGTGTGTGTGTGTGTGTGTGTGTGTGTGTGTGTGTGTGTATGAAGGCCTGAGTTTGACATCAGTGTATTTTCTGTCACTTGCCAACTTATGTTGTGATACAGTGATACTGGACCTGGAGCTCTCCAACTAGGCTTGACACCTTTGGGTCAGCAAGCCATGGACTTGTCTAGTGGTGGGCTTCCAGACATGGGAGACTATTCCTTTTTTTTTCCCAATGGCTTCTGGGAGATCAAACTCAGGTCCTTCTTTCATGTAGTAAGCCCTTTACTGATGGAGCCCATCCCCCAGCTCCATTAAATCCTTTGTGTGTGTCTGATCTTTTTGTCCCTAACTTATAAGAGCTGGCATTACAGGTATCACTAGTTTCAGCTTTATGAATTTGTCATTCAAAAAATTTATGTTCCAAGCCAGAAAGAAGAAGGAGAAAAATGGAGTCTTGGAGATTGTCCTCCGACTTGTCCTCATTCACCATGGAGTGTGAGTGTGCACGATACACACACACACACACACACACACACACACACACAGAGAGAGAGAGAGAGAGAGAGAGAGAGAGAGAGAGAGAGAGAGAGAGAGAAAATTATCTTTCTTAGTTCAGCTTTACCTTGATATCTACCAAATCACCCAAATATTTAGCAAAATACACAAACAATGGGCCTGGTTAGACTACTCAAGTAGCTTCTGATGTTAGTCTGTAGTGCAAAGTGTTTAACTTTCTAAGAACAGGTTCATATCCACAGTTGCATATCCAGATGTGTTCACCTTAGCGATGGATATGAACCTATGCCACAACACTAGCTAATGAGCAGAAAATTATGGAGGGCATCATAGGAATGCTCAGTACTAAGTAATAATGGTGATAGTAAATAATACTATGTAATTTATATATAGTTATATACAAATTAAATTAATATAGATTTAATCATATACATTAAAATTATATTTAAATTGTATATTTATATACGAAATATGTATTTATATACTACATTTGTATATATCCAGTTATATATATGCTATTTAACTGTAACTTATAAAGTTTGTTTGTAGAAATGTTCAAGCACACACTTATATTCAAACTGTTAGTTCATCACTGTGCTACAACATAGATTCATTTCTGGGCTAAGTTTACACTCTTCTAGTAAATCTGAAGTTTCTAATTTTTTATTTTTAATGAATGTCTTTGCTTAGAATGAGTCCTAGTGAAAACTCTTCATATTAATGGGCAGCGCTATTATTACCTCACAGGAAAAAAAAATTATCCAGAATCACCAGGTAAAATCACTTGAAAAACTTTCGTGTATCTCAAACATGTACGACAAACAAAATTTATAGATAAATCTCTGAGATTTGAAATTTCGTTTCGTGTCTAAAAATTCATCTTGGGAAGAAAGGATTCCATGCATGGGAAAACGAATTTCCCAACCTAATTGTAAGGTCCTGCACTTTACAGATGACAACGGAGAAAGAAAACCTTTAATCCTTTTCAGTGTTAAACAGCACATGACTATGTTTAGAGCCAATTCCCTAGAGTAACTCAATTCTCTGTGATATATTTAAGCCATGGTTTGGGGAGAAAAAAAAACCATGAGCATTTAAAAACGTCTATTTCTATGAGATTAAACCACCAAATATTAACAGAGCACTTACAGCCTTTATTTTAACTTTTAGGTTTTTTTTTCTTTTTCTTTTTTCCAAAATAGCTTTTCTAGTATGTACAATTACTCCAAAATCACTATGCAAAGAATTTAGGAAATAAATCTACATGTCAGCAGTTGGGCCAGCAGATGGCGACAAAGGCCCATAGACATGTATCCAGGTTACTCTGTGAGAGGTGAGGGCTGTTAGTGAATTCACTGAGTGTATTTATTACCTTATATTCTTGGACCATCCCATTCTGTGTGTCTTCAGGAGGTGGTTGCCAAGTGACTAGAATTGCAGTCCCATTTCCATCATTCTTGGATACAGTTACACTTCGGGGAGGGGCACTTGGTGCTATTTAAATTGTCATAAGAAGTAGACTGTAAGAGTGTAGTACATAAAACCCAAAGCACACAGAATTTCAAAACACACAGTAAATATACAGATGCTGCCTATTTTAAATATGGGTATCACCCAATGCTAAAAGGCTCCAAACTACAAGTTTTTTCCAAGTCAATACTAAGTCATTTATACTGTGAATTTCTCATAACGAGTTACAATCACAGCACACAACAGCTGAGCACAGGGCAGTGAGGTGGATCTGCAAGCAAATGTGTTGCCCGGGCAAGCCAGATCATCTGTGTTATGTTCCTGGTTCCTAGGGTGGAGGGAAAATAATATTCTCTCTGTGCCTTCACTATGACAACATATACCTACATACATGCACACATATGCACACCAGTAATTAAAAAGTAAAAACACTCTTAGGAAAATCTCTGTTCTGTTTAGCCTGTCACCTGAATCTCATATTTTCTCCTTAAAATTTACAAAGCGAAGGAAAAAATTGGCAATCTTTTTTACATTTAATTATAGTTTATCATGTATAGAGTAAGTTACAATTAGAGAAAATCCTGCTTTGTTGTTGTTGTTGTTGTTGGTTTGTTTTAAAGTATACCGTGACATGAAACTCTATACTTACATGAATACTGTTTGTTAGTTTTCAGTTATACGGTGGAAATACTGGTTTGCCAAGAACTAAGGGGCTTCCGAGCATGAGGCATTAGGAGAAAATGCACGCTCTGGAAAGTCCGGGCAAACCCAGATATTACTCACATTATCTACACTCTATTAACATAAGCTTCAGTGAATAAAAAAGCAAGCCAATCCGGAACAATTTTCTCTCTGAATATGAATTTCAGTAATAACGTTAACATTTGCACGCGTGTGGTGTGCACTACTGAAGCAAGTCACTGACACTTAGCAGAACATTTTGTTCTTATACTTAGTGTAAGTAAACACATTCCCATAGCCAAACCTTTCAATACTACACGGGTTAGTGATGACTGTCACCATTAACTTTCAAACAACTTCCACTAATTCAAAAGCCCAGGAAACATCTTTCACGTGTGCAGGAAGCCCACTTCATCATACTTGCCTTCTTCTAAGGTTTTGGCAAATTTGATTTCGCTGTCTGCTCCTTGAAACTCATTAAAGAAGGGGCGAGCCTTAATCTCGTAGTTGACGCCTTTTCTGAGATCGGGGATCACCACGCTGTTTTTAGTTGGGGTCCTCACTTCAAAAACTAACCACTCTGATTCACCATGGCTCACTCCAGAAGGCCGGTAGAGAATTTTATACCCTTGAATATACTGAGATTGTTGGTCCACCTATTACAATGACGAATAAAAATACACAGTTAGTCCCACTGTTGGACTGTGTCACTGCAAAGGAATAGAAAGAAACACAGCGCAACAAATATCACAAAATGCTACGGGACTCCGTGGTGTAGATTTCTAGTACATAGCTGTAAGGTGCCATTAACGTCTGTAGTGTTCTCATACTATGTGGCAGCAGAAACATGAGGCGTCCGTCACTATGGGTGGCACATTATATAAGCGACATGGGGACGTCTTACGGAAGGTGTTCTTTTTTCATTTTGGTTTTGAAAACCTGAAGTTGGTGATGGATGGGAGTGGATCTGGGAAGTGTTAGCAGAAGAGGTAGTGGGTAAATGTGACCAAAATACATTGTAGAGATGTATAAAATTCTCAAAGAATTAATAAAAATTGATTTTTAAAAATCTGCTTAATACTACTTGGAAGTATTTCTATATTTTAAAAAAGTACATGTGGCAATATGCATGTCACATGTCATTATATTCAAGAACTTTGTGATTCAAACTATATATATATGTATACTATATATGTGTGTATATATATTATACATATACATACATATATAGTATATATACATATACCTATATATACTGTGTATATATATATACACACATATATACTATATACATATATAGTATATATACACACATATATATACATGTAGCCAAACATGCCATATATGTGTATGTATAAATATATATATATATATGTATATATATATACATATATATACACACACACATATATAGTATACATATACATACATATATATGTATGTATGTGTATATATATATATACGTATACATATATATACATACACGCACACACATATATGGCTTGTTTAGCTTGCTTAATCATGGGTCACACCTACTGAAATAAACAAAGTTTGCACAATAAATTAATGTTGGTGTGGAAGCAAACAACAGCTATATACATTTCCTATGTAGGATAATCTCACAGAGGTCCCCTGCTTATTAAAAATGATACAAACATTATCACAACTCACCGTCCAGTGCACTTCAACTGAGGAAGAAGAAAGGATGGTCGGGTTGTGGAGATGCAAGACGACATTGCCCAGTTCTCTCTGGACCTGCTTGTGGTCCACCCCTTGGCTGGTTGGTGGGACATCTGTAACGATTTAAGAACATACAACTCAAGTCTGGCCCCATTCAATGCTACTGCACGGACAGCCACTCTCAGAAAAGAAGAACCAGTGGAAAAGTGAAGGCAGCCTGAATGCAGAAAAAAAAATATGCACACAGTTGTATGTGCGCATGTGCATATGTGCATAGGTGTGTGTGTGTGTGTGTGTGTGTGTGTGTGTGTGCACGTGAGCGCGGGCACATGTGTGTATATTTGCAGGACCAGAACATTGGGTGTTCTGCTTTAACATTCTCTGCCTTATTCCCTTGACATGGGGATTCAGCCTGGAGCTAGGCTGACAGTCAGAAAACTCATCAGTGTCTCTGACCATCCCCCATAACCACAGGACTATGTGGTCAGGGTTGGCCTTTTTATGTGGACGCTGGGATTCAAAAGAATGCCCTCATACTTTAAGAGCAAGGGCTCTTAGCTATCTCTCCAACCATAACAGCTTAACCTTTTCATCAGGATCAGATGAAGAGAAACAGAAGGGGGGAGGGGAGAGACAGAACACGCAGGAAAACCGAGAAAACCCGAGAAGGGCAAGAGGCAAAGATAACAGTGGCAAACAGTAATTTTTAAGAGAGCCTCATACCATGTAATGATCATTCTACTGCTGAGCCTTAGGGCACTGGGCTGACTCCGAGTCTGATTCAGCCCTCTGCACGGATCCTAACTATACAAGGAAGAAAGGGACAGCAAATTGCAGCTGAGCCCATGGGGAAAGAAAAGCTTGCAAACACAGAGGGGAAACTGAGCGTGGAAAGCAGCTGAGCCACAAATCTCCTAGGAGAAACCTGGGTATCTTCCCAACTAAGGCGGATGGCAGGGAACCACTGCAGAGGGAAAGTCTCGTTCGCTATGGTGAACGTCTGATACAGCAAGTCTGGTTCGATGCGAGATAAGCACGCTTACCATTGTTTTCAATGACAATGAATAGTTTACTATATTGTATGTGAGATTTAATAGTGTGTTTGCAGTCTCATGAATACTAAAATGCTCCAAAGGAGACAGGAGACACAGTAAGAAGTGAACAGCTAATAGGGTCCTTGATGTTGTACTATTTCGGGGGAGGGGCGGGGATGGAAATGTTTTATGAAATTTATTAAACTCTATACTCAGCAAAAGCTGCCTACTGCTGAAGAGGCCTTCTTATGTATGAATGTGTTTTTGTTTCAAGTAGCAAAAGAAAACGCAGTGTAAAGAACAAAAAAGAATTTAGATTTGAAAGGGATTATGGAACTACTAATAGACTATTATATTTTGACAGATGCATTTTAGGTGTGTTACAACCTAAAAAAAATAAAAAAAACAAAAACAAAAAAAAACAGTAAACAACAAAAACAAAAAACGAAAGTGAAAGTTTGCTAAATGATCAAATACCCCTGTCTCAGGATAGGCAGGAAGCAAAACCATGAAGATTTAAATGAGATTTGTGGAGTCCAGAGGACCAAGATGAATGAAAGAGAGGACAGACATGTCAATCACTATGAAACATTTGTGCCACCTGGCTGTCTGCATGCCTCACCTAAAAATTAAGTTTATAAATAAGGAAAATGGCCAGGCATGGTAGCACACACCTTTAATCCCAGCATTTGGAAGGCAGAGACAGGTGGGTCTCTGAATCTGAGGCCAGCCTCGTCTACATAGTGAGTTCAAGATAGCCAAAGCTCCACAGTGAGTCCCTTTCGTGAACAAACAAAACAAAACAGAACAAAAGCAAAAACAAATGAGCAAGATAATAAAATTAACTATGCTAGAATAACTCCTGAGCCCGCCCTTTTCCTATTTCCTCATACTGCCATCCCAATGTTGACTTATTGCGCAGATAACACTAGAGAGAAAACACTCGGCTGTTAGTAGGCCATCTCAGGAGCATCATCTTTTCTCTCTGTTCTCTCCATTGCTGCTCTGCCTTAAGCTATCGACTTGAAAGAGAGAGGGAAGCAGATGGAACAGGAAAACAGAAACAAAACCTGGATCTGTATAAGCACCAAATCTCATGTGACTTGGGGAAGACAGCATCCTCCCATCACCAACCTAGGGCCTTATGTGTATTAGGCAAGAACTCTACTACTTGTCTGAGTCTTCACACAGATGCCAAGGACTGGACTCAGGTCCTCAAGCTTGAGTGGCACACTCTTATTGCTCTTTCTCCTCAGGCCCATACTGGTGTTTTCTGATGAATCCTATGTGCATACTGTAATCTATATATGTGTCCATTGCCATTAAAAGTTAAGGCTCAAGAATTACTCAAGGACAGGGCCTCTGGAGTCAGAATGGCGTTGCATTCCGACAAAAACCACGCAAACCCTATCTGACAACCACACAGCTGACATTCCTCGCAGAACCAAATGTTGCCAGGTTAATTGCCAGGTCCATGCCATTATCCTGAGGTAGGTTATACCAAGTCTTAACGGCAGACCAAGATCTAAACAATGAACTGTGCCTTAGTTACTTCTCCTGATTGGTTCTTTTCTGTTACCTGAAGTGAGGGAGGCCTGTCTTCCTTATCACAGTCAGGTAAGATGGTAAGGGAGGGATCACATAATCTTTATGTGGTTTTGGTTGTTTTGACTTAGACATCAAGATTCTTGAATTTCTTTTATTAGGGTTGATTTTTCAGTCATTCATTCACCAAGCATTGTCATTGATTTCTTCTTAGAAGACTAAGGAGTCAAGGCTTGGTTAGGGTAGAGCTCAGTGGTGAGGTACCATCTTGTGAATATGAGACCCTGGGTTTGTTCACAGTACAGTTCCAACCAAAATAAAACGATAAATTTTAAGAGTCAACCCGCATATGCAGTGCTCACATCCAGTGTATTACATAATTCACAATCTGACCAGTTCAAAATACAAAAATAAATAAATAAATGAAAAAAAAAAAACCTGATGACTTGATCTGACATAGTTCTGAAAATCCCAGTAAGGATGAACTCTGGTCATTTGGCAAGTATATCATTCAGTGAACACAGACAGATCTTAGAGTTGGTTTGAACTGGAATTTGCGCACTTCACTGAACCCCGACGAATGACCCTCTCCTTAAGCCAGTCCACCCATTCCAGCCTTTTATAGCTAATTTTTCAAACCATAATTCAAGTACCAGATTTTTTAATTTGCTCTATTAATTTTAATCTTGTTAGTGCTGGCTCATCATTGCAAGCTGTCAAGACGTATTTAATTGATCCTCTCATTTGGCTTCAGTTGCTACTTTTTGAAGTGTTACGATAACTGAATTTTCTATGAACCTTCTTTATTCTTAGTTTAGGCACTGAAGGAAACACATGTTTGCTATGACTTAGAAAAAAAAAATCTTGCGTGCATTATTAATAATTAGTAATGATCCTTGTCAAGTCTAGGGAAGTGAGTTTAGTCAGCCTCATTTTACACTCAAGGAGATACGACATTTAAGACTGACCAACTTGCTAAGCACCACACAGCTAGACTGAGGACATGACAGGAAACTATCCTTTATTTCAAAATGGTATGTACATTTCTCTAGATAGTCACTCTCCTGGTTGACACAGATTCGTTTTCTTATACTGTTTTACCAACTATGCATCTGAAGGAGGCTGTTTTAGCCCAAATGAATGGAAAAATGAGCTTCATAAGGCATATGAATAATATTGTCATTTACAAATGAGGATGCCCCCAAACCACTCCCAAGAGTACGGAGGAAGAGCGTTAAGTCAGTCATTGACACTTGCATTTAGATCCCACTGGATAGAGACCGAGCATAGATAGGTAGAAACTTCTACTTGAGGAGGAAGTTTAAATTCAGTTAGAAGCTGCTATAGTTTCTACATTCTGTACATGGCATATCTGATATGGCAAACCTCACATTGCCTCAAGGCAGGCTCCACATCTATTAAGGCTCCTGAGCAGGTGACTCACACTAGCAAATAAAGGCATCTGCGTGTGTTGAATGCAATTTCCAAGGAACAGACATGGGCGTGTTCTGTAACTCCGCTTTACTTTCTCGGTGATTTCAAAAGCAAAATGTTCTCCCCAAACGACTCTTTAGATGAACTCTAGGAGCTTATGAAGCACTGCTGCCATCTGCTCTCCCATACCAACAAGGAAACTGTTTGAGCTCTAAAAACTCTTTTAATAAGTCTTTTAGGTGCTTTGTGTGTAACTTGTTTCTCTCGTAACTAGCTCATGCTTTTTTTTTTTAACTTGAAGTTCATGCTTTTATGTGTGGGGAAACAACAACTGTACATTTCTAATCACCTCTAGAATCACTTTTGCTAAGATAAAAACGAACGTATTTTTAATTATAATGATATTAGGTTTAAAGAAAAGTGCAAGATGGATTCCAGTAAGTCTAACTTTTCTTTCAATGAGAATACTAAAATAATATTTTCCTTCTGGGAGAATATTGAAGTAATAGAAAGAGTAAGAGGGTAGACAGGAAATATGATCTGTCAAAGATGAAAATAATTTCAATCTATGAAAGATGCAAAGGAACTTATATTGAAAGGGACATCCCAGTGAGTAAGTAATATTTCTGATTTCCATGTGGTAGTGAGCTTTAAATAGTGTTGGTTTTGAGCTCTAATTTCCATCCAACTTTCATCAACATATATATTATTTCCCACTTAAAAGTTTCATATCATAGCCTCACACAGTAAAGATGAGAGAAAAACAACGAAAAGCCCAAAGTATTTCTTCCATGTTTTCCGGGATTGTTGATTACGTGGAGGCACAAAGACAAAGTTTTGAATGGTCGCCTACCTCTCGGTGATTTTTCACATGACATGCATTAACTCGAGTGGGAATTCTCCAAGATTATCTTGGAGGTCACGTGAACTGAAGGTTGGTGCCCAACAAAGTTACTCAGATTTGAATACAATTGTGATAGGTTTAAGATACTGGGGCTTAAAATTCACAGAATTGAAAAGAATATCCAAAAAGAATCACGGGGTATTTTTAGTGGATTTGTAATCCGAGGAGGAGCAATTCCGTGTATTATCCATCTTGATCTTCTTAATCTAGAAAACTATAGTTTGAGTTGTGCAGTAAAATAAAAAAAAAGTTTGAAAATGCGCTACCTTAGCATGCAACACACACATCACGACGCTCTAATGATAACATCTAAGGATGAGTAGGTGTCTCAGGCTTCAGTGAATCGATATTTACCTTGTGTTTTCACTGGATCCGATATTTGGCTTGGATCACTAATCCCATACGCATTAGCCGCCCTCACCAGGAAGAGGTAAATGGCATTCAGCTTGAGTCCTTTGATGGCAAATGTTTCTGTTTTCACATTTTCTGCCACGGTCTGCCAGCTGCTGCCAGATGCATGGCTAAGGATGGATACATTCGTTAGAACAAGAACACTGGATTGATAAAAAGAAAAGAAAGTGAGCTTGCAAGAACTCCTTTCACCCTACCTGAAGGCTTCTATAATGTACGATGTCGGGGTTGCTCCTGAATTCAAGTTTGGCTGCCACGATAAAGTTACTGTGTTTCTGCTGACGTCTGTCACTTCCGGCTTTGAGGGGGCACTGGGGATTAAATTGGGGTCGGTGGGTCTTGGAGGTTGAACTGGAACTCCAAATTCTAACAAGAGTGGAAGGAGGAAAACCATTTATACATACACAAACTGGCACACAAATTCAGGCAATAAATTAACTTGCCTTCCTGTGGCCCAGGACATTGGCTTTGTTTGTCAAAAAAAGCTTTAAGACGAATGTACGCATTTACCCTGGACTTCGATGTAAGCGCTCCACGTGGCCTCACCACTCGGGGTCGATGCAGTGCAGGTGTAGCGGCCCGTGTCACCCAGCTGCGAAAGCACACAGAAAAGAAAGATTTGGAATCATCAAGACATTTCTGGGCTGGAAAAACAATTACTGGTTTGTCTATAGCCCAGGAATACAGATAACTTCATTAAAATCTGAGACCCAGAAATGTCCCTGTAATTGAATGTATTTTTTCCTTGAAACCTAAAGGAAAACACTGCATGAAGAGAGAAATAAAAAGCCTTTATACAGTTATCCTGTGATGTGATGTGTGTGCGTGTGTGTGCGTGCGTGCGTGCGTGCGTGCGTGTGTGTGTGTGTGTGTGTGGTTTAGCATCAAAGATTAGGAAAAACCAAATTATATACTATCTTCTTAAATTGTCTACTCTACACTGCTCTCCCCTTGTTATAAGTCAGTCTCAGATGTAAAAACAAAACCCTTCAGTGGAACAAACACTCTCCCTTCTGAAAACTGAGGCCAAAAGTAAACTCTGGCTCAACTTGAAACTGGGAACGGCATGCTAAAGCCATATCCTTCTTATTAATTTAACAACTCTTATCTTCAGATAACAATGTCATCTGGCTCTGGCAAGAGCAAGAACAAGGTTGCAACGGTTGCCATAAAGAAGTACACCACCACAACTCTTGTGGCATACAAAACCAACTGTGGTGTTGATTCAAAACTCCCAAGAAGCCACCCACGACACCGATCCAGGCAATGGAAATGACTGCTGATCGCAGCCCAGTACTCTTGTTTCATATGCCTCAAACACTTGTCTGAACAAGAACACAAAAGAAAATCAAAATCTAAACAATGTAAAAGAGTCCTGAAGGAACACACATGAGATGACCCTGGATGGTAAACCCCTACATCTGTTTCCACCAATCTGCTCTCTCTCTCTCTCTCTCTCTCTCTCTCTCTCTCTCTCTCTCTCTAATCACGTAGCATTCTGATTTGAAATGTGCACTGAGTTAGTGTGTGGCTTTTATAAACGTTATCCATGTGTATGATATGGTGTGATTGCAAAATGCTGAGCCAAATAGTTACAACAAAAACAATGTCAAGTCCACTGGGCATAAAACAATGCTAGGAAATTTAACTTGCTAGCCACTTACAAAATGCTTGCATTATGACACACACACACACACACACACACACACACACACACACGACAGACATATACATATACACACATACACACACATGCAAATGCACACACACACACGAACACACAACAGACATACACATATACACACACATGCACACACAACAGACATATACATATACACACATACACACATACATGCACACGCACACACACAGATAGACACACACACACACACACACATGTGCGAGCATGCACACATGCACACAAACACAAAACACACTCCTTCTCTCAGGTCCCCAACCACTTTCCTCATTATGTCTTCCAAGGCATCTTCTTCCTTCTCCGTAGGACCTTAAATTACTTGCCATAAGCTAAGTTATGAGTCAAATCACCCTAAGCAGGTACAGTGGCATGTCTGAACAAACGATGTATCCCATTAAAATGTATTAGTATCTTTATTTAATATTTCATCTAGGTGATGGCGGTATTTCAATGCTAGTTGCTACCTATAAAATTAAAGTGGAACCAAGCAGGAAGTCCACGGTGTCTCTGAGAGTTACCTTAGCGTAGCGGATCTGCAGCATGCCATTCTCCAGCTGTTTGATCCGAGAATCTTGGGTTGAAACAAGGACTCCATCCTTCCTCCACAGAATTGTGGGCACTGGACTGCCTGTAGCCACACAGCTGAGGATTAAAGTACCATCCACTGCTACAGTCTGATTCACAGGACCTTGTCGGATGACTGGGGGAGGCCGATCTGCAATCACTGCCAAAAGAAACAACAGGAAATAGATTTCTGCAACTGGAAGCAATTTTCTAATCATCTGAGCAACAGCCATTGCTGTAGGCTTTGAAAAAAAAAGAAAAACTAAAGATAATTAAACAAGTAATTAAAGTGGAGACATGCATTATTCAGAATGCATTTACATGATGCACTGATTAGGAATATTAAAATGAGATACAATGTACGCCTTTCAAATGACCAACTAGGTCTGAGCATGCTGCATTATCTAGGGACTGATCTAAATGCTCAGAAATTGAATAAGGGCTCTGGCTGGTGAAGAAGGCTTATAATGATGAGAACGGAATACAGTAAACATGAAGCACAAGAAACAGAACCGTTTAACACATTTATCCCATCGAAATGTATGAGACAGAGTTTAATGAGTGAGCCAAGGTCAACTTGATTTCATAATTGTTTTGCCACTAACAACAACCACCATCACCACAAAATGAAGCTGCCATGCAGAATGTTTGACAATTTTGAATTTTAAAAGGTGCATTGGACTTATATTTATAAACAAATAGAATTGAACTTGCTAACTTTTTATCTCAGAATTGTCTGTTTCCTTCCTTCCTCCCTTTCCTCCCTCCCTCCCCTTCCCTTCCCTTCCCTTCCCTTCCCTTCCCTTCCCTTCCCTTCCCTTCCCTTCCCTCTCTCCCTTGTTCCTTCCTTTTTTTCTCATTTTTCTTCTTTTGGAATGGTGTGTGTGTGTGTGTGTGTGTGTGTGTGTGTGTGTGTGCACACGTGTGTGTGTGCGCACGCGTGTGCGTGTGCATGTGCACACATGTATTTGGAATATTTGTATTTTTGTGCATATGTATCCAAATGTGTGTGGGGTGTGTGAGAACACATGCACGTGGGTGAGTGTGCACGCATGGCCGTGCATGTGAGTGCAGAATCCAGAGGTTGATGTTGGGTGCCTTCTTAATATTGCTCTCTGCTTTATTTATGAAGCAGCCTCTTCCTGAAGCATGGATTTTAGGTTTGGCCAGTCCAGACAGCCGGCTTTGCAGGAAATCCCCTCCGATCTCCCGAATGCTTGGATTACGGGCTCAACACCTCAGCCAGTCAGCTTTTACATTGGTTGTAGGCACACAAACTCCATTCTCCACACTTGGGAGGCAAGCCCTTTATCCCCTGAGCAATGTCTAGGACGCTGGAATAATTTTTGTATTGAAATATATACACAGGTTAAAAAAAAAACAGCATCACCAAACTACAATGGATTCAGAGTCGGTGGAAAGTTACTCAATATCGTATTACTGGTGGCTAATCCAGAGAGATAAGCAAGGTTGACATCCAAGCTTGGCACACATACTTAGAATAAGCATACATGGCAAATGCATTCAGTCAATCCTGTTTGCTTTTTCTTTTACTTGAAAATATACTTTTTCCTCATACAATATATTTTTCTTACAATTTACCCTTCTTTTCCTCGTAGATGCACCCCACTTCCCTGTCCATACAACTTTTTGATTTATAAAACAGGCAAATAAAAAAGATGAGCCATGGCAGAAAAAATAAATGTTAGAGTAAAAGAAAAAGCACAAAAAGCACATGGGTACACAGAGACATATCACACAGAAAACCCTCACTGTTTTAATTTTTAATTTTATCTCTATCTCTATCTATCTATCTATCTATCTATCATCTATCTATCTATCTACTTATCCATATTCTATCTATAATCTAACCTTATCTATTGATCAATCTATTTATCTATCTTACAAGACAGGGTTTCTCTGTGTTGCCCTGTTTATCTGTATCTATCTATCTATCTATCTATCTATCTATCTATCTATCTATCTATCTATCTATCTATCCATCTATCAAGATATGGTTTCTCTGTGTTGCCCTGGCTGTCTTAGCACTCGCTATATTGACCAAGCTGGCCTCGAACCTGGAGATTCACCTGTCTTTGCCTTCCAAGTGCTAGGATTCAAGGCACTACCACACAGCAAGACTGTTTTTAATACTAACTATTGAAAAAGGACCAAAGAAAAAATTTTTATTTTAATTAAATAAGATTATTATACAATGTAAAACACCTGAAAATTGTTATGTCTTAAAGTCCCTATTTTAGTGAGACCCTAACACAAATATAGAAGAAGAAGAACAAAATTAGAAAAACATTCCTATCTCCTGATTGAGACAGCTTAGCACATTTGCCATACTTAAATTTCTTTAAAATGAATTCAAGTTGTTTGTTTAATTTCAGGAAATTGTTTTCAATTATTAAGCTTTTAAAATTCTGGATCTCAGAGTTTAAAAAAGGAAAAGATGCAAGTATATGAGAGAGGATTCTAACAAGTTGTCTGATTGAAGGAGTCTGGCTGCCAAAGGAACTAAATTTTGGATGCAGTAATTTGCGAATCTGGATGTGTCATGTTCAAAGTTTTATGCACCAAAGATTTTCACAAGCTGGAGTCACACTTCAATTTGTTCCTCGTTTATCATGCAATAATTATTAGTTTTATGCATTCCCATAAAAAGAAAGCAATTAAGTGAAATCAGCAGCTACGCGTTTGCACCCCACGCTTCCAGTTCCCTTCCTCGCCATCTTTACTGGTGTGAAGTTTGCCAGTAAAATGAGGAAATGAGAAGGCTGAATTTTTAAACTTGGCAGAAGTGTTTTAGATACCGCACTGAAGGGAAAAGGAAGCCAACAATTCCTTTACTCCGGCTTCTAAACATCCTCTCCGTATTATATGTGGAGGCTTGCTAAAATCAAATTGCAGATCCTTCCTGGTAAATCCACTGGGCATTTATAAGACCACCTGTGTTCCACTGATTATCAGTGTCAATGCATATTTCCAGACTTTAATTGAATTAGTAACAGAGTGGCTTCACTCCAACTGATTATCATTATGTCTAGTGCTAAGATGGCTGACATTTGGTAGTCTTGCTATATTTATAAGCCATCAAATATCAGGGGTCTATTATAAGTTAGATCTCATTGCCCAGAATTGCTTTAAAAGGGATCAGGCGTACCCTCCCCAATTCTACCCTAACCCAGTTTACTGATGGTTTGGTTAGCTTGCTGTCAGTTATGTCTGCTCCATTTCTACTGAGTAGGTAACAAAAACAAAGCAATAAAAGGACACTCCCATCACCTGCCATGTGTCTTTTGGTTAGTTCTTTACTTTCTTTAATCCTCATTTTGTGTGTGTGTGTGTGTGTGTGTGTGTGTGTGTGTGTGTGTGTTGTTTTTTTGTGTACATGTGTGGTGCGTGTCCATGTCACCATGCATGAGCATGTGCATGCATGTGAGACCAAACAAAGGATGAGTCTGGCCCCTTCCCTCATTGCTCTCCATTCTATTTATTGGGTCAAAGTGTCTTGCTAAGTCAGGACCACAATACAGGCTAGTCTAGGTACAAACATCCCCCAGGGATCTCATGTTACTGCCTCCTAAGTGCTGGGATTGCAGGGGGCTTTTACATGGGTTCTGAGGATTCAAATGCTGGTCCTCACATTTTCAGGGATGCTTTATCCACTGAGCCATCTCTCCCAACTTCACTACATTTTAAATATATATAACTAGGGCGCCAATACGTATTCAAACCAGCTAAGGAGCACTCAGTGGATACAAAGATGAAATAGTCCTGAGTGTGCTTAGGAAACTGCAAAAGGCCAGACATTCATTCACATGTGCTGTACAAAAGCTAATATATACATCAGAGCTGGAAATATAGGACTTCATTAAAGCACTTTCACACTTCTATGCACAGAAAACAAAACCACAGTGTATTCATCAAAATCTAATGAAATGCTTTAGTTTATATCAACAAATATGGCCCACTGATAGGTAAAGTCTAAATTTACAGATTGTGAGACAAACTTCAAATCACTGTCTAATACCTTACACTGGAATTATGCAAAAAGAAGTATCAGACAATAGGACAAAGAGTGCAAGAAACGGAAATGGTTAATGAAACATAGTACAATATATGGGTTTTCAGTAAGAACTATAGTTACCGAGTGGTTCACGTATGAAAAATGTACATGTGTACATTAACCAACATCAAAGTAAATATTTTAATTGTCATCTATTTTCAGGTGCTTTAAAATGCTGTCTGTTGAAAGTGGAAGATTTTGGGTATACAGTATTATAAATATTTTTGTGCCATCACCTCTTCTAGTAATCAGGGACTGAAACTTTAAAGTCAAACAACTTGTCTGAATAAAAAAGGAGACAGAGAAGAATCTCTTTTCATTTCATGCCAGACTTGTTGGAGATGAATACAAGTGGTTTTAAATGTTGCTATTGTTTAATAATCTTTATTTTTCTTGTAATCTAGTAGTCAGCAGATATAAATGTACACATGCTTTAGGCAAGGTTAGTAAGGCTGAACCCCAGTAAGGGCATCATACCACAGACAGCTGCTACTCCCCTCCTGCCTTAGGCCTTACTCTGCCTTTCCCTTTATTGTGTTTGCCAATAATACAGAAGGTCAAGAAGATAAATCAAATAATATGGAGAACATACTCTGTCTACAAGCCAACAGGTCAACAGACTTGGTAGTATAAAAATATTGACATTACCAGGATTTGCTATGATTATGGCCATAACCATGAAGAAGTTCGTGGTGTGTGTGTGTGTGTGTGTGTGTGTGTGTGTGTGTGTGTGTGTGTTGTGAACCTGGAACTTCCTTATTGGCCAGACTGGAAATTGGCTTGCCTAGTTCTGAGCTTAAAGAACTCTGTCCCTGATAGACTTTTTATGGGGATCCACACTCAGACACATAGGCTTATACAGCAGACAGTTTATGGAGTGAGCCATTTCCATGGCCTACAAATCTTTGCTTTTAATTATGAGAATAGAGATATTTGGGAAAAGTTCAGCAGTTTTGTTTATCTTGTAGATGGCCATATGAAGTTGCAATTATAAGTGTATGAGCAATTTTTAGAACTCTACTTTCTATTAGGTGGTCCTCATGATTATGATCTAATGGCTACAATACACAGCATGTACCACAAACACATTTTCAGGATGTGTCCTAGGCAAGGATAAGATAATAAAATTTTTTGACACAGAAAATCCTGGTTTTGAATTCTCCCTAGGAGATAGCTGTTTCTTAATTTTTGTTTTGTTTTGTTTTATTATATTTTGATTTTGTTTTTCTTCCTGATACTCAACAATATCCACTAAGCATCTATCACATTAAATTTGGGGTGAATACCAGGCAAATATTGACTTGCCTAAACAGAAAATGGCTCAAGTGTCATGAAACTTGGGTTATAATGAATAACAGAGGAACACAAGATATAGGGTGAAATATATGGAATTATGGAATAAATCTGCATACAGAATGGCAGGGACGGGGGCACAGGACTCATAATTGTTGGGTTAGAGCAAACTTCCTGTAGACAGTAATTCAAGATAGTATAGATATGCAGCAGGGGAAGACACAGAAGCAGCACAGCACAGCGAAGCATGCAAGCAGTGTGGTATGCAGGACGAAGTCTTCAGAGTGTCACATGTGTCCTGTACATCACACTGAAGGACACTAAACATCCTGAGACCTCCAGGCTACTCTTCTAAAAAAAAAATCCTAGAGAAAGCCGCCAGATTCAGTGTTAGCCACAAAAATCCAACTCAATTTGGAAAACTGAATGTTTTTCTTCAAAGGTAGAACAAAGAAGAATATGTCCACAGTTACAAATCTACTCATTACACAAGGATAAGAAAGGAGGACGAGGGGTATATAATATATATATTTTTCATTTATAAATAAAACATGTATATTATATTATTTATATATATTCTCTGTATGAAGACCTTTTATTTTCAGTTATTAGGTTTTGTATATAAAATTTTCAGAATAATTTAGGTAAAAACATTATGAAAAATGAAGGAATTTATCAAAGTTGCTTGATGAAAAAGTTAATACACAAAAATTTAACTGCATAAATAAGCACTTTCTTCAAATCACTCAATAATAAAAAAATTTAAATTCACATATAGAAACATCAAAAAATCAGGTAGAACTAGAAAGTATATGCAAATTTATATTCTGAAAACAATGACATTACTGAGAGACATTAAAGAAAAACTGAATAAATTGAGATATATATGGGAGACATACATAATTTCTGAGTGGATAATTTCAGATTATAGAGAATCAAAATAAAAAACCTTACAACTTTGAGTAGAATATATAGTCTTTTTTTAAAGATTCATTTATTCATTTTATGCATATGAGTGCTCTATCTACATCTATTGCTGTATGCCAGAAGAGGGCATCAGATCCCATTATAGATGGTGGTGTGCTACCATGTGGTTGCTGGGAATTGAACTCAGGACCTCTGGAAGAGCAGACAATGCTCATAACTGCTGAGCCATGATTCTAGCCCTTAGCAGGGTATATATTTTATGTGATTTTTTTTTGCCAGTTTTGCAAAACTAAAATAAGAAATTCCAAGTTGAAGACTTTACGACTTACTCTAAGCTACATAATCAAATATAAAATAGAGTAAGCAGATCTGAGAGAAGAGTAACAGAAGAGAGACTATGCATCGGCCAGTTATCTATGCCTATCTGAAGTTAAATAAAATGGCAATGTAGTTAAGCATTGAAAGTAGGGTCTATTCTAGAACAAAAAGATGAAACAACTACTTTGTATGCATTTTAATCCTAGACCTGAGGAGGCAGAGACAGAAGGATCTTGGGAGCTCCCTGGCCAGCCAGCCTTGTCATTCTGACCAGTTCCCAGGCAATGAGAGAATCTATCTCAATAACAAATAGAAGGCACCTAATGTTTCCTGTAGCCTTCACCTGAAACACACACACACAAGATACACAAACAACACAGTCAACTAGAAAGAAACAATAGCTGGCATCTCTTTATTCTGGTACCATCTTTTTCCTTGAAAGACAACAAAGCTGGATATTTAGGAATGTTAATCTGATGCTTGAAATTAAAAAAATGTAAAATAATTTTAAGTTTTCAAATAAATTCAATATTGAAAGCAAAAAGCATGTCGTAATTTAAAAGATGTTTACAGTCATACTTTCTTGATTATACACACACATACTCAGCAACATACATAAATATACTGCATCAGTATGTATATTACACAAATGTTATATACATGTAAATATATTTGTATGTATCTAAAATATATTTATTTAATATATGTATCGGTATGTTAGCATGTATGGTAAATACATGCACATATATTTATAAATATCTATTCCATGTATTTATAGACATTTTCTTTGATGAAATATAAATATACATGTATATATTTCATCAACTAAAATCTCATATCACAAACATACATATATATGTGCACATGTGTAAATATATTTATAGGCAATTTATATTTTCTTCCATCTTTTCAGAAGATCGCTACCTATATTTGGTAGGTTGGAAATTTTTCTCAATGACCATGTCTTTATAATACATTTGGCGATAGCTGACCATGTTTAGGGAATTGTTAAATAGAATGAATCAAGACTATGAAGAAAATCTATCATATTGTTATCTGTCAGCTTTTGAATTCATGATCAATTCTTATTCTTCTTCATTTAGAGAAAATAGAAATGTTGGGTTCTGTCCCAAATGAGAGTCTGTCCAAGACTTTGTCTTATCAAACATCCACAAGGCTCTTTCAGACCCTAAAACAATCTGGATTATTTTGAAAGAAAATGGTTTACGTTACCATCAGTAACTTCCAAGTACGCCTTGGTGATGATGCTTCCAGCAACATTTAACGTCTGGCAGATGTAGTAACCGACATCAGACCGCTGGACATTCGTAACAGTGAGGTCCCCTGTCTGTGAAACCGAAAACCGGCTAGAGGACTGTGGAGGCTGGTATGAGAAAAGCAGATTCTAAAACCAGAATTGGGGAGGAAAGAATAAAAACAGGTTAACCGCTAGGTCCAAATAGTGTGGCAACATTAACGTGTACATTTTTAAATAGATATATACCCTAAATATTATTCCCCGACAAACCAAATATATTGATGTGCACATGTATAAATGCATATTCTTAAACACAAAGAGTTTAATAACACAAAGCTAAATGGAATTATCTGAAAAACGTTAAAATTCTCAATACTCACATGCATTTTTGTAAACACCAGTTGGGGAATGATACTGGACAGGCAAGAAGACTAAACTTTGATAGACTAAAATATATTTATGCAAACTACAGCAAAAATCTTGCATTGCATATGAATGGTTAATAGCATAATACATTAAACAAACTGAAAATTTAAATTCACTCTGATAAACTACACTCAAGAATGCCACTTTTGGCCCCATAACAAGCATTTCTTCCTGCAGTCGATCACTACGCTTCTGAACCACTTATACATCACTTAGCAGTGGTCTATCGTGTTCTCTGTTAGAAGATAAGAATGAATGTTAGGGGGAGTTTGAAGTTCATACAGAACTGAACAGAAAGATGCCATTCCTTAGAAGTTTGTACTTCACATGTTGTTTTTCAGAAAACCAAGTATATTGACCTTTTCCTTACCTGAGGATATTGCTTTACTTTTAAAGTTTTAGTGCTATTTAGCAAGAATCATTTTGTAAAGGGTTAGGTAACACTTGGTGGAACAAGTTTTAATGACTCTTCTTATGCAAAATGATGTGCACTGTTGAACCAAAGTAATTAAAAACTTTGGAAATTAATTCAGTTGAAGTGTCACACTACTAAAAAGGACGTCTTGTGGATTACAATTTTTGCTATAAAGATACTCTTGCATAATCCAATCTCAATTCTTCTTGCTCTATTAATTCTTGTCTTGAACTTGTTCTCAGCAAACTTAATTTTGTGCAGCCAAACGGGTATCTTAGAACCCACCAAGATATGAGAATTCGAATGATAACCCACATGCTATGATCAAACTGATGATTGTCAACTAGAGTAACTTTCCATATACGCTGAAACCTGACAACACGGGAATTAATATTCTAGATTTCGAAAACACGATCTACCAGGTGATAAGATTAGAAAGTATTGAACTCTGGGGGACAATGTATTGATGCTAAAGAGAATTTTACATCATTTGGGGCTTCAGAAGATATCTACATTCCTGAGCTTCTGGAGAACTCAGATGGAATAAACCTCACCTCTGTTTCATGCCAAATATACTTTAATCTGTTCGTGTGTGATACTAGAGAGCTGCAGAACGGGAGTGGCAATTGAATTACATAGAGAGGACAGACTAGCCTATATTTAGTGTGGACAGTTTCAGAATAAAAGGAACATTCATGTGACAAGACAGTGGCATATACACACCACTCTGTGTATTAAAATAAGGTAATGGAAATAGCTCTGAGAGTTCAAATGGGAACCTTTTTCTCTTCCCTTTTAATTCTAAACATTTCTGGAGCCTTTGACTAATTCATTTCTTGCTAATGTGATTGGTCTATAAATTCACAGTCCTTGAATTTTTCTTCACAAATAACTAGTACCTTTATTTTCTTTAAATGAATGAATGAATGAATAAATAAATAAATAAATAAATAAATAAATAAATAGAAAACAATGATACCTGACTCCCCTCTCTCCTCCAAAAGATTGCTGGTTGAGGGTTTCCAGTTGCTTCACACTGAAAAGTCACAGTGCGCCCCAAGGCAACCACCTGGTCACGAGGCTTGACAACAAAATGTGGTGGCTCTAAAGAAACAAAACACACTGAATCAGATCATGGTACCACAGTCCCTACATGGTCCTGCCTTCATTTTCTACAACACACTGTAATAAGCAACCACCCCCACCCTTCATTTAAAGTAAAATTGCTAAGTGCATATTTATAGAATGAAATAGAGTTGTATTTGTGTGGAGTTTTATTACCTAACCTAGACCTGGAAGTAATCCTCACAGTTAGAAGGATTCTTGAGCTACGAGCTGACCCCCTTCTATTCAAATCACACCCGAAAATTATTGTATGAATAAATATTATCTTTTCTCACTGAGTGCTGCTTCAAGGTGGATGATGTCTAATCACACACATGCGAGATCTCCCGATACGGGCAGGGGCTGAAATTACTTTAATTTACCTCAAAAGCGCCTGAAATGCTACCATGCAAATTAGAGCCATTTAAAATCTTCAGTCCAATTATTCGAATAGAAATGGATTTAAAGCACTAGTGGAGTCACATGCCCCCTTCATTTACATGGGCAAGGGCATGTTCAAACAGAATATATATGGAAATGAGGGCAAATTCAGAACATCTGCTCATCCTGACATTATAAATACTGCCAGCTCTGTCCAAACTGTTTGATTTAGACAGACGTGAATGGCCACTTCATGCACCAGTCAATAGTGTGTCAGAAAATTGCATCAGTTACATTGAGAGCACTGGCAGCTGAAAGGTAGGTAAGCTGACAGAGCATGCCTGGGTGGGGAGTTGGAGCCTGTGTTAGGGCTGAGCATTGCACAGGAAAAAAAAAAACCAAATATGTACTGGCTATGGCCTTTTACTTAATGTGTAGACTTTCCAAATCCACTTTTTATCAGCTGTCTGAAAAAATAATCATTCCCTCTTGTCTCAGTGCATGCCAGGCTTCTAACAGCTTTCACAGGGCTGGGATCCTCTAACCCACTCTTCATAGCCTGTCCCCTCCTGGCCTTTGTTCCCTTAAAAGTATTTTCAGTTGCTTACACCAGTCACTTAAGGTCACTCCGTAAAAGAAATGTGAACTAAAACTCACATTCAGATGGTACCTAAGGATGTTGCCACACTGCTCACAAGAGTAAGGCTCCTTTCTTTTTCGAAGCTTTCTTATTAGCATATATGAATTAGACATAATAACGGGGTTTAGTCTCATACTTTCATACATGTGTATGACATGTTTGATGGTGTGCGCTTCCATTACTCATTTCTCTCTCTGATCCCCTTTCCATTCTTGGTGACCTCCCTCCTCTTCCCAGCTAAAACTGATCCTACATTTATGACTTTGTTTTCTTTTATATTTGTGTGTTTATTTATTTGTGAACCAAGGAGAACCAATGGTTCTGTTTTTCAAAAAAAAATATTTGAAAAGATAATTTTCTTTTTTGTTATACTTTCACGTCAATTGTATCTGATATACACACACACACATATATATATGTAATATTATATATGTGATAATTACAAAAGTATATTATAAAAGCATATTAAAACCTGTTTAATAGATGCATCATACTATACATATATATATATAATCACAAATATATCAATATAAACATTCTTTAAAAAGCAAGATATAATGTCATTTGTTCACGGTTAATATTGTAATAAAAACTGAAGAAAGTAATTAGATCTCTTAACTTCTAGATAAATGTACTTTCTTCTACACTTTTCTATTTTTTTTTTTTTGATTGAAGGTTAATAGAAAATCTAACAGTTGACTAGAAAATTATAGGATACCTGCAAAATAAGTTCAAATGTTTTCAAATGTTCTCTAACTTACAGAAGATAAAATACAAAGCCAGGAGACACAGTTGGAGTTCAATTTGGTCAAACTGAAGTTTCAGCTTATATATATATGTGTGTGTGTGTGTGTGTGTGTGTGTGTGTGTGTGTGTGTGTATACCATATATATATATATATATATAGTAGAAAACCTGTGGCTGTGATGGAGTGGTTTACTCATGAATTTAGCTAACACTGTCATTACCCAGGTATAACAATAGGCGTGTTCCTGGTTGCCTGGGAATGTACCCTCCTGTACCATGTTGAACAGGAGCAGTTTCCTTCCTAGGTAAGGGGTTGAATAACTGATGTAGAATCAGACTTAGAAACTCAGAGCTGACTGGGTAATAAACAAAATCTAGACTAGAGTTTGGTTTCTTTCAATGAAGGAAAACCAAATGATTAATTAGATGCATGGGAGCAGATGACTTTCCAATACGAAGGGAATCCAAGTAGAAAAATATAAATGTTCAAACCACTCAGTCAAGCGAAGCCTTGGGGTGGTCTCCCTCCCAAATCTCAGGAGCTCGCCGAGGAATCTGTGCCAGAAACTGTTTCTTTTATAAAATGCCAGCTCTCCTCAAACCTCAAAGACTTATTTGGGAAAAAGGAATACAAACCCTTATGCTAACTACATTTATCCTGAAGCAATCCTTCCACACAGGATATTTGCTTAGAAATGATTTAGTATATTCTGTAGGCACAGTTTCTAGCCAACATCAACAGTGACGTCAGCCACAAGAGACTTCTTAAAAACAAAATTTAAAAATCTTCCTCAGACTAGTGCAGTGGCATAAGCCTATAGTACCAGCTACCCAGAAGGCCTACGAAGGGAACTGCTTGTATCTAAGAGTTTGAAGCCAGGAATATCATGCTTTAAAAAAATAAACTCAGGAAGAAAATCCTTTCTCTGTGTATGTCAGATGTCAGATATAGTTTTATCTCTAAGGGAAAATGAGCCAAATAAATTTCTATTAATATATATTTATTTAGACTGAAGGGATTTGCCACATACACAGATTTAATGTTCAATGACTGTATGATGGTTTTTGAATTCTAAAATATTTAAGTTAGTGGTGTACAAAGGACATAATGGTGAAATAAATACAGTAATATAGTAGGTACTGTAAATATGAAAAAATTGGACAAAGAAGAAAAAGAAAAACTACCAATAATTCTACCATGCAAACTAGATAATATTTTTTAATAAGATCCTATTAAAACACCATTTTAATGATTACTGAATAACTGATGTACTATCCTAACTAATGTAATCAATCTCTATTGTTTTACACTTTGATTTTTCTTTCCTCTCAATAATAGCTCAGTAGAATCAGCACCTAGCATACTCTATTATTGAAATGCCCATCCTCCATGCATGAATATGAACTAATAATGACCCTGTATCCTTAAACAACAGTGAGAGAGGTTTTAGGTGAAAATGCTGGGCTGGTCTCTCCTCTGGCATCTCCTGTGGCATTCTGTCAACGCCTCTGAGTGAATGGATCTTCTAAACTAAGTGTAAAGGACCTTGATGACTCTTGATTAAAAAAGCAAAAAAAAGGCTAATTTTATATATTCCATTTGGTTAATTTGTATATGAAATAAAATAAACCCCATACCAAAAACAAATAAATAAAATGAGCAGGAAGAAGCTTCAAGAATAAGTAAGTCAGGAACTGAACTTTAAGGACTACTGAGCTATAACTACAAAATAATGCACTGGAAACAAAGGAAACTGAACTGTTCTCCTGGCATGTGTTTTGTTCGGTTAACACGGTAGAGGCATTAAATGAAACTGTCATTCATTTACCAAGATACAATCCTATGACTTATCCCTTACTTCAGGAAGGAAATAACTCAAGGGCTCAGATCACACATGACTTAATAAGACAGAAAGTTAGCAAACCCCATTACCTTTAACTCTTTGTCACAGTTACCCATACTTCCTGCAGATTTATTCTGTGCAGTCTGTCTTTGTGGCCAAGGACAAGTGAAACATGGAGGCTGATTGGTTGAAGGACATGGAAGGGTATGGATGGGAAGGGGAAGAGAAGTTCCAGTCACAGTGACACGGTGGTGATTAGGAGATGGCCAAGAAAATGTCAACTTACCAGACCCAACTAAAACAAAACAAAAAAAAGAAAACATGGAATAAATAAAAATAAGGAAATGACCAAACAAAATGAAACAGACAAAGTAGTAAGATTTGACTTAACCGTGGCTCTGCTTTCACATCCACTAAAGGACACATTCATATTTAGATACACCGAGCACACTCTCTATGGATGATTATTTGTTAGCACTTCGAGCACAGTCATGAATAACTTAGGAAAATAGAAATGAGTCTTTGAAATCGATACTATGAAAAATGGTAGAGCTAGATGGACTGACAGCAAGAATATTACAAAGTCTCCTTCAGGAAATTTATGCTTTGCTATTGTAATAGGGACTTTTTATGGAATGGATTTCAAAAGTAGTATAAATATTAGCTGCAAACATTACACAAAATAAAACATATTAAAAATTTTAAGATAAAGAATGTGAAATCCCATGCAGACCCACTGATAGGTTGATTTTTATGTTTCACACTGGCGATGGTATTCCACTCAACTCATGTTACTCGTTCTCAACCATATACACAAATGAGCCCCATACAGATGGATAATGACTCTAAAGACCGGGGTGGGGTCTGAGAATCTGCCTTTCTGATGAGCACCAGGTGGATCATACTAGTCCATGACCATGAGTTTAAATGGAAGACTTCGATACTGAGCTTATATGTGTGCACATTTTTAATTGAATATATATATATATATATATATATATATATATATATATATAGAGAGAGAGAGAGAGAGAGAGAGAGAGAGAGAGAAAATATGAAAGCAGGAAAAACATAAAATATTTAAAAATCACAGTCACGACAGTCACATTATTCATTTTCATGTTGAAACATGATGTTAATACAGTAGTGTTTATTTAAATAAACATTTAAACTATTTTTTATAAAAGCAATAACTCTGTTTCTTTATGTCAGAAGTAAAGGTCACTGCTATCAAATGCAGAAGATCTTCATGTACCACAGTAGGAACCTACAGTCCATTTCATTCAAATAAAAAGTTCCCAAAGCGAAATTCATTTCACTCGATATATGTTCCTGTCGTTTACATCCAAGTCAAGGACTGCGACTTTGAGAGAGTTTAGTCACAAAACAGAAAAAAGTTCTCCTGTATATTGCAATCTTTTAAAGGGAGTCAAATATTTGACATGTGTAAAATTTTATTTTTGATTTTAGTGAGAAAATATGCATTATTTTAGAAGAGTTTAAAAATTGTAGAGTCAAATCAGGTGGAATGGTCATTTTTATATTTCATAATATCTTAAAGAGATTGGCTTAAACGGCAGGAGGATACCCAGGAGCTACAAAAGAAGGGATCTGAGAAAGTGTCACTCAAATTTTCTTTGAAACAACAAGAGTTGTAGAACTATCTCAAAGATTAACCTTTGAAAACAAACGTGATCTCACCAGACTAATACAGTTAAGTAGAAAAAAGATTCCTGTATGTTCTTAAATATTTCACTTATTTAAAAAATCTTTATATCTCAAAAATAGAGTAAAAGCAATACAGTTACTGGAAGCTGCTCCTTTAAGAGTTAAAGTCCCTTTCCTCCTTACAGTTTAATCAACCATCCACAGGACCAGAATGAATCACATGCCCAGAACTTCAGGCTAAAAGTTTTGCATATTGTACCAATGACAAATGATAATTCTTACAGTTTCTTAAAGACCTAAAATGTTATCTAAGATTATCTACAGTCATAAAAGTTAAAAGCATCAGAAATTCTTGAGAAAACTCTCTTAAGTGTAAGCTTTTAACAACCATGATCACTAGGAAATGATTCCAAACACCTTAATAAAAACCCATTCACAGTTCAGAACACCTTCTATTTGTGCTGTGTCTACAAATAAGTGAACAAACAAACAAATGTGGCAAATCCTACATAATCTTCTACTAGTTCTTTTTAAGAGAATCATTCTTTCATTTTTCTTCTAAAAAATATCAGTTATACAAATTTCTTTAACTTCTTCATACATTTCTTCTATCTCTACTTTTCCCTTGAGGGTCAAATCAAACATTTTTTTTTTAACTCACAAAGCATAGATCTGTCTATAAAATGGGCATTGATTCTGTTTATTAACATAGTATGTCAAAAGAAATCTCCAGATATCAAAGTGACTTGAAACCTGCCATTCATTATCCACTGAGGTTCACCACATACAGGAGGACTCACTCTCACCTAACTCTTCTTAATGCCTCCTAATGTAAGGTCCAGAACACCTCTCTACCTCTGCCTCCTTCTTAGTAGCAGCAGCATTTTAATGGCAAAAAAAAAAATTGATCAAACTGAAGACCAGACTGAAGTCCATACATCTATGGATGCCTGATTTTCAATAAGGAAGCCAGAAATACCTTGAAAAAAAAAAAAGACAGCATCTTCAAGAAATGGTGTTAGTCTGTATGTAGAAGAATAAAAAGAGATCCGTACTTAGCAACCCACATTAAAAAACAAACAAACAAACAAAAAAACCAACCAAAAACAATCAAACCAAAACTCAACTCAAAAGGGCTCAAAGTCTTGAACACAAAACTAGAGACACTGAACTTGATAGAAGAGAAAGTCGACAATACTTCTGAACTCATTGGCACAGCAAAAGGCTTCAGGAACAGTGTGAACAATGTTAGCACAGGCACTAAGAGCAACAATCAGTGAAGAGGACACTATAAAACCAAAAAGCTTCTGCCTGCCAAAGGACATCATCATTTAGACCAAAGCATGAACAACTCAAGCACAGCACAGGGAAGTAGCAATTAGCAGTGAGGGCCGGTGAACTAAGGGTCTTAAAAAGCACTTGGTTTTTACCTGCCCATAGCAGTTTCAATGTAGCACTGCAGACAGCAAAGCAATAGACTTTGAATCTTACTTACAGCATTTGCTATGCTGTGATTTTTAAGTGGCTATTCAGAGGCCCAAAGTGAACTAGCTGAATAGACCACCCTGCCTAGAGGTTTCTCCATAGATTATATCTACACATTGGTAAAGTCTACTTTAAAAGGTCTTCAAAAATATTCTTTACTGTGTCTAAAGCTATTGCTCAGTGGCAGCCTGTGTGTATACCATGTAGAAGGTCCTGGATTCAAGTAGCAATTATTCTGCCCTAGTATTATCATTTTCAATTGATGACAAACTTTGCATAAATAGCTCTTAATGTTAAATTAAAGAGATAGCAGAAAAATTAAAGAAGGTAAAATATTTATGCACTGCACTATGACTAGATTTTGTATTTTAATTTAATATCCCATTACTAATATGATTGGGTCTATCTCTTAACCATAAAATCTACAGTTATCACAGGTTCTGTCTCTAGCACCAATGGGGCAGCGAGATGAGACTGAAGAAGACTGCCATAGTAATTGGGAATGATTCATGTATTTAAAACTCCTGGTATACTTCATCAGAAGGCTTTATATGAAAGCAAACTTCCATCCTGAAGGGCCCATGTCATGAGTAAATAGAACAGCAGTTTTCTTCATGTGGCTACAAAGGAAATCACCTCCTCCAAAGTCTTCTAATTAATAGGGTTGTTTTTATTATGAGCAGCTGATTTCTAATGGATTCTTAAATTCCCGAGATTTATTTTCATACTTTTCTACAGTGAAGTGTAGGGCTCAGTTAACAAGTCTGACAGATGAGATTTTTTTTTTCTTTTAAAACTCATTGTGGAAGAAAATGAATGGGTTGGAAAGTCACAGAGCTTTAAGGAAGAAGCATATTTTTGGCCACGCAGCAGAACACTGTTTTACAAGTAATGAAGCTATCTTCATTTGAACCAAGAAAGCCCATTCACTGGTGTGTGAGACTTTCAGACATAAATACACATGAATGATAATATCACTAACAATCAGAAGCCCTTCAGGTACTTTAATACATGGTATTATTTCTTTTTGGAGGAAAGGTTTGAGTTTAACATAAAAGCCTGTCATTATGTCTTTTAACTTTGCAGACATAAAAATAGAGAGAATAAAGGGGATATTTTAGAATGTACTTAATGGATACATAAAACACTGTGAACTTTTTGCCTCTGATCAAATACCTCATGTCACTCTGTAGAACAATGGCTTTGGAGGCAATTTTGGTTGTCAGGACTGAAGTAGGAGAGAAGAGATGAGGCAGAGCTCCTAGTCTTCAGTGAATCCACAGATGCTGATGATCCCACCACAGCATCCAGGACAGCCATCACAACAAGGAAGGATGGGTCGTGAGATGCCAGTAGTGCCAGACAGAACTGAGAACCCTTGCTGTCAGTGCTTTGTTTAATTTCAATCTTATCTGAGGAGGGTCTAACAAACCATGCATCCTGACCTTAAGCAATGTCTGACATGTCTTAGGTAATGACTAAAAGCTTGTATTCTTCTCTTCCTTCAAAAATTACCCACTTTCCTTTAGAGAAATCATTTAAATGCTGCCCGTTGTGTATTTGTGCATTAAAGAATCCATGATTCAAATGCATCTGCCATGTCACCCACGACAACCTGAGTGCCACAAAACACAAGGTCTCAGGACCATAGTTCAAAGTAAATACCCCGATGTCATGGTTTTGAAGCTGGAAGACTAGATCTTTCTTTTCCTCCTCCGTGAACACAAAGACTCCTTCACCTACTCTGCTTCTCAGTATTCCTGATTCTAGTAATCTACTTACTACCATTTAAAGAGAACTAAAATAATTTTGAGCAGTTTTTCATTCACATGCAATACGTGATAATCACGTTTCCCTTTTGTTACTTTCTGCTACCGTTATCCCCTCCCACCCTTCCTGATCATCTTCTTCCCAACTACACATGCTCCTCCCCACAGCAGAATATTTTTCTTCTCAATGAGATCGCCTACCCTCATTCATCATAAGTCTCGTACAGGTGATCATTCCTGCTATGGATTTTTAACTGAAATGGCCACGTCATACACAGGAAACACCATTTATAGTACACTTCCCCAGCTCCTGGTTCTTACAGTCTCTTCCCAATTATACGCCCCCAATGATACCTTTCTTCCAAATCAGATACACTACCCCACCCCCTGTAAGTCTTGCACAGTTGATAATTCTTGCTTCTGGTCATTATCTGCAATGTTCATGTCATGTACAAAAGCCATTTTTGTATAGTTCTCTTCCCCATCTCCTGGCACTTCCAATCTTTCTATCTCCTTTCTCATGATGTCCTCTGGGCATGGGAGTGTGCAATATAAATATTCCATTTATAGGTAAGCAATCAAAAGTTTCTTATTTGTAATAGTATAACTCCTAAATGAGTTAGGAATCCCTTTGTTTGACTATAACCCATTGCTAAATGAGGCCTCGCTGACCTAGGCTGAGAGTTGAAACAGTCTACACACATAAATATACATATTATGAAGGCAGTTTACATACCTTTCATGAATGTCAGTAAGATTCCCCCATAGGGCCTAACTGATACTACACCCAACTACCAAACTGCTCACCTGATAAATATCTTACTTTTTTCCCTAATCTAATCTTCAATAAAGTCATATTGATTAAAACAAACCAATACAAACAAGATGCATCCGTTAGTATTTTTTTTTTTTTGGCATTAAAAATCCTTTAATATGGTCTTAAGTCTCTTAAATTGAGAGCTACATGCTTAGCGTGCCTTAGCTGTTTGACACTTGGGTGTCTTCTTACGCCACTTGCCTGTTGCCCCGACCTTTTGGATCTGATGTACACTACACTGCACCTTACTTCCATACCACAGAAATGTTGTATTCTTTCCCTGTCCCCTTAATCCCTACTCTTTGGATCTTAGCTTGAGATCTAAGAAGCACTCCAGACAGTACCTGTAAATCTGAATTTTACATCCTAGGAGTGCTACATTTTCCCACTTGCGCTTACAACACACATCCTAGTTTAAAGCTACATATTTGTGCGATTATTGTGTCTGCCACCCAAACTAGGCTGCGCACCTCACGGAAACTAAGCATTTAACAATTCTGTTTGCCTTTAGAGTTTCTCAAGAAGCAAGTATTTTCCACATTACAAATACCTATTAAAGATGAACAAATTACGTCTCTAAAATCCAGGAGAAAATGCTTTCCCTGTGAACGTATGAAGCCACTTTTCATACTCTGTGGTTTCATGAGTATGGATTGCCGCCGTCAGCTTTTGGGTTATCTGTTTACCCTTGACAAGTCTCAGCACTTTTTGTAGCAGATGTAAAGTGCTGAGAAATGTGTTCGCGGAATGCATGGCGATGCCTGTCTTGAAGCAGCCTACTTCCTGGAAGACCAGGAACAGGATGGCTAATGATAACCATAAACAACTGACAGCAAAAACCACTTTGGATAGAGACAATTTCCACGAACAATCAGGTCTGTGATTGTGAAAACTATGTAGGTATCTGGCTTGTTGTTTAATAATAAAGAACCACTAGTATAAGCTGTGCATTCTGGTCCTACAATGGAAACCTCACCAGCTTTCAGAAAGAGTTCAATATTACATTTGTTCCAGAGGAGGATGACGAAGACTCAGTCACTTGGTAAAATTTACCCCTCAGGTAAAAGAAGGATTGGATTTCAGGTTTCTCCCCTACTTAAAAGTACAGGGAGAATACTTTATACTATATATACTATATGAAACTTTATTCCAAATAAAATGTCAAGAGTCAACTTCATCTTTAAAAAGGTATAGGATAGAGCATTGAAAACAAACACTTCTAAGGTATGTACTCAAAAGACCAAATCTTTATCATACAAGTCTGCAATTTAATATAAAAGAATAGCAGGCCTCAGTTCCATAATTTTTTTTGCTAGTTCCAAAGTCAATGATTTTAAAGTGTGCACCCACAGCTACCATTTAGTTTCCTGAAACCCAGCACAGAATTGCATTACTTGAACATTTATTCCCTAGGAATAGAATGCAAACCAACATTAGGCAGTAACTTCATCTGTAAGAGTGGAAAGGCAGATCTCATATACTCACTGATGACTTAAAAGGTACTGTTGGAAATAACGGCTCTACCATCCACAGGGTTGACTTTCTAAGACATCTTTGTAAATCGGCCCATCTATCAGGTTTAATTGTGCAGCGCTCCGAAGTCTCCAGCAATAGCATCGACCACACAAAATGAATGTCCCTAAGCGAACTTTAATAACCATTTATGGATTTCCCTGCCCTTATAAATCTGTTACAAAGCAATTACTCAGTGTCACTTTGTCCTAAACTCGTTTTAGCGGATTTTGCAGGTGTGTTTGTGCTGGCTCACTGGCTATCAAGTCATAAGAGGCTCAAAAAAAATCAAATGAATGTGCACATGCCATATTAATCCCGTTTTTTCTTTTCTTTTTCTTTTTTCTTTTTTGCAAAGTTTAGGTAAAGCATCTTCAAGTGTTCATTTAAAATGTATACAGAATGCTTTTAAAAACTGAAAAGTTTAAAATTACTTCACAGCTTGAAGTTGCTGGCGTATTAACGAAAGGACACTGGATGCTATAAAGTCATATGAAACTCTTTTAACAAGGACATGTTTGGAATGTGCTGAAAGGTCTCTTTAGACCCAGAAATAGTGAATATTCTTTACTCTTAATTAGTACTGTGTATATCTGTCAAAATAGCTGAAATTATAGCAAATGCATAATAAAAAGTTAATATATATATGTATAGATAAAAAAATAAAAATTTTGATTATTTAGTATATTTATTTTATTCAAGGTTTCTCGTAAGGAATAATGTCCTCAGTATACTCAACAATTATTCTCTTTGTGAATATTGTATTACACAATGAGTATTGTAAATCACTTTATTTATGTCTAAAATATTCTGGATAAAATTCACTAAGCATATCTGAATTGGAGAATTAAAATTAATTATGACCAAATAATACACAATCTCACTAAATGACTCCAAGTCTTAAAATTCTGAGATTGTTTGCAAGAAATCTAACATTTGAGTGTGGGTTCTCTGCCAATGACTAGAGAGAAAAGGTAATTTATTTCTGCCAATTCTATTCTCAGACTCAATTATGCACATTTTATAGATCCGCATGACCCATTATATATTTCTATGGTGACAACACTACTTGAGAATGTTGGTTACTAGAAACACTCACTCAGTTAAATATCCAACCAGCTGGGGCTGTAGAATACCTTCTCCATGCTTATGAAGATGGGCGTATCCCATGTGAGACTCAGAACACAATGGAAGGCCCAGGATGTGCTCTTCACAAGGCTGAATGATAACTTGTCACAGGACCATCTCATGTATGCATTATTTCTTCCTTCTGACTGCTCTACTTATTTCTTCAAATATTTGCAGGCTCATACATTAAGAGTGCTTCAAATTAGCAGCATGAAGGCCACTAGTAAAAGCTTCTTTTTTTTGGATTAGTTTTTAAGTCTTACATCATTTTCATTTAAATGACGGACATCCATTCCACACCATTGCTCGAGAATTAAAGAAACCTAACAGGATGTTATGCTTTCAGCCATCATTAGGGTAGAACAGCTATTTTCTTTAAGGTTCAAGAAGCTCTTTACCCCTCATGGAAGAAATAAGTTAAAAAGCAAGAAGTTTTATAATCTAAAGAGCTGCTGGGCCTCAATGAAATAAATGTTAGAAAAGTAAATAAATAAAAAAGAGGTGGGTAAGTAAATAAAGGAACAGCAGAAGCTGCATTAAGCATCCTATTTACACCACTGGGTCAGAACAGTGAGGAGAGGGAGTTAGTCTCATAAATCATGCTCTTGTTCAATTGTACCAAGACTCCTTAAGCCTCTGAAGATGGTATTTCCCTTCTAGCTTCCTCACTAAGGACTTGTTGGCAATATAGATTTTCTGCAAAGTGCTGTCACGTGTTACTTTTTGAGTGTTTCCTACTTTATAACACAAACATCTTTCCTTCACCCATGCTAGATTGTTGTTTCATTTAAAAAAATCATTATCTTTAAATACAAAATAATTAGCAATTATTATTATTAGGTGAATGCATAAGAAACACACAGGTGGTATTTAGGATAAGGTTCCTGATTTCGTCGTCATTAAGAGTAGCAATACATGCAGGTGGTGGTGGTGGTGGTGGTAGTGTGTGTGTGTGTGTGTGTGTGTGTGTGTGTGTGTGTGTGTGTATCCTCTGACCTCTTACCACAATGTTTATTGTAGCAAGCTAATTTTCCTGGACTTCTGTGGTTTGTTGCAACGTGCAATATGTTTCTAAGAACCATGATCTCCTGAAGCAGTTGATTTGGTCTCGTTATAGTCTAGCAAACGTGTTCCACCTTTATCAAAATTCATCCAGTCAACAGGTAAAGCTTTGCAGGCATCATAATATGTTGATGGACTCACTGCTCTTAACCAGGATCCTGGATTCTAATGAACCTAACTTGAACCTGCAAAAGGCCCCTCGACACTATTAGTTTTGGCTTTGACTCAAATAACCACATTAATGGTCAGACACAATGCACTATTATGCTGCCAGCCTTTGTGAAATCAGCAATTTAAAGGAACTGTTCCAACAAATGATTTAAATGAAGTCTACATCAAAGTAAGAAAACCCCGAACTGAAGGTTTGCCTTTTAGGTTTTTTTTCCCTCATAAATTTTTATACCTAGAAATTATATGAGCTTTTAAACAAACATGTGACCCGTACACAAAGATCTTCTGTGTCGCCAAGGCTCCATTCAGTAAACTCTATGATGCAAAGTTCACATTTATCAATTAGGTCTTCCTTTTTCCAGAGTTTGTTTTTTGAAAGAAAGTTTTAAAGTTTATAACTTACTTCTATCAGTAAAGTCTACAGTACATATGGCCCCTTATGTGCCGACTGAGTCATCGACCTGATTTTTTCTGCTGGAACTCCGAATTCTGAAATAACCATCTAGCAATCTCAAAGGCCCACGTGTACACATGGCACTATATAAAACCCCTATTATCTTATTGTCAAAATGGTAACTTTGATATTAGAAAATGATTAAGTTTAGAGATGCTGGTCTCTTCTAATGGAATATACCTCTGGATCCAAATTTTAAGCTACATTATATGGCAGTCATTGCCAAGGATTATTCATCCAAGCAGTGATCTGTCAATATATTATGGGATTGGTTTCATGAGCCCTGTGGACATAAAAATCTAAAGGCATTGAAATTCCTTATAAAATGGTCTCATGTTTGCATATAACAAAGATACAGCCCCCTGTACCCAAATTCGTCATTACATATTACACCTTTTACTGTATAAGTAGTCACAGTGTACTATTACATAATGCTGGCAAGAATAATTGTCTGAACACATCCAGTCCAGATGTGTGATTCTTTGCAATCCTGCAGCTATTGAGAATACCTCTTTATTTTCCGCCCACTCAGCTGTACTTGTATTATAAATAGATTGAATTTTTGGAATGAAAATGAAAGAATTCAGCATTGTTTGTTCTCTCAAGAAAGCCAGCAGCATGGAGCACACCAGGAATGCCAATCATTATACAACTCATAAAAAAGAACCATGATATTCATAAATTTGTCTCATCAAAACAAATTGATTATTTAAGCCTCAAGCTTTGATGTTTAGTTTTTATTGAGGGGCGTGTCCTGTTTACATAACTACATAATAACAATTTTGTAGTTGTACATATGACTGGCTTTATCTTTCTTACAACTACTGATAAGCAGACGATGATGCCAAAGATGGACGAAGTAACGACGGTTATTTTAAGACACTTCATGTGCTTTCCACAACCTGTTGAATATTTCATGTTCACTGGCGGCTTCAACTCTCCAAATGTCCTCTGAGAAAAACACTGCACCCCCATTTCACTGACGGGTAATATGAGGCTCAAAAATGTAATAACTTATTTAGCTAGCTTTCAGTACAAGCACAGTGATCCAAAAGATGGTGCAATTAATTTCCCCTGTATGCTGTTCCCTGCAGAAGCAAAGAATAGGGCTCTCAAAACAGTCTACTGAATACTCAGTCAGGACTAAGGATCAAAGATTGAATAAAGGGCCATCAAGAATTGTCCTTGCAGAATTACGTAAGACAATGGCCACATTCTATTAATGATCTGCCAAAGTTTTAAATCTCGATACATATTGGATGAAAATAACAACTAATCTGTCAAACCTTAAGGGTTTGTTGTTGTTGTGTTGTTGTTGTTGTTGGTTGGGGGTGGGGAAAGAAGATGAGAGACAGAGAACTGTGGACCTGCCCTTGACTGGGACTTCCTAATCCACCATGACTATTGTGGGAACTGCAGTAATTATCTTAAGTTATGTTATCTAGTTTTCAACAGATGAGAACACTACCACTCAGAAAAACTCTTTAGCTTGCCCAGCTGGCAGGGAACAGAACCTGCACTTGATTAACTCATGCAGAAGACCTTTTTGTAGTACTGAGGATGTCATGGTACTTAACTTCTGGTGCCAGTTTGCCTGGGTGAAGGGGTACCCAGATATGTGTGTTTACGAGGCTATTTTCAGAAGAGGTTAGCCTTTAAAACTGTACACAAAGCAACGAACATGTTCTCACTAACATCATCAGCTTAATGTGCATTCCTTACTTAATGCATTGCCAAATACTTCTGACTTTCTATTTGTTTTATATTTGTGTTATACTATGGAAATAATGTTACAGACAGCAAATTCAAGTAACTTTTTTTTCCCCCATTCCTGTTCAAATGAGTCATGAAGCAGCAGAAACCATCTGCAGCATCAACAATGCATTTGATTGAAGAACTGCCAAGGACTGTACCATGCAGCAGTGGTTCATGAAGTTTGCATTGAATCATAGGAGAGCCATGAAGATGAGAAGCAGAGTGGTCTGCTGTCAGCCGTCGACAAGAACCAAATGAGACCAATCACTGAAGTGAATCCAAGTACAACTACACGAGCAGTTGCCAACAAACTGAATGTGGACCATCTCATGTCATCTGAAGCAGATTGGGAAGGCAAAAAAAAAACCCAAAAGCTTGCTAAGTTGGAGTCTCATGAACTGACCAAACTTTTTTCTTAAAAACTGTCCCTTTGAGATGTTGTCCTCTCTTAATCCATACAATAGCAATGTGCAATTTCTTGATAGGATTGTGCCATGCTAAGAGAGATGGATTGTATACAATAAGTATCTCAATGACTTGACTGAGAAGACTCTCCAAAGCACTTCCCAAAGCCAAATTTATAACTAAGAAGGTCATGATCACTGTTTACCGATCTGCTGCAGGTCTGATTCAGCATAGCTTTTGGGCCTGGGAGAAACCATTATGTCTGAGAAGAACACTCAGCAAATGGATGAGATGTGTCCCAAGCTGCAACTTGCAGAGTTCACACTGTTCAACAGAAGGAGTCCAGTTCTTCAGGGCAATGTCCAATCACAAGTCACACAATCATCGCTTCAAGCACTGAACAAGCAGGTCCATAAATATTTGCCTCATCTAATTTGCATCATCTAATATGAGGTCCTATTCCCCCATCCCTTTGCCTTCAAGTTTCTCGATAACCTCTCTTTCAGAAAAAGGATATTTTCACAACTTTCTAATAATGCATCAAATCCCAGTGAATTAATTTTTATGCTATAGAAATGAAGCAAGCATTTCTTATTGGTAAAAATGTGTTGGTTGTAACAGTTCCCATCTGGATTGATAAAGATGTGTTTGAGACTGATGATTCTGATTTAAAAGTCACAAGTCACGGTCTGAAACTGTAACTCCTTTTCACCCACCTTAATAAAACTATAGTGACTTTCACTGAATGGAGGAGCAGGCAGGTAGGTTGGCACAAGAAATAGGCTTGGATTTTATTACAGAGAGATGGAAACCTTGATAAGAGTTTAATGAAGGGGACTAACACAACTGGATTTGTGTTTTAGATAAGAGAATCTGCAGAAGGTAAAAGATGATACAGGGGACCATGGCAAGTTGCATTTCCGGGGGCCGTGGAGGACCATGGCAAGTAAATTGTTCTGTATGTGACTGCACTTCCGGTGGCTGTAGAGGACCCTGGGAAGTTGCACTTCCGGGAGCCATGGAGGATCATGCTTGTCCATGCTTAAGTCTGTCCTATTGCTCACTGAAAAGACAGCAGAAACTTTCAAGGTTCTACAAGCTTCTCTGACAGTTGCTTCTCATTTTACTGGAAGTTCTAATTGTTCACCAGTTCCCAGTTCATTGGGGCCCTGCATAGGGGTCAATCATAAACTGTAGCACCTGAGACACTTCAGCAGAGCTTCTTGTCTGACACATGCAGTTCAGCATCAAGGAAAAAGGCTCTGGGAAACATCCCATTAGTTGCAATTAAATCAGCCTAAAGACAGCCTGGGCACTTTTCCCCCTCTGCCTTTGTGTCTCCTCCCCCATTTGATGTCAATCTTATACTCTAAAGAGCAGCCTTCCAGCAGCCGTCACTAGCTAATCAATCCTAATGAGGATGCACTTTTCTCCTTCATTATATACTTGGCATAAATACTGATGAGAGGCAAAAGACAATATAATTCTATGGAATAGAATAGAGTCTACACCCCTTTGACAATTCATTTTAGCATTGCTATTATAGTCCAGCAACGGATTTAGAGAGACAGCAATATCGATTGTGCTATGTTTAAAATTAAACACAGATTTTGACAGAATGGATGATTTCAGATCAAGCGTTTTTTTTTTTGGGGGGGGGGGGGGGGGGTGGTTTTTGTTTTTGTTTTTTTTTTTTTTTTTTTTGTAGGGGGAAAGGAAAGGGGATTGTTTTTTGTTTTCGTTTGTTTGTTTTTGTTTTTTAAAGAAAAAAAAAAAAGGACAGTCACTCCCTAGAGAAGAGTTTGAATTTTACAGAACCTCTGTATGGGATCACAGAGTATTACCTGGCTGTGCAATGTCTGGCACCTGCATTTTGTTTTAACACAGATCCAGGAAATCAGGCATCAAAGACTAAGTGGTTCTTGTGAGAAGCCTGGGAGGTGAAAGCCCTGCAGGTGTGTAGTGGGGTATGAATAGAGATAACAACATATAGCTTCCGATGTCTGAGTGCTACAGTATTCGGCCCCCAAGAGAAACAGGAGAAGTAAGTATCTCTTAGCTCCTATTGTAAGAGAGATGCACAAAAATGAGATTAGATTTTCTTAATGGTTCAACTCAGGGAGATAAAGGTGATTGCTTAGGAAATGGCTGGGGTGTAGACGTCTACACTCAGTTCAGCTTCCTGTGACTGATGGGACACGGTGATGGGAACATGGTCGGGCTGCTGATAGAGTCACAAATTCACTCCGGAAATAAAATTGTGACAGTAATAAGAGCTGTTTTATCGGTGAAGTTGTGAAGAGAGGAGAAAGATTAATGACGCTATCTAGTTTACCCTGGTTAAGCAGTGAGTGGCTCAAGCAAAAGAATCTTCCACGCTGAAGGCAAAATTGGGAATGAACGAAATAGAGATGAAATCCTAGGCAGTCTTATCTACCTTTCTTTTGCTATGGTAGTACTCAAAAGAAAAATGATTTTGAAAAGCTATCCACATAACAGCCATTGAAGTAAGTCACTGACAAATCTTATAAAGTAGTTACAAAACAATATATTAAAGAGAAATATTTGTTGTCCCTCAATGTTTTAAAAATATTTTGATCAAAATTCTAACTTTAACCAAAGGGGGAGGGAATCACACCCTTTAAAAATAAAGCCTTGGATTGTGATTAAAAGGAAGACAACCAAACCAATCCTACACGATTATTATCTGATTCTAAGAAAAACCTCAAGGCCCGCCTGACAAGCATCCACTGAACAATGTAATGCATTTCGATTAAGATAGCAAAACAGTATGAAACAAAAGTCTCACCATTCTCAAATACCAAGGGGAGGCATAAATTGTAACAGTTTCAGGGACCGTGTTTAAGAGCTTGGCAGAATGCCTCGGTGCATCTATTTTCTTCTGGTTAGATTTCATGTTTTATGGATATGTCACAACCTATAAAGTTGTTATAAATACTGCACTAAATATAATTTCCTTTAAAAGATGGGGCTATTATGCTATGTTAACCACTTGTTTGGAAACTAATTCATTCCTACCAAGATAGAACTGGCAACCCTAACACTCGTAAATGAGTTACTGGAGTTCAAACATAACAATAGCCTAAGACATGGTGAATTGTGTCATTTGTTTATAAGTGCTAATAGCTTTTGTTTGTGTTTTTTAGTTTTATAAATTACATCCTAGCAGAAATGTGTAGATACTGTGTATGTATGTATAAGGAAATACATACACATATGGGAAACAGAGTTCCAGATAAACATTAGGCATAATTAAACAACTGCTGATTTAAAAAATTACAGGTAGTAAATATTGGATAACCCCAGAAGATAATGAACTATGCATAATTGAATTTTCTGAGTAGGAATTAAGCAGAATCTCTTTCCTATCCTAGCTATTCTAAACAGGGCTGTTTCCTCATTTTAATTAGTCACATAAGGAGCATAATTAATTAAACATAACACATGTTATTTTCCCATTGGTCAAATTACTGTTGAGCCTTGAGTCACATCCTGACACCAAAATTCAGTGACATAAACAACTTGATATGCAAGGTAAAAGAACTGAGATTGTCTTGAACCTTGATATTTATTGATGAACTGTTTCTAGAGGCATGGCAGAATGTATTGCAGACTTCAACTTCCTAATGCCACCAAGCTTTATTATGGCCGTCATTACCAAGAAAGATAGAAACAATGATATTAAATAATCCATATTTTCAATATCACAAAACTTGTTTTGGCTTTAGGGTCCTGCTGCTAGAGAACTGCCATTGCAGGTGGACCTCAGGTGGTGTGGCTGTCAGGGTGTAGTGACAAGCTCTGAACAGAGTGACCTCAGCAGGCAATGCAAGTCTGAAGTAGTCATGAATATTAAGGAGTTTTAGAGGTTATTTATTCATGAATAATATTATTAGCCTTTGCATTGTACAGAAAGGCTCTAGTATTACAGAGAGATGGATGGAAGGGATGAGAATGTTAAAATTTGCAAAGCAATCAACCAGATAAGTTAACAGAATCGGTGTTGAGGTCAAGCACCTCCTATGGAATGCTCTATAACAACACTGAATCAAAGTATAATGTCTTTGTGAATGTCTCAATAGTCTCAATAGTGTGTGCTCGATAGTCTTGATATCCACTAATCCACTTAGTGTCTACTTTATAAAAGCTCATCGGAATTGTAGCCCTGGCTTTAATGATTGTTAACACGGTCTTTTTGTGAGATACATTTTTAACTTCTGAAAAATCCAGAATTATAAAGAATCGTTTTCAAGATTATTATCATTTCTGTCAACCCACAGAATGTTTCCTTATTCTTTTTGACTTCTCTGTAGACAAACAATACAGAGACAAATTTCTGTGCTCCAGGGAGGAGCTGCTGAATCAGGTCCAGCCTGACAATCAGATTATTTACCAAGACATTTAGAGTAAGGATTTTTGTCTAGTCCTAGATTTTGTTAGTCTGTCTTATTTTATACACTTAAAATATTCAAAATGATGGTATTAAAATATGCAACTAGTACAATCATTACTGCTTTACTTGCTTGCCAACACAGACCACAGACAGAATGAATCACACATGGGCCTCTCCAGCTCTTACCCAATGCAGTTGGCTGTTGGCAGTTAGGATCAAGCCACCAGGCGCTGCTTGGGTTTTCCTCCTGTGTCTGTGCTGTTTTGCCACTCAAGCAGAGGTTAACATGTGGATTCATATTTCAGTTTCAATAAGTATTTATTAAAGCACGGAGGAGACTATCTAAGCAGAAAAGCCAAGGAAGGGCTGGGGACTGAATTTAGTTCTCTAGGAGAATAACTATCTAGGAAGACAAATGCATGAAGGTAATACCTGGTCACACACATGCACGTATGCCTGCACATACACACACAGACACACACAGACACAGACACAGACACACACACACACACACACACACACACACACACACAGACACACAGAGGAACATAAGACATACACAGCACACACATACACATCATACACATGAAACACACATACACAAATGCACACACACACTACACATATACACAAACACATACAACATGTACACATAGCAAACACAACATACACATAGCTACTACACACAGACACACAAACGATATACAGGCACTTGCCCTCATAGTTCACATAGCACAAACAGACAATGTACACACAGAGAGAAAGATCACAAAATCACACACACACACACACACACACACACACACACATATGGCACCATACACACAGAGAACAGATAAGATACATAGAAAGATACTCATAACACACACATTCATACATATCCCACCTATAACATACACATACAATAAATGTAGACACACATACCATAATATACACATGCACACACACTACACACAAACATACACCACACCTTCACAGGTACATACATATGCACATGTACACTCACAAATTAAGAAAAGAAATAAAGGAGAGAAAGAGAAAGCAAAAGAGAGAGGGAAGGAGAGAAGGAAGACAGGAGGGAAAACCTTCAGAAAAGTCCTTGATTCAAGAAAGGAACACAAGAGTCTCTTTTATAGATACTGTCTAATACAGAGCAGAACTGTGTATAGGGTGTATGTAACTCAGTAGTAAGTGAGATCCTGGGCTCAATCACCTACACCACAAAAACTAAAACCTAATTTGTTTTTTTTTAAAAAAAAAAAAAAGACTTCAAAAAAGAAAGAGTCAAGAAAAATAATTCTCAAATAAGAGCTCCTTTTAAGATATGGTAATTAATTTCCTCTGTATTAGGGGTAAAAAAACAAATCACTACCTTTATTTAAAGTAATTTTTACTCATAATTTTAGTGTCCTGAAGTTTTCCTATCTAAATTCTGTGAAAGAGATACTCACAGGGTGGCCAAATGACTAAGTGCATAGAAGATCGCTTTCAAGTGCAAACCGACTCCAGTATTTCCTCTTAAAAGGAACCACAGAGAACTACAAATTACACTGCTAACTTCTTTACTGTAACTGCTGTAACTGCTTCCTGCTACCAAAGGAAATCAATTTTGATTAGGTCCCTTTGTAATAACTAATATACACCACATTCTTCACAAAGGAGAATATATATATCCATCCTCCAAATCTCGGGTTTCCTTTGAATTCTTAGCCATCACTCTTTGAATCAGAGTGTGGCTTCTCTTCAGTACTCTGTGTATTGTTCTAATACATTAAGGTGACTTCAACAGGGATGCTAATGTCCACATTTAATACAGAGTGAAGTAATACAGTCTTTGTTACCCATGGATCCCCTACAACTTCATAGAAAACCTGAACGCATTTGAAATGAGAATGTCTGAATTCAGCAAGCCGATCTGGATCCAATCAGATCATTTGTAACCAATTTCCATGGAAACCAATTCAAGCTCAGAAGCAACAATTCCATATGGAAGACTCAAGGCTGGCTTAGCCATGGAACTGAGTTTAAAATTGAAGGAAGAGACCATATTTTGGTTTCAGGGTGCACTGTGCACAAAACAGGATGACTTGTTTATATTAGCATCAGTCTACGGGGGTAGAAATCTCTGGATCAGGGCTTGAAGTGAGACTTATTTAACTGACTGTGATAGACAGCCAGTTTTCCTGTCACAGTAGCCTGGAGACAGACACACCTTTCTATGCTTTGTATTCATCATGGCTGCCTCTGGTGGGCTTTTGAACTTGGATTTGACATCTCTTGAATTTATGCTTGCTCTAAATGTGAGTGGTGTTCTTTTCACACAGCATTAGCCTGAGTAAGAATTTCAAGCCCAACTTAGCTTAACGAGTATTGGAAGCCTTAGAAATTCAGGATTTGTTCTTGACTTTTTTTTTTTTTTAATTTGTTCTTTTGTTGGGAAAATTTTTGTTTGGGAAAATTTTATGAGGTTGAGCTAAAAACCCCAAAATGGGACATAATAACTTTCGAGACAGAAAGGAAATATTTTCCTTCTCCTTCTCTTCCTCCTCCTCTTCCTTGTCCTCCTCCTCCTTCTCTTCTTCTTTTTAATGTGAAAAGCCCACAGGCTGTTTTGTGAACATCCACTGTAGTGAAACTCTCTCAAAAGCCACCTTTTTCTTCTTAATAGCTTTAGAAGAGACAGCATTCAGAAAAGATGACAGCCCCAAGTGTTGCTAACATTAGCCCCATAAACATCCTAAGTGGTTTATGGTCCCTTTTACTATATATACTTGTCAAAATAGGGAATCCTTTACAGAAAAAAAAAATGTCATTGCCTCTCAAATTCCACAATAAAGGATTTCCCACTAGGAGAAAAAAAAAGTTCTCAGACGAGAAGCAATGAAATATAATTACTGTAACATCATGAAGGCAAAAGGATGATGAGGGACACAGAGGATGTCTGAATTCTGAACACACATTAAGTAAACATCTGTAAACATCTGCAAACATCAGCTTCAAGATACTAACTACTTTCAGCACACGTCTGCCATTTTACATTCGATCCACTGTGGCACATAAACTCAGTAAGAAATCTCCATCAAAATTAGTCAAAGAGAAATGAAGTTTATTCACTTAATATGCTTGGAGCACCTGTTTCGTCATAGGCATTGTGTGAGAAGAAGGAAAGGCAAACACTGCGTGGGGGAGGGGGTACAGAATCCACCTGGTATTCTTCAGTTTTACACAACCCTGATCTGAGACCTGACCTGAAGCAACGCACATCTTATTCTCAGTCTACAACAAAGATTTCATGAAAGCAGCTGCCATTTAATTACAAGTTTTAAAGGACAGTGTATTTCAAGACACAGAGATTAAAGCATAGTGCCATTTGATATCCAACTTACCATAAGTCTGAAAATTTAACTCAATTTCTTCCAAAAAGGATACAAATATAGACAATACTTCATTTGGACATTTGACATAAAATATTTAGAGCAATAAAGGCTATATTTATAAAAAAAAAACTATTAAGTAGTGTGCTCTGCAAGTGTCAGAGTTGTATTTCTGATGATTAAACAACCACACACACACACACACACACACACACACACACACACACACACACACACACACAGAGAGAGAGAGAGAGAGAGAGAGA
>JANHMN010000011.1:53542369-53579013 GCA_030674055.1 Rhabdomys pumilio | reverse complement strand
CTCTCTCTCTCTCTCTCTCTCTCTCTCTCTCTCTCTCTCTCTCTCTCATGAACTTAAGAAGCCATGAATATAATGACCTTCCCACAAGTGGTCCAGCAAGTCACAATAAGCGGAGTAAAATTCACCTCTCCTTCGCTCCTCCAAATCCTATTGAGGAGTCTTCTCCCCAGCTCTGTACCTGCTCCAGCCTCCCTTGCAACCAGCCCCCATTTCCACTGGATAACACAGATCTCCTCTTTCAGTAGATAGGGAGAAGATAAGACATCCAGAGAAAACCAATCAGAGGAATGCTGGAGCTAACTGACGTCATAAACCAAATGGAGCAAAGAGAGAATGACAGACTATCTCACCCAAACACAAAAGAATAGACTTTCTTCTCAGCACCTCATAGAACTTTCTCTAAAATTTGCCACCTACTCAAACACAAAGCAAATCTCAACAGATAAAAAAAAAAAATTCAAAATAACACCTTGCATTCTATACAAACACTACAGACTAAAACCAGATATCAGCAGCAAATAGGAGAAGGCTTCCAAACTCATGGAAACTGAGTAACTCACTACCAAATGAGAAATGGATTGACCCAGAAATTAAAGATGGCCTAGATTTGAATAATAATGAAAACGAAGCACACAAAAACTCAGGGACACAATGAATGTTGCCCGAAGAGGCAAGTTCATAGCACACAAGTTCATTGTCCACATAAAAACATTACACACATTTCATATTTGTAATTTAACAGCATACCTGGAAGATCTAGTACAAAAACAACAAATATCGCTCAAAAGGAATAGGAGGCGAAAAATAATTAAATTTTGCTGAAATGAATAAACTAGGTTTAAAAATACAAAGAATCAATAAAAGAGAAATTCTCTTTGATAAAAAAAAAATCAGTAAAATTGACAAACCCTTATTCTAAATTAACTGAAAGGCAGAGAGAGGAAGAGAGAGAGGAAGAGAGAGAGAGAGAGAGAGAGAGAGAGAGAGAGAGAGAATATCCAAATTAACATAATCAGAAAAGAAAAGTGGGACATAAAAACAGACACTGTAGAAATCCAGAGAATTATAAAAACATACTTTAAAAACATGTACACCGAATTGGAAAAATTTTAAAGAAAAAAGTAATTTTCTAAATTTATACCACTTTTTAAGTTAAATCAAGATCAGATAAGCAATTTAATCACAATTATAACCTTCACTGAAATAGAAACAGAGATTAAAAGTCTCTCAACCTCCCACCCCAATCAAAACCAAACCAAACCAAACCAAACCAATAACAACAAAACAAAACAAACAAACAAACAAACTCATAGTCAGATGGTTTCAGTGGGTAACTCTACCAGACATTCAAAGAGTAGTTAATACCAATATTCTTCTACTTATTTCATATAATGGGTAACCCAGACCCAGAAAGACAAACATGAATGGATATGGTTATATGTGTATAATAGCTGTCCAGGCAACGATAACTAAACTACAATTGTAGAAACACAGAGGTAAGATATAAAGTAAGTGATTAGGTGTCAGCAGGGGCCACATCTCCCTAGGAAAGTGAAATAGAACAGAAAGTTATGGAAGGATGGGGAGGAGACTGGAACAGGAGGATCAAACATGGCCTTGTTGGAGTAGGTGTGTCACTGCGGGTATTCTGCTTTAAGACCTTTGTGCTAGCAGTTTGGGAGCCAGTATTCTGCTAGCAGCCTTCAGATGAAGATGTAGAACTCTCAGTTTCTCCTGTACCATACCTGCCTGGATGCTGCCATGCTCCTGCCTTGATGATAATGAACTGAACCTCTGAATCTGTAAGCCAGCCCCAATTAAATGTTGCCCTTTATAAGACTTGTCTTGGTCATGATATCTGTTCACAGCAATAAACCCCACCTAAGACATACCCTGATGTTTCAAGAAAGGGATTATACATATATACAAGAAAGTATAATCCTTCCTCCACCTAGTTCTATTGTGCCAGATACAGTATGTTTTAATTATGCTATTAAAATCAGGTCATCCTGACTGTGAACTCTGTAAAGGAACGATGTAAAGGAAAGTCGAATTCCTTTTGAGAGCCCTAGAACCCACCACAGTGTCTAAGGAAAAGGGACATTTTTGTAAGATGAAAGGGACTTGTCTAGTGAGCAAGTTGAAACAGGACTGACGTTTTAGGAAGTCTGTCTCTGTGGCTTGGTGAGGGACAGTAAACATACAATCTGTAACCCATTATCATAATCACTGTTGAATAAACTTGTATTCAACGAACTTAAGTTCTTGACATTGAGAACCAGTAGGTATCACAAAATGCCGATCCTCTTTAGAAAAATATACTGTCGCCTCTTATCAGATGCTCACAGGAGCCAGTCTAAAAATGGAGGGAAAACTATTCATTTCAACCAAAAGAACCATCCCCGCCCCCTACCTAAATAGAAGGTCTGCAGTGTGTCTGTATGAGCTGCAGTTAGTTCTGTCAGTGGGGACAACATGTGGGGACCTTCCTCTGATACCCAAGAGTCTAACTTCAAATGACCTTGCATACTAAGGAGAGGAGTTCATCTTAGAAGACATAACGGAAACAATATTAGATTAATGTAATAGAAAGAAAAAAGAAGAGGAAACCCACAAATGCCTTAAACATTCCTTCTGATCAGAAAGTCAGTAAGTCACTGTGCTTATCAAACTACAAATAGAAGGCCTAGGGGCTGATTTGAAAACACAGTCAAATCTGGAGGAAAACGAGAGCTAAAGGCTGATGACATATAAGTAATCTCCAAACGCGGAGATTTATTTCTTCAGTTTTCATGTCATATAGTATTTATTTACTTTTACAATTTTTAAATACTTGGGGAATGTAGGATCTTAAATCAACTTGGTTTTGTACACATGGGGCATCAATTAAAATTATATATTACAGTCTGATGTTATTCTGTTTTGAAAGATTACATGCAAATGGAGAAGGGGGGAATTTAACTAACAAGAATTATGGGGGAGCTGCTGAGAGAGTCTTGGCCATGGAATAATTTCAACTGTGAGAGAATGGGAGGGAACAATAGCTGAGGAGAAACAAGAAGAAATGAGAATATTTTAAAGAGTTTCTATTACACCTCAGTTTTACAATTCCAACACAGTAGTAATTCATTAATCCTGGTACAGAGTTTATGATTTAATTAATCGGGAGACCTACTTTGTTGTCTTATATTGGTGTTTCAGTATTAAATATAAATAGATAAACAAACTGTTCTTATTATATCTAGAGGTTCTTTATATCCTTTTAAAGAACAAAACAATCAAATTAGAGATCAGTGATTCTTAACCTTTTTATGTTACTATTAATTCCTCTTCCCAAATGAAGATTTTCAGTGGGGACCATCACTCTGCTACCTCTCTAGGGACTGATGCAGGAGCTGCAGATGACTAGGTTGCCAGAAACAGCAGCAGGGAGCCCTGTCAGTGGTAACTGGTAGATGGGCCAGAGACAGTGTTAAAACTCCTAGAATATGCAGTCACTCTCCACCTCAAAGATTTATTTATTTCAAAATGTTAATCCTGTTGAAATTCAGAAGCTTGGTCCTAAAGTCCTAGCCATGAACAAAGGATAAACACCAGTTTAAAACTAGAATAGGAAACAGGACACAAAGTGAGATAATACCAGAAATATTTATTTCACTTTAAAAAAAATTGAGATTTTTCCAGACAGCTATAAATACCCACAAATCTGCATCAACAAAACTCTATTGATAGCACTGTATCAAGAAATGCACCTTGCTTTGCTTTGTTAATTGAGAAAGGGTCTCACTCTGTATCCCTGGCCTGGAATTCACTACATAGACCCTGGCCTGCAACTCAAGAGAGATCTGCCTCCCAAGTCTACCCAAATGCATCTTGGCAACATAGCAAGAAGGACTAACGTTCTCAAAAGAGACTGCATATAGATGAAACTATTCATAGGTGTAGAGACAAATAATTCCTAACAAGGGGCAAGCAACAAAGCTGAACAATCCAAGAGTCAAAAGGATGGAGGAACAATGATAGCCTTCTGTTTCCATAAGTTATATTGATTTTGATAGTACGGCACTGGCTATACCTAAATGGGCTATATGAAAGTCGCAATTCTCTACGACCACACATATGGAAGATGCACTGGTGTGTCGTTTTCAATAGAAAGGGGGATGCATCACCCTAGTACTCTCACCTTGATCAAATCAGCACACTAGCTTTCAAGAACTCACTACAGTTATCTGTCTGTATTTTGTGTTGTCATATAAAAGCCCTATAAGTGTATGCCAACTTGGGATAGCCATGGTGCCCCTTTCAATACTTTTGAAAAATGACATTTCCTCTCTCTCTAAACAGAGGGGGAAAATATGTCTAACACCCACAAAATACTATAAATGCGAGAGGACCAAAAAAAAAAAAAAAAAAAGCTCCATTTAAAACAAGCTCAGAAAATGTTTCTTGGCAGGTCTCTCCCTACAGCTGGATTTGACAGCCGAATTGTAAACCTATCAAAAACTAGTTTGTATAATGAACAGACACAATGTTAAACAGTGAACTGCAGCCTAGAGACTTCAATTAACATAATCCCGGGGAGGGGTGCTGCAGAATTTGCTAAGCTTTCAGACAATGTGCTGGCATCCGGCCTCTGTCAAAAACTCAAGGCAGGGGTCTTCCTTCCTCATTACCATGTACCTTACCAGCCCACAGCAACAACCACATGAGATACCCACATTTCCATAAGCCCTAGACAGTACTTTGGGGGTGGAAGGGCTCAGTTATGTATGTACTTAATGAAATCAAAGCAAGAAATGGGGTCCTGGTGTGCTCTGCTCCTTTCCAGGAAGGAAACAGGCGGGGAGAGAAGAAGGTGTTGAAAATTTAAAAACCTCAAATATCTTTCAACTTGAAATTTTTCTTTGGACAAGTGTTCAATTTTATGATGTTTTAGCGATATTAAGGTAAGGAACCCCTCCATGTGGCTGACACATATTATGCTAATACACCAGGAGTTCTCCCTAAGAGGAAGGAGACATGACTGTTTTCCTTGGGGGAGGGGTCCTCTCCAAGTACTTAAGGGTTTCTAAGAAGCAGGAGGCCATCCCTTTGCCAAAGTCCCTTATCTTCCTGGAACCGTCTCTACTGAGGGACACTACAACAAAATCAAAGGGACAATTTTAATGCCTATAGGGAAAAATAAACAATCACAGTAAGTATTTTTACTTTCAGAACATAGGGGCAAGAAACGATAATTATCTCTACATACACATGCTTCTAAGAAAGGAAGGGAGGGAGGGAGGGAGGGAAGAAGGGAGGGAGGGAGAGAGAGAGAGAGAGAGAGAGAGAGAGAGAGAGAGAGTAAATAAAGATTTTTGTTCCGTGTATTCTATGGGTAGACAGCTTACCCTGCAGTCAGTTTTCCCAATCAGAAACGAAGATGAACTCAACATGAACTCCTTGTTACGCGCCTTCATGTTCTACCCTAAAGCAAGTCGGATGATTTGCAGTGTCTGTTACACAGAGGTTTTTTTTCCTCTCCGACATCACCTCCTCAACATTCTACTTGTACCTCTGGGTTAGCATACTAAGCCAACTGGGGCTAATTAACTAGTTTGGCTACACAAAATCTTTTCTGCTTTTAATTACATTAACTTAATGTGACTTGAATTCAACAGACCAAAAAAACGAAACCACTAATTATATTAAGGGCTTCAAAGTTGATTTCAAATTGCTAACCAGCAAACTGTCCTATAATTTATTCCATTTCCTTTAATAGATTTTTCATATTCAAAAACTTGTATTCTTTGCAAAAACCATCTAAGAAATAAATTTGAACAATAGACTAGAATACTGACATTGCTAACAGAATGATATTTTAAACAGTACACATAAGACATACATAAACACCCTCAAATCACTAAAAATTGTACAGTGCTTCACTTTCACAGATTTTGAAAAGAACAAAGGCTTGGAGATTCTCAGAGAGTATCAAGTTCCTGCTAAGTGTGATTAATGTTAACTCTAATATACCTAGGTTTGGAAGTGTTTTTTTTTCCTTATAAAAACTTGATTTTTTTTCCTTATGGAATTATTTTTTTTTACTATATTGCAAAGTAGTTAAGATGAAAAGTTTTGAATGATAGCATCACTCTTAAATGATTTCTGTCTAAGTCTGCTTGAGAAGGACAGCCTTTAATAGGAATGCTGTCAATTCTGCTCAGTTCCGTGACCCGGAGCCCCCCAAACAAGCCACTGTGAACTATAGAAATACCCTCTGTGGCCTGCTAGTGACAATGAGATGCCCATAACCTAAATGGCCAGTTATGCACTGTTCCCAGACTCTCTGGAGACATCCTAAAAAATATTTTTCTAATAATATTTTCCCATAGATTTGTTTACTCATTTTGTGAGTGTTTGTGGCACACTAGTGCATCATATGGAGGCCAGAAAAACCACATGCAAGACTGTAGACTGATCTTGAGTCTTGGTAGCAGGTGTTTTTACCTGATGAGCTATCTTCCTGCTTTGCAGAACAGTCTCAAGAGGTTCCCCAGGACTTCTTTCATCAGACACATACAAGGAAAAGATAAACCTACCTACACTAGCACCTCCTCTCCCAGAACCCAGCAAGCACAAACATCTCTAAAAATTGGAACAATCCATAGTAACAATGCTAAAATATAATTTAAATAATACCCGATACCCTGTTTAAACCTGTACTACAGAAAGGGAGAAAAGATGATTGTATCTTTTAATGGCTCTACAAAAGTAATTTTAACCTTTAATGTTGGGCAGCTCAGGTGAAAGCATTTTTATCGTCTAGCCTGAACTAGCCAACTTTTCAAAAATAATGCTTCGTGCTTTGGTTCACATCTGTAATCACGATACTTCAGAGGCAGAGGCAGGAAGGTTGCTGTTGACTTCAAGCCAGAGAGTTACTGGGTAGTCTAGGCAACATATGGAGACCCTATCTAATAATAAACAATAGTAATAGTAATCCTAGCTCATTGTTTTCTAAAATAAACAAAACATCGATGGCAGTATTATTCTATACACATGACAAAGGACTAGATAAGTATTCAAAAATGTCTCAAAGTAATAAAAAACTTAGAATCAACTGAAAGACAATTTAGGCAATTCTGGTCTCAGAGTATCAAGACAGGCACAGCAGTTCTTTTGTGGCCGTTTATTTTTTACCCCTATCCAGATCCTGAATTGAACTGTGCAAGAAAAACAGCTTTAATCAAGATGATCTCCTCTGCTTAGTAATTATGATTCATTAGTATATGTAGGAAATTTATATTTCTAAAAAAAAAAAAACACATTAATTATTGTTTTTCCTCTTTGAAGCTTACATTTCAATTTTTAATAGGTCACTATTAAGAAACAATTCAAATCCTTGATGCATTTCCACCGTCAAAAAGGTCTAGCATGCAACTACTGCCACAATCACATCAATGTTTCTCTTCAATGTGAGATAGCGTTTAAGAATTAATTTATCTATAGCCTGCTTCTATGTTCTAATTGAAGCATACAAAGTAAGACTTTAAATGGTATTTGTGCCTATGACAAAATGATCTTATGAAGATCTCAAATCATACGTCTTTAGATTAATACAACAATGAACCAGCAGTATCACGGGTCTTCTGAATTAGCAAAAGTGATTATACGTTAACCCACTCTTTCTAGCTTTCACACTATTGGTCACTGGCTCATAAAAACAACAACAATAACAACAACAACAACAAAAAATCCTTTCCTTGCTCCCCGTGGCTATTGCATTCTGGGACATGGGAGCTTGACACCAGAATGAGTGGAGGGGATGGAGAAAGAGGAAGAGGATGGAGAGGAAGAAGAGACAATGAACTGCTTAAAATATTTCCCACTGACGCCTTTTGATTAAGAGCCATAGCATGCGGCTCACAAAGCCTAGTAGGTAAAGTTGTGGCATACTACTGACCAGCCAGAAAAGGGGACCAGCTGCACCCTGAGATGAGTCAAAAGAAGATAATACATGAATGCTAATATGAACCATATTTTATCTTGCTGTAGGGTAGAAAAAAATTAAACCAGCCAGATTTCGACCTCATTAGAAAAAAGAAGAAGAAGAAGAAGAAGAAGAAGAAGAAGAAGAAGAAGAAGAAGAAGAAGAAGAAGAAGAAGAAGAAGAGAAAGAACCACACTTTCAACTTGATAGGGAAAAGTATTCATCTTTATTTTACTAATTCATCGGCATTGTCTATTTCATTTTTCACAGCCTATTTAAAGGACGGATAGTGCTCTTGGGAATTGGACACACATACAGAATAAACTTTGGTAACAGAAGGTCAGGCAACAGCATATGCACAGGGCAGAAAACCTGAGAGCAACCTGGAAGCAATTGCATCACCTTTCTACTTTTAATCTCCTGACATAAGAAGGAGAACATGACTAAGAAAGAAAGGAGCATATCGTGTAAGACGTTGTTGGATTACTCTCTTCAGCTTAGAATTCGGGGAAAGCAGGCAATTAAGATCTTTTCATTGCTGTCCTATATTTGCCTGAGCTACAGACGTTCAAGAGCACATGATCCAATTTCATTTGTTTGCTGGTACACTTTACAACGCTGTCTGAAAACCAACATGATTTCAGCCAGGAGTTTAAACACACTTGATCGTCGGAAAGAAGCAACAAGAGACTCATGCAGAAAAAGCAATTATCCCAGTGGGAGCACGTGGCTCTCCATACAGCTTGGGGGGCTGCCAGCTGAGAACACAGGCCAGCTAGAAATTCTGTCTGGGACTGTGGCAGCTGCAGTTCCCAGCTACTTCCGTCTCTCACTGAACTTCGCTGCTTCCTTCCTTCGAGCAATTTATAAATTGGTAGTGGGCTGGTTTCACAGCAGCAGAAGTGCACCTATGATAATTTGATGACAGACTGCATCTAGCCCAGCTAATTGCAGGCAAGTGGGAGGCACCCTGCAGAGACACAGTTAAGTTAAAGGGAGAGGATGCTTTTCATTGTGAAGGATAAATTAAGACCTTTCCATATAATGCCAGAGCACACCACCAGAGAACCTACTCATGAAGCGTTATTTTAACAAGGTTAAAAAAAAAAAAAAAAAAAGAAGAAGAAGAAGATTAAGAAACACAGGCTTCTTAATGTCTTCCTAGTTTTCTTGCTTAAGTAGGGCTCAAAGACAAGAATGGAAGACTTGAATTTGGCATTTTCTGTTGCAAATCCATTTTCTTGGGGGCACTATGGTATGGTGCCCAAAACAATCAAGGAAAAAAAAAAACCTCTAATTTATAATATTCCAAACTCCAGCTGGCAACTGCAGCCAGCTGATGAAATGGCAAGCAGATGACCCAGCATAAGCTTTTAGCTGATTCCCAAGGTGTCTGATTCCCAAGCCATTTAGACTTAGAACCCCAAAGTGAATCCTGTAAAAAAGCAAGCAATATAAAGAGTGGTTTTGTCATAAAGTAGCCTTTGCAAGCCATCTCTTAAAAGCAAGGGAGCTGATTGGCTTTTACGTCTATGAAAATTCTAGGTAGATTACATGGTAGTATTCAGCTTGGATATGAAAAATTAATTTAGCCCACAGCTATTAAACTTAATGTATTATTTCCTTCACAGATCTCATGAAACAATGTCCTGCTGTTTTAAAGGTAAAAGCAAAGTCTTATTGGCAATTTGCACGCTCCCACAAAACCTGGTTTGTGTTTTATCACCTCACCAAGCCATCTGGCTATAATTCTGAATTTACATATAGTCACTGCTACGACAGCCTGAAATAAAAAATCTACCGAGGAATTATGACTGTGCTCTAGAAATAAAGATGACAAATGTTCATAGTATTTGAGAAGAGAAAAGTTCATTTTCAAATTCTTGGCTCTTTTGAGTTACAAGGACACCAGCTGAAAATACTTTGCCAACAGCAAATCCTTCTCTCTCTCTCTCTCTCTGCCTTCTTGCAGGGCTTACATGTTCTCTACAGTTTTGCTTGAGTGTGAGGATTTCCTTCCCCACCAAATACTTTGCAAAGATAATGCCTTTTCCAGAGACCCAGCCTAATTTGTAACATTCTCTTACATCCTTAAGACAGAGAGCCACAGTTGAGGGTGGCGGGGATTCTTGGACTTGGAAACACAGTGGGCAGACTGACTTTACAAAAAGGAATTTTTATTTTGCAAATATAAAAGAGCAACAGGATTATCTAATACCATTCACTAAGATTATATAGAAGTATAAGCACGTTTGTAAAAATTGTAGGCTGAAGGAAAGTTTGATCTACAGCGGGTCCTGGTTTCATCTCAGAATATCAAATCGTTATAAGGAAAACTTGCAAGTAAGCAGCTGAATTAATTAGCTAGTTAATTAATCCTAAGATCATGCCAATGAGACTAGAGGTATAAATTCAAACCCATACTGCACATTTCTTCCTTTTCTTTTATTGAATACAATATGATGCTAGAATAAATCTCATTGATTTGGCAATTCTGTGCCTCAGTCATTGGGGGATGCATGAGAAGACAAATCACCCTTGTATCTCTCAACGTTATGTACCGTGTGTGTGTGTGTGTGTGTGTGTGTGTGTGTGTGTGTGTGTACACAAGAAGAATGATCACTTGTTTATTTATGTTGGGAGAAAGTGATCCTTCGGGAACACAAAGATTGAAAGAGAGTCCAAATATTAGCATTAAGTTTTAGCATTAGCCATGTACATGTCTTGAGAGCTAGTGATGAACCATGCTACATAAAAAGTAAAAACAACAGCTTCCTGTGGGCTTCTACCTCTATTCTGATCTATGAGAGCAAAAGAAAGGAGAAAAACTACTTTATTTCAAAAACATGTTAAAAAATCATTTGGGTTGGATTCAAAGTCATCTTCTTACAATCATATGTGGTTCAGTTCCATAGCCAAGACAAAAAACACACAGAGGAGAAATGCTCTGCAAAAAGCATCAGGAGATTACAGATTGCTATAATGGATCTACTGATTGTTTCCAACCTCGGCTTAACCATCAAGGGGGCTACAATTGTTCATGACCTATGTCTAAATTATGCTGTTAGAACTAGGAGTTGAAAATCAGAATTTTGTAAGTCCTAGGTTGCTTTCAGAACCCCCACTAGCCCCCTCCCCCCCAAAAAAAACCCAGGAGCTTTGGTACTACCAGATCATTGTGTGGGAGGTGACATCAGTCAATGAGAAGCTTAATGAGGAAAATAGAATTAGAGGTAAAGTGGAATTTACCATCATTCTTTCCTTGTCTTCCATGCATCATACACATTCTGTGACGACTAGGACTTTGTCCTTAGTTTAGCATAAAAATACACAGCATCTATGCAGAAAACATACTATCTGTACTTAACCATAGCAATTGCCATGTACAGGCTTTTCACGATGTCCGCTGTCATCTCTTCAGACACTGTTTAATAGTCTAGAATTCAAGATTGTGACAGACTCTTATGCTACATCATGGAAGACAAATTCCAATTCTGATCGCTTTCCCAAACAAATGCATGTTAATTCTCTGATGTGTGTCGAGGAATTTTAAATGACACCCGAAGAACAAAAACAAAATACTGTCTTATGTGCAAAATGCCTTTAGTGGCTTTGTGTAGGCAAGTAAGCACATGAAACTTTCTTCACCAAGTCTGGGGCAAGTTTAATCAATATCCTAACAGTTTCATGTAGCAATCTGTGTTCATCATAATTAAGACACCTTAACACCTGCGGTGTAGCCCATTGCCGCAGGCTTTATTGTTTGTTTTACAACATACTCACATTGAAGACATGTTCTGTTTTTTGGATGAGGCAACTATCAGGGAATATCAAAAATTTGTTTCAGGTCATTCCATAAGTGCCCTGGACCCCATTCCTCATACATACAAAACAAAGCTTCTCTAGTGGGCGTTCTTTTGAATAGAGGTGAGGAACTTATATTTTCTTGGCTTCCGATGACATAAGGTACATATATTCAGTACCATGCAAATGTATGGATAACCTGAGCTTCAAAGACTAGACGAACAGAATCAGTGTGATCCCAGGGCTTTGCCAGGGTGTTAGACTCAGGGCCCCCCTTTCAGCACATGACAGACTTAAGCATGCATGATAGGGAAATCCAGCCTAATTGCCCTTAATCCTTCAAGTTGTCATGAGAATAGATGTGCATATTTACAGCACATATTATGGTATGTGTTGTTTGCAGGATGTGGAAATAAGGAAACATCCCACATTAGTTACTATGCAGAGAGAATGGCTCTTTTGCTCTCAGGTAAACATGAGTTTATTATAGCATGCTCAGAGTTTAGGCAGACTATTTATAGGCTTCTGTAACGAATATGGACAAACCTGAGAAGATCTTTGCAAGCATGATGCAGGGTTCTGTAAAGTGGTGTGATGTATCTAGATGACAGAAAAGTATGTAAAAGGCATCTTAAGAAACAGATTCCTTTATCCTCTCAAGGAGACGAATTTCCATTATTTTCAACCAATTTTCTATAAATTGAGCTCAACTGCTCTTGAGAGTTTTCCATATGAGTGGATCTTAACCTGAGCCTGTTTCAAACACGGTCACCCTTCTAAGCTTCACGAGCACCTACATTTTTAAGATTTAGGAAGAGAAATCCTGAACCATCTGGTAGTAATTCTGTTAATGTACACCAGATTAGTTTACAAGTGTATGATTTATCATATTATCAAATTCTTTGGTTTTTAAGGAGATAAAAACTGAAGAGGTCAGATGTTACCAATCGCTGTTTGGTTGAAGCATCTGGCCCTTTAGACAAAGAAAAAGCACAATCAGCATTAGGGACTTTGGCCTAGGAATGAAAATGGAAATTATTCTTGAGGGAGAATCTTTCTGTGTGGACACCACAGAGAAATAAAGTTAACTTTGGCCAAGCATAAATAATGAAAAGGAAATCCCAGGTCCCTTTAAAAGGTTCAGATGAAAAGTAAATTAAACTTGAATGGTTTCAAATGTTTCTTTGATTTCTGCATTTGGGGCCTCTTTTAAAGAAAGAAGGCCTTGTACAATCAGTGAACTTCGGAATGCACTACTTAGAAAAGAAGGTTACAATTCATTTTGTTTGAGGTAAACAGAAAGAAACCAAACGCCACCTGGCCATCATGCACAATCAGAGATACCTGACTTGCAAAGCAAACTGTCTAAACCACAAAGGCTTTCCCAAGCCCATGCTGATAGGAGTGAGCTTTGTCAACTCAAAGATAAGGTTTATAGGCAATTCTTTCAAGTAAATTTGAAGCTAGATTTTTTTTCCTGAGAAACATTTCATTTGAGATTAATAGAACGTTGAAAAAAAATAAAATAAACGGGTTAGAACTCCATCCTTGAACCCACAAAATATTGTGTCTTTAATTTGGCAAAAGACTTCAACCTATAATTCAACAAAGTGCTCCCAGACTCCAGTGAAATTCCACTAGTCCATGGCAATTTGGAGAAATTTCCTGGGCTGATCAAATATATCAAAGTGCATAGAACTGAAGACACCGAAACCAGAGGAGTAAGCCTACACTCAACTCACTGTAAGCAGAAATCAGGACAACAGCATTTGTGTTTCTGATTTCTGCACCCCTGTAGCAGGCTAACTCCAAGAGCCTGCAGCAGAAAAATACCCTTTGGCAGCCTGGGCTTCTCCTACATCCCTATAGTACTAGAGATAGGGGCAGCTCACTGATAATTAGTTTGAATTATGATAGCTCATGTTTGTGGGGAGATTAGAAGACTGTCTAGTAGCCTTTCTCCTTTGTGAGGGAACCACTTTGGCTGGAGGATTGAAGATGCTAATTAGAGGCACAGGGTGATGAGACTTAGGTCGATCAGCAAGGCAGTCCTCTTGTGTTTTCTGACATTCTAGATATAACACGTGGGTGTGCCTGGCATTTTGAGAAAAAAAAAATAATAGAAAAACTGGTTTAATGGAAACCAGTTTGGAAAAAAAGCAAATAATCTGAAGAGTAGAATGTTGTCATGAGACTTAGGAGAATACTAAAAGGATAAAGTATTAATTAATGGATTAGCATATCCAAAATGCATGGGATTATATAGGCTGATCACATATGTGAGGTCATTTATTTTTATTCACTTCCGATTTATTCATAGATTAGACAGAGAGAAACAAAAGATGTCATTTCTGGTTTCCAGAACTTCACAGTTGTTCAGTAGCACAGGGGCTAAGAAGTAAGCAGACACTCAGAAGTGTCAGGTCTTCCAGTTGGAAGGATTTGCAGAAGAGATCAGTGTAAGAGGTTGCATCTGTTTTACGATTTCAAATATGAGAAAAAAATGACCAAAGAGTCAAATTTGAGCAGATGCACCATGACATTTGGAGATATTGTAAGAACTAGTAATCCAGACACTTTTAGCAAATATATAGTGTATCATAGAGAATTATGGGGTAGGAGATGTCAGGCAACTCAGGAAAGCAGTCACGTGTGGAACCATGAAGATCTTCATTGGCCATGCTGACATAGTGGAAGGTTAGTGAAATCCTGTGCTCACAGTGTCTTAGGCATGGAAGTGATGGTTCAGGTTTGTTCGTGTGGAAAGAGACAGATTTTGAGAATAGTATACACACAATGGGGGAGAGAGGGTTGTTGTTTCCAGGGATTATGAACAATATTATACTTAGCTGTTCAATTCTAGCCTTCAAAACATGATTTCTATTTACACCCCTTAGGAGACTGACTCACAATGCTGTGGCTGTGTGCCATAAAACCATTATATCTTTATTATTATTATTATTATTATTATTATTATTGGATATTTTATTTATTTACAGTACAGATGTCATCCCCTTTCCCCATTTCCCCTCCCTAGAACACCCTATCCTATACCCCCTCTTCCTTTATGCTTTTATAGTGAGGACATTTATATACATGGAATTCTAACACATTACTCACAATATCCATGACAACTACATATCATTTTCCAAACTGTTAAAAGATTTACTTACTATCTTAGAAATACATTGTCTCCAGTCTGGCTTCTGTCACTTTAATTCTGCAACTGCACATACTTGCCTTGCCACTGTGGCTCTTGAGTCAGCTCACAGTGATCTGTATGGATTATCCAAGGAATGATAACTTGGCATGTTAACTTGGTATGTTAAATGACCTGGACAAGAATGAGCAGACAGACTACACAATACTAAGGCTACCAAAGTTATATGTTATACAAGACATAAATTTGATATAATTTATGAACCTTTGGACCAGGATTTGCTATGATTTCACAAGTGTTTGTTTCTCTTTTTTTTTTTTGAACCTTCTAAGCAACTTATTCCATAAGTTGTTTATTCATTAAGCTAAACTTCTCTGATCTCTCACAAGTTCTCATACTCTCTGGCTGATCTTGAAGTCACAAATGAATGACAGCCTTGGACTGCTGACCTTCCCACCTGCATTTCCCCAGTACTAGCATTAATGGCGTTGATACACCAGACCTTGTTCATATGGTCCTTGAGATCAAACCCATGGCCTCCTGCATGCTGGGTAAGTAATCTCTCATGTAAGCAACATCTCCATCCCGTCATCACTTATTGGTACAAATGAACAGAACTGAAAATCAAGACAACTTGATGTATAATAACTTAGAATGAGTGTTCTCATCCATCTTAAAACTCTTCCAACTCCCTTCCTCTCTCCCCACCCATTCCCCACCTTTTCCTTCTTCTGCTACTTTCCTTCCCCTCCCCCACCCGTGGCCTCTCCTCTTTCCTAGGCTCTCCTCCTTTCTCTTTTCCCCACTTTCTTCACTAGCTTGCCAGTATCTCCTCTCCTCTCCCCTCCCCTCCCCTCCTCTCCCATCCCCTCCCCTTCCCTCTTCTCCCCTCCCCTCCTCCTGTTCGAAAAGGATTTAATCTAGAGTCATATGTATGCTAGGTAAGGACAATACCAGAGAACTACAACAGTCTGGGGATACTAGCTTAATCTGATTCACAGAAGGAACATAATAAATAGGCAGGGAATATACTATTATTTAGGTTAGTACAAAAGAAACTGTGGTTGTTAAACTATGGATTTTAAATCACTGCAAGTAGGTTCAAACACATTGTTATTTATCAAATCAGAGTCATTATAATCAATGCATTTTTGTAATGGAAAAATAATCAATCCCACCAAGCTGCCAATCAAAGCTAACCGTTCCAAGCTTTTACCAAAAGACAGACACAGGAACACTGAAGATGCTTCAACTACAACAAACAAGTAATATAGAAATCAGGATTTGTAACAGATCTAAGAAGAGTATTTCAAAAAAGGAGGAAAGTCCTGAAAAAGGCCTAGTATGTATTTTAGGAAGGATAATAGAGAAGAGTCCTCTGGAGAAACTTCATCAAAATCTAGAATCAAGAGGTTGTGGAGATGGCTCACCAGTTAACGCTTGCAGCACAAACCTGGTGACCAGAGTTCAAGCTAGAACCCAAATGACACCCAGATGCCAGGGTTCAAACCTCTCATCTCGGTATTTCTGTGGTAAGAGAGAAAGAAAACCGGCCAGAACTGCTGCCGGCTGGTGTGCAATGCAATGGTAAGAACTATGAGACCCTCTGCCAAACGAGGAAGGCGAAGACTGAAACCGAGGTTGTTCTCTAACCTCCAAAACCTCCAAGTATGCTCCATGGAAATATGTGTCCACCACCTAAGACAAAAAACCAAAGTGTGCAAACCACACACACACACACACACACACACACACACACACACAGAGAGAGAGAGAGAGAGAGAGAGAGGCATACATGCACCATGCATGTACATAAACACACAGACAAAAATTAAACTTAAAAATTTAAGTTGAGATGTGAAAAATTACTTAAAATAAAAAGAAGGTGAGGAGGTCAGGACATTCCACACAGATAAAGTACCAGAAGCGAAGACTTTCATAAATCAATAAGAAGCTTGGTAATCAAAACTTTCAACACAAACAGTTGCCAAATCCTCATTACACTATCTTACTGCCATCTACCGTAGCATATGTACTGGGATCGAGGATGTCTTAGTTTACTGCAATCCTTTTGAAAGGTTTGGGTTCACAAGCAGATCAGAAACTCGAGGCCTTCTTTGTATTCAAATTCGGTTTTGTATTTGATGGATCTATCCGTAATCATGTAGATCTGAACGTTTGTGAAAGGCTTACAATGCTCCCTGAGAACATAAACCATCATTTCTCAACCAGCCTTCCCCTTCTGAATCATAAAATTTCTCAACTTCCCCAAGGATGGAATCTAAGCAGAAGTGTTCTGGATGCGTGGGAAAAAAAACAGTTGATTCAGTCTGCACAGTGGCTGCCTAAGGCATTTTCGGCTTATTTTCCTGTGAGAGCCACAGCTGATGCTTGCATTTCAGAACTCAGCTGGACAAAGGGACTAGCAGCAGTTTCCTCATCCCAGAATTAGTGGAAACTTCTTACTCACTCATCACATTTACTGTGTGTATTCAGGGTAAGTCTGTGGAAATGAACGTTCTCACAGGTGTGAATCGGGTGTAGATACAAATATTGGCCAAGGCCATGCAAGACAAGATGTCTTCTACATCCACTGAAAATATGACCTTATTAAATATTCATGAAATTACAGTTGATACAGTACAAAAGTTCTTCATTTTTCCCCCAACTAATTATATTTAGAGTCCTTTCAGATCTATAATACCAAAATATTCAAGAATATTCAGAATACCTAAGCATGTACCCAGAGAGCATTCCTGCTATCAGTAAACTAATATGTATAGTATTAGATAATTCATTTGACAGATGCAAGAAGAAAAAGAAATCTATGCAGCTAAATTACTTCCATAGGCTCACAAGTATAAGTGTTGAACCCTGGGATTTATAATTTGGTCTTATGATGCTTATACATCTGCTTTATTCTATTGATGCAATGTTACTATAAAATTTGAAAACTAAGCAGTTAGATTTGGATACAAATTTATTTTTAATTAATCTGTATAATCCTATCACATATATTGATTTTCCTCGTTGCTTAAGTCATGAGTAAAATTTATTTTTTTTTAAAAAAAATAATGCACACAGCATGCATTAACTACATGTAAGATGGACAGGAAGACATCTATTCTTGGCTTGCCACCCCAGCTTCCTTTAACCGTTCTGTTATAGCACTACGTATTTATTTTACAGGAACACAAATTCAACTGCTCAGGGAAGTGGGGCTCTACACCATCAGCTGTGGCGGTACATCCAATGATTTCCTCTAGAAGAGAAGTGGGGGACAGGAAGCAACGGACATTGAACAATGAAGAAACTAAAGAATAGAGGAGAATAATGACTGAAGGAAGAGAGGAGGAGCAGATGGCTCAGGAAAGAGACATATGGGAATTGGAGGAGAGGAAGCCATTGGCAAGGAGTGGGCGGGATGCCAAGTCTGTGAAGGATCTGGAGGACACTGGGGATTTGGATGGGATGTGAGTCAGCTGCTTTTTACCCAAATATCACACCAACACGGAAAAAAATCAAAGAAACCCTCAAAGACATCCAGGATGCAGAACGGGGCTGGAAAAAGTTATGACACGTCTCACCCAGCAATTCTGCTTCTTTAGCACGGGATGGGAAATGCTAAAGAAGTGTTTGAACCAATAACCGAATTTGCTCGTGGCTGCATTAGCAATACTTTCAAATCTTAATTTTGCTTGTGGAAGAAGTAAAACAGATAAGGACTTCTATTTACCTTTAGTCATTTTTTTTCCCAATTTGTGATGCTGATTCTGATGATGCATAAAACAATTCCCTTCAGCCATCTTGGATTAGGGTGGCCTGATATTGTTTTCTTAGATCTGACAGGTTTTCAAGGGTAGGATTTTCATTGTTACATACCAGGAGTGTCCTGAGCAAATGCTGACGTCTAAGGTAAAACATTAGGAATCTCCACAAATACACTCATGTTAAAATGAATTGATACAGTGGGATTCTTTTTGCACATATTTCAAAACTTCATCCAAACAAACAAACAAACACATAAATAGGAGTCCTAATCTTTGGTTGAACTCAGCTGATCATAATGTATTATGAAAGTCTTAAGCTTTTGAAAATTTATCAATCTCCTTAACATTACAGATTCCGCTTTTAGAGCTAATAGGAACTAATTCTTGACTGTAACTAGGGTAATTTGGAAGAAAGCATAACATCTTAAACACTTTCAAAATATTGCTGTGTGTGCCAATATGTGCCTTGAATTCCAACAGCAAGGAGGTAGAACAGGTAGACCCTGGGCCTCAATGGCTAGTTAGACCAACATCATCTTGAGCACCAGATGAGAGTGAGAGACACCCCCAAGAATCATAGTGACAGCCGAACATAAAGGACCTTTATATGTGTCCTCCACATGCATGTATACTTGCACACACATATATATATACACACAGAAACAAATAAACACATGTACAAGTATAAAAAATAACTAAAATAAAAAGACGCTTGTAGATAACAGTCAACATTACACTATGATACCAGATCCTACATGTAGCACAATTTACAGGGCTCTACAAAGACATTATTGATGAACAAACCATAGTTACCTGATAGCTGCTCCCTAGCTCTACTTCCAATCAACTAGGAGGTGGCCATTGTCTTAGCTAAAGGCTTAATATTTACTTGACAGTGTTGCTGCTATCATTAAACCCATTAATACAGAGTGCTTTGACGACAGCCTGGATTATAACAGCTGTATGGCTAGGCTTTTAACCATCGTCTTTTTGTTTCCTAAGAATGTGAAGTGAGAGATACCATTTTCCAACTGGAATGAAGAGAGCTTACTCTGTATGATCAAGTAGATGAAATGAGAGCATATAAATAATTTACTATAGAGTAAGTTGTCATTACATGATAGTTACTAAGTTGTTGATGTTTCTACAAGTCTAAACTTGTAAACAGTTGTTTGGAACTTTCAGAAAAGATGTGTTTTAAAATTCATTGCATAGTACATTGAGACAGAGAACTGAACACAATTCTTTAGATGGTAACTTTTGACAGTCAATAAATATTGACTCTACATTTATTTGGTGAGCTCTTGATCATTTATTACTATTTTTCCTGTTAATATTAATTTACTAACTTTCATCAACTCTTAGTTTCTAATACTGACTATTAGATCTATGTCATAAATACATGCAAAAATATTATTTTTGATGATAAATCAGTATAAACTTCCTGTCCTGTAGCATTCTCTTGATGTTTTATACCAATTTTCTCCATTTTGGAGAGGTCATTAAGGCACATTCCATCATGCAGGGAAGCTCATTAATCTTGGGAAGTAAACCACTCAAAGGCTCCAGGAAGTTCCTGAAACGGATCAGATTCACCATTTACTTTCCTCTCCAAGAATATTTAAGCAATAAAGATGGCTGAGAGACACTCACAGACTACCCAAGATATTTAGAAGAGGCTCATATCACCCAAACTAACTGAAAGAGGCTTAGACCAACGAAGCTGTCTGCAAAAGATACTCTTAAACCCATTGTACTGCCTGTAAGCTGTTCATTAAGTTTCAGAGTTACAGCTTTTGTGAGCTGCCAACCATACTGAGGTGCTTGCTGTATCTGTCTTTGAATCATTTATATTCCTGTAAATAACCCCTCACTCACACTCCTGTGATTAACTACAACAAAATTCAATGGTTCACTAAGTTGAACTTTAGTGGTATTTTTACGTTGGTCTGTCAACAGTTTTTATCTGGGCTAAATAGACATTCACTTCTCTCCGGGAGAAGTGTCAAACAGCACAGGCCTTAGGTTAAATTATATCATTTCTTTTAATGGTGTTATAGTATATTGTGGCCAGAAATCACAATCCATAAATGTCCTTGTTCTGAATGTGAGATCACCAAATATTTGCATATAACCCATTTTAATGTCTGATGTATGACTAGTTAAGTCTAAGTATGCGGGACTCACAGGCATGGATGGTTGTCTATACTTGTCCTTGTTATATTAAGCACCCCATAGGTTCTATATAACACTTTAATATCTTAGTTTATAAAACATTGGTTCTCAGACAAATCAAGACCACAAGGAATCTTGATGAAACAAAACAAAACAAAACAACAACAAACCAATCATTTCTTTCAATTCTTTGCCTGCAATTCCTACCATGACCACTAGGATGTCAATTAGTTCATTAAGAGACAGTAGGTTGGGAAAGTGATGTCAGGGCCCTTGTGGAACCTCCTATCCTCTACAAACATTAAAGAAATAGTATTGACTCACAGAGAACTTATACACAGAACACTAAAGCCACCAAAGTCAGCCATCATACAGTCTGTGGAAAACTTTCAAAGAAGATCATTACATTTGATAATGTTCAGTTGCAACTGTCTTTCCCCCTTGTCTTCAATGCTCACTAGCCATTCATTTCAGAAATCCTAAATTATAGCAGTATTTCTCTGGGGCAATTTATGACCTACATGTCATCATTTAATGCAATTAATCTTGTACGTGACCAGCTTAGTGAATTATTGAGTTATTTTATAATCTAGAGCAATATTTGCATTAACCATTTTAAACTTAACTTCTCTTTGATTCAAAAGTAAATCATTTAGTGAACACAAAATTATTGCTTTAATATTTGGCATTAGTTGGGTTTTCTTTTTCCCTTTTAATATATTTATAAAACATCTTGAACTTAACATAAGATTTGCAAAACACAGTGAAATAAAAATATCATCTTATGAGGTTTATTTTAATATTTTATACATCATAACAGTTATTGCTAACTTTCAAGACCTGAAGCAAGTCAATTTTATCTAGTCTGGCAACTAAACGACTTCTGTGTCTCTTACTTTAAGTACTAGTGTCTAAAAAAATAGAAAGAAAAAAGTACTTGTGACAAACACCATGTGAGGCCGCTTTTATTGTAAGGGATACATGCCAAAAGAGTGTGAAAAGCTTCTCGTGTCATGTAGGAGGGTAGAAAAATGTAATTTATATACCTGTGGTTTATGAGCATCACAGATCTAAACTTTGGCTCAGAATCTAGGTCATTGCGAAAAGAAATGACTAAAGAATATCCAAAATACAGGTGCAGCCACAATTCAACTACATACTTTTCCTTTCTGTGGGGTGTGTCTTTGTTCTCACAGCTGGAAGATGTGTACTTTAAATTTTCCACAAAGAAGTGCCACCACATTAAAGAACTCTAGGAATTCCTGGGACCTGAACTGTAGCAATAGCCATGCTATCTTCAATGGCCTTTCATAAGTATACTATGTACTTTCATCTCCCGATTGTCAGTTCTCAACATTGGGCAGAGCCCATTAATAAGAGAAATGAAAACCATCATTTGGATACAAAACTTAGGAAAGAAGAACCATATAAAATAGGCATAATCAACATCTTCTAAGAATGTCATTTCAGGTTTTGAAAAAAAAGAACAGAAAATACAGTCATGTATTCTACTGAGAATCTAAATTCTTCTTTCCTTCTTTCTTTCTTCTTTGTTCATTTTTTTTTGTTTTTTGCTTTTCGTTATTCCATTTACTTTTGCCCAAAGGAAGTCAACAAAACAAAAACATGTATGATCTAAATAAGAACAGAGATTTTTGAAACCAAACTGCTGATTTTCAGCCTTCTCATTTCTCAAGGTGTAGAAATGTGCATTTTCTTTCTAGTTCTTTTTAACAGTTCAATGAATGGTCATAATTTAAACAAAATGCACAGATGGTCTTGGGAGTAGTAAAATTTCAGATGTTACTACTTCCTGGCATATGGAACACTACTGTGGATCAGCACTTTGGCAGCATTTAAATGATTTTTAAAATTATTTATATATTAACATCTTGGCATCATTTCACAGTCATAGGTTATTACCACTTTAAATTGTCTGGTTCCTGATGAGAAGTGGTTATAAAATTGATTCTAAGCTGTTGTAGGTAATGAAGGACTGGTGATTTTCAGTTAGAAGACAGCATCCCTTTGGGTATTGGAAATAAATAGGGTACTCTAATAAATTAAAGACTGGCAAAAATCATAATATTGTCTAATACAATATATATATATATATATATATATATATATATATGAAGAGTATTCCAAGATTTTGCTTAAAAAAATTTACTGCAGCAGGTTTAAACTATGAATGCTATAAAAATGATATAAAAATGAACACATACATCTAGAAACACATAAAATATAACCTTAAAAAATAACTGGTATGTTTTATGTTTTTTTTAATCTACCATATTTTAACCTGTAAAGAGTCCTATCTAGTCTGTGCCCAGTTTCAATATTTTCCCACACTTTTTAATTAATATTTATTTATTTATTTATTTATTTAGTGTATATGAGTACTCTATCTGCATGTACACCTGTATGTCAGAAGAGGGCATCAAAACTCATTATAGATGGTTGTAAACCATCATGTGGTTGCTGAGAAATGAACTCAGGACCTCTGGAAGAGTAGCTTTAACTGCTGAGCCATCTCTGTTGCCCCCAGTTTCAGTATTTTTAATACCCTCCACCTCAAATGTCACATGTCATCTTTGACTGAGACTAGTTCTTACAAGTGCTGGTCAACCCTTAATCCTCACATTTGTCAATTGACCAGATGAAACTGGTTCAGATTCTTCTTAAAACTCTGGTCAGCTAGTTTTCTTTCTTACACACTTTAGGTTTCTGCTGCTCTTTAGTTAGCTTGCCTGTCTCCTTGAGAGCTAAGCCCTGTATCTTTTCCCTTCGGTCTAGACACGTGCCCTAAATGATGTCAGTTTCTAACATTGGAATATGAAATACAAAATGCCTGCTGAGTCTCACAGGATAGACAACTTTATATTAAGGAAACTGTAGTGACTTCTGTCAGCAATTTGAGCCTACATTCATCAAACATGACATGCTGGTCACGGGCACAGAGTTGAGGAGTGTAAAGTTCTGTAGTGCATATTTCAGGTCCTGCACCGTGAGCTGTGTTCTCTGGAGCTGTGTTCTCTGGTTGACTAATTGAGAGATTGTCTAGTGGTAAAGGAATGGTGTAGCTGAGGTTCACTCAAATACTGGTATTTAATAATGTTAGTTTTCACTCAATATACACGAAGCCAAAATAGTCCAACATATCTGCCTGAGAAGCTAGGATAGGTCTTTCATCTGCTCAAAGGGAGGGGAGGACTGCATAGTAATGAGTTCTTGTATGTTTACCACAACTTAATTTATTCTCCAGCCTCAACCTCAAGTCTGAATTTCTGACTCATATACCCAACTGCTTATTTCATATATACTTAGATCTTTTATGAGCATTTGAAAATTACCATGTCTAAACCTCAGCTCCTGATATATTCCACACCCCAATCATCTACATCAATGCACTGCAGTTAATGGCACCCACACATTCTGACTTTCTCAGGCCAACCCATAAAGGTATGCCTTGACTCTTCACTTCTTACATGCTGTATCCAACACGGTTGAAAATTTGGGGGGGGGGGTTGTACTACTTTACAATATATTCAGGATCTAATTACTTTTCTCTACCCCTCCTCCTAATGGAGTGGTTCAACCCACCAATTATCTCGTGTCTGGATAACTTCAAAAACTCCCTATTAGTCTACCTACTTTTGAGAAGGCCCATCATTCATAATTTCTGATCTCATAATGACCAACTTCTCCTAAACTTACCTAGAGAAAAATATATAATTGTAGTGAGAATTTTGTTCTTTAAATACAGAAAAGGTATAGGAATGTTTCTGTTATCATCCCAGGTGTGGGATAAAGGGCTGCTTTACATTGCTCACAGCAGCTGACTCTGATTTGCCTCATGCTCTAGCAGGGGAGTGATTTTGCCAGCTGTACATTATTTCTGCAAGTGTATGACATTTGAAATTCCGGGGACTCTGTAAAGGGTGTATAAATGCTAGAGCCCAGTGACAGGTACAGCCTTTACTGATCCACCGGCTGCTGCTGCTGGTGGTGGTTGTTGGGATTTGTCAAGTGACCATTAGTAAAGAGGAAGACATTAAATAGCCTGACTGTGAAGATCAAATGTGCCCCACCCCGTGGAATCTGATCCCCCTAATCAACTGGAAGTAGACTAAGGATATTGACATCCCATTTCCCCGCTAGTCTTCCTTCTCTCCCACCTAGTGTTGGGTAGTTCGAAAGTTGGAATAAGTGTGGTCAAGGGTGATAGAGAAAGGAACCAACAAAGGAGCCTAAAGCCAGTTACATAAATTATTTGCGATATCTGTAAGGTAATACAAACTGAGCTGTTTACTGTTTCCAGACATGATATTCTATGACACTCTCCTTTGTTCACTCTGATTTTTGTCTTACTCTGATTTTTTTGTCCACTCTGATTTTTCTCTTACTCCTTAGTGAAATGTCAGCTGTCTACCACCTTAGGGTCTAGAAATAACTGCTTTGTTTGGTCAAAATACACATTTCCTGAACATCTGCACATTTCCCTACTCACTTCTCACCATATTTTTATTAAGACATTCTCTGATCACCCTTTTAACATTATGCTCCTATGCAACCTCTAATCAATCTCTCTCTACCTTTCGCTATTTATTTTTTTAAATAATATTGTACATACTACATAATACAGTTATATTGTTGATTTTGTTCAGGGTACTCACCACAGTTTACCTAATATTGCATTCTAAGTGCTGAGAATTTTTGTCTTTAATTTCTATTAAATACGAGTAGCATTTAGAAATATTAGAAACATTTAGTAGCATCTAAAACATTAGAAAGTTAAAGATAATAACCTTTGAGTGCATCTGAAGTATTTAGGCAGGGGAATGAGAACGACAGAGCATATACACTAATGTGATATAGAGTATGATTTAAGATTAGAATATTCCTATTTTGATGATACACAGAACCCAAAGGAACAGTTATCAGTAAGCAGAGAAATATTTATTCTCAACATCTACTCCCTTGTGTTCTTGATTTCATTTCCTCAAGCTAACTTGTCACAGGGAGTTGTCACTAGTTTGTGAACTGTGTGCTTCTTAAACAGTGATAAAGCTGATTTACCCTATTCCAGTTTCTAGACTTACAAAGATGTCTGAGATGCTCATGCGAAGTCAGATCAGTGTTGAGGAAAAAAAACAAACACAGCAGAACAAACAAACAAAACCCACACATTTTATTTCCTTCCCTAATCATGGCTCTAGCTGGTCCTGTTCTACTCTTTCTGCTGCGTTATCATGCTGGTTGGTTAACTGGTTGCTCAAGACTAGTGTAAGCATTTCATAGATGCATGTGATAATGTATTCTATAATCACTTTAGATAAGTTAGTGGTAGTCTTTTCTTTACATAAGCATTGTCTCATGTCAAGCAACTTCCAATGGAAGGTATCAGCATATATGGAACAAAGGAAATGAGAGGAAGTACCACAACACCATAAAGCTATACAACCATAGAACCAAGGGGAGCACGTTGGCCTAAGGTGTTTAGTGAACACTTTATAAGACAAATAGGTGGAAAAGCCACATGGAATTGTGGTTGGAAAAAAAGACAATGCATCCCATATTCTCCACTTAAAACAACTATTTAAAATCTAATCTGCAATTGTGGCATTTCTATTTTGTAATGCGGCATAGTCGTAATTTACATCATTAAGAGTGAGATTCTATTTTTCAGACACAATACTAAACTACATAGAAGAGGAAAGCAAGTTGAAAAGGAGAGTGGGCTACAGCAAACCTGTGAAGTAACCTAGGAGATCTGGAAGTATTTTATATAAATGAATTTTGTAGTAATGTTAACTGGAAATACATGGAAATGGTCTCAGCTTCAAGTAGTCATAATAATTAAGTATATACAGAAGTATGAACTCAAACACTTTAGATTTGGTAATATATTTCCTCACTTTGTTAGCTTCTAAAGACATTTTCATCCATGTCTACACAAGGAAAATTGAGACACATTTCTTTTAGAAGAAGAAGTGAAACAGAAAGTCAATGCAACGCTTTATCTCCAAGAACTGATTTCCACATCCTTTTTCTGTGCTTGGGTAAAGACGCACACAGCTATCCTGCAGATGGTCCCTGCCACTGGATTCAGTACTCACAGTGATTCTTTCATCTTTATCATCCAGGGGTGAGCCATCCTTTTTCCAGGAGATGGTGGGTTCTGGATGGCCCCGAGGAGGCTGGCATTCCATTACTGCAGGCTCACCTACCGCCACCATGACATCTGAAGGGTTTTGTCTGAAGTCATCCCGTAGAACTGTAGGGACAAGATTAAATCATCATACTCAATAATGAAATATGCAGTCCTTATCTCTGAGCTTCAGCAATAGTGACATTTATTAGAATATACTTCCACTAATAGCTGTCTCAGGGCAGCTTAAAGAACTCATATCTATTGCCAGCATTTGCCACTTACAAAAGGTACTTGTCCCGTGAGCACACTCAAAGAGGATTATTTCTTGTTCTTCACAGGCCAGCAAGCACGTGCACTCTGCTGCTTTTCACCCTCACAGTCAGCATTTCATCTGAATTGCATGAATTTCTGCGTACCAAGTATATTTCTCTCTTCCATACGCTGACTATAACTGAGTCCATCACTCACAGAAAACTTCAAGACAATGCTATCTACTATTATATCAATTACATACAGACAAACAAAAATGTGAATGAAGATATTTCCAAGCATATATTTAAAAGACTTAATAGATATATAGATTTATAGAACACTGTATGACCAATATATTTTAAATATAGTCACTATGAAAACTTCACACACACATTTCCCAATGACTTAAAATCAATGTGTGTTTTTTTTAATTGGCAGTGGATAGGGAAGAGTTAGAATACACAGGTTATCATTAACAACAACATCACAATTTATGTCCAAAGCTATTTTTGTTAGATCCAGTATTTTATTAAATCCATAAACCTATTTAGAGCAAAATAGACCATTAATCTTTTTTTCTACTGTAAACCCTAAATTTTAAAGGAGTAAACTCCTCATGTCATCTCAACTGGACAGTAATACACTATTAGCATACTGTATAAAAAAGGCATTATTTATTTAGTGACAGTAAAGAAAATGCAGGAAATTAAAAATGTGCTCTAAAAAAAAAAAGTTCATACAGGGAAATGGTCCTCAATATGTCAGTAATCTCAGGAGATTCTGAATTATATATCATTATCGGCAAGTCTTAAATCACAAGCCTGGTCTTTACTAGGTAATATTACATATATTATTTATAGCCTACATTTTAAATTACAAAGCACGGAAGACGACATACACATCATCACAAAGTCCAATAAATGGTTAAGTTTCCCATACTTATTTTCCTTCATCCTGTGCAGAATAAGATGTGAACCGTCTTTGTAAAGTAAATTAAGGGAACACTTAAAATGTTTATTTGTAAGTTGAGCACATAAATCTGGAGTGAATGGTGTTTATCTTTAAAAAAAAAAAAAGTACTGAATAGAATTTTAGAACTGCAGTTGTGTATTGCACTGGATACATTTTCACCCATGTAGCTTTTTTAAAAAAAATGTTTTAATGAAGGAAGAGTTAGGATACTGAAAATTCGTGCACAAACCATCAATCAAAATAGAATCAACCTTAACTTTTGCTCTCCTAGCCTCGAATAAACTAACTGCCTTCCAGTAGTTTATACTTTCCCTCCTCTCCCTTCTTTCCTTCCCTTTGTTTGTGCTAACCATATTCATGCAACTGGGCAAGCCATGGTAACCATGCCAAACTGGGTTTATCCTGCATGCTGAAACAACTTCTTCCTATCTTTAGAAAGAATGCTACTTCCTATCTTTGGAAGGAATAGTGAGAGGAAAAGAAACCATGGCTGGCCCCAACTACTGCAATGGTAACTTTTATACTATACAATCTTAAAATAGCGCAGACACAAAGTGCATTTTGTTGAAGTAAAATGTCTTTTTAAAAATAAACAGAGCTTGAATGCTTTCACCCTTTCTAAGCTGTGCTGTTATTAGGCATTAAGAATGTGAAATAAACAAAATATAAAGTTTATAGAAATTAACTGGCCTTAACAGGCAGCAAACTCTCAAACTGGATCATGTTACGAATCAGAGACAACACCCCTGAAATGTTTTAAGACCCCCAAAACACCGAAAAGAAAATACCTTTCAAATGAAAGTAAATATGCTTTACAATTTTTCTAAGTGGCAAACTAAAACAATCTTGATCATACTTTATATCTTACTTATAAATGAGGATCATATCTCCAAGAAGCCAACAAATAGTAAAATGTCTTATGAAAATATCAAAGGTTTAAGATTAGTCAAGCTGTACTTGCCATGTATCATATGATTTGGTCTGCTTTTTCAGTGTCTAATAGAAAACTAATAAAGCATAATCCATTAAAGATTGTTGCTTAGATAATGCTCATGTAATTATTTTTGCAGCTGTTAAGTATAAAAATTCAGTTATGCTTATGGCTGCAGGCACTGTTTCATAAAAGTATGAATTTAAGACTTTTCCTTCTTCTATAAAAATAGTACTTTTTACCTATATTTGTCTTGAAATTTTCCTTTGGAGGAAAATATTATATGTCATATTATTAAATGACATTATTTTAATTAAGTTGTCCAATTAAAAAATCCTGTGTACATATGTAAGTAATTAAAAAATTAAATTCGAATGACTGGGAGTATCTTGGTAGAAAAATACCTAAAACCCTCAGGAAGTTGAAGTCACAGATCTATTAAAAATTTGACTTTTTCTCCATTTATCCAGGTTACCTGCTATGTATAATTACTATATGATTTTTAAAAATAACTCAACTTTCAAAGTAAAGTATAATTTGAAATGAACAAACAACATTCATACATCTAGTAGATATCAATTAAGAAACGGCTAGTCGAGGCTGGAGAGATGGCTCAGTGGTTAAGAGCACTGACAGCTGTTCAAGAGGTCCTGGGTTCAATTCCCAGCAACCACATGATGGCTCACAACCATCTGTAATAAGATCAGTTTCCCTCATCTGGTGTGTGTAAAGACACAGCACTCATACACATTAATAAAATAAGTAAATACATAAATATTTAAAAAAAGAAAAGAATAAGAAGGTGCTGATCAGGTCAAACCAGCTGTTACAGCCATGGCTTTCCTCTTCTTGTCTGTGAACCTTAGCTCCTACATATATGGGCTGATGTACATTTAGTCCATAAGCTCTCCACGGCTTTCACTTTCTTAAATATAAGAAGGCATACCAACAGCCAGTTCTCTGAAGTTTGGGTTTTCAAAAGTGGCTAAGTCTAACAACTCCTTTAAAGCAAAATAAAGCTTATAATTATTTCTGTTTCAGAATAACATCAGACAAGCTCAGCTAAATTTTTTTTTCATCCCATTTCATTTTCTTTATGTGTATGCATGCGGGTACACATATGCCATGGCACATGTATGTTGGTCAGAGAAAACACGCAAGAGTTAAGTGTCATCTATTCCATGCGTGGGTCCCAAAGAGTAAACTCAGGTCGTCAGGCTCGCTGTCACAGGTGTCTTTACTCATTGTATTAATTATAAACAGGAAACAAAATGACTAGCAGTATTTTCTGAAAAAAGAAAAGAAAAGAAAAAAGAAAACAAATCATACCAGTGCTGCACCTGAATCGTATCTGCATAACATGGAGAAGCTAAGAGAAAAAGCAAAGAAATAGGGTTCATATGTAGGGAAGGGTCAGTCTTTGCAGAATACTCTTCAGGTACACTACACCAAGCTTTTGGTTTTATGAAAGGAGGAAAATTATTTTAAGACAGGCAGGAGATTGGTTATATCTAATCCATCTTATTACAAGGAGCAAATAAAACCCAGGAAGTTGGCTGATAGGCCAAGAAAGGAGAATCCCAACATCTAATGTCTTACCCTTGTTTTTTCCTTTAAAAATAAAAGAAAGCAAAAAAAAAAAAAAAAACTATCTATCTCAACCCTGTCCTGTAAAGCACAATTCTCTCTTTGTCTTTCCCACAAGTGCATACTCCTATAAATGGTTATGTATGTCTTCACGCCAGTTCTCCTAACTACTTGGTCCTGGTACTTTGAAGACCATCTCAGATTCTCTGTACTCCCTAACTACAGGCCTTCAACTTCACAAACCACAGACTCTCAGTGCTCTTTGGAACCCTGGCCAATGTGCTCTTCAAAGGTCTTGTCTTAGAAATAAATGAATTACAGATAGGTGAGATGGTGGCGTGGGTAAAGCTGCTTGCTGACGGGCCTGGTGACCCATAGAACACAGATAGGGAAATGAGAAGTGACCCACATTCGTTGTCCTCTGACCTCCATACGCGAACAACCCAGACAGTTGTGAGGGAGAAAACAAAGAAATAAATATAAAAGAAAGTGCAGAAATTGCTTGGGATTGGAATGGACCTCAGTTAGGTTCCCAGTACCCCCGGGAGGACTCACAACCACTGATAAAATGGTACTAACCAGGGATCCAAAGTCATCTTCTGGCTTTTTTGGCCTCTGCAGCATCAGTTATATAGGTGGTACATAGACATACATGTGTGCAAAACACCCATTTCATAATAAATTGAAATAAAAATCAAAATTTAAAATGAGAATCTCAAAACTTAGGACTCCTCATGGGAGAGAAACATGTCACCGAACCAATGCAAAATGTAATATAGTGGTAATCTTAGCAACACAGGAGCTTACTTAGTATTTGCCCATTTCTCACTATCCGCTCATGTAGTACTCACAACAACCTCAGAATAAAGCGAGATTACTGTCTTCATTTACACAAAAGGAGAATGTTTAAAGAATCAAGGCCAAGCCTCAGTCAGCTCTCCAGTCACAAAAGAAAATTCTCCACCAAGTGGCTTGTCTATCAGTCTTGTTTGAACACTATTTGCAATTCCAACTACTTAAGTATCATAATGTAACTAATATTTCAGCTTCCTTCCAATGGAACAGAAGTTCACTGAGAAATTTCCCTCCTGACAGTCATATGGCTGTCCTCTTAACATTCTGTCCTCAGATTCTGCCATGTTTGGAAGGGGCCTCTTCCCATTTTGAACAGCACACTGAGAATCAGAATTCATTATCCAGAATACATATGATGTGTTACTTCTCATCAACAGTTTATTTCAACCAAAACTCAACTGAACAGGCTGTACAATAATAAGCATTTTAATTAAACATAGGCATTTTAATTAGAACTGGCTATCTTGGGAGAAAACAAAAGAAGGTAACATTCCAGTCGTGAGATCGATTTTTCTCCACAAAAGGGAATCTTATCAATGAAACTATGCAGCAAACAGAAAATTGTGTTGATGAGAAGAGAAGAAACTAAAAGTGTAGTGTACTGGAGAAGAAAACAAGTTAGAAAGTATGTACTTAATTGTGTGTGCCTGTGTGCGTGCTTGCCAGAAATAGAAATTGAATAGGATTTCCTGCAGGTTATTTTGAATGAACAGATATACGTTGGGAGCTGTTCAGAAATGCACAGTGATATCTAAACTTTTGTTTTCCTGACTTTTTGTTGGAAAGTGATAGAGGACAAGCAGATTTAAATATCTCAAAATTTCCTTAAGTAAATGATCAAATTTTAACTTTAAATAGTCTACGTGCACAGGAAGATATGACACTAAGTATGAAAACGAAAGGGACAGGCTGTGAAATAATACTCCATCCAGGGATGCTCCTTTTAAGCCCCCACCTTGTCATGTTATCAATGAGATTCTTTTCTAAAACATTACTTTCAAACATCAAATCTGTGCAGAGCTTTGAGTTTATAAAAATTGAGTTTATAAAAATTGTTCCTAAACCATGTTTACTTTGTAATGTTGACACGGAATCTATCTATGAGTAGTCTTCCATAATTATGTCATCTTCTACAAGTGGTTCTAATGAATGATCCATTTTGTTTTGGTTGAGACTTGGGTTGATAGGCTGAAGGAGCACTCTTTTCTCAAAGGCTAGAAGTTCTAAGATTTCAGAAGCGCTGAATCTCCATTCTGGGAAAGAAGTATACTTTTTATTTAAAAATTATGTATTCCTAAAGTCATCTGGTGCTTGAAGATGCCACATATCAGGTAAGTCTTAGGGAAGTGATGAGCAAATCACTGGAAACAAAAAGAGATCCTACTACCAGAATGAAAGTAACCTGTGATAATGAGTTCTTTTACATAAGGTACACAGAAGGAGCCTGCTAAGTTAACACATGGGAATGCTCCTGCAGTTGAGTTCTGCTCTGCTGCAATACTGGGACCATGTTGTTCTTGGCCATTTTCCCCCACCATTATGATGCAGCAGGGGGGGCGGGGTAATCTAAGACCTTTTGTATGCTAGGCAAAAATCAACTTTCAGATGGGACTTACTTGTGATCTTTATTGCCATTTTGCAGAAGCCTGGACAACTTTGTGATGCTTCCTGCTCTGTGCCTGAGGATACCCCAGTCCTTATACAATGGGACCAATTCATGAAATCAAATAATAGGTTGGTTTGGCATGCTAGGCCAAAGTGAACATCTGTAACGCATTCCAGGGAATAGTGGACATTCATAAGAATAGACTTTTAAATAGCTAAGCCCCAGCAGATTAGAAAGTCTGGGGTAACATAAAAATATGTAATATTGAAGGAAGAAAGCCAAGTGAATAAGTCATGTCCTCTACATTAAAAATGTCAGTAACCTACTGGATCTGCGTGCATCTTACACGCTTGAATGTAAAGTGTGAGTGAAATTAATTTACTACTGAAAAATGCCTCACTTATGAGGCAGAAATTTATTGGCCTGTGACGCATATGAGTTAGAAAACGGAAGTGGCGCATTTCAGAATTACCAGGGCTTCTAGTAGAACCTTGTGACTGTGATAAAGTAGACTCACAATGACTAAGTTATTCCCGCACGAAACGGAGTTTTACGCTCTATCTCGATAGGGTTATTATGAAAACTAATTATTTAATGTTTATACAGGACTTGCCATTTTTATGGGGCATTACATCTACAAAGAAGTATTGCTGTTAGTCACTGTGTAAGGAATTGCCAAATTTCTCAGCTGCCAGTCCAAATGTAGACGGGGGACAAAGAATGCCATTGACGAAGGCGTCTAAGTGCCAGAGTGAAAGTCACACTCGGGGATATCCTGGCAGGGTTAAAACAACACAGACGAGATGGGGATATCTGAGCTACGGGACCCTGATTAGAGCAAGACAGGCAGGCATTCTTTCTTTCTCTCATAAAACCAACTTTATATTTAGTATCTTGCATTCAAAAAATCCTTAAGAAGAAAAAAAATCTGCATTTACTGCCTACCTCTAGCTGAAGGCCAGATCCAAGAGAACAATCCCTTCCATATCACCACTGCTCCAAACAATGGGTAAGTTACAGTAAGCATCCGTCAAGGTTTACAGCACGCTATGGGTGCGCTGGATATTAGGTGTGAAATGGTGACAGCAACCTGTGTGAGACTTATTCTCATGAAGCTCTGAGATGAAGGAAGGTGAACTGACCATATTCAAGTGAATGCTATGGGAAATACGTCATGATAAAGCAACAATCAGCAATTGTCTATTATAATAAATGAATACACATATATTTTTGTGTACAGATATACAGTTATATTATGTATATTATTGTGCATATCACGTCATATAATATTTTGCGTATATATTGTTATTGTGATACAAGGCAGGAAGGAAAGGGTAGGAAGCGTGTGGAAGATTTATAACAAACGGAAGTTGTAAGGGAGGCAAAGCTGAGGAAGGAAGAGGAAAGCTGGAGGCTGAAAAACAAGCTCATGGAAGTACACTGCAGGAAGAGGAAGTAATCCATGAGGAAGAGGAAACCTGGCACTGGAAAGGAATTCTAGGAGACGTAGCCTAGTGCAGGAGTAATTAGCCAGTGCAGTCGGCTAAGATGGTGGCGATGTTGTGGCATCAGCTTGGCAGAGAACGGTGGAGCCACTGTGCTGAGTGCACAGCAACCTCCATGAGGAGCTGGTTTCTATGCCGAATTCTATAAGGACCCCGAGACCCATACAGTAGTTTTGTGGTGTATCTATCATACTGAGATGCTCACTCTGGCTGCTCATGAACATGAGATGGAAATAAGAATAGAGAGGGACAAAGCAATTAAAAAGCTGTTGCATTAACTAGGGAAAAGGGCAGGGGCTTGTGTTCTTGAGTTACTAGTAGTTTCAGAGCAAGGGTGGGGCAAACAGGAGATGCATTTGTAGGTAAAAATGAAACTGACATCATGAGGGGTGGAGGTGGACAGAAAAAGGTCCAAACTGATGCCCACACCTCTTTGTGTAACTGAGCATGCCCTTTTAAATATATAGGTGAGCATTCAGACAATACCAACGTAAATTCTCCCACAGGGAAGAACAAGAACACAGGAAATGCTTTTTTGGTTATTAAGGAAAGAGTATAGGGGTAACATACGTCCATTTCATTGATTAAACTATTATATTTTCAAACTCTGCTCTTTATAACACAAGGTTGAGTTTTACAAACGAGGACTGTATTACAATATTTCAAAACCCAATTATTAAGTGGTAATGCCCCTCAATCAATTAAACTATATTTTGATTTTAAGATGATCAGTTTTATCGTAATTTGAGGCACAACATACACTTTATCTGACTTAAAGATGCACTTGAAAATCACTATTCAAAAACAAATTCAACATCACAGGAATACCATCATACATCCATCCATGGCACACATACCAAGTGTTAACATTATTCAAGGGACTTTGCAAGTACTGATACACTGAGTGGTCACAATAAACTAGTAGGTGGGCTTTGATCATTAAGAGCTGATACGATTTATAGGAGGTTAATTTTCTGTAGCTTTCAGACAGCAGTATAGTGGGTAGCCAGTATGTATTACAATAAATTGGAGATTCTTCTTAGTAACCACAAATTCAATATTTAGCAGTAATCTTGACTGGCCCTCTAGGAAATGTCCAGAACTGAGACTGTCTCCTTGTTGGTCAACAAACTCTACTCCTGTGTCTTTTCAAACTATACTCAGCTGAGGAAGTACTGTCAGTTTAAAATATTCTGTGAAGACATCCTTTTTTGCTCCTTCAGATAACCCCTTTCTGTAATATATATAATATAAATATATATATATATATATAATATATATGTAATATATATAATATATGTAATATATAATATATTATTATTGTATGTAATATAGAATATATCATATATTATATATAATATGTAATATACAATATAATATATACTATATTATTGTATGTAATATATAATGTATTATATGTAATATATAATATATTATATATTATTATATTATATATTACATTATATATTTATATAATAATATAATATATATAATATATATTATTATATTATATATGTAATATATAATATATAGAGATATAGATATAGATACACACACACACACACACACACACACACACACATATATCACAAAGTCATGCAAGCTAAGCATAAACTACCAAGCCTCTACTCATACCTCCCATCACAAGCGAGGATACAAAGTTACAAAGTGAGATAGTGAAGGGCTGAAGGATTTTTTATGAGTCATTAGACATGTACAACATTAGACCCCAGCAATAACTGTTTCGATGCTCTTTATTAAAAGGCTTACATATTTTACAAAGTGCCTGTAAAAAGGCCATAATGTTCTCCAACTAGAATATTTGATGGGAAACAATGGCTCTCAAATTTAAAAAAGGAAGGAAGGAAGGAAGGAAGGAAGGAAGGAAGGAAGGAAGGAAG
>JANHMN010000011.1:53505522-53542359 GCA_030674055.1 Rhabdomys pumilio | reverse complement strand
AAGGAAGGAAGGAAGGAAGGAAGGAAGGAAGGAAGGAAGGAAGGAAGGAAGGAGAATATACTCATAGTTTATTTATTCCAAAATCCTAGAACTGCTAACAGATTTCAAATGTTTCTAGTGAGTAGGGGCAGGAGTGCCTAGCAATGGTTGGGGTCTCAAGGGAGAAAAATCCTCACAGTTTAAAATGATCCTGTTAAAGCCGCCCTAGCAATTGTGAAGCACAGAGAAAACAGCAATTGGATTTAAGAAGGAAAAAAAAAAAACCAACAACAACAAAAAGCTTCACCAGCCTATCTTTGTGCAGCATAATTAAGGTTGCCAATTATAACATGTCTCCCAAGGAATATTTTCAATGATAGGAAAAACCCAAGTCTAAAAAAGCACCCAGAGGGACACATCTTTTCAACAAAAAGGTCTTTAATTGGTGACAATCTGCCCTAAATCACTATTGCCATTTCTGAGCATAACAACTCTCAGATCCTTCATCCCTTGGATCTTCCCCTATCGCAGGCTGTCCAAGGCTTCAGAATAACAATGGCGAGCACCTAACGGGGCTTTCAATTTCCAAGGTCCATAACAAGTGTGCAATTGTGTAGCTCTGAGAGCTGCTTTTCCTAACACTGGAGATCCCTTGGGGGAGAGCATTCAGTCTCCTGCTCTCTGGCTGACAGGGTTTAAGACCGTTTTCTTTTTTTGCGCTGAGAGCTGCAAACACACTAACAAGCTCCGACTAAAGGTACAAGGGATTAAATTAGCTGAAAGACATCATTTTATAAATCACCTCAATGATGCTAGCTTTATCAATAATTGTACTTTGAGTAATATCCAATTTAGTCATCCTTAGGAAGTATTAGATGCAAAAGAAAAATAGCAAAGATGATAACAAAATAAAAATACGTAACAGTGTCAAAATGTCGCATGTTAGGACCCATTCTTGAATGTTGACTGCAGGAATCCAATTTTTTTTTCTTTTTTGTCATCACATATTGGAAATACAACGCCTACAATCCAGGGAAAGTACAAGGGCACAATGGGTAATCCGCAACCATTCCTTACCAGCAGCTCAGTGAGAGTTGAGGGTACTGACAAAGCACGGATAGGAAACAACCAGGAGGTCAGTGCACGCCTTGGAGTCCTGCTCAGCTTGTGAGACAGTGACAACACATTGTGCCATAGTCTTGAAGACACCTGCCTCACACAGAAAAGAGAGCCCTGACTGTATCTTGATGCCTTAAAAATTCAGCTCCACCTGTAGCCCAGAATTTGGGCAGAGGAAGATGTAATGGAAAAACCCAGGCTGCTTGACCAAAGATGCTCATGATGCCTCTCTTTCTGGACAGCTTGGCATATGGACTTCTTGATGCTTCCAAAGCCTTAGACGAGCTAGTATGGTCGTTACCACGATTAAGTGATCAAGACAAATATAAAACACCTCAAACCTAGAACTTACCCAAGGATGGATTCAAATGCAACAGACGAACAAATCATAAACACGGCTCACAAAAAAATTAAAAAGACAGAGGAAGAAAAAAAAAGATAGACATAAACCTGCTCAAAGTTGTTCTTCATAAGATCTGGTCGGTAATATAGACACTAAATTAAAATAAATAAGACGCTAGGGCTAAAGAGATGGCCAGTTTGAAAAGTGTTTGCTATGCAAGTAAGAAGACCTAAGATCCCTAGTCCTCACTTAAAAACCACGTGAGTATAGCAGTGTATATCGTCACCCCAGTGCTGCAGAAGCCGAAACAGGCAGATAGATACCCATCACTCCCCAGCTAGGTGATCTAAGCAAGCCAGTGAGCTCCAGGGTCAGAGGGAGACCCTGATGCAAAGAGTAAATAGGAGAACAACTGAGCAAGACATCTATATGGACCTGAAGCCTCCAAGCAGATGCACACAACCACACACGTTCAAACACACACACACACACACACACAAACACATGTCAAACACACACACACACACACACACACACACACACACACACACACACACAGAGAGAGAGAGAGAGAGAGAGAGAGAGAGAGAGACAGATACTCCACAAACCATCTGAGCTCTGTGATCCTTTCAAACAAGTCCACTGAACCACTGTCATTCAGGATTCACCTCACCATTTAGCTATGGACTTGTCGCTTGGTGTCTCTGGGTTTATCCCCAAATATTTGACCAACTGTAGAGTGAGAATATATTTAAATTGTACTAAATTTAAAAGTTTTAAATTCATTCATTCATTCATTCATTCATTCATTCATTCATTCACTTGATATCCTGATTGCTGCCCCCTCTCTGGGTGCCTCCCCTCCCATGGTTCCTATCCCCCCCATACATTTAATTTTGAAATTTGTACCAAATATGTATAGCCATTTTCATGCTACTGCTAAACAACAGGGTATAAACAATTTACATAGCACTACAATAGGTATTAGAAGAAAGCTAGAGAAGATGCAAATTACCCTGCAGGTATGTGTGGGTGATATGCAAATAAAGCACCATAATATCAAGGCTTCTGAGCATCTTTCAGGCTAGTGTGTGTGTGTGTGTGTGTGTGTGTGTGTGTGTTTGGCTCTGACACCAACATTCCTAATAGACACTGAGAACCCACTGTATGCATATGTAATCTCTTTAATTTGTAAATTTTACCCTTTTATCTTTCTCATCTAATTCTCCTGCCCTGTGTTCCCATCTACTGTTATTCCCCTGTACTATGTGTGTATACAGAAAGGATCAATCAATTGACTGGTCCTCCTAAGTCAGTCTTCTGGAAGATCAAGAAACTGTGGAATTTGTCCTATGCTTGCTGCCCACAAACTCTGATCACCTCTGAAAGTGCATCACTGAAAGATCTAGAAGTATAAACTACTTTTCGTTATGGGGTGGAAGACATGGAAACGCAAAGGTCATGAGGCAAGAAATAATTTCACAGCACGAATATTCTCAGAGAGCCACATGAACACAGATAAAGCTAACAACCTAGAACATATAAACCATCTTTGAAAGGACTGACCTTTGAAATCTATGGGGATCAAACAACCCTCCTCCCCCTGTAATCTAGTCACATGCTTTCCTGGCAGCCCCTCCCCAGCACAACAGAAACCAAAACTGCAGAGCCTGGCCAAGACAGGATCTCACAAATGAGTAACAATTATCTTCTCGCAACAAAATTTGGTGAAATTTCACAAGTTTAAGCTGCTGTTTCTAGGAGTTATAGTCTTCATCACAAAATTCCAAGGAAAATAACCCTGGTCCATGCTAATACCTTTATTGAGTTTGCTAAATAGAATTATCTGCCAGAGGTCTTTAAATCAAACAGTCTTACAGGATCAATCAAGGAAAGGGGAATGTGACAAACAGGGACTAAGCCAAATGGATAAAGGTGACCTGTGCCTCTTTGGAGAGTGGAAAGCCTCTGCTCATTGGGAAGAACAAATGTTCAGGATACCAGGTTAACAGACAGGCTTTTGAAAATATTCTATGAGCCATGTAAAGAACTATAAAACCATTAGCAACTTGAGGTGCAGAAACAACACAAAGGAAGCTATGAGCTTCACTCTTCTGGGGGATCATTGTGGATTAGTCTCCCCTTTGGCAGACCTCAGTTGGGGTGGCAACATCTTTTGTAAATTTAACAAATGTAGATGGTTTTAGTTTTCAAGTAGCAGCTGTGACTTTCTTGACAATTAAAGAAAAAGCCTTTGATTTTCGAAGCTTTGAAAGACAGTTCTGTTTCTATTGTAGTCTTTGACACTATTCAATAATGTTTAATTATCATAAAATTTTGTTTCTATTTTCAATATGTTGATACAAGTGTTTTACGAGCCGTTCATTTGCTTTTTTTTTTTTAACACAAATGTAATAAGTTCCCTTTCAACATCAGCAAATCTTTCACAGACAATAAAAATGAAAAAAATCATTTTACAGATCGCCTTATTAACTAATAGACAAAAATATAGAACTGGCTTTTTGATTGTACCTAATTTTCTTAGAGTAATTCTTAATAGTTAGAAAAGGAAACATATTGGTAACACCATATTTGAAATGTTCACTAAGATTTCAATTCTAAAACCAAGTTGATAACTTTCTATGGACGTAATTTTCATGTTGAACACTTCAAGAGTTTTGAAGTAAACGTGATATCCAAGTTAATTTGATGAACCTACCATCATAAAGTAAACTGAATCATAACAAGCTCAACTACATTAAAGATAAATAAGAATAGAATCATGAGATTTTTTAAAACATGACAATTTCTATTATCCTATTCTGTAATTTCTATATTCTATTATTAATTAATAATGATGCAATAAAGTATATATTTGGTAAAGTAATTATGAAACATTTTCTTTACATCTAAATAGGCTTTCTTGACCCTTTACTAGATCTCTCAAGAAACTAAATGAATGCTCTGATTTAAATACATGTGTCAGGTGTGGTGGTGCAGGCCTTTAATCCCAGCACTCAGGAGGCAGATACAGGCAGATGTCTGAATTCAATTCCATTCAGAGCTTCAAAGAGAAACCCGATCTTGTAAAACCAAAATAAATCAATAAATGAAGAATAAATGAATGAATGAATCACTGTTTTTAGTTGATAGTGATTATTGATGAGGACATAACAATCCTGGCTTATAGACACATGGAGAAATCCCGTAGTCTTAATGATGAGCAAAAAAGTGAGCCATATGAAAGATTATGTTTTTTGTTTTGTTTATTTTTTTAAGGCATGTTTAAAAAACAGAATGCCTTTTGACCCAAAACACCAAAAGCCAGGAAAAAATAAAATTGAAACCACATTGTTGTTCCTACTTCAATTCTATTTCAGTGTGTTACTTGTGCCTGTGGACTAGTGTTCACTACATTGTAATTAAAGAGTGGAGCATGTGGATATTCAAAGGAACAATGAAGGACATAATCCATTAACACAACAATGGCTCCAAGCAAAGGCGATTCTAGCATTTCTTCAATTGTGTATCTTATTTTGTGTTTACAGGTCAGAGAGAAATAACATGACCTGATTCATGTATATTTGAACCACGAAGTCCTTCTAAATTCCCCAACTAATAAAAGCTAATGACCTACTTCAGATAAGAAAAACTGGTGATGATAAATTTTACTGACGAAAAGGTAAACATTTTTAAAACAGACCATTTCATGGTCCTTTCTAACAAAATAACTTATGCGGCTTCTTCATTAAAATTCCATACATGACACTATGTTAAGAGAAGCATCACATGTTAAATTTTTGCTGATAAAAGTAAAACAAGGGTATATCAAAGCATCATGAATAATAAACTGAAGACCGCTACTAATATTTATACACGATTCCAGAACTGGAGAGAGGATGTTGCCAACAGTAACTCATGTGGAGCAACCTAGTCGAGCACTTTAGCACGTGACAAAGAACACTGGAGACATATACGTATATTACTTCAAAACATATAAATAATTGGAAGGCTCTAAGCCCGTGATGGTCTTACCCAGATAGTTGTTGAGTAAAAGCACATTGCTGTCACTAACAGGAATAATGGCAGGCTGCTGGCAAGAGTGACAATTTAAGCAGTCCCTCGGACCCCACAGGCTGCTGACACAGAGTATTAGCCGCAAACTAGCACTTAGACAAAATCAGAGATGTAAGAAATCCTAAATTACTATGTAGCTCCCCGTTGGTTCTCTAATGGTTTGCAAATGAACTAGTGAACACATTTATAGCGGCTTTAGAAGGCTTCTTCACTGACAGGCCGCTTGAATGTTTTAATCCTTGAACATTCCTAGCAACTGAATCATTTAAGGTACGTGGCACTTTACCATCTGTATTTATCTTAATCTTATCACATCTTAGTCTTCCAGATTATATTCAATATTGGAATAGATTTTGAAGCTCCTGTGAATTTTAGCTAGCTACGCTTACCATACTCCATCACCAGTCTCCATAACACATGTGCAGAACAAGACCTAATAGGAAATTTATCTTCTTCCTAACACAGCAACCTCACGTTTGGTATTATTTATTCACTATTCACCTTAATCCTGTAACTGACATTCAAGGTCTTATTATAAAAAAACTTAAATCATAGTCCCCATCTTTGATTCTGTTTGTCATGAAACTACATTCAGTCCACAAGAACAATCCAGCTAACCCTCTACCTCGGCCTGACCTGCACCCATTGCATTTTCCACCATGTTGCTCAATCCTAACCCTAGCCTTAAAGCCAGGCAGTCTATACATAAGAAAATGTAAATCCCCAATTAGAAAACATGAGCCCTCTAATTGGATAAGGTTACTCTGCAAAATAGAATTTCATAGAGGAGAAAGGGAAGAGATGTTGCTATGTCTTGAAGGATGTTATTGCAATTAGAAGACAATGGAAGCTGTGGTGGGAATTTTCAATAGATAATTGTGCTTTTTTTTTTAAGCAAGACAAACTTTTACATAAATGAATAAATGTTTGAGAATGACAGCTCAGGAAGAAGTGGTGACTCACATTAACAGTTGAAAAGGTTTTAAAACAATTTGATGGTATAGCTCAAGTGTGTGTGTGTGTGTGTGTGTGTGTGTGTGTGTGTGTGTGAGAGAGAGAGAGAGAGACAGAGAGAGAGAGAGAGAGAGAGAGAGGGAGAGAGAGATGTTCTATGTTGATATGTTCTAAAGTATAAAAGTTTATAGACGAGGTAAAACATAAATAAATACATCAATATTATATGACCTTATTTTCTATATTTGTCATCATGAATCCTAGAAGGTTTCAATAAAAAAGTACTTTAATGTGCTTAGTCCCTTTTAGTCCAACTATTCATTTTACAGAAGGAAAAACCAAGTTTCAGAAATCAAAATCATAGGCTTAATGCTAGAGTAACTGAAATACATTAGGGGAGGTTCACTGGTCTCTAATTAGATTATCTTTGGTCAGTAACAACTTGAACAGATTCCAAAGATAACTGAAATCTTTACAATCTTAAAATGGCTCAACAATTCATTGAGAGACATTTCAAGTGTTTAGAGACTCTGAGGGAGGCACCTCATGAAAAAGCCCCTGGTAGACATGATCAAGGTAGTTCGCTGGAGAAGGACTGCTTACACCATCCATGACTGTCCCCATCAGATCAGCCTCAGAAAGTTAATACTTAGAAGCAATTATATTAATCTAGTGAGGTATAGTACAGTGTGAGGCAGTAATCACAAGAGGAAATTAGCTAAACCATCCCCTAAGAGCCCCGTCCATTTGCTACCGCATGTGTTGGCTTACGTTCCTTTCTGAACATCTTTTCAGCGTAGGAATTCAGCTCTCAGGCTCGTGAATTCACGTTGAAGACAATGTCATCATAATCTCTACCTGTCACAGAGATATAAGGCCTGTGATGATCAAATAATGGCTCACTCTGTCATCATGACAGCTTTAAAAATGACAGCTCGTGGAGAGCTGACTACTTACTTTGAAAAGAAAAGCTGCAAAGTTAATTTGATGGGTTATGTGACTTAAAAAAAAAAAACATAAAAGGCTGTATGGGGAAGGTACAGCCTGAAGCACCTAAAAGAATCCATGTACATTTTAGACTGTTTTATTTTTGAGACAGGGTCTCTGTGTCAAGTTGGCCTCAAACTCTGTATGTAGCTCAGGCATCTGGTTTATGTGATACAGGGATTGGACCCAGGGCCTTGTCCATGTTAAGCAATAGGATTACATCTTTAATTATGTTTCACATATTTTTTTTCAAATGTTTATTTTGAAAGTCTAAAAGACTTGCAGCTTATTTTTGTAACTGGTTTCTGTAATTAATTGCTAGGGTCTATAGACCATGGCAGAGTGCTCACAGGGGGTGTAAGGCCTTGAGTTTAGTCACCAGCATTGAAATAAAAAAAAACAAAACAGACAAAAACTATAGCTCGTGTTTAAAGAGAGCTTCCCATTAATTGCTACAAGATATAGACATCTCTTCCAAGGTGTACTTATAAAGAACATGAGGTGACTTTACTGGTGTACACCCTAAGACTTACAGAAACTCGAATGTTATTAGACACATGGTCAAATAGCTTAAAATTATATGTGGATAAAACAACAGGCTAATGTTGAAAGATGAGTTCCTATGTAAGTCAAACTTCACAAGGATGTAAAATGTTATTTAAATTTTATTTTAAATTGATTTTAAATTTTACTAGTGGCAGAAAAATTTATTTTTATGAAGCATTTCAGTTCTCTATATAACAATAATCACTTTTCTTTATTAAGACATTATCTTGAACAAAATATTGTCTGTCAACAGAAAAAGAGAATTCATTGTGATTTTTTTTTGTAAAGGAAAAGAGTAAGGAAATATCTAATACAGAATAAGAAAACTGTGTTCTTTGGTTACTGTAGTAGTTACTAATAGAAAGCTAGTAGCATACTAATGGGGAAGCCATACAAAATGTGAGATGAATGTTTAAGGGAACATGGGAGTGGCTTACTTTATCACAGAGGGCAAAGCTGGCTAAGCAGATGGTACTCAGGATTTCTCAATGAGCCCAGCATCTGTGTGTACAAGTTGCATAAATGCCAATTAAAAATGTGTCCGAGTAAATTTACATCCCTTGCTGATAGAAAGCAAGCCAATCTTGCTGGCTCCGGATCAAGGTTAAACTTAACCATCTGCTGAACTTGCAGCAAGTTGCTTGCAGATTGTCCAGAAATTTCCTGAGAAATAATAAAAACAGGACTCCTATTGATTTGTATTTATTTACATTCATAAGTCATTTCTAAAGCCTTGGGCTAGAGCTCAAAGGGGGAAAAAAGTTACTATTTATATGACTTGGCCAAGTATATTTTGAGCCTCACGTCTAACAAACAGCTCTTTGATTAAAGCGCGTGCTTGAATAAATTTCCCTAACCTCCTTGCGACTTCCTAGTTGAGGTAATTTTGTTTAATATTTATCCTTTCCAAAGGATCTTGAACAAAAGAAAGAGGCACGCAATAGCAAGTCTGTCACTTCCAAAGGGAGGAAGGGCTATGCACCTTGGATTGACAGGCAACCATGAAATCATTAGTGGTAATTTTTCTTGAAGTGCAATAAACAAAAGTGGTAGCCACTGGGATCTCTCTTCTGGGGTGCACTTTTACCATCCCCCTCCTAGTTCCAGTTCATTTGCACCTACATGGAGATTGGCTGGGTCTGTTTAGGCTCTGGATTTTGAATTTCAAACTTCCTATAAATTAAAATACTTTGCTAGTGAAATAACTATACTGCAAAAGGAGAATTATACAGGCATAAATATATGGTCAAAGACGAAGCAATAAAATACTTGAGACAAAATTTTAATTGACAAAATAAATAAATAAATAATAGAATTGTTGCAAGATGGCTTCCCTCAACTCTACGTAATTAGTTTTTGTGCCAAGGATGTGAAAATCCAGTTTTCTGTATGTAGGTTTATATTGAGCACTGAATCTCATTTCATTCTTTCTGAAACTGAAGAGTTTTCAGTATTGGACAAATGCAGAACCTGGTGTCTGGGAAGTATTGAGTCACTTGCTTATTATTTGCAGGAATCGGGATTCTACTCTAGGTCTATTTGATATCAAATCTGGTTGCATCAGAAGACTTTTGTGACCTTTGAAACAAAGATATTGTATATTTTATCAGATATTTCCAAAGGACAGGATATACCATAGAACTCCACGAGAATTTCCAAACGAAACTGAATATTTAATAATCAGTGCTTCTGTGTCTAGCAGGTGTGTTGTGAAATCTAATACTTGGTATGCTAGGGCCTCAGTTAATAACTTGGCATATAGTCTCATCACTTCTTATCAGAGCCATATGAGTTTTAATGGTTGGAAAGTAGACCACTATAGAGGACCAAAAGCCAGGGTGTACCTACATCAATGTAATCAAAAAACAAAAGAAAACAAAAAACAGAAGAAAACAAAACAACAACAAAAACAATATTCTTGTCCATTATATCCAAGTAACATCACATATGTACTATACTTTGAAAGTTATGAGAAAATCAACACTATGAATCATTTCAGATCTGTGTGTGTGTGTGTGTGTGTGTGTGTGTGTGTGTACCATGTGTTTCTAGAATAAACTGGTCAAATGTTACCTCAAATATTAATATCCTATAATTTTTTATTGATGGCTTTGGATAGAAAAGAAAGAAAACGGCATTATGCAAGGTGGGCTTGCTCTACACTAGACGTGCTAGGCAACACACAACACACAACACATATTATTCCTTCCCTCACTCCCCTTACCCATAGCAAACTGTCTCTGTCACAGAGCATGTGCAGACACATTGCTGTCTCCGTGTTTGCCAGTGTTGGTGTTGGATGGCTGTGACATCGCAGGGTCCTTCCTCTACGTGTCTCCTATAAGCTTCTGTGTTCTATTCCTGTCTGGATAGCTTAGGTCAGTCAGTACTTCTTACATACATAATAAGGAATGCAGTAGCAATTTTTCAAGGAATAAAATGATGTCCTATAGGTGTTCAAGCAATTCTTGGAGGCATGCTCATTTGGTGGTCATTTCCAAATGAGAGAAATTTCCCAAGGAATAATAGTTACCATGTAATAGGCAGGCACAAGACAACATGCACCCGACTCCGCAGTGTAGGCACTGGCAGTTGTCCATGCCCTGAGCCATTAGTTGGGCACTAATGCTACACCTGGACACAACTGTGACAACCTAAAATCATTTGCCCTTTTGAACATTCCCATAGCCTTCAATGTTTGCACGCATTGTGCTTCTATCAGCAAGACTTAACCTGGAAGATCCCTTTTAATATTTTATTCCTTATGGAAACAAAAAAATATATTTGTTAAGACAGTTTTCAATAAAAAATTAAATCAGTCTTTTGGAAACTTCATAAAACTTAGATTTTACTTATGACTTAAAGACATGGAGTTGTTCAATTTTGTGTGGAATCTAATGCTCAGTAAATTATAAGCTTCCGATAATGTGTGTCATATATTTTGAAGGAATGCATTATTTGTATATATTCCTTGGTATAAATGGCCAATTTGTACCCATCACAAAACAAAGGTGATTAGCTGAGAGACCATCGCATGAAATTATGGCCAGCGTAATAGTAGGTTTTCCACTAAATTACCCAGATGAACACAGACCTTGACCAATTACATCCCCAGCAGCTCATGTGAATAATTCCCAGGAGGGTCAAACGGCAGCATTTAACACGAATACAGATGTTGATTTTTCAGATGACCAAGCAAGACTGGGGATGGTAAATTTCGGTTCCATGCTGAATGTTACTACACATGTATCCTGCGTCCTTAGTAAACATATCAGTGAAAGGAAACAAAGTAAGGCTGCATAGAGTCCAAGCAAATAGTAAAAAATTACAGTTACTTATTGCGACAGCACTTTTTCACTCAATGTCCGATGATTTAGTCTCTCATCTGCACAAAGAGGCAAAATCCAAGGAAAAAAAAGCAATGGCGCATGCCTGCAAGTACATCCTGAGAAGAAGAAAATCCATACAAAGGGCCCCACTTTAAAGCATTTAGAAATTGTTTCTAGCAAGCTTGCCTTGGGTCTGGTCCTATTTGAGGCCCTTAATCTTACTTCTGTCTCTGGCCCAAGTTCTGCTCTGTTGGTAAGAACACTATTATTATCTGGGAACTATTTCTGGCCTTCGATTAAAAGGTATATTTTTCTTGGTTGCCTCCACTATTGATTTAAACAGTTCATGATAATGCCTCAGATAGGCACTGTGCATGCCCATGCAGCTCCTGCACTGAGGCCTCACAGGAGTAGGCAACAACACCGCACTGCCCTTCTTTAAATGCTCCACTTATGCCCCTGCCTACCATATTCCATGTAAAGACTCTCATGGAGTCAGAGTCTGCTTGTTGTGGTCACAGCATCTACTTACTATGTCATAGCTTTTTCCTTTAACTGATTCTTTCCCTTGGTCAGCCATAGCTTTCAAGGAAGCTTTTTGTGTGTAGCAGAGAGAACTGGGCAGAGCAAATACTCAGTAGATATTATACAGTGGATGATAGAACAAGGGAGCCTTGAATTCCCTGTGAAAAATTATTTAAAGGAGTTTTCAAAGATAATTGGTCTTTGGATTTTAATATGAGTTTAAAAACATCAAGCAAAGCCATGGTTACTTCCGAATGTCTGTCTGTCTGTCTGTCTATATTCACACATGGCTAGGAGTGTGGGTGCATGTGCATCCTAGGGATGGGAACAGAGGACAAACACAAGCATTTGTCCTCAGGAAGTTCTGCATTTTTTTTTTTTGTAAGATGGCTCTCCAACTTGACCTCACAGATTTGGTAAGCAAAGCTGGACCAGGAGCTCCAGGGATTTGCCACTCAAGTGTTAAAAATGCTACTTTACCTGTTCTTTTGCTTTAGAGAGAAGTGACTTACCCACTGAGATATCACCTCAGCACAAAGTAAATATTATGCTTGCAATAAAAAGTGCTAACCTCATGTCACTGATATGGCTCTATGTATACTAATTTGAATAAGTGTGAATTACATCTGCAGAGAACCATTTAAGAACAAAGAAGATAGAGTTTTATTGTCTGGGAGAAAACTTCAGGTCTACCACTTATATTGAACACGAGTTTGCTCAACTTGCTTAGTCTGCTTCTGTCCTTGGGCTTATACATTGAAAGGTTATAAACAGGGATTAATAAACACTTTATCAGAGAACTTCTGTAATGATTTAAAAGTGATTAAATTTAAAACAGTCCTTGGCACACAAAATTCCAGGTGGAAATATTAGCTCCTGTGATAAATATTACATAATTGCCTGTAATTCTTAACAGGTAAATAGTATATGATATCCTTAGAATCATTATTGTACTGATTGCATTGATTACATGAAACTGAACACAAAGAGATTGGTATTTGTTGTTGTTGTTGTTGTTGTTGGTGGTGGTGGTGGTGGTGGTGGTGGTGGTGGTGGTGGTGGTGGTAGACAATAAAGTTGATGCCTCTTCATGGTAAACTGAGGGGGAAAACTCTTAACAATGTGTTAACACAACTATAGAAGAGATACATAGTGGAGCATTCATCTTTCAGTAGTAATTAATATTGCATCAATATCATCATAATATAATGGGTTACTCTAATTGACTCTACTCAAAAATATTAGTTCTAGAAGGCCAGAATGGAAAGTCCACAAAAGTAAACAAAAATGTCAATTTGAGGAGAATTTGAAATGAGACACCAAAGACCCTGAATGAGAATTCAACACATACTTGTTATCCAATTTTCTACAGAATCTACAAGCAATAAATCTTATCTGCCGCCATACTGCTTTATTACTCCTATACATATTAAATTGGTATCTTTTGTGCCAACATTTTTTGCATTTGTTTGCAGGGGCAAACCACTAAACAAACTCATATCATATACTTCAGAACATGAGAAATGCTCTATTACATGAAATTTTAGGTGCTGCCATGACAGTACAGGTAAAAACTCCCAGAACTCACACAGTACACCTGGTAGCAGTTAAAATGGAGGCACGAAGTATAGTTTATTCGTCATATGCAAAGGAAAGGCCTTGTAGCTTCCTATGGTAGTTAATATTGATTGTCAACTTGACAAGATCTAGTATCGTCTAGAAGACCAGTCTCTGGCAAGCCTGTGAAGATGTTGAGTGATCTCTACGGAGGTGTGCCAAAGATCTGGGGTCCTGGGCTGAGTAAATGAGAGACAGCAAGCACCCATTACTCTCTGCTCTCTGGCAACAGAAGCAATGTTCCTAGCTGCCTCAACTTCCTCATAATGGAAGACTGTGGTGTTCAATGTGAGCCAAATATATGTCCCCCTCCCCTTAAATTGTTTTTCTCAGGTATTCTCTTATAGAAAGAGAAAAGCAACTAACCCTCCCCTGGTTGTCCTATATCGTTTTGCACATGCTCAGATTCTCCACCAAAGCACACACCCAGAGAGTTAGACACTAGAGTGTGCAGTCTGTGTGCACCAAGGGCCCACTCTTCTCTGTTTTATTATATTTGGTTTGTCTGTTTTATTCTTCTATATTATAAGATACTCTATGTTGTTTCTATTGTTTTGTAGTTTCTAAATGTGTTCTGATGATTCTACTGTGCTGCCTGCTTACCTTAGTTACAATATTATAGTCTATTCACACATGTTATTCCATTCTGTTGAAAAATTATGAATGAACATAAAATGGCTGCATGATAGTAATATATATTGAACCAACAAACATTCTGTTGTCTAATATCATGTGGGCAGCTGAGACAGTGACACTTTTGTTTTATAATGTCCCATGTGCAAAAACTTTGTGCACAAAATCATGAAACTAATCAACTCAACTTTACCTCATTTACATAAGGTGTATATGAACATAAAGCAATTTCTTACTTGAACTTTCAGGAAATTGCCATGAGTATATAAAATCTTTTAAAAACTCGGAACAAGTGATAATAATGAGAAATTGTTTTCTCTGTGGTTCTAACGTAACAAATCGCTCTTCTCTTCTTTTTTACTGTACTCAGTATAGAAGCTTCTCTTTTAATCCCTTAAAGTGGTTCTTATCCCCTGCTGCACACAAAAACCTCTTAGCAACTCACAAACACACACACAAAATTTAGATTTCTGGGTCTTCTGGGAGAGATTTAGAAATGATTGTTCTGGAATGTAGCCTGGTGATTCCAGTATACAGAAAAGGCTGAGAGCTACTGTTTTAAACTCATAATATCTGAAGGCATGGAGCAACACTTGAGAATTCAAGAACATAATCCATGTGTAAAGAAGATATAGAAAATGTCTTATATGTATTTCCATAAAATTTTAAATATTGTTTTACATAATTACATTTGTATGAATTCTTATGTGAACATGAGGATAAGGGCCCAAGTAAGATATGACTTTTTCCTATCATCATTATCATCACAATCATCATTATTATTAATTGTGAGTGTTTTAAAACACAAATGTATACATGTACATGATGTTGGTATATTGTCTTTCCCTTTTCTCAGAGAATAAAAACTTTCGTCTTGGAGAGAAACTTTGGGGAGATAAAACAATGAAGATACCCAAGGAAAGAAAAAATAATGCAGAGAAGCTCCTTAAAACAGGAAGTAAACAAAACAAGTTAGCTTCAGGAAGTCCCTGAAACTGACCAGATTCACTAGGTCCTTCCCACCCCAAGAGTGTAAAAATAGTAAAGACTGCTGATAAGATCTTCAGAGAACCACAGTCACCTGAAAGAAGCAGAGAATAACCAAGCACCCTGGAGGAAGAAGAGACCAGTGAACTACCAAGAATGAAGGAAAAAATGAATAAAAGTGAGTTGAGCTTCCTGGAAAAGGCTCAGACCACCTGGACACTTCCCAAAATGTATAACTGTCTGCATGACATACAGTATGCTCCAGGTTTCGAGCTATCATCTCTGCTGAGGTGTGCTTTGGTGATTCCACTGCCTTTGATTCATGTCTGCTCCTTTACTCATATTCCTGCAATTAACCTCAATAAAACCCATCTTTTCATCAAGCTGGACTTTGGTGATATCCATATTTTTTTGTTAGCAGTTCCCTATCCAAGGCGAGTAGAGAGATACTGCAAGTATGTGGCGGTCAGAGGAATACTTGTGGGGTTGGTTCTTTCTTACCATCTTCTATAAGTTAATTAATCCAGGGATTGACCTCAGGTTTCCAGGATAACACAGCAAGAGCCTTTGCTCTAAACTAGGAAAATGTTCCCTCAGTGCCAGGATACATAGGCCAGTGCAGATATGCTCCAAGGAGACCAGGATAATCTATCCCAAGATCACAGGTTAGCTGTGTTGTCTACATAGTAATGGCTGGTGGACACGAATGATGGAAGATTTAGGGGTTATGAAGTCTTGCATCATGGTTTCAGAGAGCCTATAAAGCGAGGCAACAGAATGGGCAGCTCTACAAGCAATTGCTAAAAGACTACTGTGTGAAGATAGGGGAGTTTTTGTTTCATTGAAGACATCAGAATGTTAGAAATGCCACAGCCATGGGATGCCCTCTGAAGAAAGCTAACTGCATGATGTGGAATTGGTCTAAGGCAGTGGAGGAGGTGCTGGGATGGCAAAGCAACAGGGGTATAGCTTATCAAGCCCTTTGAAGGCCAAATAATTCCATCATGAGTCCTCGATACCAGACATGGCACTGTGGTATTTGGTGTCTCCTCTGGTAAGTTTCAGTCTTGCTTCGTTCAGGTATTTTCTTGCTGTATTCACATTTATTTCTTTGAGAGTGGTAATGTTTATTCAGTGCCATTTGTAGATTGCAAGTTTGGAAGTATGTAACTCAGATGAGATTGTGTACTTACTTAACTCTTCATTGGTGTTGAACCCTTGAAAGACTGGGACCACTGAAGGTGTTCTGGTGCATTATGTATCATGTGATAAGTGGAGAGCCTATGTCAGGTGTCAAGTTGACATCGGAGGAGTTGTGGTAGTTAATCACCTTAGCAGGACTTATAATTACCAGTGAAATGAACCACTGGGCATACCTGTGAAGGATTTTCTCGGTTGGGTTAAATGAGGTAGGAAGGCCTTGGTCCTTATGATTTTTATTATGATATTATTTATTTCTAATTTTGTCATCTACTATCATTTTATAAACGTGCAGTATAATTCTTAGAAACCCCCATAGTCTGTTAAACATCACATAGTTAAGAAGTGAAAACGTTTTCTGAGTTTGAGCCCAGCCTGGTCTATAGAGTGGTTTCCAGGACAGACAGTACTACCCTGTCTCAAAAAAACAAAACAAAACAAAACACAAAAAAAAAGTGAAAAAGTTATATGTAACTCCCAGCTGGACACTCCTAAACCAGAGATGCTCTTTTATTCACTTTTTAGCTAACATATAAATAAGTAGGTTTTGTTATGGCACCCTTCAAATGTCCTTTTCTTTGGTCTTCTCTGTTCCTCTCCTCATCTCATGCCTATTCCCCTGTGCCCCTGCTTGCCTCCTTATACCTCTCAGCATTCTTTTTTTTTTTAATTATTGGATATTTTATGTTTTTACATTTCAAATGTTATCCTTTTCCCCGTTTCCTCTCCAGAAGCCCCCTCTTCTATCCCCCTCCCCCTGCTTCTATAAGGGTGCTGCCCCTACCACCTACCCACTCCCACCTCACCGCCCTGGCATTCTCCTACACTGGGGAGTTGAGCCTTCACAGGACCTAGGGCCTCTCCTCCTAGTGATGCCAGACAAGGCCATCCTCTGCTACATATTCGGCTGCAGCCATGGGTCCCTCCATGTGTACCCTTTGGTTATACACCTGATAATTCTGTTTCCCTCTATATCCCTTTGCTAATCCCTTAAATTTCCCATGCCTATCCCCTCCTACTTGTTGATTTTGAACTACAGTCTGTATCAGAGTCACACAGTTTGCTTTAATAAAAAGATGACGATGCAGACTGTCCTCCAATTTTTTTCTTTACTCATTCTGATAAGAGGCTAAGTCCCCATATGGTCACAAGAGCCTATTTTTGAAGTATCACAGGAAGAAAATTTCAAATTTACTGATGTCACAGGTTTTTGTTAGGGAAGTATCAACCACTGAATTAGTAGTCATGCACGACTGGGTCACTGTCACAAGATCATTGCAATATGACCACTCCTTGTGTCATCTTCTTCATGTGACTATAAGCAATAACACAATGTCTCTTACTGTCAACTACATGTATGCTTGTTTAGTTGAAAACAATTTTCTTTTCATACTCTAATACTGATTTTTAGAAGCAAGATAGTAATGATTTACTAAAGAGAATTCATTCATGGTACATAATTATTGTAACTTCTTCCGTCGGGATGGAGTTGGGTTTTTTTTTTTGTATCTCTTGATCTACATTGTCTTATTTAACACACACACACACACACACACACACACACTCTGATAAGACAATATTTTGAGCTCAAATAACTAAAAAAAGTCAGAGTTAAAAGAAAATCAATCTAAGGGCTTACAGTATACTATTTTCTCAAAAAAATTAGTATGCTATATTAAAATTCATTTTTCTATTTTGTAGGAAGTTGTTCCTGTTCATTTTGGAGGTATTTAATACATTTAATGTAATATATTTCCTATGAAGTCAAGATTTTTACTGCTTTAACAAGAAATAATTTCAAACTACTTAGTCATTTACCATATCTTAGTGGTGATTCCTTACTGGTTAAAAAAAATAATATTCTATAACATTTGCTTTGTGTGGTAACAAGATATTAGGCTTTTTGTTTAAACTGACAACATAGGCATTGCCATAACCAACCCCAAAATTTATACAGTGACAGAACTAGAGATTAGAGAAAGATATGGGCAAAGCACTCCATAATTTCATAATTCTCTAAATATTTCATCATGAGACACACAAGACTGTACACTATAAAATGTTAATAACACCACAGCTAGTAACACTCAGGCAGGTAAATGACTCTGGAAAGAATTATGAATGGAGCCATTTCAGTAATCCAGTGTGGGCTGGGCCAAACAGCAAGACATAAAGATCAGTATTGTCATCCAAAATAATAAACTCCTCTTGGTACGTCTGAATAAAGTGCTGAAATCTATTTCTAATAAGTGTTGAGTGATCTTGGCAGACCTAGAGAAATAGACCACACGTAACTAAAATTCAACAAGTCATCACTGGTTTTGTGTCTCAGGGCAATAGGGTTAATAAAGGTAAGATTATCGGTTTTAATGACAAAATATTACAAAAAATAAGGTCGGGTATTGATACTGATAATAGTGTTCATATTTCAAAAGCATTAATTTGGATCTGACTTTAACTTTTGGCTCATATTTAAGGAATGAAATTAGAGTTCAAGTATGGAGCAATCTTTTAATGAGTAAGAACGAGGACTTTCCCATAATCTCTCAGCGCCTTGGAATAAAGAGGTAATGGGTTCAGAGTAATGATTTGTGACTGACATTTAAAGCAGTGTGGATTATATTTCACATACCAATAAAAATAAACCACATCTTTAAAATATAAATGATAGGCCAGTCTTGCTATGGTCTCAGAATTCTCTATCTTCTATTATACCTGAACAGTATAATAGTATATCCTCGAACAGTATAAAGTATATCCTTAAACAGTCATACATGATACACTCTTAATTTCACAAATTCCTTGCAAACTTCTCAGACTCTTTTCTTAAGTAAAAACTCTAACCAGAGAAGATGCTTGGGAACTCCCCTCCTGGCTTTCGTTTTGTAGAACAATATAAAAATACTAATATTTTTTGAGCTTGTTGGAACTTTCAGCCCACTGATAATAATACTAGAGAACAAACTTCCCCTATTCAAATAAATTGAGTCTTCATGCAGCCCACTGCCAGTCCCATCTTCAGCCAACACTTCTGTGGATCCAGAATTGGCAAGTTCAATGCTGTAAATTCTCACCATTCCACGCCAAATCCTACACTACTATCTTGAGCTATCTCAGCATCCATACAGAAGCCTCTGACAAAATCCCAGCTTTCTTAAAATCTTTACATCAAATTTAGGCTCTGCTCCATTGAGCCCTGCCCACCCACCATAAACCTTCACAAAGACAATGAATTTGTTGGGACACTAAAAGGCAAAGTCTATAAACTCTCTCAAATGTGACAGGTTTTCTGCTCTTCTTCTTCTTCTCCTTCTCCTTGCCACCCCCACCCCACTTTCAAACTAAATATGGTGTCCAGAGAACAAAGCTTACCAAAACATCTAGGTATTAAATCCTACCCTACCTATCTTTTTAATAATTCTTCTTTAGGATTGCAGTTTATTCTTTGTGTTTGGAACATTAGGTGCACTGCTTCAAATATTTCTTATCAGAGAGAACTCCAGATTGCCAGAGTTCCTCAGTTGATTTGATTAAGCAACAAAGAAGAACAAACAGGGATGTTCTGATGTGAGGAAGCTACAGGAATTGTCTTCTGTGGAAGCCAGAAGGACCTGAGGGACCATGGTTCCCTAATATCCCATTTTCCAATATTCAGCTTTTGTGTTGTTTTCTCTTCTGGGGGTGGGGCAGAGAGCTGGCAGCTATTATTCTGGGGTCTTGCATGAGAAAATAATTCCAAGAGGTGGAGTAGGGAGTGAAAGCCACCCCAATCTATTTAGGTCACCTCCCTCATCTTCAGATGCTATTGACATGAAGGAGCCATGTGTAGCCTTCACAGCTGTACACTAAAGGAATGGTTTAAAATAACACTGTTTTGTTTACTTGATGCTACAGAGAGGACCCTCTATTCCTATATGGTACAGGAAAGAAAGATACAAAAGATCAAAACCAAGGTCCTGCCAGCAGAGCTGGATGGAGAATAAATGGTAAACATACCACCCCATGGGACCTTTTCTTTTTTACTTGTTGCCATTGAGTTCCTTCTTGCTAGTTTCCTTCCTACTTTCACTTACTGTGAGAACCCAGTTCCATTAGTAAAGAATTGGTAGAAACACAATTTTAATGGTTTTCATGACTGTACCTTCTTCCGATTAGTAAAGGAATTTCTATCAAGTTTCAAAATGTTTAGTCGGGGGGAAAAAATAGCCTAGCAGAGCACCAAGAGTGTTTTGCTTCAAAAAAAAAAAAAGTCAAACACCAAAGTCTCTTTGTTGTTGCATAAGACATTTCTGTCTTTGAGCCAGGTACCAATTTCAAGAGCCAATATGGAGGACTGGATAGATATCCTGTGTCTAATACAGTTCAAGCTTTTAAGACTTCAATGGCACAGCACCTCTGACTGTACCTTCTGGTGCTGTATTATCTTTCTTTAAATATTCTGTAATCTTTATGAACTTCAGATCCCTGAGAATCTGCATCTGTCTCTGCCAACGCATCAGCCCCTTCTAACAAAGTGCTACCCACCTGCTATTGAACATGTCACTTGCCTCTTATCTGCCCGTTTCCTGTTCCTATCAATTGGTTTAATAGAAGGCACCCTACCATTCTTGCAAACCTGTGATAGAGATCAGAAATCCATACATCAAAGTCCTATGGAGCGATGTTCTCTGTAATTATTCTAATCATCCACGTACACTGTTCTCTTGTGGCTGCTACTTCCTAGCAAGAGGCTGCCTTTGCATCTGCTCCTGCCAGTTTGTCTCCAGGATATGACAAGAGTAAAGCTCTAAATGAGCTGAGCCATCCCTGATTGCTGTCCAGAATACCCATTCCGCTGCAGGTATTCGCCAGCTATCTACTGTGATGTTACATTGCTTCAGGCTGTGCTACAGGGAACCCTCCTAGGGTTTCATCTGCCTGCCATGTGCTTGGCTCTCCTCTAGCCCTGGGGAATTGACTTTCATGTAGAAGGGCTTCAGCTTCTCAGGACTGCATGAATCCCCAAGACCTCATTGTGGGGAACCAATGCCCTACCATCTGGTGTGAAGTGTGGCACTAAGAGACGCTGATAGACTTTGTCTCCTAATTGAATGTGCCGGTGATGGTAGGTGTCGTTTCTGTAAACAAGACCAGACAGCACAATAGCCTGGTAGATTTTCATTTTTGGTCTGGAACGGGTTTCTTTGTTTTCATCATCCTGTCATTCCTGGAAATGTTATGAGTTTTAAAATATGATTTATTACTTTACCTGCTAATGTGCCTTTATTAGGTAGTCAGCTGCTGATGTTGCAAAATTTGGTAACAAGCCATTTCACAACTAATTATGCAGCCCCATGGTTGAGAGAATCCAAGTGCTGCAGGAGTTGAACGGACAATAACAAGCAGAACAGAATAAAGCGTGAGTAAAGCAGAAAAACTGAGCAGGTTATATTTAGGAATATGTATATGTATATGTATATGTATATGTATATGTATATGTATATGTATATGTATATGTATATGTATATGTATATGTATATGTATATGTATATGTATATACACACATACATACATATATATATTCATGTACATATACGTGTGTGTGTATGTGTGTGTGTGTGTGTGTGTGTGTGTGCGCGCACATAATGGAATGTCCTGAAGAACTGAAGTTTTCTTTTTGTTTTTAGAAAGAGCCTGATGCCTGACACACTAATTGAACTTGCCCTTATAATCTGAGATTCTACGCTTTATAATCACAATACCCATAATTCTCACATGTACTTTCCCCTGGAATTTCTTGATTATTCGATCCTTATAATTTGGAATCTAACTACAGGTAGAGGAGTGAACAGTGTACTTTGTGGTGTGTTTGGTTTTCTGCTTTCATGTCTATATAAATAGGGCAAGAGCCTTCCCTGGGCAACCAACCATTCCTAGTGTGCGGATTCTGTGCTCAACTCTAGATATGATTCCAGATAGAATATAAAATAATTGTGCAAATAAAATTAGAATGGAAGGTAGTGGGTATGTTACTAAGGAGAAGGAAAAGAGCCATGGGATTTGACCCCCGCTCCTTAGCCTAAATCAGCAGAACCTGGGACAGGTCATCTAACTTCTGCTGCCACCACTGTTCAATAGAAAAATTGAAATAATAATAACAATCACTATGTTTATTTTACTTCATTATTATGAGGATAACAGAAAATTAAAATACATAAAAATAAAACAGTTCTTAACATTATTGGTGTACTTAATAACGGTTGCTACAAAGATTTATAAACTCTAGCTTATAAATCGAGACTATAAACTCAGGTCTTGAGCATGGTTTGGAACTTTAGCATTGGAAAGGGCCCCTTATTTTACAAGCAGGGGAAGGCAGCCTAAGCTCTTTGTGAGGGGCACTTAAAAGGCAGAGTCAAAAGTAGGATCCGTCCATCATTGAGCTCAGAGAAGGGCAGCAGACAGACCTACTACACGAACATTCTTTACCAATGATACCATTATTGGACTTCTAAGCAAGAATAATTTCAAATGACTCATTCGGCTTACTCTTCCCAAATTTTATTTATCAACAGACTATCACAGCACTGGTAATGAGATTCAAGAGAAAGCAACTTCCGCTGAAAATTACTCAACTCAAAGTTTGCTGTGTGTTCAAAGGACGGATGTACTATTTAATATTTTCTTTGCAGAAAACAAATTTTGGCCACAAGAGAATATACCATTTCCTTCTAACCCTGCTATTGTTTGGAGCTTAAATGTCTCTCAGGAGCCCATATATGAATGACTTAGTGTCTGGCCTGTAGAGCTATAAGAATTCAGTGGAAATGTTAGGAAGGGAAGATCTGGTAAAAGGAAGTCGGTTGGGTCAATGGGGGTGTGCATGTGGAAGAGCCACACCTGGATATCAGCTCCTTTTCCCCTCCCCCTCTCCTGCACCCCCCCCCCACGCTCTACCCCCTCTCTATTAACTAGCCAAGATTAGAAGTGAACAGATGGTCTGCCACCACTCCCACCATGATGTACTATACCATGGCAGGCTCAAAATATCAGGGCCAAGGGACTATGGATTGAAACTTCTAAGGCTTGTGAGCCAAAATAAACTTTCTTCCTCTTAGCTGTTTATCTTAGGTATTCAGTCACAGTGACACAACACCAGCGAACACAAATAATAATATTCTGATCTAACTGTATTCCCCAACTACAAAGTAGATCAATTACCCAAGAAAAACAATGAAACAGGATAAAAGTCGGAGCACTGACTCATACCTCAAACATCCACTGAAGTAACCCCATCTGTATACATGAAATTTCTCCACGGAGTAAGAGGATTTTTTCTTAACATAAACGCAAAGTCAGAAATTACAGGGCCCTCACATTACAGAAACAGTGATTCATGAACTCTTATGTATGACAGAGATCTTCAAAAAACTTCACAGCTTTTAGGAGAGGCTTGCCATCCTGTATACATAAAACTAAACCAGGAAGCCAGATATTGCATTTGGAACGTCAAAGATCAAGAAATTTGAAGAAAGATGGAAGAAACTTCCAAAGTCATTTTCCTTTGGTGGGGAGGTCAAAAAAAGAATATGGTTTGTAATTACATACAGAAGACGTGGAAAAGAGTCAGATGATTGTATCAAAACGGGAGGAAAGGTCAGGACCACCTGCCGAGGTCCGCTGCAAGTGGACCTCATAAAGCAAGTGTACCTCACACATAAACTTAGAGAAATCCGTGCTTTCACAAACGAAGGTTCGTTCTACACGATAGATACACTTCTTTGTTAATGGGAGTGGGGGAGCAGGCATTCAGCATAAGTCCAGAAGTTTGACGACAGAGTATACTTTTGACCACACACAAAAAGTCAATAGAAAGGCATTCCCAAGGAACCATGATGCATAGATAAGCAATACTGAGTTTAAGAAATTTTAAATTCTTTGTTTCTTTCCGTGGAGAAGATCAGATGGAGGTTTGCGTCCATATTAGGTGTTATAAATAGAATTAGAAACGTACTTCATAGGGTCATGGATCTGAACAACTGATTTCCAGTTGTCGGGGCAGTTTGGTAAGGTTACGGAACCATTAGCAAGTGTATGCTTGCTGAAGGAAGCAGGGCACACGGGGCAGACTTTGAGGTTTAATACCATGGCCCTACTTCCTGTTCTCTCTGTCTTTCTACTTCCTTGTGGGGCTGTGGCTCACATACAGGCTGAGTTGTGGGTCCCTTGTGTCTACTGCCCCAGGTGGCTGGCGCTGCGGCTCAGGAGGCAGAAGCAAGGGAAGTTGACTGAGCTCACTCCATGCATGCTGAGCGGAAATCGGGCTGTGAGAGGACGCAGGACTCCACCATGGGCCTGGACAGAACACAGCCTGAGACCCCACATGGGCTGGAGCTCTTGGGTTGGGGGGGGTCCCCGAGCTGAGGTGGCTGGCCAGAGCTGACTAGTCTCAGCCCTTGGGCTCCCAGGAGCCATTGAGAGGCCAAGGAAGGGTTGGGGGTGGGGGGCATCAGGGCTAGAAGAACCTGCAGCTGAAAGGGGCAAGGGGGAGAAGCTCCAGCAGACCCCTGCAGGGTAGATGAGACTCTTGGTCAAGGTGACTCAATTGGCTGAGTCATGGCTCGCTCAGCTAGCTTGCTGGAGTTGGTGGCCTCTGGCTGGAATGCAGAGAGGTCAGTGGAAGATTAAGCTGCAGCTTGATAGTCGAAGACCTTCTGCATGGTTTTCCACAGTGGGACCCCCAAAGACAAAAGGTAGTCCATGTTTTTTTTCCATGGTTCCCCATGGTGGGGTTCCAAAGACCAGAGGTAGTCCATAGTTTTAAAAGGTTTATTGTCATTGGCAGAAAGTGGATGAAGCTGTACCCTCTGTTCTCTGGGCAGGCCTGAGGTTAAGTTCCTTTTTCAATTAGGAGGACAGTCTGGGAAGGAATGCTTAATTGGCTACGCCCTCTGGCCTTTAAGTATCTCATGAATATGGAGATTCCTTGAGGCTCTGCATCTTATAGTCACACCCTCTACCTGAGCTACTATCAAATCACTTAATTTTCTTCAGAAGAGACTCAAAAAGCTTTTATCATAGTTTATAATTCATAATTTGATCATTTAGCTCCATCATGATCTCTCATCTTTCCACCCCTTATGGTGCTCTGAGAACAAAGCCTTGGGATACTTTTGGAATGCCATGATTGCTCACTAGTGTCTTTTAAATTCTGACACCAGTTGTTAGTCAAAAAATACAAAAAGCCTCTCTGGACGAAGGTTTTGGTCCACTGAGTCTTACCTCTAGTCAACACTACTCTGAAAATAGTAAATGGAAAATTTCAGAACTAAAGACTTCAAAGCTTTTCAATTTTGTGTCATTCTGAGTCCTGCATGGGACATGAGTCATCTCTCTGACCAGGGTTTGCACACTGTATATGCTACCTTCACTTTACTCACTCAATGGCCATTTTAGGAATAGCCTTGCTGGTGTGTTGTCCCAGTCTTCATGTAATAGAGCTTTTATTTTAATCGTTCATGGCCCCACATTACAACTTACCGATGCCGGAAGTCTGCATTTCGAAAAGAAATACTGTAAAGTACTTCTTTTGAGTAAAAAAAGATTTTTAAAAGTACAATAGTTAGAGAGACCATATTTATACTTTAATTATAGAATATTAGTGGCTCTTATTGTCAATTATTGTTATTAATCTCTTGCCTAATTAAATTAAGCTTCATTAAAGATGTACATCTAGAAGGAAAACATTATTTTCTGTGGTTTCAGGCATACAATGGGGGGGGGGTCTCACAACATCCCTGTGGGTCAGAGAATACTATAAATGCACAAAGAGATATCAGTAGGAACAAATCTTAGACAGTTCAAATCCTAACCTGTCTATTCAATATTTTCAGAATTGCCCTATTATCTACATCATTCTAAACATATGTATGGCGTAAGAAGGCCCTGCCTTTAGGTTGAGGCAGGGCTTTGGTACCCACAGAGCTGCACTGAGTAGTGGTTTTGTTATCTTTTAAACAGCTTCTTTGTTTATTCCTGGACGGATAGGACTGTCTAAAGAGCATAGGTAACTAAGGAGAAATAACAAGAAAGCATTCAGACAGGCTGACAGAGAATTACTGAGGAAAATGGCAACAGCTGAGTAACCAGTAAAATAACTAAATATTTGAAAAAAAAATACACACACACACACACACACACACACACACACACACTCACACCATTTCTAATTTTCAGTCTTTCTCAATGGCAACATTTGCCTATGGAAAAATGGTAATAAATTAACCCTAAGAATTTTTCAGTTTTGAATCAAGGCATACTTGACATGAGATCACAAAACACAATGAGGCAGAAAGTGGCTCAGTTTGTTTGTATAATGACTATTTTGGGGTAGGTGAGATGGTTCAGTAGATAAAAGTGCCTGTAGCCAATCCCAAGGACTTAAGTTCTATCTCCTGATGCCATATACAGGAAGGGGAAAATCAATACCCACAGATATTCCTCTAACTTCCAGACATGTGCCCCGGCACATGTACTCTAAGCATGAACACTCAAAGAGTTATAAAAGCCAATACTCTAATGAATGTTCTTAATGATATAAGGAAACAGAGAACAGTAATGCAATATGCTATCAAATATTACATTTAAAATTTTTTTCCAAAAAAAAAGTTTAAACACTTGAAATAATAAAACCACTGAGAAATGTATAAAAATTCCCCTTATATTTCACATATGGGATTAGAATAAAGAAAGAATATTTTATTTAGAAAATATTCTCTCAAATTTGCATGAGTGTAAAAATTGTTTTTCTAAGTATAGCATATGGTATACTATAACTTAGGGGATTTTTTTTTTTTTTTTTTTTGTTTAAAATGACTTTCATTAGTTTTTCATTTTTTTTTTAAAACAGGTTACCTATTTCATGTTGCTCACAGGCAGTACATATGATATTTTTCACTGAGTTATCAAATAAGCATGTTACAGCAGATGCCCGAAATACATAAAATTACTAGGTACCAGGCACAGATAACATCAGAAATTTTGATTGACTCAGACTTTGTTTACTTTGCATTGACTTACCAAAAGCCACAAGCTTAATAGTCCTGTTTATTAAAACAGAGTTGGGCAAGCTTAATGAAGAAGAACAAATACAACGTGAACTCATTTTTAACTTGTGGATGCACGCACGCACATAACATCTTTTTATTATCAGCATGCTCCCAAATTAAAATTGTTACCACATGCTAAGTAAACTTTTTCAGATGTTCAACAAAGAAGATCAAAAGAAATTTCATCATATATTTTTAGATCTCCAACTGGGCAAACATATAGAAAGGCAGACATGTCAAAACATCAAGTCACCCAGAGGTAGAGCAATTTGGAAATTTTCAGTTCAGTGAGACGTCTACGAAGAGCTGCTTAGTGTTCTTTCATGCTTTCCTAACTGACATCTTACAGGTGAGATTATTCATGGGGATTTAGGTACCACAGAGCACTGGAGGCTGGGAAGAGAGACCACAGGTATCCTTACACAGAGGAAGCAATGTGTCTTAGTGGCAAGAAACGCTGGGTGAGGAAGGATGAATGCATCTGGGACGGTTTATCTCCTGGAGTTCCAGAAGTGATGATGTGCTAGATTAGCAACATGTTCAAGGTTTTCAGACTTTCTGGGGATTCTCTTTGCTCCCTACGAATTCTCAGTTTTCCTTCAACCCCGTTTGTAGGAAAGGGAAATAACAAAGGATGTATAGGATTCCACTGTGGGAGAGAAACCAACAGAATCTATTATTTGTTCTAATGAAGTATGAGCCGGTTACCGTCTTCAGTTTTCGCCTTCTTTACTAAGCACCCATCATATATACTTAGTGTGCTGTTAAGTCAGGGGTGTTCCTAATAAAATTGGTCAAAAAAGTTCATAGGTGAGTCATCACGGGAAAGATTCTGGATAGGATGAGAAAATGCCTAATGTTTGAGCTGTCTGGCTGAAAGTTTGTTCAGGAAATTATGAAGTTTTCTCTCAACACTTTAAGATTAAAATTTAGGATTCATAGTTTACCCTTTTTTAATCAAAAATGTCACCATATCGAATTTACTCAGTATTTCTCTATAAAAGAAAACAAAGAAAGTTGATCTTAGGCCTAGATCCTTGGCTTAGCAGTTAAGAGCACTTGCTGCTCTTCCAGGGGACCTGAGTTCCATTCCCAATACTCATGTTTTATGGTTAATGAGCATCTGGTAACTTCAATTCTTGGGGACCTGGTTCACTGTTCTGACCTCCATGGCCACAGATATTCACATGCAGCCATATATACATACACATAATTAATTTTTTTTTATTTTATTTTATTTTTCGAGACAGGTTTCTCTGTGTAGTCCTGGCTGTCCAGGAACTCACTCTGTAGACCAGGCTGGCCTCAAACTCAGAAATCCGCCTGCTTCTGCCTCCCAAGTGCTGGTATTAAAGGCATGTGCCACCACTGCCCGGCATAATTAAAATTTTAAAAAGTTTCTTATGCATATTAGTATCAAAAACTAAAAATCACAGCGTTATTTTTTCATTAGCTGTTTTTAAAATTCTATCCTAATTCTGTCATTAACAAATGATATTTATGCAAAAATCAAAAAAAATCTGGGTTATAAACATTTAGGTTGGAAAACATAAATTACAAAAGAATGTAAACCAAGTGACTCATTGTAAATACACCGATAACATATCCAAAGGTAATCGATGAATCGTGTCTATGGTATGTTGTCTATATGCCACTCTTTTAATAAATCATTATTTTAATCATGCCCATTATTTGATCAACAAATAGAAATAAAAGTAATTTCCAAATGAAGGGCCTTTAAATTATGTAGGCACTGGAATGCTCTGGAAGCATCTGGCGGTACATTTGCAGATGTAATGCATGCAGCGACAAGGAAAGGAAATACTTCCTGTGTGTTCGTGACTATCTATTTTCTGGTTGCATGCCACTGTATGAATTTTTAGTGTAATCATAGTAAACCACACTCAAAAGATATTTCATCTCACACCAATCTGATTCATTAAAAAAAAATCATAAATGCTATGTCCTTTCAGATGGGCAGCCACTCTTCTGGTCATTATTTCCATTCTTTTGCAAGTAAGATAAGATGATTCAACAGGCTAAGCAGTTGAAGCAGGCGGACCTTTTCATGGGAAGGAGAACAGTAGGACAGACGAGTGCTGAGAGGAGAGTTCAAAAGAGTGTTTCAGTCTTCTAGTTAATTTTCTGCCAAAACCCCTGGTTTCCTGGGCTAGACCAGTTCTCCTGTCTCTTTATGAAGGCTGGCAGTCTCTAAAGAGCATCACACAGCAGTACAATGAGCTGCCATCCGTGCTACTACCTGCAAGAGTCTCCAGTGGGCTTTTCAAGATGAAACCGTTCTTTTTTTCTTTTATCTTTTCAAGCACAAACTAGACATGAAGGTCATTAACGTGAGAAGAAACACACTGCCGAGTTCCTAATCAAGGGAAGTCAGCAGAGGTCGCCAATATCTCTTTCCCACGTGATAGCAAGAATATTTCAAATATGTAAGAAAACATGTCGAAGGGGTTGGATAGCCTCACTGAACTACTGAGGAAAAACAAAGAAACAAAGCCAAACCAGATTACAGTTTGAAGAGGTCCTTGATTTGCTTACTAAGTTCACAAAGTTCCTTTAAACTCAACAAATAGAAGATTTAATACTTACAGGATATTTTTATGCCACAGAACCTAGGGAAAGTGCCTATGGGGCTCGTCATCAGCAGTAGCACCGTCTCTGCTACCTTTTACAGACAATGCATCTCATAAGGTTCTTCCCAGAATGATCTTCCTTTTATGAGGTATAATATGTAAGATAGTTACAATGGTGATCATGTATAACACATGAGAACTAGTCTCTCTGATACTTTGTTATAATTATGATAGTTTCCATGAGTTAGTGGTCTTTTAATGTTTGGTACACCATTATGTGATTGTTTCTAAGAACATTCCATGGAACAAAGTTTGAAATAACTTTTCTTCAAGTTTCCCCTATAAGTCAAGGTTTTGAACACAGGATTGAAAAAGTGGCTGCATCAAAATAAGTCAACCCATAAAATCAACCTCGACTAGAAAGCCAGCAACAAAGGAAGACCTGACAATGTGGGAAATGGAAAAGAGATAAGGAGGCTGAGCATGTCTAACCAAAGAAAATCTTCATGCAATGGCTGAGCGTGGGCAACTATTAACTGAGCACACACATTTTAACCCATTTGAAACTGTACAGACTGAATCCATGTATTACTAAGTAACAGCATAGGTTGATTAAAAAAAAATATTGTGATGTCCTCTATATATGAACTGATTCCATGTGATTCCTGTGCATCTTGGGGGCCATAAAGTTCGGTTTTACAAAGAACATAACCTATTTTCCTCAAAAGTTTATGTTTCTCAAATTTAATTGAAGGTAACGAATCCATCATCGCTATCGCTCGCTCGCTCTCTCTCTCTCTCTCTCTCTCTCTCTCTCTCTCTCTCTCTCTTTTGGTTTTTCGAGACAGGGTTTCTCTGTGTAGTCCTGGCTGTCCTGGAACTCACTCTGTAGACCAGGCTGACCTCGAACTCAGAAATCCACCTGCCTCTGTCTCCCAAGTGCTGGGATTAAAGGCGTGCGCCATCATCAATCTCAAAATACCCATTCAACTGCAATGCAGGGACTGTAGCTCAGGTGGTAAAATAGCTGTCACATAAGCGTGAGGACCTAAATTAGGTTGCCAGCATCCATACAGGAAGCCAGATGTGATACACACATTTCTAAACTCATTGATAAGGAAGATGAGACCAGAGCAACCCTGAGGCTTGCTGGTCACCAGCCTAGCTGAATCACAAAACCAGTGAGAAACCCTGTCGCAGGAGGAAGGACATCTGAGGTTGATCTACACACACACACACACACACACACACACACACACACACGATTACATTAGCCCTTTCTCCCTTTACTTCCTCATTCCAAAAACGTCCTAAAACCCTTTCTCCTTATCTTCAAATTCATGGCGTCTTTTTTCGCTAATTGTTATTGCAGGCATATTCATACAAATGCATACATAATTATAACCTGTTGATTCCACGATTCCGTATAATGTTGAGTGTTCCTTGTATAAATGTGTTTGGGGCTGACATCTGCCACTGGGACATCCAATTGGTGTGCTCCTCCCTGGGGAAGACCACTTCTTCTGCTTTCTGCTTCCGTAAGTTGTCTACAGCCCTTTGAGTAGGACTGAGGCTTTGCAGGCTTTCCCATTCACTTTGAAAAGTACTTCCTGATTTGTAAGTAACATAAGATTATTAATAGACTTCTGCCTAATCACTTTCCAGTATTTCTAGAATCAATTCTATCACAAATACAAAGGTTTAAAAAAAGATGAAATTTAAAGAAAGCTCAGATGGCCCCTCCCCCACCCACACCCCCCACCCCCGCACAAGTATTTCACATTAAATCAAGTTCACCAAGTCCTATTTCCCAAGCATTTTAGTTTAGGCTTCTTTCTTCCCCTAAAACGTCTTTTGTGTATATAACATAATTAAGGAAACCACAACAGTTGTTCAGCTTTTTGCCAGTGGGAATGTTTTAAAAACTAATACTTCAAAGTCCCTTCTCCCTCACACCCTTCTCTCCCTTTTAGAAAAGAATCTTTATTATACTTCCTGCACCTCGTGGTCATGCCCACCCCTCCCCCAACACATACTGAAATAATCGTGCTAAGAGAGGGGAAGAAAACACACACACACACACACACACACACACACACACACACACACACACAAGCAAATGCAAATATTTTCAGGGAAGACATCAACTTATCCCAGTACCTTCATCCAACCTAATGGATAGGAGATAAAAGGAAGGACAAGGGAAAGAACGCAGAGAGAAGAAATAGGAACTGTTCAAGTCGTTCCTCTGAACAGATTCCGCTGGCTTGAGGCTGTAACTACGCTAAGAGTCACAATGTCTACTGATGGTTTTCATCTTCTACTGGTCTTTTCCATCTTACACTCAGCATCTTTTGGACACGTAACCTCTACGGTTCACTGTCAAACCTTCCTTTGGCCACTAAAATTCCTTCTATTTGGTCTTTGATAGATAATTCCCACACGTGTAATTCGATAAATGACAGCATCATGGGCCACATGAAACACCTTGGATTTTACAAAGAGCTCACTTTTTTTAGTCTGGTATCCAATGGGAACACTGCATTTCTTTTCTCAGACCTTGACAGGACTACTTATAACGGAGTAACATACAAAGCATATAACAGGACCAAGAATTCTGATAACCATAGCAGACATCCTGGCACTTCCATGGAATCCTAATAGTACTCGGAAGATTGAAGCTGGAAGCCCAAGCTGCAGGAAGACTGGAGCTGGAGAAGTAAGTTAGAGGCAAGCAGGGGCTATCATAGAAAGAGACCCAGTTTCAAAAAACAGCAGCAAAAGAATTTTGAAATCCTGAAGTGGACAAAAAGGAAATTGTATTCATTTTGGTTACTATTTTTCTACGTAAATGAATATTTTATAGTTTAAGTGAGTTTGTATAGAAACCATGCAATATTCTACATTATCTGCAGGTATTTGGTCCATTTTGTAACCTGAGATTATTTTTTAAAAAGGTATCTCCCCCAAAGTGTAAAGCAATGGACGATGACAAACAGCACAGGAAACTGGGCGATGACAAACAGCACAGGAATTTTCTTTCCATAGGGAAAATGAGGCATTGTAGAGTTTTCAGTGCCTCGCTCCTTGTACTGAAAAAAAAAAAAGTTACTTTGTTTCACTAAACATAAAATCCAGCTGCAAACGTTACCCTGATTTCAGAGCCATTAAACATGAATAAAAATAACTTACTGCGAGTGATAAAAATCACAAAAGCTACAGAGTTAAGTTACTAGGCAACTTCCTCACATTTTTGAGAACCAAAGGGAAAATGAAGTTTGTTGTATACAAACAGAAGCTTATATAAGGACAGATGGCTGTATCCTCTGAAGTTTAATTTAAGCATTTAAATGCATGCATACTGTATATGCTTGCGTATTTGCCCAGATGCACATGAGGATGTGTCTCTGTGGATGTGTGCCTGCATATATAAAGACAAATAACGAGGAGGGGACAACACCAGAAACAAGTGGGGCAAGAGTTTCAGACACTAGATGGTTAGTGCCTTACATAGGAAAAGAAAAAGGACCTCTCACACCCTCGCCAGTATTTGTAGCCAAGAAGTAATTGCTAGAATCCCGCCAGAAATATTAACAAGATTCATTTAAAAGCTCTTGTTGCATAATAACATGATAACAATAAATGTGGTGTTTGTTTTGATATAGAAACTAAATTTTTCCACTTTTCTCATGGGGGTTGAGTTGAAAGTAAAATTAGCTAAACATCTAAGAGAACTGGTTGTACCAAATCAGTTATTTCATAGGCTATTACATGGTTTTCATCTCCATAAAAAATCAGAAGCTTTTCCTGGACTATTATTAGTTTTCTTTAAAAAAAATATCCATAATTAATGCTATTATGTCTATTTAAGTGTTACACTGAGCTACAGCCAAAATCATAGAAATAATGATAAATAGGGACTACAATGGCTTGTAAATTAAACTGTAATAATAGCCAAAGAAAAGAGATGCAAATACCATCACTTCAGTGACTTAAAAACATGCCATTAAAAGAAAGTCTGATTTTTTTAAAATGGGTTTCATAACTCAGCACTCATGTTACAAGCGACTGTCCCAGGTTGGAGTGAGATGCAGGGAAATTTGGACCTAAAAATGTAAGACATATGGTCTTGATTGCCTTTCGCAGCTACACTAAGAGTTCAGCGTAAAGAAAAGCGTTCCAAACGCCAGCTTGCAAACTAGGTTTTTATGTGAAACTCTAATAAAACAGCAGCAGATGTTTCTATGCTATTAATTTGTTTGGGACATTTTTGGCTGGTTCCTTCCAAATCAACTGTTAGCCCGTGTCCAACAACTGCAGCATTTTTTTTTTTTTTCCTTACAGAGGGAGATGGAAGGAAAGGCTTTCCTTTTGCAGTAGCTATTGTACCAGTTGGCCATACTTTGAAGAAAGTGAATGGCTGGAGTTTGGAGTTTTTTCCCCTGGAATTCACTCAGGAACTATATTTAAAAAAAAAAAAAAGACTCTTCAGGATTTGTAGGATAAAACCATCCCATCAAACGATAACCAAAGACAAAAATGAAGAGGTATACAAGTAGCTGGTAAATATATATATTGGTAAAAAGCAGAATTTCTTATGAATTTTAAAAAAAAACAGACTTTCTGATAATTGCTAAGTCTGTCAGCCTTGAAATATTTGAATTCTAATTTTTTTATACTGGTATAGATGACTGATCATCTCTGGATCTGATTTACAAATGAAAATGGTTATGACCTTGTAAAATGTAAATACTACCAGAGTCAATCTGCTTCCACTTCTCCTAGCCTACTCTTGTAATAATTCTCTTTATGTTCTTCCCACTTTTCACGTGTATATGTGGCTTACATATATGTATGCATGCTTTTGCATGTGTGGAGATGCACACACTGTGTATGTGTGTGTGTCTGTATATATATGAGTAGGCCTTCCCATGGTTGATCCCCCAAATCATCCTCATTCACTCTTCCATTCTATCTATTGAAACAGGATCTCTCTGTTGAAACAAGAGTTTAGTGAGGCCTCTAGTCTTGCTAGCCAGGTTTTTCTTGGAGTCCTATGTCTCTGAATTTCAGAATGGGGTCAAAGTTGTGCTTCCACACTCAGCCAACATTTAAGTGGGTTTCTGGATTTCTAAACTCTGAATCTTTTGCATGTATAACTAACCAACCAACACTTTGGTAACTAAGCCATTTCCCCCCAAACCTCTTATAACCAATATTTTTTATGCTATTTCTTTTTAGACTTATTTTATTTTCAATTATGTGCATGTATGTGTGTCTATGTGTGGATATCTGCATAGGAGTCCAGTTGTCCACAGAGGTAGGGGGGAGGTCCCCGTTCTGGAGTTGTAGATAGCTGTAAGGTGCTAGATACAGATACTGGGAAACAGACTGGAGTCCTTTTAAAAGGCAGTACTTGCCATTAACTACAGACCCATTCCCCCAGCCCTTCAGAATCTATTGTTGATATTTCAAAGACTTGAAGAAATCCATTTCTGTTAGACTTATATATTTATTAAAACATGTATGTTTCACCTTCAAGAGAGAGAGAGAGAGAGATAGTGAGCAAGAGAGAGAGAGAGAGAGAGAGAGAGAGAGAGAGAGAGAGAGAGAGAGAAAGAGAGAGAAAACACTACAGTCTTTCCTTAATTTGGCCCTCTTCTGCCCAACTGACATTTCCCAGAAGAAAGAAAAGCATATAGAAAAAAAGTTGTTTCTTTCCAGCAAGGCCGGGTCTGTCCACGCTGCATTAGTATACACTGGAAATGGGCTAGCTGTTTCTTATAGAAGTTTGCTCTCTGGCTGGTAACACTGAGAATTCATTTTGCAGGATCATGCTCAGCCCATACAGCTTCATAGTATTTTTTCCAAGATTACACAGAAATCCTTAATGGGATTTAAATGGTAGCCCCAAAGCCTATTACTCTATGAAATTACTCAGGCTTCTAGCTAAAGTGCCAAAATAATTTGGATCTTAGCTTTGTTTCTCAAACAAATGTAATAAAGTATCATTAACAAATTCAACTAAAGCAGGTTCAAGTTCAAAAAACGTCTGCACATTCTAGTGTAATTAGAGACAAGAAGGTCTAAAGCCCTAATGGAATTTTCTATAATTTTCTCTTTAATTGGAAAACGTTTACCACTTGGAAGTGTTTCTGTGATGTAAGAGCCAACTAACAGCAAGAAACCTTACAGCACCCCTTGTCTCTATGCAGGGCCTCTGATCCTTTGACACCGAAGGTGGTCCTTCAGGCTACTGGAAATCTATATTAGCCAGAGAATCGAGTCCCTGTTCATGTGAAGATCCGTTTGCAGTAAGCCTTCTGCCCTGTTCACCTGTCCATTCATCTCTTGGCCTCATATGGCACATGGCATCCTCTTAAGCTTGGTATCTCTCAAGCCACAGAGTAAATGCTGGGATACTGCTCCCCAAAGCCTTAACTAATTAACTCCCATTTTTTTTCTCTGGGTCTCAAATTAGATCTTTTATTCACAGAGAAGTTTTGAACTCTCTTCTCCCAACAGCGTCTCTCTCGTCGTGCTGTTTTCTGAGCACAGTGAGGGAGGATCTCAGTTTCGTGTGTTCACATAGAACCACACCTCATGATGCTATACTGCCTGGTCTTCCCAGCAGGAACTATTTTAACTTTAATTTGAAATCTTCTAGTGATGCCTTTACATTTTAAAAGTCTCAATTAAAATATAATTATTTCACTCTCTTTCTTCCCTTTCCTCTCTCAAACTCCACCCATGTCCTCTCTACAACTACCCACAGCCTTCCTTGGGAACTGAAGTTTCCTTTTTCTTTGATTATTGTGTGTGTGTGTGTGTGTGTGTGTGTGTGTGTGTGTGTGTGTGTGTGT
>JANHMN010000011.1:53370698-53505512 GCA_030674055.1 Rhabdomys pumilio | reverse complement strand
TTAAAAAACTGTAAACCAACCCACTAGTGAACAGACTTTTTTTTTTTAAATTCTCAAGCAAAATTTGGGCAAACTAAGTTCATACAGTAACATAAGAATGTCAGCAGTCATGTTAAACTGTTATAGTCCTAAAATTATGGTTGGTTTAAGACTATAAAATTATATATAGATTCAGTACGCCTCTTTAAAAAAAAAAAACAGCAAAACAGGAGAGAGTGAGTAAAATACTGATATGCTATGCTGAATGTAGAAATATGACGGGCAGTTGTTTTTCAATAACAAATCAGTGAAATCATGTAGCATCACATAACTGTAGATATCTAAAACACAAAGCTTGGAAAAATCATTCCCAGTCTCAGGACCATAGATCCCTATAAGGTAGTCTACTTGCGTGTCATTGTTCAAGGCTAAAGCTGCCAGAGGCAATAGGTAAAGGCCCTGTAGTTAAATTCACCTTTTCAGACTGGTACAGTTAGCCTTGGGCCATGCACAGGGTTCTGTAGTTATGAGCAGGTGGCTGTATTACCATGTTACCATGACAAGTACAAGTGACCCATGTTTTAGAGGGTCAAGTTGCAAAACAAAGCATAGCCGTAGGTGCCTACCTAAGAGCTTTTTGCTTCTGATCTGCAAGTACTGATGGAAATATGGCAGCTGGTACTGAGGAGGGATGACTTTGCCAGTCTCTTAGTCAGGGTGTCTATCCCTGTACAAACATCATGACCAAGAAGCAAGTTGGGGAGGAAAGGATTTATTCAGCTTACACTTCCACACTGCTATTCATCACCAAAGGAAGTCAGGACTGGAACTCACACAGGACAGGAAGTAGGAGCTGATGCAGAGGACATGGAGAGATGCTACTTACTGGCTTGCGTCCCCTGGCTTGTTCAGTTTGCTTTCTTATAGAACCCAAGACTAGCAGCCTAGGGATGGCACCACCCACAATGGGCCCTCCCATCCTTGATCACTGATTGAGAAAATGCCTTACAGGTGGATCTCATGGAGGCATTTCCTCAAGGGAGGCTCCTTTACTCTATGATAACTCCTCCAGCTTGTGTCAAGTTGACACAAAACCAGTCAGTACACCCAGGGACCCCATTTTCCACTTTTCTATTAGGCTTGATGTGAGGTTGCAGTGATTCACTGCTTTCTTTCTATGTTGTCTGCTAGGTGTTTTGTGTCTTTTATCAGCATTTCTTGCCTTGTGTTATACCTTTCTCTGTATTGTATGGAATAAGTGTTCACTTTTCTTTTTTCTATTCCTCAGCTATATTAGCTATTTTCCTAAAACTTTTTTTCTGGCGAGGCTATGTTTTCAAACAAACTATAATGAATGTCTGTCCCTAACTCAGCTTTCAGAGATCTGTGGGTGCCCAGTGCCCATCACCTATCTGTAATTCTACTCAAATTTCAACTCAGCAGGCTTATTTCTTAAAGGAAACCTTTCAGATTTGACAAGGCAAAGACTTCCAACTAACTCTCACAGCAAAGAAAAACATACATCAATTTATCAAGTCTTCTTACGGTAACTTTCTCAAACACAGGCCTGTTGAGTAGTTTATTGGAGTTGCAAGAAAAATAAAATCCTCATTTTCAATTAATAGGGGAAAATGGCTTCCAATTAGAAGCCTCCAGAGCTTTTAGCTGCCTAATGTCATGGGAGCTTTAAAACTTTTTGATTCAGTCAGTAATTCCATCTCTATAAACTAGTCCTTGTAATTTACCCAGCTTTGAGAAGCAGAATTGAAAGAGCATAATCTAAAGAAAATATAAAGTAGTCCAATTTGAAAGCCATGGGATTTTATATTCAGCCCACACTCTACAATTTCTGCGTTCTGAGAGGTCTGATCTACACAGGCATTCGTGTAGAATATGCACTGTGTTTCTCATTAGAGGATAATTCCTGTAACATGGAGAATAACTGGCTCCTTCCAGCAACTATCTTCATATTTTGCACTGTTGCATTTAAGGTTTTGTAATGTCTTGAGTATATAGGAAATTCCCAGCAATAAAGTCATTTATTCCTACAAATAATCCTACAGAGAGCTTATTCACAATTGCCTCTGTTTTATGATTTCAAAAGCTGAATGTAATAGAGGCTAAGTTATTTTCCAGGACAATAGCTAGGAATCTGAAGGTTGAGATGTCGGCCAGGGGCTGGGGATATGGCTCAGTGGTTGCCATATAAACACAGAATGTGTGTAAGAACTGGATAGGCTGGCCTGTAGCCCTAACACTTGGAAGGCAGGGACATGACTCTGGAACAAGCTAGCTAGTTACACAGCTATACTGGCAAGTTGGGGGTTCTGAGAGACTCTGCCTCAGTGAATAAGGTGGAGTGTGAACACAGAGCAAGAAATCTCCCAACATCAATTCAAGCCTTTAGCCGGGCAGTGGTGGTGCACGCCTTTAATCCCAGCACTTGGGAGGCAGAGGCAGGTGAATTTCTGAGTTCAAGGCCAGCCTGGTCTACAGAGTGAGTTCCAGGACAGCCAAGGCTATAGGAGAAACCCTGTCTCAAAAAAAGATAACAAAACAAAAAAACAAACAATTCAAGCCTTTATAAATACACACCACACACACACACACACACACACACACACACACACACACACACACACACCACATACAACATGTATACATATAAAAAAAAAAAGATGTTTTCTAAAAGTATAAGATAAAAAATACCAGACGTCAGCTTCTGGAAGAGATTGATGTGAATACGGTATGAGGGATTAAAGAGACATGGTATTAATTGAGGTTTGATTTACTTAAATCATTCATTTTTGACAGGCCGAATCTACACTAGGATTTGAGCTTCCCATTCTGGAATGCTTCCATTCAGTTGTGGCTAGATCCAAAACTTCTCTGCCAAGAACCTCAACGCATCAAGGAGCCCCACGTTCTGATCTGTAACTATATTAAAACTGCTACAAATAACGGCTGAGCAGACCGACTCTTACATCATTCAAACCAGAAGCTCGGTGGCAACGTGCCATCACAATCTCTTTCTCCTTTGGAAGCTAAAATGTGCTGTCGTATCCTTTTCTTTTTAAAATGTAAGCGTTATTCTCCTTCCCTTCCCTCCCTGCAAAACTCCTCCAGACCCACATACCGAGAAACACATAGAGATATCATCTAAACAGCTTTGTAATAGTTATTGAGTTAAAACATGACTAGGTATAGCATTGTAGCATTATCTGGCCCCCAAGGAAAATAACTCAAGCTAGTTAGTTACCTCCTCTCCAGATTTTGTTTTAAAAAAAAATACATGAAGAAAAATTAAACTTTTATATGAAACTATCAGTTAATATAGCATAAACTTCCAGTTGTATAAAAATATAGAACTGCCCATATGTATGTGCCACGGGACTGATATTTGCTCTGTCATTTCAACCATGCAATCCCTTTCACAGAGTTGAATCTATTTGAATCAGACTTTTTGTAATGTTTCCCATTTTCGTCAGAACTGGTAGCTTTTCCTATGTTATAGGTTTTAGGTATTAGTTTACAAACTTGTTAAAATTGCTTATAAATTGTCAACAGATTAAAAATAAAAGCACAAACCACGTCTTCCTCCCCAGCTCCCATAACAGCATATAATGAATCCTTGGATTCGGCCCAAAAAGGGCAAGGTTGCAGCATAATTTAATTTAACTCAATTCAATTCTACATAATTCAATTCTTTGCAACAAACTATCATAGATACCTATGGCTATTGCTTTTCCCCAGGATTCTTTGTCCCATTCCCGTGGTACAAAAGCAAAGCTTTAGGGAAGGTTTAAGCATCATCACCTCTGAAGGGAGTGGTGGTAGGGGTGGGGGGGGGGTGGATTCAGACGGAGAAGGAAAACAGACGAGCATGCCTTCCTCATGAGCAAACACAGTTCACTGTGACCAAGGGGTCAACCCTGCATTAGTCCATCAAGGGACAGCATGGAGCTCCCTTCAGAGTTGTGCTGTATGAGAAGAGAGCTAAAAAACCATAATTATATATGCAACTGTCTGAGGTAACGACAACAAACGCACACACACTCACATACACACACACACACACACACACACACACACACACACACGCACACACGCACACATTCACACATACACTCACACTCATATACACACACTCACATATACACACATACATATACTCACACATACACGCACAAACACACATACACATACATACATACACACACACACACACACACACATACACACACACCCCACTTGTTAATGACTAGCTCTAGCAATATCATTAGCAAACTTAGTGAACCAACATTCCCAACTTGATTAGTTTACCACATTCCCAGCTTGATTGAGGGTCAGGAATTGTGTTCAAGATACAGGGAAGCCCAGCATGAAGAAAAGCAGCAGCAACTAAAGCATTCTTAAACTGTACTCAGAGAACTTTCCATAGGGCCTCTTGTCCTGTTCTTGCTTCAGTTGCTAGATGTGATTTCTCTCATCCAGCTAAACACTTTCTAAACTCAATCCATATAGCAAATTCACATTCGTTATTCTGGGAAGCATAAGGCAGCGAGGAGGGAAAGAATCAGTCCCCGAACACATCACAGACTAGGTCAGAAGTTTCTATTATTCCATAATCTGACAAAGTCTGTATGGACTGACTAAACTGTAAAGAGCTAGATTTTGTGTGCTGCCCAAGGACAATGCATACACTGCACGATGTGTATTCTGCAGCACGCATTGCTAATTTCTTCTCAATAATTCTCAGGGATTAAAAATGCCTCTATCATTCTGGTTCTATCCAAAACCCAAATCGACAATGTTAAAAAAGGAAGACAAGTCTGCTTATAGTCTACCACACAGACAAATATCTTCCAATGATTGAAAATTAATATTTACCAAAGTGAGTGGAATACACTTTGTTCATGCACAATGGTGCATTTGTTAGCAGTGACATATTTATCTGCCCTTTCCCAGTCCTAGGAAAAAATTATGTCAATTTCCCTTCAGACTGCCTTGCTATTCTGTCACACAAATTATTTCATGAAACATGAATCCAAATGTTCTGCTCCTTTTCAATATCCTTTCACCACAAATTCCAGAGTTCCGAACTTCATGGCTTTTCAGTAACAATTCAGTCCTTTTATTCTAAAGACAAAAACAAAATACTGCTGTTTTTAATCAGGCTACTTTTGCCTCATCTTCAATAGTGAGGATTCAGCCTTTTGTGTCACAGGGAAACTTTAAAATAATAACAATGATTTAAGGTGGTCTTCTTCCTTTATGTGATTTCTCGTCTTGGGATGTTCATGGCCACAGGTTCGCATTTCTTTCTTCAGTGCTGGTGTTTCTTCTGCAGTGTGTGTCTAAACTGCCACTAAATATATGAAAAATGCCATTCCAATGATCTCTCATTAGGTAGGTAAATATTTATAACATATATAAAGTATCGAGAAACCTGAACTAACTCGCATTCCCATTTTTAAAAAAAGATACATGTGTAGTAACTCCAAGATCTAAAGAAAAAAAAAACAATGGAAAAGCCAGCAGATACATTCTCATATACAACAAACATGTTAACTCCAGTAGTTGAAGGCACTGTAATGATCATTCACTGAAAATTAAGTGAAAGAAATCCTGCTACACATTTACTTTGTACTCCAGGCCATTCAACAGGCAAAGAAGACATTTTCAAGAGTTGTCTCTGAGGTCTAGCTTGTCCTCACTCCCAGACATTGCCAATAGTATTCTCTATTATGATCTTTTCTTGTTTGGCAAGACTGATGGTGGCAAGGTATCTCATGTAACCCAGGCTGAGTGAACTCAGTACATGTTTGAGGATACTTTTGAACTTCTTCCTACTTATCCACCCACCCCAATTATGTTAGTATTACAGGCCTGGCTATGTGGTATAGAACATGGAACCCAGTAGGCTTCTGCATACTAGATAAATATTCTACCAGCTAAGGTAGATCCACAGGCTTCTCTCATGATCTTTGAACACACAAGCTGCTTCTCGTCTCCACATGACATGTCTTTTTCTCTAGCTATTCACCCACCACATAGTACTACTTTTCACTTGCTCTGACAAGATGCTTGATGAGACATTAGACAGGAGTGGTCTATTACTGCCAATGCTTTGAGTTGACACAGCCCACGATGGCAGGGCAGGGTTGGCAGCATGCAGCTCTGTGGCATGTACTTCCTCAGCCTCAGTGGATCAGGAAGAAAGACCAAGACAGAAAATGGTATCACACATTCTAAACCACAAGGCTCACAAGCCAGAATATGATACCCACTTTCTCTAGCTAGACCCCTTTGAAAGGAAAGACTGCATAAACTCCCAGGACAGAGTTGGAGATCGAGATTCAATATATAAGCCTGCAGGAGACAGGCCACAATAAAACAGACACTTGCCTACTCGATATTCACCCTTTGTTTTCCTCAACATGTGTTGCTCTATTAGATATTATTTTTGCCTTGATACTAAATTGAAAATAGATTCCAAAGAAGTATTCCATTTTAAACAATTCACTTATCTCCTCATATACTTTATAACAGTGTACATGTACAAATGCACAGAGAAGATCAAAAGTTACTATTTGCTGCCCCATTAGACAAGTGATGTGTTGAGCACATTGAGAGTAGCCTGCATCAGAGTTGTAAGAGCACGAACGACAGCTTATTGTGTTTCAATTGCTTATTTCTAGAATGGCACCCGGGCAACTGTAGCAACAGTGCGGTTTATTGATTAAGGCACATCAATAAAGATTATAGAATGGTTTAACGCTGAACATATCATAAATGACCTTCATGTTTTCGACCCTCTGGAAGTGACTCAACTTGTCCATTAGATGACCTTTACCCAATAAAGTGATAAAAAAAAGGGGGGCTCATTAGACAGGTTCTACTCTGTGTGCTTCTCTCAGGACAGAAAGCTGGTTGTGAACAAAGTATCCTGGTTATCCTAAATGGCAAACCTCTCCTTAAGATACAGTTTTGCACTTCAGTGTATAATGATGGAAATGAGACTTTGGGAGAAGTCATCATACAATTCAATTTACATCAAAAAGGCATGACATCAAACAAACCTAGAGCGGAACCAGCGTGTACATTATTGTGTAAAATATTGATCATTTTGGGTAAATGATAGACTGTGAAAAATTATTTGTATCCACCTTATAGGAATTATAAAGGATTTTGTGAGGGGGGTAAGATTAAAAAGAGCCTCAATCAAGGAAACAATGTGTTTCCCTGTGGCTGTAGTAATAACTGCAGTGATTATTGTTTTGATGGTTATTCAGCAACATGCTGAAATTCCTTAGTAAGTTTTCTTCTCTTTACCGCTATCACTGCTACTACTACTGCTTGAATCTTGATGCTTGTGTCAGGGCTCAGAAATGTGTCATTCTCTTTCTACCACACTATTTCTTTCACAGAACAATTTCACTGTGCTTTTTCACACTCTCATATGTATTCTCTTTCCTTGAAATAACCATTTCCCTTTATAACACTCAACATCAGATGCATTTAAAGCTTCCATTCTCACAGGACATGAGTTTCCCTGAACGTATACAGAATTACTTAGTTACAAATGATTGTTTTAATACAGGCATGCTCTCCATAGGCTTAACAAGGCAGCATCATATAGGTCCCATTCTGAATTTCAGAGAAATTTCTAAAATTTAAAAATGGCTACCACAGAGCCAGGGATGGTGGCACATGCCTTTAACTTGAGAACCTGGGAGGCAGAGGCACATGCAGGTAGATCTTTGAGGTCTAGGCCAACCTGGTCTATAAAGTGAGTTCAAGGATAGCCAGGGCTACACAGAGAAAGCCTGTCTTGATACAAACAAACAAACAAACAAGAAACAAACAAACAGAAAGGCTATCCCAATAATAAGAGTTGGAATATACAAAGAAAGCCAGACCCATTTAGTGTTAGCAGAAAATGTGTCTTAAAAGTATAATGGTTTCCAGCCAGATAATAATATTCATCAAACAGCCCTTGATTTAGACCAGTGGGACTTTAATGGAAAATAAAGCATCTTTGAAGCAAAACACATGAAGAGAGGTTAGAAATACTTTATCTCCGACAGAAGTCTGCTCTGAGAGAGCCAAATGGGTCTTTCATGAATCAAACAGCATTTATAAAAGCTGGAGGCATCCATTTCCCAGAATGCAAAGAGAGAAGCAAAACCACATTTTGTTCCATTGATTTTTCTGCTTCTCAAATCACACTATTAGGAAGATAGAGAGTGGGTACATGGACCCATAGGTGTCATTCGTCACATGAGAAGTTTAGCAGAGTCCCTGCCTGACAAACCGAATTACCTACATATCATCTCTGTTTCAAATTCAAGAGACTGTAGCTTTGCGTAAATCCGATTTGGAGACCAACAGCAACAGAGATAGTCTCCCAGGGACAATCACTTCATATAAAATGTGCTAACACTGTTCAGTCTCATTGAGATACTTAAATCTGCAACATCCTCAGGACATTTATTAAATAAAGGGAACAGTGACTTCTGCTGACTTTGAAAAAAGTGGGAAGTATCCACCAAGACCACTTCACAGTGGTTTGTTCGTATTGGAAAAAGGCATCCAAATGATAATGTCTACTAACTCATACACCCAAGCATCACCGAATGAGCACACCCTCCTCACAACACACTTCACAGGCTAGCTGCACAGTTGTCACGTTTTCTACTTCCTGCTAAGGCAGAAGTCAGCTGTAATTCATTAAGGAAGCTGTCTGAGCAAAATTACATTTTCCAGAAACACAGCATTTGACATAAAGGATCTCTGCCTCAGTAACAGACTCTTAAAAAGACTAGCCTGGCTTTGAACATCACTACTTTCATCTCGTGTAATCCCGGAGTGAATGTTACAAAGCACAACCCATTCTATGGGATAATTAGTATAAACTAGAACATTATTACTAAAAAGATCCTTCCGTTTATTGAATCATAACAGAAACATCTTTCTCCAAAAAAAAAAAATGGTTTTAACTTGGTAATTTGCTTCATTTTGAAGTCATCATATACCATGATTTTGAATTTTAAACTTAATAGTTACTGAGAAAAAGTAATTCTTTGTAGATTGTGAAGAATTCTGGGAAAGACCGACGTTTCTGGAGATCAACCAACGAGGCATAAGCATGTATTAGCGTGTTAGGTGTGAGATGGACATTACCTTTTCACTGACATACGGTTGGTATCTCTAAGACCTGAACTTGATCAGCAAGGCTGTTTAAGAATGTGTTATTCAGAGCCAAAATTACTCACTGACTGAAATTAAGAGTTACTATGGGCGGTGAAGGGAAAGCATTATAGACAGAGAATTCTCTAGTATTCCAATCATCGCTTTAGCTACAGGTCATCATTGGTAATTATCGATGTTTTCAAACAACACATTCACCTCTTATAAAACCTACACACGCACATCATGTAAGGCCACACACAGAGATGGTTCTTTCTGTCACAAATTCACTTCAGTGTGATTTTGTTGCCAGCTAAGGCAACTGCATGGCTACTAGCATGGCAAATGGCGTCCCAAATCTGGCAAAGCAACTGTGGCAGCAATGTTTCCGTAGTTAGTTGAAAACAAGCCTGTGAATGCACATGTGTCAATGAACTTACGTTTGGTTTCAGTTGTGTGAAAATAAAAGTGGAAAAGTGAAACGAAATCTTGGTAGGAGCCATACATATCATTCTCAAGTGCAATTCTAAATGAAAACTACCATAGAGAGAAGCTCACTTTAGTTTCTCCTGAAAGCTTCGATTGAAGACATGTTAAGACATAAACCTGGGAGTATATCACAAAATTTAAAAAACCAAACTCTGTGTTGAAAGAGGAAGATGAAGTAAGAACCTTATTCCTACATTTTGGTTATCTTGGATGGTAGTTCTTATATTGCCAAATATAAATCTATTAATATTTTTCTTAAGTAAAGTGAAGGCTGTCCTTGGGGGGTCATATCATTTTATTTTGTGTCATTCAATGAACAAATTTATAAGGAAGAGATGTACTGCAGCCTCTTGAATAAATAAAAACCCTTAAGCACCAATTCAGAGACAAATCTAAGTTCAAATAACAGGTAGGCATCAGTATCCCATCCACCGTAGTCATCTTACTGTTGGTGTCTATTGTGCATTCTAGATTCCACCAGCAGATAGCAAAATATGCACATGCTCAAAAATGACACCATAAAAATACCATAAAAATGACATGGCATTTTTGCCTATGATAAATATGTATCCTCTCACAAATGTTAAATCCTTTCACAACTACTCATGATACCTAGGCCTATCTAAAGGCTACAGAAGTGGCTACTTAACAGTTCGGTTACTGAGCTGAACTGTTGAGGAAAGAGTGATTAAAAAGCAATGCCTACATTTTTTAGTGAAAATGAAATTTTCCCACAACATATATTTGCCACTCAGAATTATTTGAATACTGCCACATGGAATCTGTCAATATGCCTCCATATCTACAGATTCCATGTGGCAGTACTCAAATAATTTGGTTATATCTCATAAATTTTATTTTCTGTCATTTCTTTCTGCCTACTATAAGGTGGCATGGGGGAGGGATATTATGTTTGTGTGTGCATGTGCATCAGAGAAACAGATAAAAACTTCTCTTTAAGAAATTGGCTCATATCTTAATTGTGGGATGACCATCTAGTCTGCACAGTATGGTCATGAGCAGATCTTCAACTCAAAAGCCTTAGATCCCACAAGAACTAATACGTAATTAATACCCAGGGGGGAAAATCTATCTCCCTAGAGGGACTCCAGCCATTTGAATTCTTGCCTTTTAATTTAAGTGTACTAATTTAAGCACTAATCTAATTTTTAAAAAAATCATTCAAAGCAACAATGACATTCAAGCTCACTAAATATGAACACATTTATTGCATATTCAAGTGGATACAAAATATCAACCATCAGATGCAACTGATAGCCATTTTGATGCAATCATCTTAATGCACAAATTAAACCAAACTCTGTAGCCAGGGTCTCTTGTTTCTGCAGAAGCAATGGAGTCTCAGTATAGGAAGCTGAAAGACAGCCTATTCATTTGTTAAAATAATGCCTGGCTGCAATACGAATCTTACAAATTTTTCACAATGTACACTTCAGATCTACACACTGGTTGTCCAGAATTCGGTTAAATCTTGTCCGAGGAATGATTTTCAAACAAGCCCCGGAGTATTTGCAATCGGGCAAAAGGTGGTGAGTGGAACAGACTGCACTGATGGGAACACATCAATTTACTACTGAAGTCTTCATTTTCAGTGAGTGTGTTTAATGACCCAGGGAAGTGTTGAATGTATCCAAGCATAAAACTTATCATTGCTATGCAAGCTTCCCGCTATCATACCCTAACTAAAACCAATGCTTCCATCATGGAAGGGAAAAAAATAATCATGAGGAATATAACTTGTTTTTAAATTTCATAGTGTATTGTAACTTTCAAGGAACTTAAGAGTTTTTCTAACCTCTGTTCCTCACTTTTCAGATAAGAAAACTGTTGTCTTTGACAAAGGATGCAGAGCTTGTTAGGCAGAGAACTGTGCCAGAAGTCACTGAGAAGCAATCTTCCTTCTCTCCTTTCCTTCCTTCCTTCTTTCTTTCTTTTATTTTTTCCTCCTCTTCCTTTTCTTCCTTCCCTCCTTCCTTCCTTCCTTCTTTCTCTCCTTCCTTCCTCCCTTTCTTTTCTTCTTTCTTTTTTTTCTTTTCTTTTTGTTTCCTCTTCCCTCCCTCCCTCCCTCCCTCCCTCCCTCCCTCCCTCCCTCCCTCCTTTCTTTCTTTCTTTCTTTCTTTCTTTCTTTCTTTCTTTCTTTCTTTCTTTCTTTCTTTCTTAGTTTTTCTCTATGGTAGTTGCATACTCAATGAGAAAGCTCTTGCTCACAGACTGCACTGAGCTAAGTATATAAATGTTCTCTGGTGTATGTCAAGCCATCTGCCAGTTTCATTCCTAGATACTACACAAAAAGAACTTTTACATCTTCCCACAATAAGCCTTTTATGATGAAAATAATGTGGAATGCGTCTCCAGGAGCCACTTAGCTGATCATAGAATAACATTAAGCAAAGTTCAATACCATAAAAGCAAAGTGGTTTGCAACCAGGGGAAGTACAAGAGATTTCTCAAGTGAAAGACATTAAGATTCTAGTGTTTTAAGCCAGGTAGTCTTATGACACAGTAGTTTCCTTCCATCCGAAGCATTATGCAATCCACAAACATATTTAAAGATGTGTAGCTTGCTACATTGTAGAATTCACTTCTAAATAAAACACATCCAATCTCTGAAACAGAGTTAGTCTTTCATAAGGAGATGATGAAATGAAAATAAACCTTTATTGTTGTTCATTTTACTTTAAAAAATTGAAATCATGACAGTCACCTTCAAGAACAAATATATTTCGGATACTTTGGGATATTCTAGTAGATCTGAGCTACACTTACCAAATATCATTTAATCGCATCCATTTCTCTTTGGAAAGTCATTCTCCATAAGAGGACATGTCAAAATGCTCTGGATCGCCTGGGAGCTTATATATTCCCATGTGTGTGTGTTTGTGTGTGTGTGTGTGTGTGTGTGTGTGTGTGTGTGTGTGTGTGTGTGAGAGAGAGAGAGAGAGAGAGAGAGAGAGAGAGAGAGAGAGTTATGTATATGTAAATGTGTGTGTTTGTGCAAGACACAAGGTATGCGTGCCCATGTACATGCCTATGGAGGCCAGAGGTCAATGTTGGGTATCTTTCTTAATCATTTGCCATCTTATTTTTTGAGAACGAACTGCCTCCTCCTACATGTAGTTTGCCATTTTTTGGTTAGGCTGGTTGGCCACCAAGCTGTGTGAGTCCTCCTTTCTCAATCCCCCTGCATGGTGGGTTCTGGAGATCTGAACTCAGGATCTCTATTCTCATGGTGATCAGCTTACTCACTGAGCTATCTTTCCAGCCCTTTAATCCTATTTGTCCACAGGGAAGACATGTGTTTGGTACATAACAAAACCTTGCCCACATGTTTGTGCACTTCATCTCTCCTAGAGAACATGAGGCATGAACATGGCCAATTCATCAAGAGCTAATGATTTTTGTCTCTCACATTTCCCCTAGGAAAAAGTCTGATGTCTGCTTCCACTCTCGATGACCACAGAGCTGCCCCCTGAGAGAAGATAAGAGTTCTTAGATCAAAGTTCTGACTCCCCTCTAAGAAGTGTTGTGATTGCGAAATTGTCTATGTAACTTGTGTGCAGGTGGATTTAAAGACATGGCCATATAAGAGTATTTTATGGAAATAAGTATATTTCCTCATTAGAGTGTTTAAATGGTATCCTTTCGTTAGATCACTAAAAAATGCAGCGACCTGGACCACTGAGGTACGTAATTAAGTAAATGTATTTTCTGCAAAAACGTAAAAATTTGAGATCCATTCCCATTACCCATGTTAAAGGTTGAGGGAGAGACCCGACTCCATTAAGTTACACTATGGTCTCCACATGCATGCTTGTGGCCTACATGCCCCACCCACCAAACTGATGACATTTCTAAAAATAAAATAAATCTAAAAAAAAAAATAACAGAGAAGTTGATGGCGATGAATAAGTGCCAACTTGTGTTTACGTTTTATAGTTTTACTACTTGTTTTATATAGGCATTGTGTAGCTATATAAAACCAAGGTACCACAGACCCAAGCCTGGACACGTTTCTTCATCATCGTGTATGTAGCTTCCTTTAAATGTCTATCTCGAGACAAAACAGAAAACATGAATGTAGAGAGAAGGAGGCAATTCTTGATGTGGGACATAAAAGGAATTAGAAATACACAAATACACAAACACACACACACACACACACACACACACACACACATCTAATTAGTAATATTTTTCAAGTCAGAGATCAAAAAGATCCACTTACATGGGCTAGAAGTAGGCTCAGATATAATCCTCTGTGTAAGGATTATATCTTGCATTTGGAGCTTGTTAAAAGTTCCAACTTCACAGTTCTGGGCACTAGATTGTAACAAGCCATTATCAGAAGCCTTCCTTCTTAAGTGGTGCTGTCATGACTACCTCTGATGATATTGTCGGCCATATTATTTCCTACCATAACACAGCTGAAATTTGCATGCTACTCTACTGAAGGTTACTATATTCTCAGAGTCCACAGTCTATGATTTCAGGTTTAAAAAAGCTCAATGATGATAAACATCGAGATAAAAAAAAAATCAATGGATTTTTTTAGACTTACTTTATTTTCAGAAACATTATGAGTCGGGTGGTCCTTGAGTGCAGCATGCCTTTGGAGATCATTAAATGACTCCTGAGGTCATTCTGCTTTGTCATAGAGACAGCATGTATAGAAACTTACTTCATTGTCAGAGTTGTTCCAGAATATAGAAATCAATTTAGAACACGGCTGGGATATAGACAGATGGCCAGCCACCCTCTCTGTCCCACTCTTTAACTTTGAATCTTCAAAGCAGATTCAATGGCAAAGTGCTTTCCAGACACCAAAGAAAATCTAATTCTAAACAAAGTACTTCTTCAGATTAACTAATCCACAGAGCAAAGTTGACCTGTCTTAAAAAAATGGTAACAGGAGATGGCAAGATGGCGCCACAGGCAACTTGCTGCGCAACCTTGGAGACCTAAGTGCAACGCCAAGACCCCACAAAGAAGTGAGTCTACAGGTTTATCTTTTGTCCTCTACGATAAGGAGCGGAGACAACAATTCTTTCATCAACATAAAAACTTCATAAGTAAATCAAAACTTCTTCCAAATAACATTGTGTCAGTTCACCAGTATCCCCAACAATAACTGATGGAATCACACTGTGGCTTGTGTTGGATCACAGTTTGGAGATTTAAGCTCATAATCAGCCATGTTCTCTGGGTTTCTGGTAAGTCAGCAAATTGCAACAGGCTGTACAGAGTAGAAAAAAAAAAGATGCCACTGTGTAGCCATAAACAATAAGAGAAAGATGAGTGAACTTCCCACAATTCCTCAAGGGCCAAGACTCAATTGCCTAAAGTCACTCACAGGATCCCATCACTTGTAAATTACTCCTATCTTCCAATACTGCCCAGAAGACCAAACTGCCAGAAACATGGAGCTCAGGAGACATTGATGCTCCAAAGGACAGCAAATGGTTTCTGTTTGGTACTTAGTTTGAATATAAACTGAATTTTAATTGACAGATTAAGGAAGTTTATCTAATTTGTGCTGGTTTTTAGTTTTGCTATTGTGTTTGTAAAATAGCCACTCAAATACACAGCATAGATGGTTTTGTTTTGTTTTTCTGCATGGGGTTGGGGGAGACAGAGCTCACTGCCAAAAAATGCTGAGATGGTGCTCTACATGTGACTCACTATTCAAAAATCACTCATTAAAAATGAATGCTAAATGAAAAAGGGTACATTTGAAGAAAACAATAAATAAATGTTAGTAAAATACTGGGAAGTTGTGGGTACTTGGGGGTTAACGTTCTTACTTTTGTTTCCATTCATGGGGTTGTTTAAATTGGTTTAAAAAAATGAAAAAACATGCTGAGAGTCATTTAGCTTTCTATTCATTTAAAATAGCTCAATGATGATAATTCAATAGCTCAACGATGATAATTAAATGTTGGTTATATCTTAAATTTCAGGTCCTCGATGTTAACCTTTCTCTACAGTCGTTTTCTTTGCTAAACTCAAAATATTTTCTTTGATCCATCCTTTGTTCATTTGGATAAACACAGATATTTATGCAGGTGCACACACATATGCTCTCTCCCTAAAGCAAGGCGCAGCCAAAATTACTGAGCCCTGGAGACTTGTGAACTCAGAAGAGGGTTAACCATGACCTACTCGTCATTTGCATCCTGTCGCTAAATAGTACTACTTGCAGACAGACAACTCAGTCACTCATGGCTTCTTTCATGCCCTCATTCAACACATTTTTATTAAGAGGCACTACATCTGACCATTGTAAGAAACCCAAGATACACTACTCCACATTGGGTAGTAACTCAGTAACTGAAGCATGTTTCCTATCCTTAGTATTCTTGAGTCAGAGGACAGTAATACATAAGTCACTTAGATGCATGTAAGACAGAGTGGAGAAGACTTGGGAAGACAATTGTCAATAGATAACACTAGTTCAGCATGCTACTGCATGGCTATAACCCTACCAGTTGGGAAGCTGAGACAGGAGGATTGAAAATTGCAGACCGCTATGGACTACACAGTGAGGTCTAGGGCAGCCTCAGTTATGCAAGAAGAGCCTCTGCCTGAATTAACTGTAATCAGAAGGGCCTGGTGACTCAGGCTTCTAATCCCAGCTACTTGGGAAGCTGAGGCAAGAAGATGGGTAAGTTCAAACCTTCTACAGAAAGAATTAAAGGCTAGCCTGGGAAATGCAAATATTGTCTCAAAATAAAAAGGGAAAAAAAAAAACATTCCTTAAACACTTCAAAGCAAATCAAAGAAGAAGAAGGAATAACTCAGTAGAGTGAGGGCTTTATAAGAAGAAGGGGAAGTCACCCGAGTACATGGCAAATGTAAAGAAGGTGACAACATGGTGAGTTTTTATAGTTCGTCACTGAAAAGAATCTTCAACTAACAGCCTGGTCCTACATCCCACTGAAGCTGTTCAGCAGCCTGGTCTTTAAGTTTACTGATGATTAAAGGAGTAATAACTAGAGAGAAGCTAATTTCTTTGAGACATATAAACAGCCCTTTAGAGGCAAGGGTTACATAACTGCTCACAATCTTCCTTAGCTTGCCTACTTGCCTTGGAAGACTAACCACCTAGCTGACCGGATAGACTGGCCTCCTTTCCAAAATGAAGTAATGAAATTCTTAGTTTTAATCTCTAAAAGAAGGCCTTTTTTTTTCATTTTTTTTACACTGAAGAATATTTTTGGAATATTATCATCACTTTTGCTATGAACCATCTGTTCAAGATATGATTTCCTTCCTTCAGGTTAATTGATTATGAAAATAAATCTTTTTCTTAAAATGTTAACTTTTGTGTCCCTAATAGTTTACCATTAAAACTAGACTAAAACTGCTGTCCCCAAATAAACCTTTGAAAACAATACAGAGGGTGTAACAATGAGATTTTCCACTTCTTTCCAAAAAGGCTGTTGTAACAGAACAATGTCACAAGATGAATCAAACCCCACTGTATATTAAGCAGATGTTTCTGTCATCTAGGGTTTTCATTTTTCATACAGCAGAGGCCCCATTAGAACCCATGAAACCCAACATGTCACTGAACTGAATTTTTCTTCCTCTCTGAGTAATACCATTACAAATTATGAATTTAATAAGATTCTCCAAATGTTGTCTTAGTCTGCTTTCTACTCGGAACAAAGGGCAATCAATAAAAAAAAAATATTACTTCCAGAAAACACCGATAAGCGTTTTCTAGTATAGACATAGAGAAGTAGTCAGAAATGCCATTTATAACTTTGCAGACAGGACACTGGATCATGACATTTTTAAGACAGTCATTCAGTGTCACGGGTTTATAAACAGCATTATTAATGCCTCCAAATCAAAAGAATAAAGATGTACTCTGACACGGGGGTTATTTTTTTCATATTACAATACTGTCTGGTACATTTTCTACAGGGAATACTTGTGACTGTATTACAAAAAAAGTAATTTCTAGGCAAAAAAAAAAAAAAATACTGCTGGGAAATGATACACCCATAGAGTTCTAGGCAGACATAATGTCTAAGAAACTATGTGAACTTACAAATTATAAATTTGCACATTTAATCAACTGAGAAATGTGTGCTTCATTGTATTTCTAACTGCTAGATTAATCTTCGACTCCTCAATGAAATAAGACAGCCAAATTAAACATTTTTAAAACCATAGTTATATGTGCAGGGTTTAACTAAAATTATTCCTAACATACAAAATGAGAGTCTAATTAGATGCTTAGAGACGACATCTTTCACAGTGTGTCTTAAGACTTTTAAGCACTTAAAAGAAAAATTTAAATTATGTTACTTCTTTCAATGTGGAATTGAATCATTCCAATTGGGCTGTGCCAAATTTATTATTGAGAAATGAGTGATACGGGATATCAGTAGGATTAAAACAGAAAATACTTAAATTGAATAATGTCGCCTATTCCAATTAATCATCTCGGTGAATATTTAGTATTCACATATTAAATACACATATCTGTAGACCAGTACTCAGAAACACCTTCAGAAAATGGGAAGCTTGGTTTTCTTTCAGATCTACTCATGCTCTTTTTTTTTTTCATTTTAGGAATTAAAAATTGCTTTACAAAGCATAAAAACTCTCAAATCCTATATGTCTAAAAGGTTACACTGTAGGCACTACACTGACTGGGATAAGAAAAATAAATTTTTAGCTGAACTTGGATCAAAAATGTCAAACAACTACTTGTTAACAAAAACTCTAAATTAGTTTGTCTTAGGCTCTAAGACTAAGGGTGTGAACATGACAACATGGTTGAAAAAGAAAAGCACCATATTCCTCCAAGAGTAACTTCTGCTTCCATACCATAGAGTTGTAAGCAAAGTCTCCTCTTGGCATGACAAGAAAGTGAAACGTGCTGGAATAACAATTTTGGATTGTGGGGCTCAGGCTAGCAACTGTTAGGATGGGTTTTCATTTGAAAATAAACAAAAAGTACATAAACAACTGTTATAACTTATAAAACAACACCACACACACACACACACACACACTCACACACACATACTCACACACACATACACACAAGGTCCCTATGATAGACATATAGCTTTCTGCTGATCTGTTAAGTAGTAATAAGAAATTCACTTCACCTTAAGGCTTAAACATATTATGTTTATGGCTGAATTGCTAAGGCAGTTAAGTTAAAATAAATATAAAGAAGGAATGCTAATTATAGGTAGATTAACAATAAAGGTTCATAATATAGAACATGTAAAACAACAAACATAGGTATATCGAAGTCATTCCCAATTTAAAAAATATTTACCCATAATTATGTTTTGTGTTATATTTACAAAGTTCACTCTAAGAAGTCCCTAAGAAAATACTGAAGCTCAGTAAAGGAAAAAAGATGTACAAGTTCATTAAATTAGGAAGGAAACACATGGTGGGAAATTCATAAATTGAGGACCTGCCTAAATATTATCTGATTGAACACTTAAGAAAAATGGAAATTTTGCTGAGCATTTAATCTGGTTCACACAACATTAGTAAAAGAAACAAAGGCCACTGGCCAATCATCCTTCAGTGGTTGTCTTTTATCAAATATAATAGATAAGAATAGGCAGTATCATTGAGCTCTAAAAGTAATCAAATCTTTTCCTTTAGCACTATTATGAATATGCAGCCAATGCAATCAGATAGGAAAAAGAATATCGTAAGTATACACAATGGACATAAATGAAAAGACTCAGTTCACCTTTGTGACAACTGAAAATGGCTGAAAGTGCTTCAGTGTATAATAAAGAATTCAAATTAAAAAACTGAGAAAATGTTACGGCAACAATGACTCAGTCTTCAGGCAAAGACACATAGCAGTAGCATAGGAGAGGTGAGAAGTGTGAGCAGAGCTCTTTCTAACATGTTTTATTAAAACTAAACAAGAGCCGGGAGGGTGATGGTGGCATACACTTTAATCCCAGCACTTCGGAGGGAGAGGCAGGCGGATTTCTGAGTTCGAAGCCAGTCTGGTCTACAGAGTGAGCTGCAGGATAGCCAGGGCTATAAAGAGAAACTATGTCTCAAAAAACAAAAAAACAAAACAAAACAAAAAAAAACTAAGCAAGAAGAAAATTCATCCTTATATACTGTCAGTGAAAAAATTTAAACATTTAGCTTTGTCAAAAACAGCGTATACTAAAATATAATCAACAAAGATATGAAGAACCATACGAGGTAAAACATGTATATTTTCCATTTAAAGATCAACACCTGTAGCAGAATATTTCTTCTGCTACATTTTACAATAAACTCGGTAATTTGGGAGGAGTTAATTTGGGAGGAGTAAGAAGAGGAAGAGGAGAAGGAAGAGGAGGAGCTAACATAGGGAGAGGACCGGGAGAGGAGAGAGGGAAGATGGTGGTGAATGTCAGAGTGTCTCTAGTAGTCTAAGGTAGCAACTTATCAAAACATTAAATGTTGGATTACAACTCTAATTTTATGGGCATCTTGTTAATTGAACATTTCCAATTATATAAGCCTTTGAATAATATTAATATTGGCAGAGACATCTACCACGGTGGCATCTCGTTGGTGCCAGGGCTGGTGCTTCTGGCTGGTCTGAGCAAAGTAGTAGCAAGAGCACATCACCGCTCTTGGCCTTAGGCCTTATCTAGTCGGGAACATGGCAGTCCCATATTAACAAGCCAGATTGGGCCAAGCAGTTTTAAATATTATCATCAATAAACATCCAATATCAGATGAATACATAGAAAAACCGTGTCAGATAATGGATTAATTATTATTGTAAATATGAAAAGTAGTCCTACACTTTTGTCTGAATATTAATATTCTAATTTTGTAAATATTTTTAATTTTGAACACAGTTTTATTTTTAAAAGTTTTATTAAATTCCAAGTAACACTAGAGTCTCAGCTTGCCAAAGACATTTATATATGTAGTGATGCCATTATAACCATAATGAAGCAAATATATTAACATCTAAGGTTTAACTGAGATTTTTAAAAGTTTAACTCATGTAGATAAAAACGTCCACATTCAACCTGTCACACCCAATACTTTTGTTGATTCAATGAATAATAGAAACTATAAAAATAACAACAGCAAAAGCCCCAGACCTTCCCTTCATACTTAAAAGTCATGTTGACAGAGATCATAGTCTGTATGTACTTAAAGATCAATACTTGACTTCCAACCTTGCCTAGCCCTCCTCTTCCTGGCTTGTTATTTGACTCTGGTACTTACAAAGCCTCTTCCTAGTCTTCAATCTGCTACTTCACCATAAATCTTTACTTAAAAAGAGATAACCCAAACCAGAAGGCCCAGGCTCCCTTGTATAGACATTCCCGGAATTCCTTGGATAGAAATCAGGTTTTTAAATGTCATTTAGAATGGGTTAGTGTCATGTCTGCTGTTCTTGATTTTAAAATTATCTCTAACAAAGATATCCAGAGACCCCGATCTTGTTACCCGCCTCTGGCTTTTACCTGAGAATCTATGTCCCATAATTTATCTTGAAGAATTAACTCTCTAGTCGGTCACCAGGAATAAAATGCTGAGTCACTGCATTCAATTACACTCCACTATTCCACCCACAAAGTGTGGTGGTGTGAATTCTGACCATCTTATCCTATGAGTTAACTTAAAATGTATTATTGTATATCATATGGACATACATGTGTGTATGTATACATTTCGTACATACATATATGGTGGCTACTCTAGGAACTTTCGTTGATTTGGACTAGGTAAACTTTTTAAAACCTATTAATGAAGCATTAAAATCGATGAAAAAAACATGTTACTATAGATAAAAGGAGTGATATTTGTCAAATTAAAAACATGTTCTAAAACAAATTCTTCTACGATTTTCATGTAATCACTTCATTAAAAATAAGTCCAACTTCATCATTTATAAGCTTTACTCATATGAAATCTTCATTAACTCAAAATGGTAGATTTTTGCAGGCATATGAAAACCGTTTCTTTCTGTGGATTTCACTTAGTTCTTCTCTGAATTATCTTAGGCCACAACCAGGGGTGAGGAAAGCTCACAGTGCTGCCTTCTCCTCTTCCTCCTCTTCCTCCTCCTTCTCCTCCTCTTGCTCCTCCTCCTTCTCCTCCTCTTATTCCTCCTCCACCTCCTCCTCCTCCTCTTCCTTCTCCTCCTCTTGCTCCTCCTCTACCTCCTCTTCCTCCTCTTCCTCCTCCTCCTCTTCTTTTTCCTCCTCCTCCTTTTCTTCCTCCTCCTCCTCATCTGCTTCTTCTCAGGCCTCTGCAGTGGCTTAGAATAAATGACCCCCATGAATCATCTGTTTACATTTATAGAGATAACAGGGAACAAATGATAAGAAAAGTATATTAGCTAAATGATGAATATGCTACCAGAAGCCACACGAGACACCAGTGCTGTACCGTGGAGCTCCGTCTTACCTGTCAGAAGTTATTTCCAAAATAAATGGACCTTAGATAGCATGGCCAATGCTTTCATTTGGGCTGTCACCATGATCAAAGGCAAAGCACCGGGTGATGGATTCAGCTGTTTCAATCACAATGAGGTCAGAATAAATGGATTAGATGTTCAGCTGTTCTGATCATCCAAAAGAAAGGGATACTATCTCAAGAGCTTAAAAAATGGTGCTTCATGTGATATGGATGATGTCTAAAAGTGACCAAGACTGCATGTACATTTTTATGAATCAGTCTGTAGATTCTATTCAAGCTTCCACTTATGTTTATTCTTCATTAAATTATCTGTATCTATAGTTCACAATTTTGAATAGCACTCATGATAGAAAAATCACCAATGTACTATGTTAATTGCATCACTTGTTTTAATTCCTCTATTCCTTCCAATCATTTCTGAGATGACCAGACACTACCCACATTATAAAGATGGGTAGACCATGACATGAGATCACATTTGCTGAAGGCCATACTATGAAATCACAGTCTCTTCAGAATGAAGTCACATTTACTTGAAAGGAAATCTAAATCTGAAGTTGACACATGAAGCCAATTTTGATCATGTTGGCCAATCACAATAAACCTTGGTACTCAGAGAAGGAACTATTCAAGAGTGAATTACATACAGTAGTCGCTATATAAAATGCCAATAAGATTAATAATATGTGTCAATAACACACAATCAACCCCAAATTCTCAGGTTAACCATGAATAAATGGAAATGATAAGTGAAATAAAACACTCTAGAGCCCTTGTCTATCCAAGCAAGCAAATGTGAACATGGATGCATGTGTAAGAGAAAACTGGTATTCACTTAAGTTCCCAGCAGGCCTTGAAATTAAATCATCTTTTACTGCTGAACCCTTTAGGCTGAATGAAGAAGATTCAGTAACTGCTGGGACTGGGTCTCTGGGCCCAGAACTACTTAATCAGACCAAGTGCAACATCTCCACAAAGAGCCTGCCATACTTAATCAGCAAAGTAATTACCATGCCCAGAATTACTGACAGTCGACTTGATGCAATTACCTGATTTTGACCATAAATGGAGTGGAAGTAATGATGAGAAAACTAATATATGACTTTGACTAGGGAAGGGTCTTTCTAAAATGTCACAAAACCAGAGCTATGAATGTTTAAAAAAAAAATCAACAAAGTTAATCATTTACATTCTAATTTTCTGGGGTGCAAACAGATAAAAGTTAAAGAAAATGCAATAAACAAGATGAACAATGTCAAACTGAAAAGATTTACAGTCCCAATAGTACATTACAGACAACATCTAATTTCCATAATATATAAAGAACTCATATACATAAATAAGAAAAATTATTTCCATAGAGGAATGGAAAAATACATTACTGAGTTGTTTACACATGTATGTGCCAACTCCATGGGCTACTTAAGAACACAAAATTATACATCATTCTAATAAGCAAAATTCAAATTAAAAGTACACTGAAATTCACATTGGAAAGTTCAACATTTATAAGTTTTATACTAGTGAAGTTATCAGAAAAATATGTATTATCTCACACTACTGAGATGACAATTTCCATAACGACTAATTATAGGTACACATATGCATATATATGCATTTTACATGCATTAATTTCTTGAGGGCGAGCTTGCCAAGATCACATATGCAGGTCAAGGCACAACGGACAGAAGTCAGTTCTGCTTTGAGGGACTCAAACTTAGACTACAAGACTTGGTGTTAGCATCAAGCACCTTTACCACCTTCCTAGCCTGCCACGTATACATTTTAACCCATTATTTAACTATAAAAATGTATCTGACTCATAATTTTGCAGCTATAAAATACTTAATTACTCTCTTATGAAAATTTGGCATGTTAAAAAGACAATATAGACTAAGGACTAATATGGACAAAAAGGACTAAGATAGCTGAACTGGTAAATTTCACTAAATCTAATGACCTGAGTTAGATCCTTGAACCCTATATGGTGAAAAGGAGAAACAAAACACCGAAGTTAACCTCTGATCTCAACACTTGAATAGTTTTGCATGCACATACACATGTCCATGTGTGTGTGCACATGCACGCATACACCCATACACACACAGAAAAAGAGAGAAGAGGGTGGAAATATAAATATAATAAAAATATATAAATAAATATACTTTTAAAGGGACAGTAAACTATATAAATATTCAGAAAGCAAGAACTAGGAAAGATGGGTTCTTTAAACTGAATACTATCCAGCTTTGGTAAGGAATGAAAATGGTTCTACTCTAGTATGTATAAAATATCCAAATTTATAACATATTGAAATATTGTACAATGAGTTAAGCTGTTATGTCATGTATTTAAACTTACCACTGAAAGGGTTTTGCAATTTAGTAATTAAAGAGTTCCAATAAAAACTACAGGTGTGTAGACTTTTACTATGTAATGTTTATAAAGTTTTGAATATTGAGTTTTGAGAATGTTCTGACTAATTAAAAATTAATTAAAAATAGTTATCTGTTTTTTAAGATTCAAAATTAACTTAGGGTTCTTGGACTAAAATTACCCAATAAGGCTGAGTTTGAACACATACTTGACAGATACTCTTTTGTATTCTTCTTTGGTAGAGATCTTGGGTATTTCATAATATTTAATTATACTTTCACATATACACATACACACACACATACAAACACATACGAATACACAAACAGAAACATACACTCACATGCACACACATACATAAACACACACATGTGCACACACATGCATATATATGCACACAGACACAAACACACACATACATACACAAACACACATACATACAAACACAGATTCACAAACACAAACACACACACACATGCACATACAGACAAAAGCACACATATGCACAAACACACACACACAGCACTTTTACATCACCTGTGCCAACTACATGCTAGCTGAAGATGTCTCTGGGCAAGCGTCCTCCAATAATAATAATAATAATAATAATAATAATAATAATAGTAATAATAATATTTCTGCAGAAGTTTTACAAAAGGGAGGTGATGATATGGGAATAAATGTTATACAAATTTAAAGCTAGTGGATTTTCTATTTAATAGAGAGACATACAGTGTAAAACAATTCCAGAAACAAAGTTCAAGAAGATTCTTTGCCCAGAGAGGAAAATATGAATGTGGTAGGAAGATGTTAGGTAGAAAACCACATCATAAATCAAATTGAATATTTCTTAGAAGTAAGAATATGAGATAACATAGATAGGAGCCTAGCATCATCATTGGCAGAGAAGCTTCATCCAGTGACTGGTGGAAACAGATGCAGAGACCCACAGCCAAACATTAGGAGGAGCTGAGGGAATCCTGTGGAAGAGAGGGAGGAAGGAGCCAGAGGTGTCAAGAACACCACTAGAAATCCCATTGAATCAACTAAGTTGGGCTCACAGGAGCTCACAGAGACTGAACCACCAACCAGGAAGCCTGCATGGGTCTGATCTAGGCCCTCTCTGCTTATATGGTTATGTAGATTGGTCTTTTTGTGGGACTCCTGACAGCGAGAGCAGGAGCTGTCTCTGAAGCCTTTGCCTGATTTGGGACCCTTTTCCACCTACTGGGTTGTCTCCTCTAGCCTTAATACAAAGGGAGGTACCTAGTCTTACCGCAACTTGATATGCGGTGTTTGGTGGATATCTCTAGAAGGCCTGTTCTATTCAGAATAGAAAAAGTGGATCTCTGTCAGGGAAGGGATTGAGGAGAGAAGACAGTAGATGCTGCTGTTGGGATGTAATATATATGAGAAAAATAAATAAATAAATTGATGAGAATCAGGCATGTGATGCATGCATGTAATCCCAGCACGCATGTGGCAGAGGCTAGTGGTGCTCCATGAGTTGAAGGTCAGTCTGTCTATTGGACAAGTTCCAGGACAGCAAGGGCTACTTAGATGGACCCTAAGCAATACAATAAAATAAAATGGAATGAAAATAAATAAAATCTCGAATAAAAAAATGTGAAAAAAGTTGAAAAATAAAGTCGAAATAAGGGTTTTCACATATTAGTTAAGATTCCAGCTACTGAACCTTAACTCGTTAGAAATTGTGGAGTGTATGCTCTGTGTGAGCAAGCGCACGAGAATGTGTATGTGTGCGCGTGCACACACGCACAGGTACGCATGTGTGTCTGTGTGTGTATCACACAAAAGACGGTATAAATGCAACCAAAATAACTTCATTTCAATCCAAGTATTGGGGCGAATAAATTGTGATCACCCCATTTAGATGCACTCTGCAAGTTTAAATTACTAGTATTATACTTCCAAAAACAAAACTATTTTAAAATTCACCGTCAGCCAGTGAGCTACCAGGAATTAAAAGCAGGTTAGACTGACACTAAACTCTGAGTTGTCTTCCTTTCATACAATCTCTGTTTCGGACTCAGAGCTTCTCTGACCTTTAACTGTCCACGATTTTTTTTTTTTTGATACCACCATTTTCTGGCTTACCAAACTGTTTAATGTATTCCCACAGAAACCCATGGCCTTTTGAAGTTTAAAGGACCTATTAGAAAAGAAGGTTGAGATACACCATAATTTTACAGGAACAAATAAAAGGTCAAAGGCCCTGAGCCGAGAGATGACAAGACGGTTCACTGGTAAATCAATACAAAGCTTTGTGTTGACCGTGGCAAAGGATTTACGAGCAAAGGGCAGACCATTTAGAGGGTGCAGGAAACCTGTCCTTAAGTACCAGAGGCCTCCCCATGCTGTTCGAATGCCCAAAAGCCCCTGGCTCCTTATTATAAATATCACAAAACCAGCTTACAGTTCAATTCTAAATATTTAATACTTTAAATAAAAAGTTTATACATTTTTCAATTAAGTAAGAAACCATATATCCCATGCAACAGTATAGGAGCTAGGTTGGCCTCAGGGTTTAATCATTAATGCATTCAACTTCCACTCTGGTATGAGTAACACCTTGAAATTCCTCCAAAGCAGACTCTGGAAAATGGAGGGTGTAGGGGTAAGTGAACCACCCAATAAGCAATGTGCTTAAGTTCAGAGGATCAATGTGACCGGAGAAGAGATGTCTACAAGGAAGTTAATTTGTCAAGAATAAAAGACCACTGTGTTAAAATGGAAGTTATAATAAAGGAGAGTCAAGAAAATTAAAAAAAAAAAAAAACAAAAACAGGATTTGGCTAGAATCCCAGATATACTACCTAAAGATTGATTTCAAAGTAAGTTTCTAAAACACATGGACACTTGCATTGTTAAGACAGCCAGCCACCACACATAGCTGTTAGTGGAGATTTAAGGTTCACAGAGATTTTTAAAGGCAGTAGAAAAAAATAGGTGAACAGCTTACTTATCAATAACCTTTGTTTTGGCTATGACTTAAAATGCTTATATTTTTACTTTGTGTTAAGTTACATAATATCCTAATTGGTTTCATCTTTTTCATTTTTACTTTAATATGTACCTACTTTAAAACATAAAAATTCTTGTGTGGCTCAAGTAAAATATTGCTTTCTACAATATTTATATTTTATATCCATGATTTTCACTGATTCATCCTTTTGTATATGAATTGTACATATGGATATGTATATACACACACACAGACATGCACACTCCCTATTGGAAACGCAAAATCACAGAAAATACTTTCCAGAAGCATAGGGCATTAAAGCCATAAAAGGCCATTGTCAGGACTACACAAGCAAGCACAACCTTTGAGTGACATGGGTTCAAGACCAGGTCAGTCAAAGCTCGCCATAATATTTGTAATGTCTGGGGAGCCCCAGAGGGGAAAGTGATCGAATGTCTACCTGTTCTAATCCCCTCGTAGAGCAGGCAGTAGCTGCAATAAGCTGCCTTTCTAGATAAGGGGATATAAGTGATTATAAAGAAACCCTTAGAAATCCATGCGGTCAATCATTGAGAAACAATGTGTTTGGCATTCCTGAGGCCAGTGAATTCCTTTTTTCCATATTTAGCAGTGCACACTACGTTGCTGATTTGCAAAGATGCCTCCTGCAGGTTGAAATATTGGGTTTGGTTTACTTTTATGCACTGTCTACAGACACTGTAACTCACCCCCAATGATTTACTTTCCTCTACCAGTCCTCCAGTATGAATATGAGGCTTCTTCCAACCACAAATGCTAGCGAGCGGGTAAGAAAGGTATAAATGTAAAATCTAATTTGTAAGCTCTTGTAATTACAAACAGAACTGAATCACAGAGTCTCCCTTTTGTTAAGACACCATGCAGTCATAGCAGGCCAGCTTCCAGGGACAATTCCCTCAAGACGACATGGCAGGCATTAGAAGCTAAAACATATATTTTGGTTCAGGCAGGGTGACAGTGTAAATACTACCATTGACTAAAATGATCTTTGGTTTTTGTCAATAGGTAGTGCCTTTGGCTTCACTGACAATTTGATATAGTCAAGTGATATTAAAATGCATGCCAATCTGAACCTTCCCACATTCCAACTACAGCAAAGTTCAAGTTCACTCTAAGACTTGGTCCTGTACATCCAAGATGCCTGTCATGCGAGACAATCAATATCATTTCTTTTAATTGTGGCATCTTTCCACATGATTCTTAAGGCAGGAAAATATTTTTCCACATGATTCTTAAGGCAAAAAAATACCTAAAGAAAAGGTACTTTGTGAATAGAATTTTTTTAAAGTGCAATCTTCAGTTTATAGATTCCACAACTGTAAGATCATTTTCAGGATCACAACTCCGGTCTTCCTTTCCTTTGTTCAACTGGCCTACAGACACAGGTCTCCACTATGTTTAAAATGTAGTTAAATATCATGCACTGGCTGCCGACATTACGCTGTTATTACCTTAAAATGGAAACATTCATTTAAAGTATATAAGTGGTGTACTTTTAAAGAACCTTTCTGTGGTTTTCCAAAAGCATTCCAAAGAGGTTACTTACGTTGCTTTGAAACTGGTTTGAGTTATGGGAAGGCCATAGCCTCAGACCAGCAGCTGAGACAGCAAAGGAGATGAAAGTTTTCAGCTTTGAGATCCAAGGGCGAAATACAGCTGCCACAGCTGGCCCGCTCAGATCTCAACACTTAGTAGAGCGATGGAGAAGGTGATAATGCCGTGTCTGGTTTGAAAAAGCGCATTAATAAAAACAATCTTTAAATAGAGCAGGGAAATCAATTAATCACATCTAGGCCCTGGGCTGTAACATGAAAACATTAAAATACAGTAATAATAAAAAGCAAGAGAAGGGGAAATCCGCTTAGATACTTAAAGACATTCCACTCCTGAGACATTCACTATCTAACTCAAAGAATCCATTCAGTACATGGATATTAGATGTAAGAAACCAAGAACTTCCACACTGTGATAGAGAACAGGATTTTGTCAGAGCTATGTCTTCTGTAATAGGAGCCAGTAACATCCCTGGTTGTCTCTTCCTCTCTGTCACTCTGTTTCTCTCCCCGTTTTCTCTCTCTCTCTTCTCTCTCTCCCCCTTTTTAAAAAAATGTATTTTACTTTGAATTATGTGTATAGCTGTCTGTGTCTGTGTGTGAGTATATGCATGTGCATTGAGATGTCTATGGAGACAAGAAGTGTTGGACGACTTTGCAGCTTGAATTGCAGGCGTTTGTGAGTCATGTGGGGGTAGTGCTAGAAACAGAACTCTGGTCTCCAGAAAGAGGAGTATATATTCTTAACCAATAAGTCAGATCTCCAGATCAGTTCTGTTTCTTTTTAATAGTTAGAATTCAGAACATAGGAGTAAAACTAGCTTAGATTTTAGAGATTAATTGTGTCAACAGGTTAAGTATCTGAAGTTTAACCTCCAAACATCTGCTCAGCGAGAGCACACATGCTTCCAGGAAATGAAGAGAAACCAAGGCATAGTATTCAAATGGAAAATAATTTCTTCTAAGTAATTAGAAATTTTTCAAGTGATAATGTCTTCCTTCCAATGAGTTCAAAGTTCTAAAATGTCATTATCTTATTAACTTTAATGACCAAGCCACCAAGCCAGGTAGGTAAGAGAGTTGACACTTATCATTACATGTATTTTAAAGATTGGAACCTTGACTTGATAAGGACATTTAACTTTCTCAAGGACCTAGAGTCACTCAAAGGTAGAAATGAGCCAAGCCTACTCATGTTGGACTGGACACTCTACACCACTCAGTAGAAATGAGTTCTGCTTTCAAATCCATGAAAGGTTATCATGATAAAAGGCAGAATACTTCAGAAAGAATTAGCTTTGTTTATTTATGTAGCAGATGATCATTTAAATGGAATATTAATATCACCAAGTAGTAGATCATTGTTCTAATATTTCCTCCCCCGTTTATTCTCATCAAAATGAAATATAAAACCAACCTATGTGCTTTGACTGCTAAGAACACAGTTACTTTTTCCAGGGCCAAACAAACAAACCAACAAAACAAAACCAAACCAAAAAAAATCTACCTGGGATGCCATAGGAGACAAAGGAAATATTCTGTTTCCATGGAGCCAGGAACCAAAAAAAGGTATTCAAAACAGTCTACTGTCTATTTCACATGACAAAAGAGATTTATGAATTTCATGTCTTTGTCCCCCTTACACCAATAGGAAATCTGACAGTGTTGAATGGCTTCAATGAGGAACACTTCCATGCAGGCATTCACTAACTAAAGGCATCTTGGGTCCTGAGGATGAAGGGGTTAACAAGAGATCTCTTTCATCACTCTTAGTTACAGAGGCTAAGCAGAAGCCTAATAAAGCAAGATAAGGCTTAGGAAACACAGCTTCTATTACAGAAGAGGTCAAGGGATGCCTGGCTTGGTGACTTAGACAATCAGACTGTAAGGAAGGGATGAAGTAGGCCTTTGGGAGAAAGAAACTGCCAGACACTAGGTATATGGCAAAGCTCGAGTGAAGTGGTAGTCCTTGACAGAGAAATGATTATTGAGAGCGTAGGGGACTGAGAGAAGGGAAGAAACTATGTTTCACATTTGTATAGAGACACTGACTTTAGCACAAAGCAAGAATAAGATTCCTGAGAATTTAAGGCACTGTGTGAATAGATGGATGTTTAGAAAGATTATCCAAGGAACCTGATGAGAAGGTGGTGTTGGGGCTGAGCTGAAGAGGAAGTCAGCCAGCTCACTTATGAAGCTACGCCAGTGAATTCTGTATGGAAAGATGTTGGGGGCTGCCATAGTCTGCCATAGTAACGGGATAAACAGAGAGTGTGGACACATCACCGAAGGCTGAGATGACAGATTTTACTGCTGGACTAGGAAAAGGGTTATCAAAGAAAAGAAAGTCAAGGCTGACTTCACAGCATGGAGGCTTAGCAAATGTGTGACGGAATTCCAGTTTTAATGAGCTGGAGCGAACACTTGAGTCCTACAGTCTTTGAACAGACGCTTTAAGCTTTAAACTCAGTAAATTGAAAAGTCTTTTTTTTTTTCTTATTTGATCATCAGCGGACATGTTGGATGTGCAATTCAATGATGAATGATTTAAAATTACAGAGCTTAAGGGATCTAAGCAAAAAAAAAAAAAAAAACTTCATTCATTGGCAGAAATACACAGAAAATACTCCTTATAAACACGTGTTACTCAGAGAGCATTGGCGGTCACCACAGTTTTATCTCTCATTTCCTGGTATCACGCTATAACTCCCTGTGGGGAGAAAAATACTGGTCAACAGTTATTCCAAGAGCTTTGCTTTCTCAGTCTGACCAAGAAAAGGTGATTTGAGGTATTCTTGGATTAGAGTCTATGAAGCAGAAGACTGTGTCATTTGGTGGCTCAGACTCTAATGGCCGAAACTCATAACTCAAAGGTGGATATACACACCCTAAGAGATGTGTCTTATGTGATTGAAAAGTTAGTTATGTGACAGTAGCATACCATCTCCATCTCTACTTCTGTTCTCATTCTTCCAACCCAAAGCAAATACTGAAGATGAAGGAGCTAAAAGGATGTGAACAGAGGTTAGAGATATTCGTCCACCAGCGATCCCTACTGGAAATTGTGATTTTTCCAGTTTTATGACAAAATGAAGCTAGAGCAGAACTCTTTCTGTTCGTATCTTCACCCTGTATCTTCTAATCTTGATCTCTGCTATAGGGTGCATTGTTTGGCTCAGAAAGGAATCACAAGTGTGAGAACACATAGAATCTCCCAGGATCTTATAAAACAGACAAAACATTCTCATCGCCTAGTGATGTCTCCACTTACACACTGTATCCGACGACAGATGCTCCAGTATTTGAGGTGCTGCCATTGACAACCCTACTGTACTGCCGGGCATATACGAATACAGCATATGCAATTACATACAGAACACACTTCATAATGGCGGTAAGTATCTACAGGACCATACATTCATTTGCTATATTATTCTTTTTATTTGTTACTTCAGAGTGCATGGTCTGCATTTACTGAAAGAGTGTCGTACCATGTGTCATCAGATGCTGGCATCTGCATCATCTTCCTCATATTTACGAAGTGTGTTGATTGTATCACAGGCAACAAGGATTGGCTGACCTAAACCTCCCAGGCTGTGGTAAGTAAACTCCATGATATTCACAGAGTTGAATGTATTTGATGCTTTTCTCAGTCTATGTCTCTGTCAGTAAGCCACACCGAACTTCTTGTACTAACTTCCCCTTGGATATGGTTTTTGGCTAAGAAGCTACACGTTTAAAAATGGATTCATATTTATCAGCTAAATTAAAAACAATACCTTTTAAGAAATAAAGAGAGCAACAGCAATCCTTTAAAAAAGTTACCGGAAATTTTTAGAATTAATTCAGAGTCAGGTAACAAAAGCTTAGTAGAATGACAATGACGAAGTCACGTTTAAAATAGTTATAAGAAAAACAAATACAATCACAACTATGGCATCACCGTTGGATTGAGAGGAATAGAAGGAAAACAGAACACCAGGGCAATGCATAATAGAGAATAAACCAAAGTCTTCGTAACTTCTAGGGAACGAAATTTCACCGTGAACAAGGTGGGTGCAAATGAGAACAGCACAAAGTGAGGGAACCCCAAGGTAGGATTGCAGGTGATGATGCCCCTGGCAAACCACTCCAACAGGAAGGCCGTGTTAGAAACAGAAAATGTCATCTGTCACACTCTTGTTGCAAATAGTTTTTATATATGTTGATACGGCCTATTGGTTTCTAAGTCCTACTAGTCAGAGAACACACCACAAAAGATTCTAGCCGGTGAACTGAGAAAACACCTGTCTTTGTGTAATTTGGTCCTCTTCTGGGAACTGCCTCACTGAGGAAGTCTGATAAATAATTATGAAGGGAATGTTTCATTTTCAAAATATCCACTTCATAGATCATGGATGAATGTCATGAGGAAAAAATGTAATTGCTGACTGCACTGAGGAAAGACAATAAGGATGCAGACTCTTCCTGTGGCTCCCGGAAATGTCTGAGACTTCCCCTGTGCTCACTTTAGAAAAATGCCTTCCCCACTTCTTACTACATGACTATTTATAAAGTGTGGCTAATAATCCTCACAGATAAGTGTCAGCATTCATTAACAAAGGATAGCTGAAAGGAGAATATGTATATCAATTTTAGAAATGTGAATCAGATTATAAGCCACACTTGATTAATTACACAACAGAAGATATGTTAAAATGTGACTAGCAAGCCGATAGAACTATGTAAAAAGTAAAAGAAAACCCAATGTGTTTTCAGTGGTATGGTAGCCTTTGATGTTAAGATTTTGATTTATTTAAATTAATTCTTTTCATTTAATCAAAAATCATTTATATACTCAATATGTTACTTACTTAACATGTTGTTTGCTCCAAGAAATACAAGTATTTTGGTCATTTTTCTGAACCTGATATTTTACAAACATATTAGCAAACATTCATAGAGCATTTATGGTAGTTATTAATGATGGCTTGAATAATCATCCCTGTAAGTACTATAAATTTAAACAACTCATGAAGTAATGGTTTAGCCATTCCCAGAAATTTAAATCATGTTTTAATTTAGAATCAGTTCCTAGGAAATGAAACATAACATAACTTCTAGCATGTGTTCACTTTTAATGGTTTCTAACAATCTCTGAAACTATTTAAGGCTCTCATTTAGGATTATGAGGTATTCATAATTGAGCCAAGCAATTTAACACATGCTAAGTAGATGTACAAAGTTGATTTGTGGGAAGGAGTACTTTGAAATATATTTGAGCCCAATTAAGTGAGAATCTTTATCATTATAACAAATTCTTCTACATGATATTGTACATCCCATATCCTGTAGTGTAACGGCGCTTTTAAATTTCTTTGAAAAGAGACTAGTAACTCAGATATGAGAAAGAAGTCTAGAATGATAACCGATTGAAGATGACTTTATAATCTAATTCCTTTTTTCATTAGAAATACTACTGCTCCATCATATGAGCAAGAAGAAAAGTTCTCATAAAGAAGCAGAGAAGGTGACCAGAACTCGAATCAAAGCAGACTTTAAGGAATGGGGTACGAATCTGTATTTTTAATAAGAAGAATGTCTAGAACCTTTGAGAGATGTTAAGGAAGTGAAGGATGAAATCGTACCCATTTATCAAGCGAATTTTTTAAAAAGATCTATTTATTTATTTTATGTATGAGTGTTCTGCATGTACACCTGCATACTAGAAGAGGGCATCAGAACTCATTATAGACGGTTGCAAGCTATCATGTGGATGATGGGAACTGAACTCAGGACCTTTGGAAGAACAACTGGTACTCCAAACTGCTCAACAGTTCATTAAATATATCCTTTTCTTTGAAGCCAGTAAATGCGACGGATAATAGTGGAGGGAAGTTGCTTTAAAGGTATCTTTTAAATGCTATTAACATTTAAGTCAGTAGGTGGATTAGCAAAAATTATCCTCATTGATGTGTCTGGGGCTCATACAAACCATTGAAAACCTTAAGCAAAGAGTCTAGGTACCCTCTGGGAAGAAGGCATTGGCCTGCTCTGTCTTCAGACTCAAGACTATGTCAACTCTTCACAGGCTCTCCCATATGTCAGTTAGCACTTCAGCTCTTGAATTCATCACCACAACGACATAGTCTTATTGGTTAACATCAGAACAGAAATCTCAATCTCCCTACCTCTATACCGTACATACTAAAAGAAAGAGAAAAGCAGAGAGATAAAGAAATAGATTTCTTATTCAATTGCCGAGGGATATATTTTGTATGTGTGTACATAATGTGCGCTTATGCAAAGTAAGGTGGCTTACTATACATACTGACATTATGCTTGCACGTTGCTTTCATAAATGTGTACGTTCTATTAGTTTTTTTTTAATTTGTATTAATTACATCTCTGTGTGTTCCCCTGTAGAGGTTAAGTGGATGAGTGCAGTTGAATGAAGAAGGCAGAAAAAGAGAGTATTAGGTCCCCTGTAGGTAGAGATATAGGCATTTGTGAGCTACCTGAGGTGAGTGCTGAGACCCGAATCAGATCCTCTGTACAGCAGCCAGAAGTCTTAACCATGGAGCCATCTCTCCAGTTCCTAGTCTATGACTTTTCAAAGGCAATTAACAGTTTTAGTTTTACAAACAGAAACAAGGAACCAGTTGTCTTAAACTAAATACACGAACTGGAAATTTACATTCCAACTCTCAAATTTATTCCTGGGAAATATTTCTCCAAGATATGTTTTAAAGTGTGTACAATTTTAAGTCAGAGGTTTGTCTGAAATAAATCACAATAACGTTAATGTTGTAACTAGAAAGGATATGAGTTGCTCAGGAAAGGAACTGTCAAATAAACCCAAGTTTGGCTGACCATAACCACCCAATACTGCCGATCGAAGAGGATGCCAATGGGCTATATCTGGTCTTGGGGGTACATGAAATATCTGTTTTGAAAATTTGAACACAAGGTCCAAAAACCAGGCTAGGACTGAGTGCACTGAATCACACTCTGATCACTGAGTCCTATTGTACACTCAACCAGGGCCACCCCAAAAGTAATCTGCCATGGTAATTCCACCCTAGAAGGAAGATTCAGTGCCTGGAGAATATCATGTATCTGAGTTAACATTCTAGCAGCTGCCCTAGCAAGCTGCTTTGAGCTTAACGGAATTGATTCTGCACTGAGAAACAGGACTAGTTTTGGAGGGCTAACCACTCAGTTTGAAGCCTGGAAAGTTAGGTAAACTTCACCAGCAAAGAATTCACCAAGGAAAAGGTGCAGAGCCATCCAGTGATACATGTTTGCCCTGAACGATGAGGGAGGGAAGAATTCCCAGGCTAGGTCAGCTTTTTCCGTGGTAGATTTTTTTTATCACACTACACGAATCAGGTTGTTCTCTCAGCCTGGCTCAGGTATCCTCACTGAACAATGTGTTGCTAACCATTCTGTATTCTGCACTTCTCTGCTCAGATACATTCATAATGATCTGATTTTAACCTTTCCCTGTAAAGACTAGCTCACAGACAAGAACATATTGGGTAGAATAGTCAATTCTAAAAAGCATTAACCACAAAAATATTTCTGTGTTAACATCTGAATTTTAACTCTACACACACACACACACACACACACACACACCAAAAAAACCCAACAACCTGGGAATACAAATAGCTCACTCACTCCACATTAAATGATGAAAACTCAGAAGTTTTTCCTCTTTCTTTTGAAATTCTATTGGAAAGGGAAAGAGGAAATCTCCTCAAGATCCAAATGGCTCTCACATGTTGTTGTTGTTATACTAAGAGATGCATGTTTCAAAGTTAAAGTACAGCTAATTCCAAGGGAAATTTTCAGAAATGGTACACTGCTAGGACTTTTCTTTTTGGAAAGCTTCAAGGGTAACAAATTACATTCAGAAAGTAAGATCCATTTCCTAAGTAATCTACATAATGGTTGCAATTCATCTACAATTTTGAACATAAGAAAATGGTTTTGAACAGGAAATCTGGGTTGCAACGTCTAGGAGTCATTATAAATTTTTCAAATGAAATGCAAAAATGTGAACTAAACCCAAAAAGAACATTCAACCTACAGTAAAATATCACATGCTTGCCAAAAAAATATTTTTCAAACCCAGTAGGAAAGGCCAAAAACAACTACATAAACAAAGTGAATAAACATGTCACCAGAAGAATATTGATGCTATCAGAAGCTAAATAACTTCCCTGGCTTACTACTAGGATGTCATCTTATGAGATAAGATATAGCACCATAAATTTAAAGGTCACTGAACTTTTCCAGGTAGCCCAAACATTGTAAAGACCTGCATAATTCTTTCAACAGTTAGTGTATAGCAAATGACTGCAACAGTCCAGCTAAGTCAGTAAAGTCTACTCATCTGCCCTGACCTTCGGGTACAACGCAACGTAGTCAAATTATCCAAAGTCCTCTGGTCTATTTAAGGTTAGTGAACACCATCGTTATTATATTGCATATCACCAACAAATATTCTTTATTGTATTTTAAATGTTTTCATCTTGGACAGTAAAAAACATTTATAAGTGTCAGAAAGTTGAAAATTAGCATAGTTTCTATTCTCATCAGAAATCGCTACGGTGAAGCTGTTCTTTAATTTTGAAAACCCCTTCTCTAAATTGGGCTTTGTGCCTTTTCAAATGATACCTACGACCTTAAGCAAAGGGTAACTGTATTTAACACGTGAGTTTTCAAACAATAGTATTCATAATTGCATACAATTTCTTGAGCCCACGAAGGATCGAATTATAAGGTTTTATAACAATGACACACAATGTGTTTTATCTTATTCTATTGGTTGGATCATGTGTGCTTGCTGTGATATGTTTGTTTGTTTGAGATAAGGTCTCACACTATAGCTTTGCCTGACCTGGGAAATTGTATTATTGCCATGTAATAGAGGAAGGACTTGAGAGCACAGCAAGCCTCCTGTCTCAGTCTCTTGGATCATTGGAATGAGCCACCATGCTTCATAGCTATTTATCCTCTTAAAAGCTGTTTCTGAAAGCCTGAAACAGACAGTGAAGTTATCAGACAACAAACCTGTGGAAATAATTACATTTGGGTGGTCCTAAGACTGTGTATATGAAAAGATTATACACTCATAGGCAAGCTTCAATTTTTAAATTTAATAGATCTGGATGCATATTGTTTGCTGAAGAAAGGGTCTGTTTACATAGCAGGCATCCATAGATCATAATTTTAGCCCAGGCAGGCCTCAAACTCAAGGCAATCCTCCTGCCACAGCTTCTTGAACATTGAGACAATAGGCATTCGCTGCAATACCAGGTTACAGTCATTTTTTATTAGAGTAGATTAATAGCATATTTACTTTACATTATTTTATATTGTTGGGGGGGTGCTTGCCATCATGTGAGTGTAGATGAAGATGAGTGGACAACTTGTGAGAGTCGGGTTTTCCCTCTTCCCTATCTGGTTTCCAAAGACCAAACTCAGATCCACCTGTCTGGGCAGCAAGCAATTTTATCACATGAACCATCTTGCCCATCCAATTAGAGTATCTAGAATGTTCTGAATTTAAAATTCTATCTTCAAGAATGGGACAGATCCTGGATCAAAAAAGGAAAGCAATAGACAAGATGTGGATATTGTCACTGTATGAGGGAAGTAATGGGGTAGGCGAGCAAGACAGCGGTGGTGAAGACTACTGGGAGAAAAAGAAATGAATGTGAAGGTACGTGAGCTTTAAAGGGAAGGGAAATAAGATATCCTCTCCTCAGATTTTTCATATTCCATGAGTTACAATGGGAAGGACCACTGACTGAAGTTCCCACGGATGGCCCTGTTACTACAGTCTAACAGTAGTTGAAAAGCTGGTTTCGACTCAGAAGAAAGATAGATCCACTCCATCCCAGGAAAGTAAGAGAAGTCAAAATAATAACAATAATAGTCATAAAAATATAAGTATAAGTGAGTTTAAAGAGGAAAGAGCCCATGTAAGGCATGACTCTAACCACAGACCAGCATAACTGGGCACAGCACTGAGCAGTCAGTCCAATGGGTTTTTCCTGTCTAGAGCCCATATGGCTTGCATGCCGAGTTGAGCAGCCTTACCTCAGCTTGAGGTGTATGCTTTGCCTGTGCAGTGGCCAGCCGGAACACTCAATGTGCTCCCTTTTGCCATTTTTCTAAAAGCAGCACTCTTCCCAGAGAAGACAATTTCCTCCTCTGCTCCAAACTCCTCCAATTAGCCTGCACTGCTCATTTTCCTTAACTCTCCAAGTCAGGGCATCTTCTACTGTCTTTATATTGAGTCCTAGTAATTTCCTCCTTTAAAAAGTGGTTGTATTTATTTATTTACTTACTTACTTATTTATTTTACAATTTCATACCTGTAACTTCAGCATAATATGAAACTCATTCATACCCAGTTGAAAAAAAAGTTGGGCCTTGTGGGCTTTCTCTTCATTATTTCATGGAAAGACTAACTTTTCATCAGTTTGAGTTTTGTGTGCATGCTAACAACATTCTCACAGTCACCTCTGAACTTAACAGCACTAATTTCCTCCTTCCATCCTACCCTTGGGCATTTCCTGAGCCTAGGCATTAAAGACAGAGGTCCAAATTCCAAGCCCTTTATCTTCATCCTTTGAAAATCTATCCCTCTTCATATTTCATTCTTATGAAAAATTGGCATCAGAGCACTTAGGTTCCTGGATAGAAAGCTTCATATCTGAATGACATGCACCTTCAATTCCTCTTGCAAGCCACCATCCTGAAAGTCTTTCATAACAACACCTCCTTCCTCTTTCTCTACCACCCTGATTCCAGCTTCTGATTACGTCACTTCTCTGTACAATAGCTTTTTAACCCATCCTGCCTTTAATATTTATTCTGTATTGGCTCCAAGCTTTTTTTTTTAAACGTAATGTTAATGCATTACTTCCTGAAATCTAAAAGCATCAATGAGTCCCATTAAAAAGTTCTATCTTCTCATCCTGGATGTGCAAAGTCCTGACGTCATTGCCCCATCGCCATGAATCAGAGGCTGCTACTCCATCTTGCGCTCAGCACTGCTCTTTATTCTCCTGCTGTGGAAGACCAAAGACTATCTTTCCATTACTCATTCTTCAGAATGGATATTTCAAAAGCTCTGTCTCCAAAGGAATTTTCTTTGATCTTTTTTTTTTAATTTCCCATTAGAAACATCTCCACTTTCTTTTGTGCCCCTAACATCTTGTATAGTAACTCTTGAGCCCCTTATACTGAGCAAAGAAATAGATGTGTTTCTCATGTACACTAACTTTCATAGAAATCATAAAGAATAGTACAAATTACTTAATCACGTGAAAGATGATCATAGGAAGGCTGCCTGTATTGTGGTGACATACATATATAAGTCATACTTAGAATATTTAAACTTCAATAAGTATAGAAGGTAGACTAACCCTCAACTATATCCACCTCTTCTTTCCAGGGCCTATAGAAAAGAACAAATAAAACTTGGAAATGTTGCCAAAATAAACATAAAGAAAAAGAAAACACCAGATTATCTAGGCAGACCCTATCAGGGCCTTTGGGGCTTCTTAGGAGCCCCAAATCTGAGAACCAAATCTGCCACCAAAGAAATACAGGAAAAGAGACTCTACCTATCCAGGTGGCTGGATGTGGCCACTTGGAAAACAAGGCAGGGAATAAAGGAAACTAGGTAAAATAACGAATCTTGAAGAGAAAGACTAAATTTCTACAGCTACAACCATCAGCCAACAACTTTGTCATCTTAACACACAGGAGTGTGAACACACCTTCATTCCAGGCTTTGCAGAATTATTGCAAAGTGTACGGCTGAGCCCAGAGTGTTCATAAATTGCAGGATAAGGTGGGGTTGCCTTCAATTGCTAAATTTGTGATGACTGGTTAAAGCTGCTATAGAAAACCAATATAATCAACTAAGGGTATATTATATCCTATCCTATCCTATCCTATCCTATCCTATCCTATCCTATCCTATCCTATCCTATCCTATCCTATCCTATCCTATCCTAGACAGAGTGTCACTTTGTAGTCCTGGCTGGCCTGGAACTCACTATGTAGACCTCACAGAGATCCAGCTGCCTCTCTCTATCTAAGATTAAAGGCTTGCACTAACATGCCAAGAGAAAAGCCTGCCTATTCCATCAAATACAGAGTTTTAATGTACCCAGACATCAGTCCTTGAAAAGGACCACATATACACCAACAAACTAACTACAGGTGAATAATAAGAAAGCATAAGTGACTCATAAATACTGTTATCAGCTTCCTTCTTGATCTAAACATGCTTGAGCTGTATGATATCATATATGATATAAATCTCTCAGCAAGTATCAGAAGGATGCTTCCGTTGGAGGGTACTTCTAAGAGAATTTGCAGGGTGTCGTGTACTTGCCACAATTCCAATACCACATGTCACTCCACATTCCCTCTATGCCAGGCAGCTCAGAAACACAGGCTTACAAATATCAAGGATTGACTCTGCACTTTAAAAAGTTGTCTAATAAAGCTGAAGCTAAGACTGCCTTGGAAGGTCCAGTTTTCAAACGATTAACTGTCCAATCCTACACAAGGATACTATGAACACAAAGGACCACAATGATTAGAGAATTGTTTTTACTGAGTTCTTTTTCTGGCAATCTTTGAAATTCTCCACACTCAATTATTCAAATGAAGAAACTTGGGGAAAACATGGTAATTAACCTGTCCTATGTTGACTGTTTTCTAATAGAAGCCACAATCAACCTATAGCCCAGTTACATGCAACATCTGCTTTATCTAAAATTGGACGAGCATCTATAGCCTCTGAAACATTGACCATATTTGATATAGAGCACACTTAACCTGCCACTTTTTGATCTTTAGGACTAAATGCAAGAAGCAACAGCCAATCATGAATTCTGCCAACTGTATATGAGCAAACAATGTGAATACAGACACACCCAAGTCCTTGGTGAGCCAGCAGAGGAGGAGTCTCTTTGAGAAAGCCTCCCATTTGCAGGAGAGTATGACCAGTAGGTCATTTTGGGAGTAGAGAACAGACATGGAGTAAGAGAGAGATAATCTCCCAAACATTGAGCCAAAAAGTTCCTACCAGTAACGGCAGGAAATCAGCCAAAAATTATACTTGCTTTACAGTTTCTTCAGTTCAAGGGATTCTTTGAAACTGAAATTTCATACACTTGGTTTCATTCCCATGGTCTATTTTTTTTTCTTTTTTTGAGTTAGATTTCAGCTGTTTTCTGTTACTTGGCTAGGGGATATATGCCAAAATTATACCCACCAAATACAGTCACCGTTGAACTGAATGCAATTTCTGGCCCAACTTTCAGGAGTTGAAAGAGCAAGAGGTGGAAGGGCCTCCCCAATGTCAACATCACTTGTGGCCCAGACTGGTATATAAATGGCTTAGCTGGGATACACGAATGCATAGTGCACTACGTTAGCTGAGGATAGCATAACTTTTTATAATCTTCAGTTAAAATTTACTATTCTGCAACCTGTGGCCTGTGCAACATCAAAGGGTACCTGCCGTGACAGCTACAAAAAGCTACACATGGGTTGTTTACTGCAGTCTGTGATTCTTTGGAGTTGACAAGCTCAGTGGTTACTTTTTCCCAATCCTATGGGAAATTTAATTAGGCTTATTACCCTCTCATCAGGGCAAATATGCAAATGACTATCTTATCTTATTAATTTTTCCTACTAATGCATACATATTTTCGTGAATAATATTTTAATACATAATGTTTTCAGATATATAACATATACCTGAAAGGAAATAAGGAAAGTATCATTTTTCCCAAAATAGAATATAACTTTTAACGCTGAACCTGGGCACAGTGGCTCATGCCAGTAATCTCAAAAATTGGAAAACTGAAGCAAGAGAAACGTTTTGAGGGTGGCTTAGGCCACACAGTAAAACAACAGGACTTTAAAATTTAAAAATTAAAAAAAAAGGTAATTAATTCCTTAAACATGGAATTGAGGAAAACTTGGTCTTGAAGTTCATTCTCAAAATTAGGTCAAGTAAATAGATGTATTTGGAATTAAACGTAAGAATTCTAGTACCTGACAATATTCCTAAAAATGCTTGTGATTTTCAACATTAAAACCATAACAACAAAGGCATTTTACACACAAAAAGAGCAAAAAGAAAAACAAAACAAAACAAAACAAAAGGATAAGACATGAAGAAACAAATAGGCAAGGACCACACAATATTGTTTAATTTTATTATCTTTGTGAAAATAGATGATAATAAAGAAAGACTAGTTTCAACTTTTTTTGACAAACTACTACAACTTGAAAGTAGTCATGTGACTAGTTTTTCACGAAGGAAAGTCTGTTGACTCAAGCACACGTCCGCTGTACACTTTGCGTCCTTTCCTCTTCAAGGCTGAGCAACACTGGTCATACCTCTTAACTACAGCTTTGCATTTTGGGAAACTGTTCAGATGTGGATGCCTATCAACACAGTTTTGTTATTAACTGGAACTGGTTTAATCCAGTATTGTCCCTATTGTGCATCAATTAGTGGGGAAAAAAACACATAACGGAAAGATATGTTGCAAACAATGTCAAGCAGATGAAACAAACAAGTGTCAGAACGGCCATGATGATCACAGCGACACTGGAGTGGTAACCGGAAACTGTTTTGATGTTTAAGCATTTAATGCAATACTGTGCTTTCCTAATTTGTTGAAAAAGAAAACCTATGAGGATGTGACACAGACACTCAAGTGCTTGATAAAACATCAATTTCCAACACATCTGGGATGCTATGGTGGATTATACAACCATATTGTTAAGTCAGTGTACTTTACACTTCCCTCACTCAACAGGGCAAGACTTATTGACTAATAAGTCAACAATGCAAATTAAAATACATTTACATGAAAATACTGGCCATAATTCTCAAACACAGGCCGTGTGTGTGTGTGTGTGTGTGTGTGTGTGTGTGTGTGTGCACATGTGTATCCATAATATCTGTATTTATATCAACATGTATGTGAGTCACAGAGGCCTTAAGCAGGAGTTAATATCTTGGAAAATTTGCCTTATACTCAACTAGACACTGAACCTTGTACTTTTTAAAGACAATAATGTTTCTTTTCCTTGTATTATTCTGTAGGAAAATTACTTTACGCCCACGGTATGAATGCATTTATATTAACTTTAGAAACAAGAAAGGGAACTGAAGAAAAGTATTTTTTGGATCATGATATCCAGAAAGATATGCATCTTCTGGTAAAACAGCAAGGAAACGAGAACCTGTTACATGCTACAATAATGAAAGTGATCATGTCCCTGCCTACAGATGCGTGTCAGATGAGGACCATACTTTATGGACTATAGAGCCTCCGTTCACCCCCTCTCTAACTCACCATTTTCTTGACATACTTATGTTTCTTAAACAGAGAATTAGTACCCCCAAATCCATTTTATAATAACGCTTCACTGCGACATGGACTCATTCACCAACCCCAGCTACTGGTTTTCTGTATATTGCTTTCACAATGTTTAGATATGGACCTTGAATTCCTGATCTTTCCAAAATTTTTATCATGAAGGGGTGTTGAATTTTGTCAAATGCTTTCTCAGCATCTAGTGAGATGATCATGTGGTTTTTTTCTTTGAGTTTATTAATATAGTGGATTACATTGATGGACTTCCGTATATTGAACCAACCCTGCATTCCTGGAATAAAGCCTACTTGATCATGATGGATAATTGTTTTGATGTGTTCTTGGATTCTGTTTGCAAGAATTTTATTGAGTATTTTTGCGTCGATATTCATTAGGGAGATTGGTCTGAAGTTCTCTTTCTTTGTTGAGTCTTTGTGTGGTTTAGGTATGAGAGTGATTGTGGCTTCATAGAATGAATTGGGTACTGTTCCTTCTGTTTCTACTTTGTGAAATAGTTTGAAAAGAATTGGTATTAGGTCTTCCTTGAAGGTCTGATAGAATTCTGCACTGAAGCCATCTGGTCCAACTGGAGGTCAGCATGTAGAAGAATGCAAATTGATCCATACTTATCTCCTTGTACAAAGCTCAACTCCAAGTGGATCAAGGATCTCCACATAAAACCAGCTACATTGAAACTAATAGAAGAGAAAATAGGGAAAAGCCTTGAACACATGGGCATAGGGGACAAGTTTCTGAACAGAACACCAATGGCTTGTGCTCTTAGATCAAAAATTGACAAATGGGACCTCATAAAACTGCAAAGCTTCTGTAAAGCAAAGGACACCGTCAATAGGACAAAACGGCAACCAACGGATTGGGAAAAGATCTTTACCAATCCTACAACTGATAGAGGGCTAATATCCAAAGTATACAAAGAACTGAAGAAATTAGACTCTAGACTATCAAATAACCCTATTAAAAAATGGGCTACAGAGCTGAACAAAGAATTCTCAACTGAAGAATCTCGAATGGTTGAGAAGCACCTAAAGAAGTGTTCAACATCCCTAGTCATCAGGGAAATGCAAATGAAAACAACACTGAGATTTCACCTCACACCAGTCAGAATGGCTAAGATTGAAAACACAGGTGACAGCAGATGCTGGCGAGGATGTGGAGAAAGAGGAACACTCCTCCATTGTTGGTGGGATTGTAAGCTGGTACAACCACTATGGAAAGCAGTCTGGCGGTACCTCAGAAAATTGAACATAGTATTACCTGAGGATCCAGCTATACCACTCCTGGGCATATACCCAAAAGATATCTCAACATACAACAGGGACACATGCTCCACTATGTTCATAGCAGCCTTATTTATAATAGCCAGAAGTTGGAAAGAACCCAGATGTCCTTCAACAGAGGAATGGATACAGAAAATGTGGTATATTTACACAATGGAGTACTACTCAGCTATTAAAAACAATGATTTCATGAAATTCTTAGGCAAATGGATGGAGCTTGAGAATATCATCCTGAGTGAGATAACCCAGTCACAAAAGAACATACATGGCATGCACTCACTGATAAGTGGATATTAGCCCAAAAGCTCGCAATACCTAAGACACAATGCATAGACACATATGGGTGCTTTGGTTTTATTTTAGAAGGAGTAGTAAAATACTCAACCAGAGCTCCCAGGGACTAAAACTCCAGCCTAAGAACATAAAGGGAGGAACCCATGGCTCCACTGGTATAGGTAACTGAGGGTATCCTCATTAGGCAACAATAGAAGTGGAGGGCCATGGTCCCCAAAAGTTTGAATCCTTAGTGTTGGGGAATGTGAGAGCAGGGAGGTGGGATTGGGAGAATGATGGGAGCACATCCTCATAAAAATTGGAAGAGGGGGTATGAGAAAGGGTTTGGGGGGAGAAAGGAAGAGGAGATAATAGTGAAAGGTAATTACTAAAATATTCAATAAAAAAGAAATAACAGATAATTGGTCTGGCAAAAAAGAAAAAAACAAAAACAAAAAACAAAGGAAAGAAAGATAGTTTACTTATTTCAAATGATTTTCAAAAGTTTACAGGAGATGCTTATTGGTTAAGATCTTATTTTAAGCTCTTCACAAAAGAATTTATGTCTCTGTTTAATAATCTTAAGAGAGATGCAAATCTTAATTTCCTTCAACAATTAATTGACAAAAGAGGAGTAATTTTACAAAAAGTAGAAGAAGCTCTCACTAATTGATACATTATATAGATTAATTAACTGTTGGCTGTTTTATAATAATCCTTTGATAAAAGAGATTATTAATAATGAATTATATTTCTTTAAATAGTGTCTTTATGACTCTTTGAGGGTGGAAGGAGCATGCCTTGTTTACTCTTAACTTTCTAAAACTGAAAACTCACAGCAAATCTGCCGCTGATTGCCTCTGGCGTCGCTGAGACCAACAAAAACTATGTCACAACTATGTGGAAGGACCTTTTTTACCCTTAAATGGAATGGCCAGGACCCAGTTCCTATATGGGGCCAAGGATTGATATGACTGTTTAATACCACAGAAGGCACAACTAAATGGCCACCAAAAGGATTAATGAATTAAATAGATACCTCCCCAAAATCAGGCCCAATTATAAGTAAGATGAATAACAATTGTCATCCAGGGAAGAGAAGTTTCCCTGAGAATTCCTTTCTTTTTTCTCTTCCAGGTAAAAATTAATCACCTGTGATGTCTGCTATTAGGAGTTCTAATCCTGATGCTGGCCTCTGGACTTATACTACTCAGACCTCCAATGGGCCTTTGACAAGGACATCAAACAGCTGTAGATTGACATCACTAATCTGAAGAAATCCCTCATTTCGCTGTTTGATGCGATTCTCCAAAATTCCAAAGGACTTTATTGGATCTGATTTTCTCTTTTACAATAGAAAAGACTGTAAATAACTCTAGTCTGTGTACAGCCCTTAAAGAAGAATGCTGCTTTTATATAGACAAAACAGGGATGATTAAAGAGAACATGAAAAAGACCAGAGATGGTCTTGAGAAAAGACAGAGAAAGAAAGAAAAAAAGGAGAGCTTGTATAAGAATTGGTCTTCAACCTCTCCATGATTGTTAACCATACTTCCTTCCATCTTGGGATTATTAATTGGGTTATTTTTGCTTATTTCCTTTGGTCCCTGAGCCTTCAATAGGCTGACTAACTTTGTGAAACAACAGACAGATAATCTGATAGCAAAATCTATTCAGTTACATTATCATGTGTTAGTTTTGGAGGACCACGAGAGTCTAGATGAGGTTGTTTCTCTATCCAGGGTGTTCCTAAGTTCCATCTCCACCCATCCTAAAAGAGGAGGCTTCCACCCCTAGACCAAGCAGAGAGGGGCCACCCAGAACCCCCTCTGTCTGGCGATCTGAATTCTTGCTGAGGCTGCGAGGCTAAGCACTGCAAGGGAATATAAATAAAAGTTAAAAATATGTTTCTGGGTTCCCTGAGGGACAAGCCTGACTGCATAGGGGTTGATGTCAAAAGTATCCCCTCTCCAGGAAAAAGACATCGGGACGGGTATGGCCCTTATGCCTCACTGGACAACGACAGGAGGACTGGAGCCATTACAATGTCCCCTTTAATTACTGGAGGTCAGGCCTCTATCCCCACCTTGGCAAGATTAGAATCGCCACAGCCCTTCTATACTTGGAGAAGGGAGGAGATGTCAGGGACAGCCCTGCTTATACACTGAAAACCTAAAATCAGTCATAAGCCTAAAATCAGCAATAGGCCGGACATATATGCCTGCTAACACAAAGACTCGGGTCTCTATGGAAAAACACTGAAACAGAGGGCTATAAACTATTGTAAACAGACAGCTTTTGTTGAAAACTACTAGCCTGAGTAGTCATAAACCCTGTAAATAGGCAGCCTTTCGCAGATAGTACTAAATTAGATTATGACAAGGGAATCATAGGAAGAGTCATAGTGATCTGACCCCTAAACCTTCATCCAGATGATACTCTGTTCTGAAAGATATCTGTACTCCCCCTGAACATCTATGTTCCTGTGTCATTCCCTTCCCCACATTCTGCATTTTTGTGTTTATAACCCCTGTGTTAAAAAGTAAAAATTATGATTTGATAAAAAACAAACAAACAAACAAAAAAAAAAATTTAACACACAGTGTACCCCTGGTTCTGCTGATTTAGTTCCTGACAATCTATTTTCTTGTTCTCAGAAATACTTTGAATTATAAAACGTTATTGTGGTTTGTGTTAGTATGCTGGGTGAAATAATTTTTTATTGATCTTATTTTGAACTTCAAAGTTTGTAGTGAGTTGAGGTGTCCTTCTACATGGTTGTAGGTCATATTTGCTTTCATATTGTGAAGTGTTGGTTGGTCTGTTGAACATTTTGAAAAACTGGATTCCTTTTTGAGAATTTCATATATGAATACTAACTTTCCCCTTTCTCTCCTTCCTCCCACTCTTCTCAACCCCCCCATACTTTTTGAATGCATTTTATTGTTTGATTATCATTTATATGTGTATGTATATATGTATGCATGTATGTGTTTATACAAATATTGATAAATAAAGTGTTTTTAAAATTTAAAAAAAAAAAAAAAAAAAAAAAGAAGCTGAGAACCCATAAGACCAGGTCAGTATCTGTGCACGGTTTTCAAATGAAGACATATAGTGATGGTTTCACTCTGGGGAAAAAGTGTAACGGGAGTGGGCTAATGGAAAAGAAAGGAGATGCGTGGGATTTATAATACAAAAGCCCTAAAGATGTCTACAAATATAACACTGGGATACCTCAGGTAGCTTCAGTTCAGGCAAGAGATTTCAACTGCAATAGATCCTTGCTGTGCTGCCAACCAAGAATGTGACAAGAATAAAGACATGAACATCCACTTTCCTTGCCATTATTGTTTGGAAGATTATGTCTGTCATTAATTTTAACAAGTCAGGGGCATAATTCCCATTGAAGTTTCTGTTTATCCCATAGAAAAATCCAGTCCCTCATTAAGGAAATCCTTTTGCTCTTACTGAAATATTTCAAGAAATGAGTCCCTCCTTTACCACAAACCCAAGCCATCAGTTCCACGCCTGTGCACTCCTTACTTCAGACTATTGTTCCATGAAGCTACCTAGAGAGGAAGCTGGAAAATTGCCTTCTTCATTTATACTGCCTTACAAGTATTTCTAGTCTAGCGATTATATCTCCCCGCATTCCCCTGGGATCAGAGTAAAATGCTAGCAGTCTAAGGACACAGGAAATTGAACTTTTGTCACCTGCAGAGGGCTAAAAAGCTATTTGAATTTTTTTTTTCTTCCACGCTAAGAAAAGATCTCTTGTGGGTGAATGAAAATTACCTTCCCTTCAGGAAGACACATCTGGAAATATTCTTAAGCATCGTCTAGCAGAATGACTGAGAAAGCTGATACCAATGTTTTGTGATTTATTACAAGAATGCAGTACAGTCTTTAAAGGATGTTTTCTTTTGCTGGGCTATTTCTTAGGGGTTGTGATGCAAGTGCTTAGTCAGAAACAGAAAATCTCTTCACTGAAGGATGTTGGCTCTTGGTATTAGCACCCTACATCATAATGGAGCCGATGCTGAACACTCAGTGGGCCCTGCTGACTTCTAGAAGTGCTTCCAAGCTTGCTCCCTCTTTTTTAAAGCCGAAATCAGCTACACATTTTCTTCAAATGCCTACAACAGAACCCTTATCTTGTTATTCATCAAAACCTCAACAGAAGAATTTTCCGCCATATCCTCAGATCTCATGCTGTGCAGGCAGAAAATGCTACTGCCGCAGAATAACCCAATTTGCCTCCAAAATGAAACTAATAGCAGAACCCTGGTCTATTCTTGTCTTGAAGGCTCGTTAGAGTCTCCATGGGGAAGAGAATTTCCCTGCTGATAGAGTTGTAGCGTATCAAAGATGAATCATGAGTACAAAGAAAGATTATTTTGTCCAGTGAGACATTTCCTACTCCTTTACTCGAGCGGCAGCATTTCTGGCTAATTACCCAATTACCACCAACAGAAAGTATGAGGAGAGAACTCAGACCATAGCGACAGCAATTCAGAGAGCTATCAAGACGTGGGGACTATACGTTCCTATTTCAGTGTGAAGAACCAGAAGACACCAGAAAGAAAAGATAGTATGGATCTCAACAATGCTCAGTATGGATTACAGTTGATCTATGGTTATTGGAAACACAGAGACTCAAAGGCAAAAATGAAAGCAAATAAAAGGGTCTTAGACAACACTGAAAAGACAAACACATAAGTAAATACAAAGAACTGGTGGTATCATCCACTGTAACAACCAGGTAGGCCCAAGAGTCACTGTACTGTAGAGGTTAAAACTGCATTGTCAGGCCGGGCGGTGGTGGCGCACACCTTTGATCCCAGCACTTGGGAGGCAGAGGCAGGCGGATATCTGAGTTCGAAGCCAGTCTGGTGTACAGAGTGAGTTCAAGGCCAGCCTGGTATATACAGAGAAACCCTGTCTGGAAAAACCAAAGGAAAAACAACAACAACAAAAACCAACAACAACAACAACAAAAAAAACAAAACAAAAAACAAAAACAAAAAAACCCTGCATTGTCTTCTTTCATGAATGGAATCCTTTCCTACATCCTTAGCACAATTACGATGCTTTTAACAAAATGTTCTAGCATTTACAAACCATACACATTAATCTATAATTTAAGACACTATCCAGCGGTTAAAAACAAAAAGTGAACACATTTTCCCTGGTAAGTTCCTCACCGTAAAATGTCAGAATAAAATAAGCATAGGAAAATTGAGCCTTATGTAACACTGAAGCAGGAAAGGCGCCGGGCACTCAGGCCCGAGATGAGAAGGGGGCGGGGTGTACTTGGTACAGCACAGCTGTCTTCCACTGCACATAATTACGCATTCTCAGTCTGAGCTGCGCAGCAAAGCCTAGAAAGAACAATGCGTTCTTCCTCCAACTATTTAGCCTTTTATTTATTATTTTTTGAAAAGTCTAGGTAGAGTCAGAACCACCTGTTTCTGTGTTGCAAGCTCCCTCCCATTTTTGCAAGCTTGCAGAAAATGACGTTAACTATATTAATCAAGCATGCGCTTTTCTACCTGATAGTGCAGCACGAGGACTTTTCCTCTTAGAAATAACGAAAACCACAAAGCAGCTTCGAGGGGGAAAATCATCAACAAATACTCATCCTAGTCTTGGGTTTCCTCCATGACAAGAGATGATTCCACGAAATTAAAGCTTAATTACTGATTTTACTAAGTGTGAAAAACTTCTCAAAGTAAAACCTCAATATTTATAGTTAAAAATCAAATTCATCTGCTTTGCCAATTGCTCAGCTTCACCTAGTACCTAGTATTTAATTTAAATTGCTTGAATTATACACACACACGCGCGCGCGCACGCGCGCAGACACACACACACACACACACACACACACACACACTTTTTATAAGAAAGGTCTCAAATGCTTATATTTTCACTATAGGCAAAATAGTGAGAATTCAAACAAGAAAATTATTGTTCATCTCTACTATAGCTAAACAGTGAAATTATAAATGTTGTAAATGTAGTGAATATCGTAAAAGGTAGTTACATCAGATACTCAAAGACATGGCTCAGCAATTAAGAGCAGTGGTTTCTTTTCTAGATTACCGACTTCATTTCACAAGACCCATATCAGAGAGGTCTCAACTGCCTTTGTCTTCAGCTCCAGTTGATCTGACCCCTAGATTTCTGATTACTCTGGCTTCCTATGGTAGCTATATTCACAAGTAACACTCATCCAAACAAAGGAATATACATAATTTAAAATTTTGCGAGTGTGTGTGTGTGTGTGTGTGCGTGCGCACGTGCGTGTGCATGTGCGTGTGCGTGCACACACGCAAGCTTCAGGAGTATAGAAGAGAATCTACCACTGAAACTTTTCTAAACCAGTACAATTTCCATCTTTATCTAGATACTTGGTTCTCATACCCTGAGGTAACTGTAGTTCTCATATCTCACTCCAAGAACCTTTTTGCAGCAGCTGGAGACTGTAACAGAAATCCAAAACAGTTCAACATGCATGTAATAACTGACCATGAACGTCCAATCACTACTGGACACTACAATCACAACTGTAAACTACCCACAGTGCCAACTCTATAGCGAAACTTAGCAAACACTTAGAAGGAGAGAGGGGAAGAGTATAGGTATCAGAAGGCCAAGAGTTGGCTTGGAGACATTGTCTTTCATACATGACTGAGAAGCCGCACCAAGGTGACCTTAAACAGTATAGACGCCTAAAGAAGGCCTGCATAGGACAATACCAGTTGGCATGCCAATAGAGATGGGGAGAATTCCATAAGACCCCATTCCTAGATGAAGAGCTGAGAGAATTAATCGCTGCTATGTGTAGAGCAGGGTTGTCTTTTGGGGGTGGAGAGAGAAAACTAAGGAGAGAACAATTCGATAGGTTATGCTATGTAGTCAGCCCTAAACACGTATACATATGATACACATGAGCATAATTGTGATTCTACTGTAGTCTGATTATTTTTTCATTTGAAAGGTTACTTAAATCACTTATCTTAATCTCTCTCTCTCTCTCTCTCTCTCTCTCTCTCTCTCTGTGTGTGTGTGTGTGTGTGTGTGTGTGTGTATGTGTGTGTTTATAGGTCCAGTTTCAAGAAATAAGTTCCTACATTGGCACTGATTAGTGAATTTCATTTTTTTTTCTAATTGTTTTCTACAATGTGTGTAAACAAAGCAAGCTAAATTTGGGGATGTACTGTTCTTTCACAGAGCTGAGTCCTGCAAAAGGAATTCTGTGTGTGACAAAGTTCATGGCGAAGAAGAATTTGTAGAGCTGTTTTTGTTTTTAAGTCTGACTACTTAAAAATCTGACAGAGATGTGAGCCTTAAGCATTTCTATATCCATCTACCAAAAAAAAAGGAAGATAAATTCATCTGCCACTGTAATATTACACTCCTGAAGCTCAGGTATATTAAAAACAGAACAAGAATGAAAAAAAAAACCCATCTCCATTTGGTTTAAATTCATGACCCATCAATTTTGGACACAAGTGATTTTCTTTGTCCCTTGCTATGCTATGGACAATATGAGACTTTAGGTGAGTTCATGTCTCTCTGGACCACATTTTATTGCAACTGTTTTTTTTTTTTTTTTCTTTTAATGCTGTGAGCAAAGTTCGCTGGGATCTCACTGTTTGCTGAGATTTGTGATTACATGTGCCTGAACCTGGGGAATTCTCTGACTTTTAAAACATGCATGGTTCTATGACTCCTTGTCCTGTGCACACTCTCTGATTCTTCTATGCCCATCCCCCACCTGATATTCTAGTAAGAAGACCCAGTCCTGGGGGACACACAGACAACCTTCCCAGAACCAGCTGTGTGCTCAGATAAGGAAGCGATTCCCAACTAGACTGAGTTTGGGGGATGGCACAATGTCTGGTTTGATGAATCTCGTCTCGTCTTTCCAACCCTGCTCTTGTTTCAACTTCCTCTGCTGCAATCCAAATCTATTCTGGAATCCTAGAAGGCTGCAAAAGGACAAAAGAAATATCTTTTATTGGTATAAGGTTTATGACCTTCCCTCTGATGTCTGATATTTGGGAAGGTTTAGTTTCATTTCTTAACAAGGTCCTGACTGCAAGACCCAGAGGTTATATTAAGACAGAACAATGAAGGACAAATTCTGTTTAGCATCAAATACAGCCTTTAGGGGTGGAAATGGGGGAGGCCTGGCCGTTCAAATGCAGGGAAGTTTCCAGATTGTAACACTGGACATTATCAGTAAACTCCCCAGACCCATGAAGGCGACTGCCCTCCCAAAGCCTTAATTAACTCAATAGGTGGAGTGCAAAAGACTCAGAAATGTCCATGACTTTGGGAATTCCAAATCACCCTTTTCTCACTTCAGAATCTAAACGAGACAATTATTTAAAATCTGGGGTGAAGAAGGTTTTGAGTGAATGCAAGTTCACAAGACTTCTAATTGAAGATTTGATTCAAAATTTGGAAATCAAATTGCTGAAATTCTATTTGCATTTCTCCCTCAGAAGAAACAGTGGAGCCTTTTTTTTTTTGCTGAAAATCATGGAAAGGCCTGTAGAGAACAAGATTTACCTGACTCTGGGAGTTTCCTCGGGTTTTCCTTTATGAGATAAATATTAAAACACTAACATCCTGCTGTATTAACTTGAAATCATTTCCCCTGACCAAAACAGTCTGAAGGGAAATATTGAATATTCGCCTCACCTATATATTAAAGTGCTAAGTTTAAGACTCTAAATCAGTCAGCCTGTCTCTTCTTCCTCTCAGGCTCCACCCCCAACTCTCCAAGGGAACTTAGGTAGCCTCCCAGAGAAGGGATTTATTGTGCCACTGTATGGACAGCTCCCTCTGGAGATATCCCATTTTATCCTATCTTTCACTTTGAAAGGAAAATAGATGAGCTTGCTAAACTGTTAGATCTTACTCCTGGATTCTCTGCAGATTTCAGTCCATGAAATGAAATCCTAGCTGAAGCAAACATCAAAGACAAAGATTCCAGTCTTTAGGAAGAGGGATAGTCTAGGAAAGTGTTTTACTACTTGTAATATGCTGGGGACCAAAGCAACCTCTTTTAACACATGAATAAATTAAACAGTTAAAGATATCCCTAATGCTGAAGGCAGATAAGGGGCACAATACAAGCATAAGGAAAGAGAGACCCTCCTCAAAAATGTATAGTTACAATCATGTATATTGCTGAGATGGGTTAAGTAAACATAATGCTTTTGAGGATAGAAAAGATAAAACGCTTGCCTTTTCAGATGACTCTCTTTTCAGTTCATTTCCAATGTTGGAAAAGAAATGAGTTAAACTATGTTGTCCACTTAGGCCTGACAAACACTCCATTGAGTTGTAGCAATGTTAAGAAAAAAAATGACTTACAGCTACTAAAAGAGTTGTAAACATGCAACTATCACACAACAGGCAGTAAACAAATGGGCCATTGCTCATTAAAGTCCATCACCATGCTGGGCATGGTGGCACGTGCTTTTCTTTAATCCCAGCACTCAGGAGGCTGAGGAGGGTTTCTATGAGCTCAAGACCACTCTGACCTACAGAGTTGAGTTTTTCAGGCCAGCCAGGGATACACAGTGAGATACGATTTCAAAAACAGATTAAAACACTTCTCTAATTTTGCCAATATACTATAGATTATGGAGTCCATAAAACACTGTAAGAGAGATATAGTTGAGAAACGAATGTACATGGATGAGCTAATCTAATTGGTTATCTGATGCCAGATGATCATTCCTAAAAAGATTACACACAAGTAATGTCATACGGACTGAGCAGTTTGTATTGACGTACTACGAGTGTGTGTGTGTGTGTGTGTGTGTGTGTGTGTGTGTGTGTATGTGTGTGTGTGTGTGTGTGTGTGTGTGTGTGTGTGATTTAACAACAAAGAAAAAGAGAGAATCAATTTTAAAAAGAGCACAACAAATTATATGAGAAAGTTTGGAGGGAAGAAAGGGAATTGGGAAATATAATCTCAAAAGAAAGTAAAATGTATTGCAATATTTGCTTTCTATACTGCTAATGCAAATACAAATCTAAAATACATAATTATGCTTAATATAATATTTTACGGCCCTAACACCAAATACCAATAACAAATAAATATAGGCTAAACCTACGGGTATGGAGAAATCTTTGAAAATCCTTTATTGTATACATTTATGCATTCAATATCTTTGAGTTTTACTTTATAACCATGTCAAGGTTTAAAACATTTATACAGAAAATTACAAACTAAAAACTCCCATAAGAATATCAATTAAGTTATATCTTAGCTTTATTAGTATAACTATTAGTATTTATTAGTATTAGTATTAGCTTTATTATTAACATCAAACATTGTAAGCGATTGTATCATACGGGAGTACAAAACTTTGTGTCAATTCAAACATGAAAATTAGTAATTCCCAAGTCATTTTTGGCCTGACCTAGGAGTGTCAGTTAGTGAGTCAACACTGTATTAGCATGAACGAGTACAGGGGACTCATTCTCTGCACAGACAAATTACTGTGTAATTTTTATCACTACTATTGTGAAATGAAGGAAAGCATTCCTCTTCTCACACCTTTCCTCACACTCGGCACCCATATCCTGCTGAACTTTCTTCTGAATGTTTTCAAATCATTCTATAGCCAAACTCCACTTATATGTACTGGGCTTTCACAATGAGCAAATTAATTTATCAACAGATGAGAGCTCTAGAATTTGTTATAAACTGTGATCAAAGAGTCTGAGGTGTGTGGATCTGTACGGAAGAGCTCCCCTGTGCATCATAAAGACCATAGGCAGTCAGTCACAAGAACATGAGGAAATGATGGAATTACGAAATAAATAGATTTTTAAAAAATTTAAAGAAACAAAATAAGTAGCTGGGTGGTGGTGGCGTAAGCCTTTAATCTCAGCACTCTGGAGGTAGAGGCAGGCAGATCTCTGAGTTTGAGGCCAGCCTGGTCTACAGAGCCAGTTCCAGGACAGCCAGAGCTACACAGAGACGGTCTGTCTTCTGAAATAACAAGGAAAAAAATAAGCAGAGTTACTAAGGTGCCTATAAATGACCTTGTCAGCAATTTCATCATTACCCTGAAGGGATTTATTTAGAAAATACTTGGTTTCTGATTAGAAAAGGGAACGGGAGGGTAAGTATCAGCATAGACTCACAGAAAGGTAATTCATGCCACCTTCCAGAATTCCAGGGATTCTAGATCATGAAAATGGTGAATGACTCAAATAACAGTTAAACAATAAATAAATAAAGGTTAGTGAGTTTGGAAGGAAAAGCCAAATGAAACAAAATCACAATACAGAAATAAACATAAAAGTATTGCGACTCGATGATCTTAAATGATACATGAAGGCAAATTGCAAAAAGAAAAAAAAAGCAATAGTTTGTTGGTTGGTTTTACTGATTTGTCCTTTATAAAACTAGCATAGGAAAAAAAATCGAACTGCAAGCATGCAGAAGTACTTATGGAAGTATTTGCAAATCAACTAGCAGTCCAAGAAAAGACTACAGAGAAGGGTATGGTACCAATTGAAAAACTATCAGAATCCTGGCCAAGGATCCTGGCAGTCTCCAGACATCAGACCGCTCAGACAATTTGGTTTTAGGAAGACAAAACGTTAGAGGGAGAATCATGGAAATGTGTCCCACGTGGAGATTAAAGGCGAATTAAAGTGGAAAAAACATCAAGTCCTTACCTGTCAAACACTGGAAACTAACATCTTAGAAGAAGCAGAGGGGGCATTGTTTATCATATCTACCCTCTTCACAATTCAGACTTGACTCCTCACTAGTGATGGTGTTTGTTACTCATGATCAACTAACGTTTTCCAAATGAACAATATAGTTGTGCATTAAATATGAGCCAGAGCAGCATCAAGACTTAGCAAAGATGCATACAGCATTGGTACACACAGGCAATCATAGAATAATGGCCAGGAAGAAAAAGAAATGTTACTCAATTTCAGTTTGTTTATAGGGTGGGTTATGTTGATGCATTTTTCTATATTGAACCATCCTTACATCCCTGGGATAGAGCCTACTTGAATATGGTGGAGGATGTTTTTGTTGTGTTTGTGGATTTGCTTTGCCTGTATTTTCCTGAGTATTTTTGTGTCAACATTCTTAAGAGAAATTGTCTGAAATTCTCCTCTTTTAATGGGTCTTTGTGAGGTTCAAGGTATAATGGTGTGTGCCCTCACAGAGTGAGTTTGGCAGTGTTCCTTCTGTTTCTTTTTGTGGACTAGTTTGAGGAGTATTGGTAGTAGCTCTTCTTTGAAGGTCTGATCTAGCATGTCATTAAAAAAAAAAAAATACAGGACCTGAGAAACAGCTCAGTGGGTGAAGGCACTTGCCACTAAACTTGACAACTCACCTTTGATCTCTAAAACCTACACAGTGATGGGAAATAACGGACTTCTACAAGTTGACCTGCCTTCACAAGCACACTGTGACATGTGTGCACATACACGTATAGAAACACACAAAACAAACAGCTACAAGGAAAAACAATAAAAATTAATATCAATTTAATTTACTAAATTCTTTAAGTGAAGTATGCACCCTCCCATAGTTCCAACTAGACCTTTAACTAGAAATACTATCAGTCAATCCGTGTCTACCTCTACAGAGCTGAAAACTGTCACTGAGGAGAAGGATAAAATTCTCTTTCCTTCTTTACAGTCAACTGTTGCATAATCTTTAAAGCATCTATAGAGAGGAATCACTAATAAGTAGTATGCTGCAAAATAAAAGGTAAAAGCCACATATATGAAAATATAACTATTACGTTCAATTGCCCAAATACATCTGATTTTTTTTTCCAGTTTTGTTTCAGACTAAAATTGCTTCAATGAGGACCTTCTCTACAGGGTCAAGGTGTATATATGTATCAAGGCTTATGATTTCTAATGCACTATTGAGTCTGCAATGATGCACTCCTATAGTCTCCTGACTCTACCTCACTAAAGTTTCCTGATGATCCTGTCTGTTTTCGAATGAGAACCATTGTTTATTCTCAATTTTTTAATGTTTTTATGCCTTAAGAATGTTCTTATTAAAAAACACTAAAGGGCAAACAATATGCTAATCCTGAGTAATCCCGTTTAGTCACACTCCAAACAGTTTACACCCAAGCAATTCTTTCAGCTTAAGGTCAGCCTCCAAGACCCAGGGTCTGAGTGATATGGACCTTGGAGCACACTCAGAGGATGAGAAAAGTGTGACTTTAAATGATTGTGTAATGGCCACCTGGACTTTAAATACTTTTAAAGCAATCAGCTCCAAGAAAATGGGCCTGTTACTGTTTCAGTGACAAACAGTAACAGCATCCTAGTTAAACTCAACAGAAATAACAAAGCCAACTATATTATCTCATCATTTTATTTTGTTAAGCCATCAATAATACAACAGGACAGTCATAATAAGGTTCACACGGAATTAGGTAGACCATGATGAATATTATCTTTCACAGTTCCACTGCCAAAAAAAAAAAAAATATGAAATTAAGGAGGGAAACTGCAATTGCCAAATGCAAAACAGTTTAAAGCTGGCAGTTGGGTTCTGTGGCGAATATTAGGCTTTCAGCCTGGAACATAGTGGGTCAGTGTTTCTGTGCCAGAAGTACTGGAGAGCTGTGCATTGTCTGGTTCCTTCTTCCTCACACGTCGCACAGTTGATGTGAGATTAAGTAGCAGGCATAACAGATTGTGTCTTTCTACTAAATCCTACTTCATACAAAAATGGTACAGAACCTAAACAAGGAATTTGATGCAGATACTCCCAAGATCTTACTAGAAAAATTATCACTCCTCACTAAGACATCTCCCCCATATATAACTGAATGTACTTGCTCTGCATTGGTGCACTGAGACAGGAAAAGCTTCTATATTTGCATGTGAATCCCACCTCCACGCAGGCTGGGTAAAAGAAAAATAATCTATTTATATTAAGTTTCAAAGTTCTTTCTCTACATACGGCTTGACCAATATTGGAGGTTGGGTAAATCCAAGCAAAACTCAAATAGCACTTTTTTTTCTTGTAAAAATTAATGAACACCATTACCACATATTTTCATTCATTTAAAACAAAGAGATGCACTAAATACCATCTGTGTATGATAGTGTAATTAGGGAGTTGGGACCATAGATGCTTTGCTTGCTCACATGTTTGAGTACATGCCCCCTTTGACCAGTGCATTTTAAAAAGTAAGTAAATAAATAAATAAATAAATAAATAAATAAAACCTAACCATGTAAAGATATTTCAAAACAACTCTTTGCATTCAGCACCGACAGCCAGAAGGAAGCATCCCCACAGACCACAGATATTTGCACTCTCCTTTTTAACTGGCTCATCTTCCTTGGCTTCTGAACACACCCTGATATACGCCTGAAGACAAACTTGACATCACATGAATCAGACCTTAATAAGATAAATAGCAGTTCATGGAACACTTATTTACACCATGTGCCATATTGGAGGTAATAATTTTTCCCTTTTAATTTGGATTTGGTATCTAGAACACATACAGCCAATCAGAATATAGGACTGTTCTGAAACGGAAGAACAGAGCTGTAGCCATTCCACTAGGATGCCTTTCTTCACTGGTAAATTTCTCATCCTAAAATTATTTTAGATGACAAACATTATAAACCCTAACAATACAATTCAAATTCAATACAACACAAATTCACCCAGTTATGCAAAGTGGAATCAGAAGGTTGATACCAAATAGCTTTTAAGTTGTCATCAATTAAGTTCACCTAAAAAACAAGCACAGTCCTATCCTGGTGTAGTTTTGTGACTAAAAAGGAGTATACTTGAATATTTTTACTGTTGGAAAGCCTAGTGACGTACACACAAAAACTCAAATCTCTCTTCCTGAAAGGAGGCACCTGGTTGCCTTTTGCATACACACCAAGATTAAAAACAAAGGAAAATAAAAGATGACAGGGAATTTTGGTATAGTTCAGGTAGGAAAGTGATTCCTTAGCATGAATGGATTTAGTCTTTCGCACTAAAAAAAATAAAAATAATAAAATAAAATAAAAAAGAATAAACATGCTTTTAATGCTAGCATTCAAGAGGTGTTAAGAGAATCGGAAGTTCAGTTCAAGCCAGTCTGTGCTGTGGACAATGGGTCAAATCCTGACTGAATGTGTCTGACATGAGCCAGGCCATGCGAGGACCTTAATACCCATGACCTATGGTAATAGCAAAGCCATCTCCATGGGAGAAGGTTTAGAGAAATGTCAAAGCCTGGCTGATGTTAACCATGAGTGTTGAACAACTGAGCTTATGCTATGATCAGTATCAACCACAGCTACCTTCCCATGGATGTTTCCAGCCTGGACCTCTCCCATGCAGATGAGCTAAACCCTCATTCTTGTGTTGTACCCAACACAAGAGCTGTAGGGTTGTTGTAGAGTTTCTGGGTTGGATAGTAGATGCCCTGGCCCCCACTAGAGCCAGCACATCTCATCCACTCCCAGCTTTTCCATATGTTTGTCTGCCATTTTTTCATTGTAGTGTTGCCAACTGAGGTTTCCATGACCAGGAAATGCAGAATGGAGCACCGGGCTATATACAACCCTGACTCTAAATAAATAATCACACAAATCATCACCACAGACTCACTAATGAAGGGAAAAAGCCAATCAGTTACACTCTTTAAACTGTTACAACCCATGCAGGAAGAAAGATGCATTGCATTTAAATTAAATGTACTATCAGGAAAGCCAATAAATTCCCACCGCTGGTCTCCCAATACTCATGCACTTTGAGTCCTGCATCATTCCTCACTTTTCTGTTCCTTTCCAATCACAGGCACTCTGTACCAGGAGGAACTGGCCTGCTAAGGAGCAGCTATTTCTGTCAGGGTTTCATAAGACAGAACCATGTCCAGCTGGAAATAACTTCAGGCATTTTCAGCCTAAACCAGCTATATAACTAGGTCTCTTCAAGTAAAATTAGGTCCATGCAGATTCTCCACATTCTGATCCAAGGAGCACAAAGCCTTCATTTAAATATAGTTTAGAGAATCTGGAATTATATGCTGTTCTTCCAATGGCTGTGCCTTGTTGGTTATTGACTGCTATGCTCCCCCCCCCCCGCCGATGGTGGGGGCCATTCCTTATGAATATTGGCGGCTGCAAGGATTTCATATTGTCAACAGATGCGGGGAGGTTGCTTGTTCAGCTCAGGAGTGGCTGCCAGTGTAGAATCATTGCTTCAGGCTGGGGCAAATTAATCCCAGCAGAGATGAGTTTATTTGTTTCTTTAATAGTGGAAAAAATATTGATGAGAGGATTCTGAGCAACATCTTAAGGGCAGAGTCTGCAGAAGCACCTACGGGCTGAGTTCAGCATCCTCAGGTTATGTCAGTATGTTCTGGGAGCACCCCCTTCCATGCATGTATTTCACAGACTCCTTGTTTTACATGAAGAGTCCTCCTTGTGTTACAATGAAAAGGCCCAGCCTTGTGGATGGAGGTACTTATATCTGGTGCTAAAACATTTGAAGGAAATAATAAAAATGCCACTAAAGTGACAAATAAAAAACAAGGAATTGCATTTTTCTTTTATTGTCTAATTTTGAAAAGTCTGACTATTTTTAGGAGCTCAGCATCTTATAGGGGTAAGTCATTTGGTTCACTGCATTTTATCATAATGAGGTAATTTCCTAACTGGTGCCACTATTTTCTATACGCTCCCTTTATACGCTATTGAAAATGCATCCTCATCGGGAATTAAAACTGGCAGGTTTTATTTATGATTCTTCAAGGTCCATGGAGCAGTACAGCAAACACACAGTAAAAAGAGGCAAGGGTGGAAGGAGAAATATTTTCCACTTGTTTAAGGAGAAATTCCATTTAAATTGTTTTATGGTCATCCAATAAGAGAAGTTACTCAACATTTTAATGAGAGTTACCAATGTAATATTATACTTTTAATGGGTACTGAACAAATGGAAATAAAATAAACACACAAATAGAGGCTATGAAGTTTAACCCTTTCACTGTCATTAGATGAGGAGCAATAAGTGACGTGGATTTCAGGGTAAATTCACTTCAATGTTTATGTGCATTTGAGCCTTATTTTCTTGTCTCCTGAAAAATAATATTAGGGGGGAAACTGGATGCTTTTTCTTTTTTTTAAAGCCAGGCATTGTGGTGGCCTTTGCATATAATCCCAGCATCCCTGAGAGCGAAGCAGGAAGACTGGAACAAGTTTGAGGGCACCCCTGTGAGTCCAGCCTGGGCTAAAGAATCAGATCTTATCCCAAAATGAGTAAAGAAACACAGAGAGTAGATAGAAGCTACCTTTCCTCACTCTTGTTTTTAAGATTCTCAAATCTTCACTCTCATTCGAACAAGCCTGTTACTTTTTAAAAATACAGACGGGGGCAACATTTGGAGATGCTTGTGCAACAAGGGCAACCGTGTGATTCCAGGTAGAAAAGTAAAGGTTATCAAGTTTCTTGACTTGGAAGAGGGAGGGAGGGAGAGACGGAGGGACGGAGGGACGGAGGGACGGAGAGGGACAGAGACAGAAACACACCAAGAGACATAGAAAAGAGACATAGAAACAGAGAAAGACAGAGACAGAGACACAGAGAGATATGAACTATGATCCCTACAAAACCAGAAAGCAGTGGAGACTGAACACAGCTATCAGTGTCTGCTCTGAAGTGACCATGTGAACGCCCAGCACATGCAGAACCCACCGTGGACTGCCTCCCCTTCTGTTTCTGCTTCTTTCTCCCAGCTCACTCACTCTCTTACTTCAAAACACAACAAGCTGTCTTGAGCTGACATTTCGAGCAGACGGCCACCCTGCAAGAATGTTCTGCCAAATGTCTCTTCTCCATGGAGTCTTTCTGTCACCTCAAGGGGAATGGACACATTTTCTTTCTACACTTCCCTATCCCCATTACCTATCCATTTATCTACGCTCAGCTCCTCACCGTCTTTCTCCTCTCCACTCTCCTCTAAGTATCTCTGCCTACGTACCCACTCAATCCGTTCATGTATTTTGGCCAGACACATAAAGATATCCTGTTCTCTTTACCCTATAGAATGTCACTTCCGTCCTTCAGCCCTCTTCTCTCACCTGTTTCTCTCCACGGTTGACTGCTAAAACCAAACATGTGCTAACCTATAACAGATTTTCTTCTCAGACAATGGGGTTCAAGGTTTTGATTTTCTACTTTCTGTAAGTTAAAACAAAGCAAAAAAAAAAAAAATTCATGTAGGTGGCCCAACGGAATTTAGATGTCCATAAAATGTGCTGATATTCTGCATGCCTTCTAAATGCCCATTACAGCAAGGATCCCTACTCTTGATTACACCTGTTTGTCTTCAGGCAAAGGATATTAAAAAGACTTCTGTTCTTCGCTATTCTGGTACATTAATAACCTAGTATAAAGTTCCTTTCTAAGTATTTTAGTGAATCTGTGTGTTTACTTCAGTGTTATATATGTCACCACCTAAACATTTTTTGACTTTATTTTAGATTTTATTTAATATCTGAATTATTTTTGATATTTTAAATTTTAGTTTGGAAGAGTTTTCAGAGTACAGCTAAATCATGTGTTTTGTGAACGTAACTCTGAAACTCCGAGAATGAAATTATTGGTCCGGAGTTTCACCCATGTTTATGAATCTCAAAAAAATAATGTGGACTATGAGAAAACATGCATAAAACAATTCATGAACTATGATCATCCTTCTATAAAGGCAGAGAGTCATGAAGTCGCATGTTATTAGTATATGGAATTAAACGGCAAGATAGGGGGAGTTCAGAGAAGCAGACTATAGTGGAAAGCTCCAAAGATATTCTGAGTTTCTATATGTAGCCCATTAATTGCTCTGCACAGTGAGTTCATGAGATGTTTAGTTTTATCCAGTTATACTCATTTAACCTGGGCAATCTTTTGCACGTATGTTTTAAAGTAGAAGGCAGGAGAATAAACTACCAAGAGGAATCCACATAGATGCTAAAGCCAGATTGTGAATTTATTACAGACTAATTAATACAGGTTTCCTTCCATCCCATAATTGTATGGAGTGTCACCAGGGGGTCAATGAGCATCACCTGCTTGCTTTGGACCAACGTTGTTATCACCTGGAGAACATTGGCCCAAACTTCTAATTCCTAGGATGGCCAAATTGCTCACAAATACTTGTGGGGGTTGATTTATTTATTTATTTATTTATTTATTTATTTATTTACTTATTTATTCGTTGTTGTTGTTGAAACTGGGTCTCTCTGTAGCACAGAAGCCTTGGAATCTACTTATCTCCCAGCCTCCCAGCTGCTGAGATTATGGTCTTTTACCACCACACCCAGCTCTCTTTAAGTTTTAAGCCAAACTGTCCAATGCTGTTTCTGCAGTAGTAGCTACTGGTTTGAATTGCATCGTCAAACCAAAAGCTCGACTTCTTTCAATTTTTTTGTTAGGAATTGTGATTTCAGTACTCTTACCTCTTGCATGGGTACTTTGACTTCTTATCTCTCTAGTGTGGCGACTGTGAGGAGATCATGTCGCAAGCACGGATGCATTTCTTGTCTTGGGAAGTGTTACACATTGCTTGTCTCAACATCTTGGCTTCACATTCAAGAGAATCTGAGACCACAGGAATTTTTTCCTGATACCAGTTAGTCCTTTTGACCAACTAAATACTTCCTTTGCTATGTGTCCCAAATAACTTAAAATATTTTAGCTTATACCATCTTTCTCATCATGAAAATATAATTTTCAACAATAACGGGAAGCATTCGTGTCCCGAGGAGTTTGACTTGACTAAATGTAATCTCCTCCTCTTCCTGCAGACTGAGATGATAAAAATTTATTGCTGGTTTAGCCAGTGATTTGGAAATTGGGATTTATAGGTGTGCAGGTTTTCAATATCTAGTCTGATCACAGTGAAATCTGACTTCAGCTGTGGTGGGAGCTATGACAAAGACACAGATGCTAACTTCCATGGCAATACTTCAAACAGCTAATGATAATACCCAGAACAAGTCTAACTTCAAATACTCCTTTATTTCACTCGCAAACACATCGTTTGTAGCATGTCAGTCGAGTTAAATGTAAGCAACCATTTCAGCCTCAGAAATGAACACGGTCAGCAAACAAACATGCGACAGAAGCTCTTTCTCTTCCTTGAAACAGTAGCTCTTTACATTTCATAAAGCCCCCTGGCTTCCTTTCTTGTCCTGACTTCAAAGACATATAGAAGCTTAGATCAATTTTGCAGTGGTGTGCTGCCTGATGAGAAACGAGCCCAGTCTCTGTCTCAGGTCACGGTGAACCCCCCCCCCCCTCTCAAAACACTAGAAACCGTACAAGTCTTATAAAAATTCCTGTGCCTTGCCATAAAATAGCTAGCTATTACATTAAGATTGATTTAAGACCCACAAGTTGTCTGAAATAATGGCTGCTCACCCCCACCCGCCCCCCAATGTTCCCTGTGTGTCATATTGGATGTAGCTAGGATGTAAACAATGGATCCTCTAACTGGAACAGGGTTCTCTAGTCTCCTCCAGACAAGATGATGCATTCCCTACACACAAAGGCTCATAGTCCCAAAGGCTAGGCTGGTGTCCTTACCTGCAGTTCACTGAGAGGAGCTTTGTAAAAGAAAGGTTCTCACCTCAATGGATGCTGCAGCTTCAAGGCAAAGCTATTCCAAAGCTTTCAGACATGGTCATCAATGAAGTCAATTTGAAAATAATGTCTCTAAGCGCATTTGTTAAAACTGTGATTTACTTCCTTCCTGTCACATTTAATTTACATTAAGAATTTTTTTCCCCAAAATGTGCCTGCTTGATTAAATTTTGTAAGTTTCCAGAAGAAATAAGGATGAGCCAAGATAGCACATTTTTTTTTCACATATGCCAGAGAACCCCATTAGAGGAATGCTTGGGGCTACAAGCATTCCTTCTTTCCAAATTAAATTACATTCCTGAGTTTACTGTACACAGATTGCTAAAATTAAACTAAACACACCAAGTTGACTGTCTCAAGAGAGCCATGACCAGAAGGAAGCACACATACACATCGGGGCACACATACACGAAAGCGCTTTTCCTTTAAGGCAAATGCGGTCTTGCAATGCATGCAGAATGTTTCTTCCTATCTGGGCAGAAATGTTAGAAGTCAGCAATTTGGCGGGAGCAGAGACTGGCATGTTGAGTGCCAGTTGGGCAGCTTGACAATATGGGGTTTTGATTCTTGCTTGGGAACTCTGTGTTCATAACAGCATGAGCCTCGTTTGCATGGAAGGAACACAGAAACTAACTCCTAGGAAAAATGTGCAGAGAGGCAGTTGGTTAACAGAAAAACAAAAGGATATAGGAAGAAACAGACAAAGCTTAAAAATTAACAATATACCATAGAATTGGAAAGAGAACAGATTGGAAGAAAGGAGTCTAATAAAACCAAGCTGTTAAAGAGATGACAGTCCTTACTTGTTCCTGTCTTCCTTCTGTCTCCCTGGATCCTTCACTACTGTAAAATTTTATGCAAATGTCACCCTTGCAAGGAGGCCCTGAAGGGAACTCTTTCTCTGCCCACTGTACCCTTAGAGCCCTTAACTCTTTGTTGGCTGCATAGAATTCACCACAGCCTAGCACACCATGTGTGTTAACTATTTAGACAATGTCAAGTGCTTAATAACTACTTTAAAAAACTAAAAATTCTGCTATGTACTGAATACTTATGTGACCCTAACGTTCATATGCTGAACCTCTAATCCTCAGTGTGACGCTATTTGGACAAATGGCCTTGGACAAGAAATTAATATCACATTTGGCTAAGAGAATGAGACTCCTGTTAGTGAGATCAACAAGAAAGGAAGATTTTGCATGTGTTCTGATATGTCTCTATCTATCATTCATCTATCTACTATCTGTCTATCTATTTATTTATGTGCCTCTATCATCATTATCTACCACTATCTATCTATCTATCTATCTATCTATCTATCTATCTATCTATCTATCTATATATCACCTATTTATCTATCACCACTCTATCTTTGGGCCTCTATAATCTATATCTGTAATCTATCTATCTATCTATCTATCTGGCACCTATCTCTCTCCATCTCTCTCTTTTCCCTCACCACTATACCTACCTCCATTTCTCCCTTGTCTTTTTCTTTCCTTCCATCTCCTGCTGTGTTCTTCCATCTACATAATTCACCAAGAAAATGTTCTGTTAAGGCCTAACTGACAAGTTTGCTAATTCTGGGCTCTTGTCAGAACAATGCACTGCTCTAACACCCTGTGGATGGCAGTCTAAAGAGGAGAAGAGGAATCCCCAATGTTGACGATGGTAAATGCAAGAAGAGAATTGGAAATTTTGCTTTCCACGAGGACAAAGTCTGCATTCCATTTTTGAGCTTGATCTTTAATTATAAGAATACTTTCCTATAATTCTCAGATTTATATGAACTATAAAGTTGTTTCCTATGCACCCCAAGCAAGTGCTTTAATTTCCGCCTTTTTCTTTCCTTTTTATATGGAGTAATACTTTTATCCCGAGGGGGGGAAAAAAAACTCTGGAAACAAGAATACAACACAGCAAAGCAGGATTACGTTGAGACAGTTACAAAGAGCAATTCAAAATGTGTGGTTTCATTTCTAGCTGCAGTGATGGGCAGGCAGGTAAATTACACATAACATATCCACAGATGACTGCTATATTCTGGGGAAAATTTAAATGAAACCTATGTGGGAGAGATGAAGAGGTTGCAATGTCAAGTAAATGGTCCTGCACTGGAGTGGTTTGCATCAGTTCACTGTGGCACAGTTGCTACCTCCAGAGCAGGTAGAGAGATATGCTGAGGAAGAAGACAACCAGGAACTCAAGGTAAACAGCACTACTACTGGAAGACAGAAAGACTGGAAAGCAGTGTTTTCAAGATGGCTATCAAGGAGGACGACTCCACTGATGAGCCATATACAAGGTGCTCCAAATCTCCCAACATTTAAGGTGGTAATACTATAAAGAAGTCTATTAATATCACAATCTAACTTTGGTTTTGAAATTTACACACAATGACTTGAAGCAGTTAATGAAAATATAATGACGTAACAGTGAGTAAATGTGAACATGGGCCTCTAGAAATGATACAAACTGGAAGAGAGAGAAAGAACTGAAGTAAAATGAGTAGGGATGATGATGATGATGATGATGATGATGATGATGATGATGATGATTTAATAATGGAGAACCTAAATGTATGTGTAAAAAAAAATTTTGTGAGTGAATAAAAATAGAATGAAAATATCCATGAAATAATGTCAACTTTGTCTACAAGTAGAAAAAAAGTAGAACCCGAGAGTCCGGAGAAAGTTAATAAACTATAATCCAATATATGGAAATCGAAGTGTAGATTCAAGAACCAAACAGCTAAAACTCAAAAGTAAAGAGACAGTCTGGCAGGAAACGAGAGAACAGAGAAGGTATAATTTTACTTGAGTGTGTACCAAAAATTATCAAAATCCAGGGCACAGGTAAGTATTACAGGATCTCAACAGAGAAGAAGCAAGAACAACAAATAAAAAGAACTAACCTCCCATGGAACTCTATACCCAAATGAACGGCTGCATACTTTAAGGAAGAACATGGATGCTGTGTGTAGATAAGTAACAGCTGAACTGATGGCCAAGCAGCACAACAAATCCCATAGAGCCTCTTTAAGCTGAAGAAAAAATAACACAAAACACAAGCCATACACCACACCTAAGAAGAACGAAAATCATTTCAAACCAGAAAGCCATAGATAAACTGCACAGCATTTTTATCTCATCTCCTTTTGGAAACTATTTGAATCAAGAAAAATATAACATTACAGCAAAGAGGTTGTCATTTGCGTCATTATAAATTAACAAAGCGAAATCATGCAATGGCCGCTGTCCCTGTTATCCATCAGATTAGACATGTCACAGAAGACACACGAATGACCAATAACCGTGAAATTTTCAAGTTCAGACAGCAGAGCAACAGATTCACCATCTTACCGAAAATGACCCTCTGTTCCCTGGCATGGCAAGGGGTCCTAGTGCTCTACAGCGGAATACCACAGACTGGTGATTCATAATGGACAGAGATGTGTCTATTGGCTCAGAAGGTGGAAGGGCAAGAGGAGGAAGAGGAAGAGAGGACAAGAGACAGGAGAAAGGAGTGACGCAGCAGGGGAAGAGGAGGGAGAGATTCGAGAATCAGTACCCAAAGCCTTTCTATGAATGCATGAAATCTCAGCCTAAAAGTGAAACTCCTCCTCCATAATCACCTCTTAGAGGTCTTTGTTTGTGATTGTTAAAGTTAATCACACGATTTCCAAAAATAAGATGGATCCGCAGATGGACATAGACTAGCAGTCATAGGCCACTGGTAGGAGTATAAAACTGCAATTACTTTGGGGAATTATTTGGCGAGATGTATAAAGTGAAACATACACTTAAAATACAATCCACCAATTCTACTCCAAACTGTTTATTTGAAAGAAATGAAAACATATGTCTATAAAAATACTAGTAAAATGTTTCTAGCAGCATATGCATAATAGAGCCACCTGGAAAGTAGCCAAGAATCCATTAATAGAAGAATGGATAAACAAATTGTGATATATTCATACAAGGGAATTCCATTTGGCAGAAAAAAAAATATGAAGTGCTGACGGGCAGACTCGGATGAACTCCACAAGTATGTTTAGTTATGGAGGCCACACCAAAGCTACACACTCAATAACTCTATATGGAGTGAAAGAATAGAAAACACTGATTTATTATAGCATACACATGTGCGTGTGTGTGTGTGTGTGTGTGTGTGTGTGTGTGTGTGTTTGTACAATGGTTTCTGTTAATAGGATGCAACTTGGAAGAACGATTAAGAAATTTCTGGAATGATAAACAGATTATATATTTTGATGGGAGTTACAGTCCCATGAGTGTGTTTATGTTCCATATTCTTTGGATTGGAGGTCAGATGTATACATTCCCTTGTATATACATTTTTATCTCAAGAAAATATTTATCTAATAGCTTGATATTCATTGAAACATTAAACTTCAAAACGTGAAACTAATCACATACCCTAGTTATCAAATAATTAATGTCAAATATCAACTACTTTGAAACACCAAATAAATGACAAGAAATTTGGTATCCTAGAGTAAACCAATAAAATAACAGAAGAATCTACAATTTCAAATAAATGAAAAGGTAACATGCCTGGCTAAAATTATTTATTATATTGCATTTACAGTAAATTAAAGAACATAAAAAATACAAATCAGGAGAAAACGGTCAGAGTCCTTTACTAAATATATGTGGATCCTTCTAATAAGTTTAAGCACATATGTGTGTTATGTGGAGACTTTGTTTCTCAGGTCACTTCGTCAGAGTGATTCATCTATTCTGCAAAGACTGGACCTTACAGACCACAAAGTCAACTTGGGCAGGGTATATAGTCTTGCTAGCCTGATATAAAGTGAAGACATTATACACACTGCATGAGGACACACGATCCAACAGTGGGAATCTGCAAAAATCTACATAAAGTTTTCAGTAGAGTGGAATCATCTTAATGACCACTCAATAAACACCAATCACTGTCATCATCACCATTCAGAGTTAAAAGCCAAGAAGACTAAAGAGCTTCATTAACTGAGTTCAAAAGATAAAAACTTTAGTGAGTGCATCAGTAATGAGCGTCTTTAGCTGGTGTTTTTCAGCTACTTAATTCTCTCAGTTTTCTGTCTAAATGAACTATTTAGCTATCTCAAGCCTACCCTAGTTTCCTCATCTTTCATTTTCCCCTGTATCACTTACACAAAATCAAGTACCAAGTTAAAGCACTCCCATACCACACCATCCCTTTCTTATGGTTGTGCCCGACTCCTCTACATCACCATGTTACTATGGTGACCCTTCTTTCCTGTCTATTCTGTCTCAAGATGTCACAAAGGGAAAACTCAATTAGGCAAGACTTGCTTCCACTCTTGTGATGTCTCACTCAGGTAAGCACGATATATTGAGAGATTTGTTCTTGACATCTTATGCTAAAATTCTGGATGCATTTGTGACAGCATCACTCCCAGGTACCACATACAATGTGTTTATAAATATTCATTTCCTGTCTTAGGTATTAAAAAAAGACAAGTCATTTTTATACAGATTAAAAACCTAATCCACCGGTCTCAACAAATTAATAATTTTAATGTTAAATCTGGAACTTGTTTTGTACTTTGCGAATGACTCTTCCACTTATAAAGGAAAACTTAGCTCATCTGATTTAATGGATAGAAGCAATCTCTTCTTGACAGTGTAGAGATAAAATTGACTTCTCCACAGGCATTATGAATGGATGGCAGATTTTCTGCTGAGATCTGGATCGAAATGCTTTTATTTTTTTTTGAATAGAAAGAAGCATAGAAGAGGGAAATCCATATAAAAAAAGACCACAAGACAATACTATCCCTGTCTACAGAATTGGCCAGTGCTGAACTTTGACGCATGCGCTTTCCTTCAGGTTCCTTTCCACACAGTGGGAATAAAGGATTGTAAAACTTCTGGTGGGTTACAGAAACAAACAGGGGTAGAGTTTTGACAAAAACGTTTCTTCTTTTCAGCACATTACTGAGTCTCAGTTTCTTTGCTATAGACTTGAGAAGTTTGTTTTATTGTAAAACCTAGGGATCAATGTAAAAATCCATTTGGTTCTACCTTTGGAGAATCTATATTGATACTTCCTTCAGCTCATTCAAACTTCATCTATACAATGCAATGCCTACAGAGCTGAACGATTTGTAAGTCACAGTAAAAATCATGACTATTTAACCTTATCTAAACATTCTACTACATATATTCCACTACGTGTGTGTATGTGTGTATACATATACATATATGTATGTCATATTGCCAATCATATGTACAATTTATATCTTATGTACCAATTACAAATAAATATAACTTAATAGATGTGGCAACCACAAAATGTCAATTGTGTAAAATAAAAGTAGCTCTTATTTCTCATTTATTACCATTAGTCGTATCCTTCTACAAAATTTTTCAACCTAAAGAGGTGATTTACATTTTTAAGTAATGAAGTGATTTATAGTATATAACTGAACAATACTGAGTACCCTGCCTTTTATTGTCTTGCAAAATATTTTCTCCATTTCTTGATATATTATACAGTCGTATTCTTGTTAAAGGATAATATGCGAAAATACACCTTTCAATTCTGTTTGGATTTTAGTGGTTTTAAATAGTATGAAGGAACAGTGCTGCAATGGGAAATGGGCCCCTCAAAAAATCTCCCATAAAGAATGATCACATTGAAGGGAAAAAGAAGAGGGGTAACTCCATATAAGTTTTTCTCTTACAAATACCTGTCAAATGCAGAACCACCACCAATTGGACTAAACGAGAAGAAAAGACAATACGAGAGAAACACTTTTCACACTGAAATCCATGCAAACCTCCCTCAAATAAGAACTCTTGCTGTGTTGCCTATTGTAGATGCCATATGGGCCTGCAGGAATCCCCAAAGACAAGAATGGAGTCTTTCAAAAGCACTGATTACATCCCTGTTTTAGGCTTACCTCAGACAGACTAAAGATTCAGTTAATCAATTAGCTGAGGTCTCTGCTAATGCAAGAAAAGAGAGCACTGGACCCAGAGAGGCTGGGGACATGAACAAAGCTATCTTTGCAGCAGAGGGGCCTCTCTCGTGCATCGCACACTGGCCATTGTTCCGTTCTAGAAGAGTCACATTCATCAATGTTCAGAGCCGGAACCTCTGTAATACATTGTTGGCTGTTCATCATCGGTGATTTATTACAGAGCACCACACAGATGTGATATGAAACAAGTTGGCAGTTTGGAAGCTGCTGGTGAAGGGGGAAGGAGAAGTTTGGCTGGGTGCTGTGAAGGGCACTAATGCAGAATCACTTCAGCAACTTTATGGTAGCTGCACTGGTACTTACAGTTAGGTCACAAACATCGAGCTGCCCTGGAAGACCAACTATGTAGTATTTTGGATAGCAAGACTAGAAGGAAAAAATGATCGATAATTCTTGACAAAGAAAGGAGGTCAGGGAGAGACAGAGACAGAGACACAGAAATACACACACAGAGAGAACCCAGGGGTGGGAAGTTACAATCAATTTTAAAAGTCTTCCTGACACAGGACAGCAACAGGATATCTGAGAGGAGTCCCCATGAAGATCCAGTATTGAGAGTATAGCAGAAGCCATAAGTCGTGAATCAGATCAGCAATGACTCATTGCAATGAACATTTGCAAACAAAGAATTGTGGACAAAAGAGTAGAGTGTGGGACACACTGTGACACACTATAGCTTTCACAATGTGATAGTTTTTCTTTTGGAGGAGTATTGCAAGGGTGGAGGGTGTACAAAGGTGTGGGAAGATGAGTGGGATTGGGGTGCATGATGTGAAATTCACAACGAATCAATAAAAACTTTTAAAAAACAGTCTTCATTGTTCTTCAAAATACTTTTATGTCCTTGATGACAAAATATACTTTAAAATTCTGTAATTGGAAGAAAACTGTACCATTCACTAAGTTACCAGGTGAACCAAATTATAAATTTCTCGATTAAATGAGAAATAAATTTAAAGTAAACATTTATGTTGGGAGAAAAAAAATCCTCTGCACTGTGGCAGCGTTTGTCATTATCATAAAAAAAAAATGATGAAGAAAACTTCCCCTGGACAGAAAACAGTGGCTGTGTTGTGGTGTTTGTTATCATTCTGGACGTAATTCCTTCGCAGCAAATGCCATTTGTAGAAATAACGGCTACATCTGGATGTGACATTGGATCTGCTTCAGGTGACCCATTCGGCAACTAGAGTAAATTCTACAGGAACTAGGATATCATTCTTGAGTCATCCTCTTAGAAGCAGCACTCAAAAATCTCAGAGATGGGAGAGCGGATGTTTAATTAATCTGGTTAAAGAAAAATAATTATTCATCAACATTCATGTATCTTCAACTGTTCAGGACATTAAACCCTCAGAGACCCAGGACTATAAGAAACAGCTGGTTTTGGCCAATTATGTCTTGAGCTGTCAAGATTCATAATAATCAAGGAGTTCCTTCTTCGTTATTACAAAAGAAAAAATCATTCAGATACATATGTTTATACCAGGAATGTTAAGCTGATATTAAAATGAGAATATGCTTAAGAAAGATGATACTCTAACTTTTTTGTCTTAGTTTCCTCAACTGTGAAAAAGATGCATATCCCTAAGCGACAAGGTAGGTTTTTCAAAGTGCCTAATCAACATCACCTTTTATTTGAAATTTAAAGAACAATGTTGTTGGGGCTAATAAAAGAAATAGCTTCTTGGTTACTTTGTTATAGGTTCTTTACCTTGTTGAGCACAAGAAAACTAGTGGAGGAGGGCACAAGAGAGAAGAAGCAGGAAGGCTTTAAAGGAGCAAGAGGAGGGACTCTCAGTCCTGAGAGTGAACATGACTACACACCAGAAACAACAACAAAAGACTGTGTAGGTTAGCATCATGCTCAGGTGGAGTCGGAGAGGTTGGAAATGGCAACACTTTGTAGGGGGGCGGTGCTGACTCCCTTATTGGTTCTTGATTGCATCAAAGTACTCGGGAGCCAATTGCTGGGCAAAGTGTAAAGGTGGGACTTCCGGGTCCCAAGAGGAATAAGAGATGCTAGGAAAGAGAAAGGGCTTTTCCGCCAGGCTTTGGAACAAGAAGCAGGCAACAACCATGTAAGATCTTGGGAGTAGCTAGAACCAGCAACTTCTGCCACCAGCGGATGATTGATATAGGCTAGCTGATAAGGTTAGGGCAGGAGAGTCTGTGTCTAGCAATTGTGCTATCTGGCAAGTTTCAAAATAATAAAGCTGTCTAGTGTTTTCCATCAGAAGAGCAAAGGTGGGCAGGGATAGAGAGAAGCCAGGGCAGTAGCTGGCAGCTTGGTGATGCTAGCCAGGAGAAAGAGAAACCGAGAGGGAGTCAGTGGAGTGTGGACAGCAGCTCCCAGATTTCCCGAGTTAGGAGATGGTTGAGATCAATTTTGGAGCCAAACTGGGGGGCCTAGAGCGAGGGCTGAGCTCTCAGGAAAGCTGAAGCATGTTTATGAAAATTACACACAACACTTCACCCTTCACAGTGTATGGATGGATATGTGTGAATACACACTCCCTCTTGGATCTTGGCACTGATACACATCTGTAGTTCAACTCAGCGTGGTTAAGGCTATCAGCACCCCACCTTCCCTGTCCCACACCCTGACTGTCTAGACCAGTGAGTGATTCTAAAACCCAGCAGCAGAATCACCTGGGACCTCTTACACTTTTCAAGTTCAGGCCACACCTCATGCAATTATTTCTTAGACTCTGGGGAAGAAAGAAGACAGCATCAGTAATTTTAGAAGCTGCCTCCTTCGCAGGTGGTACCAGCCTATAGAAAGTCTGAGATCCATAAACACAGCAAAAGCAATCTGTAACCCGGCAACGTTTTCATAAGTCAGGACTTAAGAAGCTCCAAGTATTCCTGTCCATTACAAGGAATTAGCAGGGTTGTTATTTAGTTGATATGTTCATCAACTGATACTTAGAACTGAAAAAATATTAAATTTAGTTAGTATCTTAATTTAGTAATAGGCCCTTGAAAAGGAACTTGTAAGTTACACTTGTGGGCTTGAGAAAGTACTGTGAATTTTCAAGAAAACGTTTTAATGGGCTAACACTCTTATTTTTATATTATTGCTTAGATTTATATATTTTGAATGAAACTCAAAACCTGAACATACCATTCATTTTCAAGAAAATATCTTACAATTCCACATACCAAAGAAAATATTACAGTCAAGAGTTTCAAATCTAAACAATATGTTACTAGTGGTTCCTTAATTGGGGTGAACTGAAAGACATCAAAAGCTATCAAATTTTGATGAGGATTTCCAAACCCATATCAATATTAAGCAACAGTACAAGGATATATATATATACATACATATATATATATATATATATATATGTGTGTGTGTGTGTGTGTGTGTGTGTGTGTGTGTGTTTCTCTGTATTGAATAAACAAAAGTTTGAAGGATGTTTTATTTTGCAACTCATTTCCAAAAATTAAACACAAAATACACAAGTGCACTAAAAAGCAATTTTTCTATTTTTTCCACATTTGCTTTGTCCCTTTCCACCCTCATTATCAACCAAAGGAAAATAATCAGATAAACTAGCCAATGAAAGACTAGAAAGTGTGAAAATCCAGATATTACCTGCAATTTACTTCCAATGTTATATAAAAGATCTGGTACCCCAGTGATAATCAAATCTGGGGTCAATAAGAGACTTGACTCCACAGTAGTATTTTGTATCTTCATGTATAGGTACACATAGGAAGAGGACATATGTGGATGTCTTAGGACAACTTTGATGGTCATCTTCAGGCACCTTTCTGGTTTCATTTATAACAAGATGTTGCCTAGAATTCTGCACATATGCCAGGCTAGTTGGCCCATGAAGGTCCCGGGTTCTCCCTGTCTCTTCCTCCCATCTTGCCATGTCTGCTATTATGGGTCACCATGTCCAGTGTTTTGATGAAAACTCTGGTGATCTGACTTTAGGTCCTCTCTCTAGTGAAGCAAGCACCTTCCTAGGTGAGCCATTTCCCAGCCCTGAAATAGTTCTTTACATCTTTATTGATCATGGTCTGAATGTACCATGCTTTTATTCAAAAGAAAGTATCTTTTGAAAAGAATAATGAAATTTGGAGCTGAGAGACAACTTAACATTGGTGAATAAATTTTCTGAAAGTGTGTTTGCTATTACGAAAGCATTAGACAACAGAGATCTCTAGATCTTGTGCCCATTGCACTGGTGGGTACCTTTCCCTACAAGCAAACAAACAAGCAAACAAAGCCACAATCATCTGACTGGGCCATTCAAAGAATTGATTGTTGTTAAAATACCCGTAAGCAGTATTTTAGGTAGGCTGGAATATGTACAGAGATCTAGGCCAATGGGACAATCCGTCTCAAATGAAACCTGAAACCTGCCTGAGGGTGATCATCAAAATTGTCCTTGGACATCCACAGATGCCCCCTTCCTGTGTGTACCCCTATAAACACAGATATAAAATACTATTGCATAGTCATCCCTTATTGAGCCCAGAATTTGATAATTCTATGCAATTCAATATCCAATAGCAATGCCTCAAAAATATAAAGCAGGTAAGAATGCCTCCAGGACGGGACATTCTTAGCAGGCAGCAGGCTCCATCACCAGCACGAAAAGTTTAATTTTCAAAAAAAAGATCTGATACTCAAAGCTGGTAAGAGTCAATGGACTTCCATTCAGAAAATAGATAAATGTCAACAAAAGCACAGATTTCTGGCTCTGTGTGATCTGACAGTAACTGTCCCCTTAAAAGCACCATCTAAAAGTAGGATAAAAGAGGCAAATTTAAGAGTGTGATGCTTCCGTGGGTTAGCAGCTGACATTTAGACAGTGAAGTAAGCACAGATAATAACTTATTATGAAATTGCTTTCAAACAGCACCACAGACATGTTAGGCTGTCTTGCCTCTGAGCATGGTCTGAAGCAGGGCAGCAGATTTCTTTGGAAACTGGGCAGGGAAGCCTGAGGGACCGGGGACGTGGGGTGGCTATTACTGCTGGAATTGGTCATTAAGACATATGATCTGTCTCTAAGAAAAACACTTAAACCAGAAAGCAAAGTCACTGGAGATTCAACAAGCAAACAAAAATGGTCACTATTCTAAGATGGAATCAAAGCCAACAAAATAACCAGTTGTTAAATTAATATTTAATCTGACATAAAAGAGAGTCTTAATATATTTAGAACTAAAATATAAAATAATCACTAAGCATTTTAATTATCAAAGAGAGACAAACAGATAGAAGATTGATGATAAATGATAGATAGATAGATAGATAGATAGATAGATAGATAGATAGACAGACAGACAGACAGACAGATAGGTAGGTAGATAGATTCATAGAACACAACAATGATTTGAACATTTCAGACTATGTAGGGAGGCCTAAAATATAAACCTTTGAAGCTTTTAAATGATAAATCTGATAAAAAATTTTCATTATATTTCAATAAAAATTCACACTGCTTGATTCACTAAATGTTTCTACTCATTTATACATTGATGTTTTAATGTTTAATGTTGTTAAAGCCTTGTAAATAAGTTCTACTTAGTTATAAAACACTGGTTTTAAGGAAAATATGCACCCCTTATCTCTTATCTCTGTCTATATATTTCCTCTGAAAAGTGAATATGGGTGACTCTGTCTGCATGTGCGTATTCAACAAGAATATTTGAATGTTGAATTGTTTTCAAACTAATTTTAATAGTAATTTCAAAAGTATTATCTGAGTTAATTACAAAATACTTTTACTACTTTTTGATACAAAATGGCATGATTTTTTTTCCTCTAAAGGAAATATTATATTCTTGAGCAGAATGCGAAGCATATAATTTTGTAACACTAATTTCATAAAGAGTATGGAAATAAGTGTACCACTTATACCCATCTCCTCTGCCTCCTTGTCTTCATCCATCCATCTTGATATTAAGAGCCTTACTACTGAGACAGAAATTGCTTGTTCGCTTATTGAAGGACCTTCTTTAGATAAGTGGCAATTTGCATCTGCATGAGCAATGTATGGCAATGGCTCATCTGGCCCCGTGCAGTATGCAATTTGGCACACAATGTCATGCTGACCTGAAGTAAGTAGGATATATTGCTTGCATAAGACATATAATGGGGAAGGGAAATACCACATTCATTTCTTACAGCCTACAATTTCATTATGCCTTGACAATCAGGAATACAGCAGACATCACACCTGCAAATGTTAGGAAGTTAATTAGCCAATGAACGATCACCAGGGACTATCATTCAGGCAACAACAACAGTAACATAAAGCTCATTCAAATTAGAGATCACACAAGTTTTATATGGCTCTTCAAGAGTTTCCGAAAAGCAAAGATTTAATAATGGATGGTGGTATGTCTTAAAGTCTTAATTTAAAAATATAATAAATATAGAATGGAAGCAAGTAAAATATTAAAACTTAATTACACATAGTTTCTGATGTGGGGAGGTGTAAAATAATGCCATTTATTTTAAAATGCTCTTTTAAATTGTCAGAAAGCTTTTGAAATTATTTTCGACTAAAATCAGGAGGGAAATTTGACTACAATGGGAATCATATGTCACTCCCTAACAGGAGAGATTGAAATCAAAGAAAAGTGAGGCCTGACAGGCATAAATTGGCTCCTGTCTTTAGATATTTAGAAGATGCATTAGCCCTGTGTTCCTGACAGAACACAGTGTTCCAGAGGTAGATTAAACCCTGTAAAATGTCTATGCTAATCACTTTAGTGATTGCCCATCTTTTCCATTATAGTGGTCACTTTTTCCATTGTTTTCTTTCCGTCTTCTAGTACAAAGGGGGAAGGGAAGATGGGTCGGGAAATGTATGTGTTCTTCGTGGTTTGTTCCAGAAAAGGTATTTGATTTTCCTATAAAATCCATCCATTGCTTCATGGCGGACTCTAGCTCTACCTTATGGCCTACAATCCTTTATGACTTGGCCATCACTTAAAGACAATGACCTACGGCACTTAGTATTTTGGTACATTTTATGGTTTCCACAGCTACTGTATGAGTAATAATTTTTTTTACTTTCTATGGAAATATTAGGAGGTTTATAAGAAAATCTGTATATGAGAATTTAAACAAATTCTGATATTTTCAACACATGATGAATGAAGGCAGTTATCAAAAACTATTGGATGAAATTCTCAAAGAAATAATTTTTAAAAAATTTAAAAAAACAAAACAAAAAATGATCTCAGAAGAACTAGTAACAGTGATTTTAAAGGCATTCTGAAGCATATCTTCAAAATAACAGTTAACATTAGCCATTTTTCTTAAGGTAATTTGTCAAAGACAAACATTCCTTTAGATAGATTTTGCAGCTTCCAGGGTCACATGTATTATACACAGTAAGTATTATGGGTTTCAACTTAACCAAGAAAAACCAGTACCTGCTAAACAATCAAATACTTTCTCCATGTTTCGTTTGGTTTGCTTGTGAACATTCTCATCTTCAACCAGCCCATACCCAACTGCCGGTCAGCTTAACTTCAAAGACATAGATGTATTTCACATAAAAGCATGCACAAGGAGACAATTTTGGCACGATGGTTTCTTTCATTTCCATTTATTTAAAAAATAAAATGAGCCAATACAGAAGGCTGAGAAGATAAAAGAAGCTCCGAGTGTCCTATCAGGGATTTTTAAATTTTACCTGCTCTAGAGAACTGAGTGGAAGTCATTCTATGGGACTTCAGAGTCATTTAATTGAATAAAATTAATTTTTTAATTTTAATTAAAATACTTTAATTAATAAAATAATTAGATGAATTTTAAGTAATCATCCTGAGGTAAATTAGTGACCTACCAAATAGGAACAATGAATGTTCATTTGACTCAAAGAATGAGTGCTATATGCAAGGAAGGATTGAGTCTGTATGAAGCATCTATAAAGGAACTAGGCAGAATATCCACAAATGTTAGATAATATATTTATTTGTTTGTGGATACACACACAGGCACACATACACACATACACACGCGCACACACACATACACGCACACACACACACACACACACACATACACGCACACACACACACACACACACACACACACACACATTATGTCAAACGTATGAATCACTTCAATAGGCCTACTAGAAATGTATATGTGCTCATAACATTAATTAAACTGCATTATTGAATGAAATTATAATCTATGTGACAAACCTTTGTATACAGTGGCACTGATCTATAGTACATATTCAGGACAGCCAGTGTATCTACAGGCTTCTGACACCAAGCTCAAATCTTAATTCTTCCCTTTGGCAATTAAGAATAACCGTGGAAAACTTTTGGGAGGGAAGAGAAAATGCTTTACAATATCAATATTTCATGCCCTGTTCAAATTATATTCATACACATTAAAATGAAACTGGATAAACTCAGAAAATCCTTTCCTAGCAAATATTAAAGCCAATTAAACTACAGCCAGAATCATACAAGATATCAAGCCCTACCTGCTTGTATGTGTCCACAGCCACAAGAATCTACAGATTTATGCAAGTATACATGACTTGTTTGTCTCAGTTAGAATCCAACAAAATAAGGGAGTAGAGGAAATGACAGAATGACATCTTCATGAAGTGTGCTTACTTTTATTTATTCAAAAATCCCTCTTCCAATTACTAAACTGAGAAAATGAACTCCCTCATCTTCTACATTAAATTTGTTTTCAAATAAGCCAAAATCAATTTTTAAAATATTTGATCTTCTTTTAAGATTTATTTTATGGATATGGAAACCTGAATGCACAGATATATACAGCACATGTATGCCTAGTCATGGATCTTCTGGAACTGGGGTTACAGACAGTTGTGAGCTATCATGAGGGTGCTGGGAATTGAACCTGGGTCCTCTAGCAGGGAGCATCCAGTGCTCTTAACGACTGAGCCATTTCTGTAGTCCTCGAAATCCAATTTTTTCATCTGTTGTATCATATATGATGATGTAAATAATAAAGCCATATTGTATGCCCATATACAAATACCTGTAACATACTGACATGCATATAAAAATATTTCTGAGTATTCTGTGAGAAAAGGTACCATATGTCATACTTCAAAGTGCTTTAATATTAACAGCAGTTTTTTGGGGGGAAGGGACAGTTTTAATCATTATTTCACACAGAAGACGAGTCTTAATACAGCAACCCGGTAACACACAGCCAGCAAATGGTGGCAGCAGGAGTTGGGTCTAAGTATATCTAACTGACTTTAAAGTCTGGACTTTAGCCACTGTGGTAGGTTATATTCTGCTGCCAACAGCATGGCTGCCAGAGCAAGGTATGAAGGTAAGACTATTTCACAATTTTATAAATGTGGATGCATGCACAAGAGTGTATGTATGTCGGAGAGAGAGGGACAGAGAAAACCAATGACCAATGAGAATACTCTTGTTCCACAATTCTAAGGCCCACTCCACTGCATTGGGTGCTTTCTGCTACCCATTAGGAGCAGAACGGCTGTCCAACATCTCTCATAAACCAGCTCTTAATACATCACTTGCCTCAGAGTCGTGTCTGTTGTCTTCCTTAAAAAAGCCTATGTCCCAGCTGCATTTCAAGCAGGCTCATGTAGTGCCTCATCTGTGAGGCATCTCCGTGGACAACTAACATTTTGAAGTGCACACAAAATGGGACCAAGAGTGCCTTACTGTTAATTAAAACCATCCTGACAGCCACTGGCATGCCCTTTCCGCTCTCTCTCTCTCTCTGTTTGCCTTCTTGAGTCAACACATCTGCACCTGTAGACTGGCTCATGACAAATCAAATGTGAACACTGAAGTAATTCTTGAAAAACAGGTTTGGATCCTTTTTCTAAGATAAGCAATCAATGCGTATGCGTGTGCATTTGTCAAATCCACGGAACATCCATCGCTGTTCTTAGGAAAGAACATTAAACTTTCTGATAGCTTAGGGCAGCTGTTCTTAAGTGTCTGATGTTAAGGACCTCTGGTACCCTTAAAAATGATGCAGATTTCCAAACTGATTTCATTTATGGCAACTGGATCAAATTGCTATCAGAAATTTAGATGGAAAATGTTTAAAATACTTACTCATTTATTCTAAAATAAAAATAACAACGTGACATATTAGCAATATTTCTTACAGAACAGCAGTTCTCTATGGCAAATGGATTTAGTGTAAAGAATGGCATAAGTTTACCATTTTGCACATATTCTTGAATTTTTGGTTTGATAGAAATGGGTTCATCCTATCTATTTACGTTCTGGCTTTTACATTTGCTAAAGTGTAAGGGTATTTTAGGCCTCACAAAGACGCCAGGTTGAGAAAGTCACGAAATTTTTCAAAAGTCGCTTCAAATAATTTAAATATTCTTTTCATATGACACCAATTTTCTTAAAAAATGCAGTCATTTCTTAAGATTTGGTGGCAGGATAGAATCTGAAATAACATCATTAATTTTGTTTGTTTGTTTGTTTGTTTGTTTGTTTTGTAATCTGCTGTGTTACAGCCCAGGGCTCCCTCCAGACACTGTAGCTGTCCTCAAAGACTATCTGAACCACACTTGGAAAATCATTTGTGTGAAACAATGATCTCTGAAAACAATATAATAGGAATTAGTCTCTTAGAGTGACGGGAAGTTGAAAAAATATGCAGTGTTACAGAAGGAGTCTAGATGTTTGCCTCATTCATATTAGCATCCTGTGAAAAAGAGAAAGAAGCCATCTTTGAGCTGCAATCTTGAAAACTTGGCTTCACGGGCAAAGTTGAACTGTAGGCTCCCTTGGTCCCTGGTGTCCGTTGACATGAGCAAATGACATGCCTATAGTTGGTAGTCCTGGATCCAATGACATTCACATACATCAGAAAGAAGTAAAATAAAACTTCACACTTGGGAGCCATAACCAATATAATTCATAGAGTTGTACAACTTTTATTCAGTACTTCAAGTCTGGAGTATATTCCTGACAAGCTGACAATTAAAAACCATGTCAATAAAAAATAATGTCAGGTCCCAGAAGAGTTGTTAATTTTACTTTATAACATGAAGCTTATCGGCGGGCAATGAGTAAGAAAAACACTTTATGAGAATATGCTTTAAGACCTAATATTTAAATGACTATTATGTTTTATTCTTATTTTTAAAACTTTTTGAGCATTTATATACAGTGTTTTGATCAGATTCTCCTCATCTCAGAATTTCCAACAGATGTCCCTTCTATTTGCTCCCTTCCCCACTTTTTAAAAACTTCTCGAGTTATAAAATGATTTTAAAAAAAAGAAAGAAAGAAAGAAAGAAAGAAAGAAAGAAAGAAAGAGTATTTGAAATTAAAAATCCAGGTCAAAAAAAAAGTGTTTGGATTTCATTGAATGACAGAATGTAGCTGTGTGTCATCAAAACAAAATGTCATTAAGTAGAAATATGATAAGAGAGTGTATAAAGCCTGAAGTACTCAAAAAAATCTTACAACAGTGTACTTAAACCAAAATTTGATGACGTCTCTAATGGTAGCTGTTGTGCACTCAAGGAAGACCGTATCACTGCAGATTTAATAAATGCATTAATTTTTGACAAATTTTGTTCCCTTGACTTTCTACAATGGGTACACCCACGCAGCAATTACTGACGTGCTCAGGATGTTTCCTTAGCTTGTTTACTTGTCCTTCCTTACAAAACAAATCCAACTTTCACTCACATAACCTACCATCGAGACAACTGGCTATTTCCTCATTGCTGGTAAGCAGACAGCACAAACCCAAATGAAGGAACTGCTCAACCTCAGTGGGTTTTTTTTTTTTTTTTTTCAGAAAAGATGTGGTAAATACGTAATTTTGTAAAGCATAGGGTTTGTAAGCGGTGACTCATGTGTACTGTGGGGATCACCAATAGCTCTCAGTGAGATCTGAAGTGAATTTATTAGAGGCTGGTTAGAAGCAGGCGAAGACTCACTGTATGTGGCTACTAATTGGGGCTCTTTTGCTATAACCACTTTCTGACCTCATCAGAATCACATGGCGCACAAGGTGGGCATGATGGAGTGTGGCTGTAATCCCAGCACTTGGGTGGCTGAGGTTAAAGAAAATGCGTTTCAGGACATCCTGGGCTATATAGTCGAGGGCGGGGAAGAGGCTGTAGAGTCACATGTTGCATGGCTATCCCTCTGGTCCAATAGATGCCACTGTCACTCAGACAATTTTCTTGATAATACAAAGTTCTAAGAACACAGAAGGCTCATGACTATGCCAGTTACTAAAAGTAGTTTTACCCCACAGTTGCAAAGCATACAGGGGCTGCATGGAACAGTACACATACCGCACTCTAGAGCCTGCTAAAGCCGTTCTTGTAGACTTTGAGGATGGACTTTACAATATTAATGACGCGAACTTAAAATATAGTTCACACCTTAAAGTCGATTTTTAAAGGTGATACAGATAAATACATCGTGAATCGGAAAGAGAACTGAATGGGAGAATGTGATTCATGGTTCTTTCCTATTGATGGTTTTCAAAGCTCAGTATCTGTGAACACCAAAATAGAGTTTTGAAACATGAATAATTCGATTCGTCTAGTATTCACTAATGCCCTGTGAGATCTATTTTCAGTTTGGGTCACAGATAGTTTAGATGGACACAATGTTTTCTTCTTTAAACAGAAAAATAAAATGTCCCATCAACTTTAGAACTATTCAATGTATTAAAATAATAATGCAGTACATATAAAATCATTTTCATGTTCACAGGACATACTACCCTATAATTTATATGTTGTTCAGAAAGATGTATATACTTGGCTCAAAAAGGAAAACAGAACCCCAGATTTCTCTACTGATAAGACTCCTGCTGGAGAGAGGCAAGCACAAAGGCTATTGCTATGGTGGTAAAAGATAGACTGGATATATATATATATATATATATATATATATATATAATCTAAATATATATATACATATATAAAATCTATATATATAATCTAAATATATATATACATATATATATATATAAACTATATATAATCTAAATATATATATATATTTAGATTAAAACATTAGATATACATAGATAACCACAAGAAGTATCTTAACACACACCCTTTCTCTAACCACATGGCTCACTAGGAAGTGTTCTAATTACAATTTGAATCCTGGAAGCTAAATAATTTATTTGTGGTTGTGGATATTTTGCTATACCAATAAATTAAATTAAAAAAAATCAATAAACCAATGCATTGCTTGGTCTCATTTCTTTTTTTCTTTGGCATAAAAGCACTCAATTAATGTTTCCATCGATAATACAAGAAGAAGAACAAATCCCAATTAGGAAACTGGAAGGAGAATAAGCTTCTTTTTTAAATGGATACTGGGAGTATATTTGTTAAACTGGCTACTTCTAATCATGTATTATACAATTAAAAATACATAAAAGCTAATTTTAAATGGCTAGCAATATTTATTTATTTATTGCTAATCAAATATGTTTGTCATAAATTGTTTTTTATACTTTAAGCTATTAAAAAATCAACAATGCCTCAGTGAAAAAAAAAAAGTTAATTGATCCTGAAATCCTCCAAATTTTAGTTAAAGTCAGACAACAATAGTGGTGTTTCATAGAGACTTTGTATAATATTACTGAGTATCGGAATACCTCTAAACCTCAATATTACAAAAAAATGCATGGCTTTATTTTGAATGTTAGTTTCAAATAAATGAAGGACATTAAATTAATATGTTAAATGAGAAGACCGCCAGTAAATAAAGCAGTCGTGTGTGTGTGTGTGTGTGTGTGTGTGTGTGTGTGTGTGTGTGTGTGTTACACATGTGTTTATAAGCACTCCTGCATGGTCTATAATATAAAGAAATCCTTGTTAAATTTAAATTTCAGGTAGCTTTATACTTAGTTTAGTGGCTCTTATTTATCTCTTTTGATGCACACTATTTGCAAATGCCAAGGCATTATGGTTTTGTCCAGTTTTTCTATTATCTTTTTACTCTCCTTCCTCTCCATAAGAGCCATTTCAAGGCTACCCACTCACCTAAAGACGGGCAACTTAGGGGAACCACAGCAAAACAAAAAAAGATGATTTTCTGTTTTCAATCCCAGTGATCCCAACCCTGATGTGACTCTTAACGGAATCAGTGATAATCTGGAATATCATAACCTGAAGGGAGTTTATAAAAATCCAACATTAGGGATAAAAAATATTACAATAGAAGATAAATGAGAGAAAACAAAAAATGACAAGCAAATCAAATGGTTTCTGAGAATTTCCTCCCTAAGAGAACGGACAAATGTTTTTACAATGGTTTGCTCAACAGAAACAAGTATAGCCATTACTCTGGATACAAACCATCCCCATATCAGCAGAGATTGTTGTTGGTGTTATATAACTAAAATATGCCTAAGGAAAGTCAAAGAGTGTTCGGCAGAGCTTGAAATCGCAGCAGGCCGGCTCCCCACTGGCTGAATCAGCTCTAGCTGGAAATCATTCAGAATGTAAATTCTTGGGCTCCACTTCAGACCAGCTCTTTCAGAAGACTTGGGTGGAGGTGGGCGGTAGAACATTAGTATCCTGGTAACAAACCAGGCGGGCATACTGATGACACACCTGTGTCTAAAAATTACTGCTGGAGAGTTTAAGAAAACATGCCCTGAGGTTCCTCACACTTTGAAAAGGTTAGATAAAAGACAACACTTAATTTGTCACAACGGTACACCACGCCAGCTATTCCAAAGTACTATTTGGTAAAAATGGAGTCAACGAGAAATAAAAGCATAAGAGTGGAAACATATCTCCACCGCGACTACTTGGGAGGGTTCAAAATTCTCTATATAGAAAGTAACTTAAAATTGAATTGGCAGTTCTTAAGTCTACTTTGTTAGATCATAATGACATTGATGAGCTGCAAAAGTGATCACTCCTTTTAAAGCAGAAGCTTAGGTGTGCTTCCCTGCACCTTTCCAACTGGTCCATTCACAGTTTCCTCCCCATCAGCCCAGAGAAGACAAGAGATGCACTAGCGTGATGAGCTGTATGATGCGTGGACAGCAGAGATGGAAACCACACCCAGTGTGCTGCTGGAAACTGCTATCTCCATCTCACTGCAATGAGCAAGGGTGTCATGCACCAGTAACCTGACCTTTAACCCAAGCTTGCCTTAGGGACTATGGAGATGGACTAAACCAGGGGATAGATGGTCATTGCAACTGAAGAGCCTGTCAAAGTTGTACCATTCTCCCAGGGAGTAATTGGAATCTGAAATGGACTGTAAACTGCCTGGAATTACGAGTTATAACACATCTTATTTCTCCTTTGTACTCAAATGTAACTATGCAAAAAATCAAACACATTCCCATCAGACTGCGAGATTCTGCTACCTTGATTTCGGTATTTGTTTGATAAGTGCTTGATGTAAAACATCCTCAAAAAATAGCAACTTAAAGATGAATTTAAACATGCGGTTCGATGGCATAAATTAACGACTTATCAGAACAACATCTTAATGTTGGAGAATATGGAACACAAAGTTGAGACTTCAAAGGGAATGTAATCTTTGGTATCGTTAAAAACAAATTTAAAGCAAGATACTTTTAACTTCTAAAAACTAGAATCTACCTATGGATGGATATATGTGGGTTTTTTTTTTTCTTCCATTATGCCTTTGCCAGAAGGTGCTCTTTGTACCAGACAGAAAAACACAACGGTTCTTCACATCAATGTATGCTTTAAATTATACTAATAAGCATCAACATATCAGCTGTGAGGTGAGCCTACATTGCAAAAGACTGCTTCAGTTTACAGAAAATACCAGCTGTCTCCACTCTGTGAAGACGGATTACCACCTGCCCTGTTATCTTCCGTATACAATACAAGGCACGTTGGCCATTTTACCCAGGATAACTGTCCCCATATGTTCTTTTAATTCTAGACTGCACACAGCCTACCATTAAATATTCGCAAAGGAAAACTGCAAATAGGAGATTTGCATTGAAAGCAGGATGATTAAGCGTTTGAGGCCCTATTTCTCTGAATCTCCTTCCTTGTTCTCAAAACATTGTAGAAGCTGCCCTTGGGACAGTATCACCAAGTTTAGATTAAAAGTAATGCATTGCATCCAGACATAAAACTGGTCTTGGTTGGGGAGGGGTTTGGGGAGCCTGGGACGAAGGCTCCTTTGGGAAATTGTCCAACAAGCACAGGACCTGGGGTAAGGTCCCCAGAATTTCCAGCTAAATGTTAGAAGATTGAAGTTTGCATTTCAAAAATATTTGCTTTCCAAATTATCACATACATAATTTTCAGTAAAAGGCAGAACATATCACGATGCTAAAAACAATGAATGTTATCTGCAGTTGAAAGAGCAGCATTTTTGAATAGTCTGTGAGCCAAAGAAATGATGACTAATTGGCTTCTGCTCTTTTGCATCCACTTTTCTTCACATCCCATTTCAAAAGGTACATTTCTGAGCATCCAGGACCAAGCATAAAGTACAAAAGAAACACAAGTGTCCCTCTATGATAGTTGAGAAGTGACTGTTGTTTGAAAAAGTAAAATATTCATTAAAAATGATATACGGTTTACTTTAAAGTATTTAAACAAGTATCGGGGATGTTTCCATAAGTGCATGTTTTACAATAGAGTAATATAGAAAACAATATGCATCCTTTTCAAATGCATTTGCTTACTTCCTAGCCTAGTATATGAAATCTATAATTAGATATTGATATCCAAGAGCTGAGCCAATAGCTCTGTGGGCAAAGTGCTTACCAAATAAGCAGGAGAACCAAATGCAGATATAGAGAATCCAAGTAAAAGCAAGATGAAGTAATGCATTCTTATAGTCCAGAGCTGGGAATGTGGAAAAAGTAGGATTCCTAGAGCTAGCTGGTCTGTCGGGATGTCTTAAATGGCAGGCTCCAAATTCAGTGAGAGACCTTGTCTCAAAACAATAAACTGAAGGGCGATAAAGACATTGGATTTTGACCTCAGGTCTCTTGTCATAGCCATGTGTATAACATATATCTACAAGAACACATACATACACCACATGCAAAAATTAATTAAGTATTGAAAAATTTTTTTGACTTGATTATACATCTAAATAAAACTCAAACCCAGAGCAACGAATGTGGCTGATGGTTAGGCAACCAAGCCTAACCATCAAGTGTTAAACTGAACCTTAACACTGTAGAAAGAAGTAATTTAATTTAATTAAAATTGGGAGGCTTCTTACGTTTACCCAAAGCACCAGAGCCTAGGTGTGAAAGGTGAGACCCCAGTCATGTAAAATTAATCTGGTTTTTAATATTTTGAACCAGTATGGATTGGTAACCTAAGTAACAACTTAAGGTAGTGAAAGTGAGTAAAATGTTATCAAAATCTAAATGCTTTCTGAGGTAGGGTAGAATGATGGGGGAAATGAAGGGCTCATAAAAAGGAGGGAACCAGGACCCTTCTGGCCCCCTCTTTCTGCCTCTGTAGCTAGCATTCCTGTGTCTCTACACTCTCTCTCCATTTTTCCCCTCTCCCTCTACAACAGTTCATTTTTCTCCTCTTTCACACCACACACACACACACACACACACACACACACATACAAAAAAAAAAAAAAAACCTGAAATGCACCATCTTAAATTAGCTAAACTGATAAAAAAAAAAAAAAAAAAAAAAAAAAAACCTTCACACATAATCTCCTCATAGAACCATAAATTCTAGTCCACTTGGAGAGCAAAGATACACTGGTACTTAAGGATGCATTTTGTTGGACTCATAAAGTTCTCGTCCATCCGTCCGTAGTACTTAACCATTTTATTGCTTTCCAGCTTGTGAAATATTAGAGTTCCTGATGAAACTTTGAAATAAAAGGAACAGGGAGAAGGGAACCGAGATGAAAGGCACACAGGACAAAAGCTTTCTTGATTTACAAAACTTTTCTTAAAGGGAAGCAGAAAGCCATTGTGACGGTTAAAAAACAGGGCCCTTTGATACGTGCAAAAGAGAAGTCCGTCAGTAGAGGGTCAGGTTACCTGAGGCTAGAGAGCAAGAAAACTTAACTGCCCCGGGGCCTTGGTTTTTGTGGCAAGAACAATTCATTCATTGAACGCTAAGATTCCAAATTCAAAGTATGGGAGCACGGTATGATTTTCATCTTATCTGAACACAAGCCAGTACCAATTCATAACAGACAAACAGCAATAGGGAAATGGAAGACTCCATATGGCCAAAATTTTTAAAAATATGTGGTCTTTCAAAAACTTCTAGTATTCCTCTCGTAAAGCATTAATTAAGCCAGGAATATATACATATGTGACAATTTCAAGCAATAATTGACTAGGACATTTTAAAACTCTACATGAAAAACCACAAAAGGTACTGCTAACTGTATCACATCAAAAACTGGGACAACGCTCACCCCCCACCCGGCGCTAGCAATGGACAAAGAGACACGGTGTTGATAGTGTTCTTTTATCAGTCAGGGGCAAAGCAGAAGATTGGCAGTCTTTTGTACAACCTAGGTTGATGCTTGGCTTGGTGGCCCAAGCTGGCTTGTGCCTAGGACTCATAAAAATCAAATCAAATCAAATCCAGCAGCACAGGAAGACAGGCTGAGATCTGTGGACACCACGGCACCCACAGACCTGCCCTCCAATACATGGCACAGGCAGGTCATTGAAATCCGATTGTCTTCACCTCATGTAGCACAGATGGAGAATGTCTCCTTCCCCTACCCCCTGCCACCTGCAATAGCCAAGAGAGCTGACCTTTAAATCATGAAAGTGGCTAGCCCTCCCCCCTCATTGGCTGTATGGAGAGTAGGCCCTGCACCCCGTCTTTCGCGCAACACAGTGGAGTTGGTTATGATGGTAAAGTCATGAGTGAGCCAGCTCTGAGGGTATAAAAGCTGGAGAACTGGCCCAGTCCCTCACAGGCTGCAACTCTTGGGAGAATGGGCTTCTGAACCATAACTGGGCAGCACAGTGGAGCTGACTCTAGAAGCATGGGTGTGGGTAAGCTTGTCCAAGGGAATGAGAGCAGGATTGCTGACCATGCCTCTGATGGCAACACTGGGTAGCCTAGCTAACACAGTGCTGGAGAGCTTGCCCTGATGGTGTGGGTGGAGGAGCACCAACGGGATGACCAGGTCAGCTACCACCCAGATCTAGGGCTCTGATATGCTCCATCCCAAAATCTATACACAAAGCAACAAACAGCTGGGATGACCCGGAGGAGTCCAGGTGAGGAGTCAGTGTCAATGGTGTCACAGAGACCAGGAGTCTCAGGCCAGACCAATGGCTCACTGCAATGAACGGTTACTGCTGAAGATGTGTGAAGAGAGGAATGTGCTGTGAGACACACTGTGACATACTACATCTTCCATAAGGAGATGTTTTCTATGCTTCATTTTGTTGTTGTGCGTGCGTGCGTGCGTGCGTGCGTGCGTGCGTGCGTGCGTGCTTGCGTGCGTGTTAGTTAGTGTTATTTTGAGGGGTAGATTTAAAGGGTGAAGAGAAGATATGGGGCAATGGGGAGATGAACAGAACTGGGGTGCATGATGTGAGCCACACAGGGAATCAATACAAAAAAAAAACAAAAACAAAACCCTGGGACAAACAGTAGCTGTATAGTTAATATAAGCATCCTATTTATCTGACATCCTCTTTGGGTTCCAATTGCCCCGGGTTTAAGTATTCTTCTGACACTATTCCAAATTGCAAACTACGCCTGGAAGAATCAATAGCACAAATCAATGTCTTGATATGGCAGATATTGCTTGGATTTTAAACATCAGCCTTGATAATAGCAGTAATGGCTTACCATACTGCATATTTAATGTTACATATTTAAACAGAGTAAAAAAAAAACAGTCAGAGTAAACTTGAACAACCAACCCATATGCATGGAGAAAACACAAGTTGGAGGCAAGCTGTGTGATAAAGAAAACCACAGCTTGCTACCTTAAATGCCATTACAAGTTATCCGCTCTATATGAAACTACTTTCTTTTCAACAGTGAGCCCAGCGATTGTGCAAACGCACAGGTACCATCTTCCACTGCTGACTATTTGACGAAAGTAAAAATGCAAACAACAAAGACTGAGGAAGATTGAGATAAAAACGCAGATTCGGGAAATGCAGGTTTCATTAGATCACTATCTTCTAGATGAAGAAATAAGAGACTCTCATTTGTTCAGCAAGGTTGAAATTACTCTCTGAACCTTGGGCTTCTGGGAACAGACTCTGAAATTATAAAAACGGCAGTGGCTTTGGGGTTGGTCTTACTTAAATTATAAAAGCTTCCAATAACAACCTACACCTAGACTTTCTAAATGATATTCAAATTGCTGAAAAGACTTCGAAATAAGGGAAGACAAAAAGAAAACCCAGAGCCAGGTGTTTCTCATTTAATTCCAACCTACTTCCACCAGAGTTCAAAATTGTTCATATTCAATTTCTGTTTAAACTTAACCTTATAATCCTCTATAGCTGTTATCAACTGAATCCACAATGAAATACACAGATCAAATTAGCATGGAGGTCTCACATGGTATAACATATGTCCAGTTTTTCCACATACTGCGTATTTTTCTTCTCGCTCTATTATTTATATGGTAACAATTTTCTAAAATGTCCATGACACTTACTGATATAGTAGTTGGTACTAAAATGTATGTAAGATACATACAAAAACTTACATATTTGAAAAAATCATAACAGAGAAAATCAAGTAAAAAGACATTGAAACCATTCTTTCTCTGGGCTGATAAATGAATGAGTTTGGAATTAAATAACAAGCAGTAGCCAATGTCCAACTTCATCATATATATCTCGCATTTGAAACTATTGCATTAAGTGATTATGAACAATATCTGATGAAACTACAGAGAAAATTCTATAACACATGGTTCGCAGCATCAAATCTAGTTAAGTTGCGTAACCTCATAAGAGTCTTTTATTTTTCATCACAAAAGCTAGAAACAACTGTACATGGCCATCTGTGAACTAGTTACTACAGCAAACATTTAACAGATAATGTTATTACATATTTGCCAGGAGGAAAAAATGTGCCTTAGCAAGAAAAAAAATCCAGTAAGATAGATAACTAAAGAGAAATTTAAAATTTTATCCTTGACCTTTTTCCTGAATATTTGTCCCCATGTAATAATTCTTAATATTTGTATGAGAATTTCTCTTGAAATGGCTATTTATTCCAAGAAAAATAGTTATTTGCATACTAAGAATGACATGTCTAGAAAATAAACTATTTCTTAAATAGTTAGAAAGGAATAAACCTAATTATCCATATGTGTTGTACATTTTGCCTGAGTCACGCTACTACAGACCGAAATAGTTAGTTGGAAGTACTAACCTCACTTGGTTCTCATCAAGAAGTGAATAATTTTAGAACATTTTCATTTTCAGTGTCATCCCTCAGCCAGGTCAAAGATAAAGAAGGCATAGTTAAGGATAACATGTAGAAACCCCAGCATTAGGAAGTCCAAATCCATGCAGCATCTTTCTTTATGGATTCTTTGGCACACATTCAGATAAAATCTTAGGGACATAGTTCCACCAGGGGACACACAGTTAACTCGCCTTTGAGAGATTTAGCTTAGATTCATCTGGTTTTTATTAGAGTTCTAATTCAAAACCTCTGAACAAGTGCCAGAGAGATGGTCCAGGGGTTAAGAGCACTGATGCTCTCGCTGAGGACCTGAACTCTGTTCCCAGCAACTATGATGGATAGCTCTCAACTGCCCCTAACTTCAGCTCCAAGGTGATGCAACTACGTCCTCTGAGGGCGCTTCCACCCACACGCAGACACATACACACTCTTAATTTTAAAATAATAAAAGCATCCATAAAATGTTCAGACAAGAATACAGAGTACAAGTTAAAACCTCGGTTTCCTTCCAATCCTGATTCTCAGCTTCCTTTCTTCAACATTGATCTCTTCTCCTTCCCCTTCCCTAAGTGAGCTCTTGTTAATATTTAAGAGACAATGCTAGGGCAAGGCAGAGCTGACATCGTTGTGGGAAAGTTGTATTTCTTTAATCACACAGCACAGTTGAGTGCTCAACGTAGGCTTTCGGTAGTCATTAACTGGTATTTACTAATTATTTCATAGTAAGTCAAATATCAAAACATGATATTATGAGCATCAAAGACTACTAGTAGTAGATATTTTAATCAACACTTAAAAGAACGTACACACACACACACGTACATATATATGTAGCAGAAAGTAATAATCCTAATCAACAGGTTTCCATTAGAACACAGTATAAATGTGATTATTATTTACATTTATAAATAAAAATTATATAATTGATTAAAAACATTTGGCAGAAAATGAGAAGTATGTAGAAATGTTATTATATTTATTCTATTAGAGAAGAAGAATGTAGTATGATATATATATGTATATATATATGATATATATATATGTATATACCATATATATACATATATGATATAATTATAAAAACAGGATAACAGGCATAACCTATCACTTCAAACATTTATAGCTCTTTGTTCTGTATTCATCCAAATTCCTCTCTACTAGCTGTAGTGAAACTCAATTTACTACAAACCATGATTAACTTCGTACTCGTCCGTCCTTATACCTCCAAACCAATCACAATCTTCAAGCTGCCAACAGTTCTCGCCCTTTCCCTACCCTGCCAATCTCAAATATCTGATGCTAGGTTGAGTTTTCCTTTTGTCTTTTCAATTGCCTCCCCAGGTACACCCATGACGAGCACACCCACCCATATGTACTCTGGACTCTTCAGAGTGCATTTCACATAAAGCATGGAGCTGATCCACATGGAAACACTGAAATATGGCAAGTGGTTTATCCAGGATGCCCAACATCTTCCTCGCCTTTCACTTAACGTATGAATCTTTTGTGGTGCTTGTATTTAAAATAACCAAGTACTTTTAGACTCAGCAGTACTGCACTCACTTTGAGAAGATGACAACATCTTAACTGCATTAACCCCTAAACCGCTGTATCCAATTATTACTAGCCTCCAATATGTATGCCATCTCCAAAGGTACTGACATCATCATCATCATCATCATGATTGTTCCTGAATACCTAACATTGCCATGTAGACACAGGCTTAGAAACAGACTCAATGCATTCTCTGAAAAGAGTTATTCCATATTAAGATACCACGACTATCATATTATTAACTTTTCTGGCCAGAGATGAGTCATCTTGGGCTTTATAAGTTGATGAAGGAAACAGTGACTCAACAAAGTAAAGCTGAGAGTGAGTTGGGTAAGATCAGTGTGTAAGGCACTAAGGGGAGGCTGACCAGTACACAAGAGCATCTTCATCCATGCGAGTAAAGAGAGTCCGGATGTAGGCAGAGAGTCAACTAACTGACACTCGCTACTGCTCACATATTTACCTAGCAGACTGCAACATCAATCCCAGGCTTTGAAGGTTTACTTACATCATGACAGAAAGTCCCTGTTGTTGGGTATTGATGTGACTCAGATACGGTCTTCTTAGGTCTGTCTTTTTAAGGGATAATCAAGCAATGGAGTTTTTACCCAAACCCAGTCTGCCCTGTCACCACGAACCACATCCAAGAAGACAAAATCATGTAATTTCAAGTCACAGGCTGGCTTTAAAGAACAGTGGAAAGAAAACGAGCTACACACCGGCTTACCTCCAGCTTCTTGGTCCGACTCGGATTTTATGAGAGAGGTGTCTGTTTTGAGTACACTAATCCATGGGTAAGTTGACTCGTCTGCAGTGCATAGCTACCCAGACCCTGGCTTACTCTTAAATGCAGAATGAACAGATCTGGAAACAATTTACCGCAGGCACACAAAAATGTAAGTTTCGCGTGTAAAAAGGAAATGCATGTAAAGTAATGCTAATATTCCACTGATTCCTGTCTGTGATCCACTGTGGATCAGGAGAAAAACACAGGAGAGCATAAAAGTTAAATATTTACATACATATTGAAGACCCTATTAAGTACCATACTGCCATATTTTTCCAGTGGAAATAAAAAGATCATGCTTTGGTATAATTTTATATGAAGGTAACTGTTTCAAATAGAAAATGAATTTGTCTTAAGTTTTATGTTGGTAATTAAGAATTCTCCATGACTAAGGAAAATCAGTAATAATGAGAGACAAAGTAACAAGAGGACTTTGGAGATGAACATATGTATACTTCCGACACCTTGATTGTACATTATAAATGGTGACCTGCCCCTGGCACATGTGTGGGAAGTTTTGTTTCATTATTATAATTATCATAAATCTTAACTTCAAATTCTTCCTAACTTTAGGAAATGTAAACTGTGTTCTATACGATTTTACTGAGGCATCATGACATTTAGCCAAATATAACAAAGAGATAAATTGATTATGTTAGCTTTAATATTTAAAGCTCAATACTCTTCTCCCATTGTGTCTGCTTAAAAATTCCATGGTGGTTTTCCACTGACATAAACACCGTTTCTAAAACTTAAGTATTCTCTCTAAGGTGTTTAAAAACCTTCCAAACATCCAAGACTGTACTTAAGCAATTTAATTAGCCCCTTATGTTGAATAAATGAAGAGTTTGTTGAAAACGCTAAGTGAAATATGGGTCATTCTGAATCGGGAAGTCCCGTGTAGTTTCCCAAATGGACTACCTCTGAAATAATATGATTTCATCTCAAAGCGAGTCTACCTTATTTTTTAAAAAACACAATCTTAGAAAAGCAACAGCATTTTTGAATGAGCCTTCAAGTTACAGAATACACATATATTTACTGTAAAACATGTAATGGGCCATCTGCACAAAGATGTGCTTTTCCGTAGGGAACAAAATTGAGTATGTAGTTAAAGTTGTCAAACCGTTTTTATGTTCACATGAGGGACAAAGGGTTGTAGGCATCCAGGAACTCACATCAAAAAGATAAATAAAGTTTACAGAGTGAAGGCCAGCAGCCAGACAAATGTAAAGTACTAGTTTATAATTTAAATTTGAGCTACAGTTTCTCCCCACTCCAAAGGGGGGTGGCGCAAATGAAACAGAATTTTAAACCTTTCACAAAATAGATGTCCTTGGTTGTCATCAAAAATGTATTGGGATATTTTGGTGTGTTAGACCATCAGGGAACAGGCTTCACTTTGCCAAACAAACAAACAAACAAAAAAAGCAGTTATCCTGACTCTCTACTGTCCTGTGGAAAAACACTCCAGCCCTTACCAGTGGGCTAACACATGAAAATCAAATTAATTAAAAAATAGTTTTCCCACAAAAAAAGTAAAATTTTAAAGGAAAAAAAAAAGTCATGGAATAGCCCAATTGGAGCTGGAAAACCATAGGCAGAACAGTCTGAGCAAATCAAATACAAACCTCTCGTCATGCCCATTCTTCTGTCCTTCTTAGTTATTTTAATAAAGCTACTCCCTGACTTTCAAGAATTAAGATTGTACGGCTTTGAAAACAACAACAAAAAGAAGCATCAAAAGTTCTAAAGGAATCAATGGTTGTCATCTTTTTTTTCTCATTTATTTATTTGTTTGTTTATTTATTCACATTGCTTCCCAATCAGAGCACCCCCTCTTTCTGTTTCTCCCTCTCCTATCCTTGCAAATCCCTCGCCTCTGTTACCTTTTTCCCTTTGCTCAGACAAGGGGAAGCCCTCCTTGGGTACTACCCCACCCTGGGATATCTAATCCCAGCAGGACTGAACATATTCTTTCCCATTGAGGCTCATAACTTGACTCTTATCTGTATAATGCCCTTTTCTGACCATTCCAAATTGTATTCTAACGGGTGCCCAATTATGCAATTACTATATGAGGTGACAATCACTCTAATGTGCATAATAAAATGATGTCATAGAGATTCAGGAGCCTCATCAGGTTCTCCCAAAAGTCCACACAAACTCAATTCCCAACAACTAAACTCACAGCACATTCCTCAGTCAAACACATTTGAGGATTTTTCTGTGCCAGGAAGTGTTGAGCAGTCGTTAAGATTCTTGTTCCTATAAAACTGACATATATATTCCAAATCAGTAGTTCAGCAAGAGTCAAGTATGTATTACATATTAGTCATATGAGCCCATGCCTATTTGTAGGCACCTGTATACTTGTTGTAAGTCATTTGTTGATAAAATACCAGAAGACTAATTGTGGTCCTTTTCTTCCCCAGGACCAGAGCATCTGTCTACAGAATTCGAATTTATCACCAGATAGATACTTAGACTGAATCAAAGAACATGTTGTGAGTGCTGTGTGTCTTGCTATTCTAAAGCAACAGTGACCTTTGTGAAAATCAAGAGACTGTGTGGGTGTGTAGCCTGGAGCATGGTGAGAACCGGTTATGCTCTCAGAGACCCTTACTCCCCTTTCCCGCTAGTCTCCAGCTCCCCCACACAAGGGTCCTGAGAACTATGGTCCAGTCTGTCGCTCCTCTGCCCCTCCCCACCTGGAGCACCTGCACCACCTCAGCACAAATGTTGCTGATCACCCACTTTCTCTGAGATACACAAAACCGTCTTCAAACTTAGGCCCTAAACTTATCAGGAGTCAGTGCCAACCTGCTTTAACTGGCTGAGACTTTCACTAACGGTTGTTCTGTGTCCCACAGCGCATGCAGTTGCACACAGAGATGACCGAACTCAGATGAAAAGCCAATATTTAAACTTTGTCAATTCTGTCAGTGAACCAACATCCCTGAAAAGCATGATTATATATATTATAACATCTTCATACATATAATTTAGTTTTTAATGTATTTTGTATATATTTTAATATGTATGATTCTATAGTAACATCTCATAAAACACTATGTATAGCTCTAGAGAAATGGTACTTTAGAATTTAAAAATTTGTATTAAACACACATATCAAATTATAATGTACACACTCAGCATCATACAAAGTGACAAAGTAACATCTAAACAAAGCTATAAAATAATTTGAATTAAATATTAATCAGATGTACAATTATACCAAATCAATTTCATGCTTTGCCATTTAAAAGGACGAGAGTAAACTGAAGTATAAATTATTTATAAGAAAAATAATCTATAATAACATTGAGCTAATTATCTCAGTAATTGCTGTGTTTCGGGGCAAGGTTAGAGGGATGTGGATTCCTTGTTCATATTTTCTGCGACCAAAACTTCATGAATAAATCATATGCTCCAACCCAATTTTCTAATACCTAAAGAATGTTTGCATCTGACATTCTAAAATCTCCCCAAAAAAGAACTGAAATGAATCTGCACAAGGTATACAAAAATATTTCCTTGTGTGTGTATGTGTGTGTGTGCGTGCATGTGTGGACACATATGTGTGTATGTGCATGTGTGTGTGTGTGTGTGTGTGTGTGTGTGTGTGTGTCTTTATTGGCCATGATTAAATACCTTTTAAACTAGAACTGCATCAGCCAAATTAACTTTCTTTCTTATCTACCTCCATTAAGTAATGCTAAATAGCCTAGTTTAGACAATTGTTATCATGAAACACAACAGAATTGGTCAGTGAAGCAAGCACCAATGCCAACATTATGTCTTATTTAAGAATGTCTTATTTAAGAAGAAAGAATGTGCTAAAATTAATAAACATTTTAATTTTTAACATTTAATTAAATGTTTAACATATTTGTAAATGAAAAATATAGATTAAATATATTAAACTCTTTTGACGATATTTAAAGTTTTAATTTTAGTCCATTAACTAAAATTTCAGTGAAACATTATTGAAACAACTATTGAGAAGCTTTCATAAGTCAGATTCATTTTTAAAGATTTATTTATTCATTTTACGTATATAAGTGCTCTGTCTGCACATATACCTGTATTCCAGAAGAGGGCATCAGATCTCATTATCCATGGTTCTGAGCCACCATGTGGTTTGCTGGGAATTGAACTCAGGACCTCTGGAACGGCAGCCTGTGTTCTTAACTGCTGAGCCATCTCTCCAGCCCCCACATTTCAGATTTAAACTATGAATGTTAAGGAATATTTCTTTACTTAGCTTAGTTAACAACTAAGGGACACCATAATGGTCAGTTATTTATATCAGTCCATATAAGTGTATATTTCTTTGTTAATATTCATATAGTGTAATTTAGGGTAACCAAATGAAATCAAAAAGTTTTCATTCTATTTAAGATCACATGGAATTTTATAATCTGAAGTAAGTATGGGATCATTTTATTAAATAATTTATGCTGAATAGACCTCATTCACATAGTGTTCCCCATAGGCCCGCTTCTTAAATGCTGGTCCTTTGCTGCTGATACTATCGCAAGGAACTATAGAAATCCCAGCAGGAGAGGAAGAGGGTAGCTGATGAGAAGGGTGGCTCTTGGGAGCCTATTATCCTTCTGTTCTTCCTTCCTCACTTGGAGTCATATGACTTTAGTTGCTTCCCAATGAATTCTCTACTCTGATAAGCTGAATCTTCAAGAAGATAGGAGCCAAAATAAGTCATTTCTGCCTGGTTACTGTCAAAATTTTTATTCATAAAGACAAGAAAGTAATTAAAACAGATGGGGTTTTCGTCCAGACAATCTCCTCTTTGAAGCTGAAAACACTACAAGTTGAAATGTGTTTAATATACTTGACCTATCACACATGATAAGCTTAGCAATATAACTACTATGATACGGTTGCATAAGTAGGGAAACCAGTATTGAACCATCAGAAGTTAAATACTGCATGTACTCCAACGGTCTTTGGAAATACTTGGAGAAGGCTTGATGCTAGACATCAGGAATCCCAGTACTTGAGAGGTTGAGTCTTAAGGCATGCAATTCTGAGACGGCATAGCAAGACACTCACAGAACAAAAACACAAAGGAAAGTCTAGCAGAGTTGTCCAAACACAAACAGGACCTCCTATTAGAGTTGACTATAGAATATCTCTAGAGAGTGAGAGGCATAAGGCAGAGCCCATGCAGAGACTGGGGTAATTTTTGTACAATTTCTCCTTTCTTTGAGAAACAAATACGTGAATTTTTACCTGAGCCCCTTATAGTACAATGTGCACACTGCCTTTCTTTGTTGTTGGTTGGGAGGGATCATTTTATAGAATCTTTACTGACAACGATTCAGTAACAATACATCCATTGTGTGTACACTAAGACCTACAAGCTACACATACATTAAACAGTAATTACAGACAAGCAAAGTCTTAACCACAATAATAAGGGGTGCATACTGTGAAAAAGCAATACAGAGCTGTGCTAGGAAGGTTAACCTTGACATGGAGGAACAACTGCAGATTCGCAGAAAAGGAACTCTGAAGGAAGCCATGGCTCAGCTCCGAAGCAATGAATAGTTTCTTCCAGATCAAAGAGATGGGAGTGAGTTCTCAGCCACCACACCAAAATTACGCAGATCCTTGCAAATCCTGTTAAGGAATTTAAACTTTAAAAGAAGTAAGATTCTCTGAATGAACTATCTAGCACAGGTGAGTTTGCATCTATAAAAGATTGTTGTCAACATTCCAATGAGAAGCAGCATTGATGCTATCTAGGAAGGCATCAAAGGCAATGAAGTTGAATAGAAAGATTCTATAACTACTTAGGAAAATTATCAGCTAATATCCATTCACAAATAGACATAGGGAGATGGAAAACTGAAGATAAGAATCAATCTTGGCTTTCTAGACTTGAGTGCTGGCTGGCTGGTGATTTATTTCCAAAGTCTGAATATTTTAGAAGAAAGAGATAAATAAAATAATAACCATCAGGAGAGTAACCCGGACGTGTGGCCAATTCTTCCAAACATAGGTAAGAATAACGATTAAGGCCATGAGTCAAAGAACATGGTAGAAAGTAAAGACAAACTGAATACCTGAACTAAAGAGGTCAGTCTTGTCATCTAAGATAATTCACAGAGATTTCCGACAATAAATCCTCAAGAAACTCAGTCATTTTCTCTACAGACCACAAAACCAGCCAGCCAGATAAATAAGAAGCAAGGCCTGAGGCCCATTGTACTTTCTCTGAATGGCCATGTTCAAAATCAAGTTTAAACTTAACTGGTTAAGTTGCTTAACTTGGGTTATACGCAGGTAGACGCCCTCTGGTTAAAGTCAACACATTAGAGGAAGGAGAATTTTTTACAAATAGGTCAAAGACTCACAAGAAGTAAATTATGCCAACTAGAAAACACAAAGTTAGAAAGTAGAAGTCAAGGCTAAAAGCTACTCATCACATTGACAGTGTCACGGTAATACCATCTTAGAAATGCCCATGTTGGAATCTTGAATAAGAACAATATGCTCTCCAAGGTACTAAAAGAAAAGGAGAGCTACCTCTGTGGGCAATGTTCCTGCCACACAAGCACGAGGACCAGAATTGGGTCACTACTGGAATCTCTGAGTTTGAGGTCAGCCTTGTCTACAGAGCGAGTTCTAGAACAGTCACGGCTATATAGCAAAATCCTGTCTAGGAAAACCAAAAAACAAGGGGAGAACACTATCTCAAAAGTAGGAAAAAAAACCAAACAAAGATCAAGCAAAATCAACAGCTCCTAAAGAGTACCATCCAAGGTTGACTACTAGCCTGCATAAGCACATATAGATATGCACATCTGGCATCTTCATCCATACATAGAGAGCACACACATATATACATGCACAAAAATACACACACACACAGCAGATGAAGCAAAGGGAACTTCCGAGAATTCCAGATGGAAACAGACCACTCCCATGACTACTGAATGGTGAAGAATACCATATACACAAATTCGCATTACACAGATACTTTCCTCCTCCTCCTATTACCCAGAGTATTCTCTGAGAAGACAAGAGTTGATAGATTATTCTGGAAGTCACGCTGATTTAAATCCTCTATATTTGTTCCATGTCTTTGATGGCTAATCTTCATTGTCAAGCTGACTGGATTTGAATTATCTAGGAGATACACCTCTGGGCATACCTTTGAGATTGGTTACAAGATAGGTTAAAGAGAGGTGGAAAGCCCTATTCTGGATGCAGGAGGTACCATCTCTGGACCTGGGGTCTCAGGCTGAATGTATGTAAATGACAGAAAGAGGAAGACAGATGAGTGCCAGCAGCCTCCACTCCCTGCTCCATATGGGATGAGGACTACTGGCTCCTGGTCCTCATTGCCAGTGTATACTATACTCTCAAACAGTGAAGAGGAATTCTTTTCTCCTTGAGTTCTTTTGATCACAACACGAAGGAAAGTAACCAACAGCATATTCATCAACACTCGACTCTCAAATCTTACCCAAAAGGAGGTATAATTTAAACTTTGGTTATAAAAACATTTTTCAACTTATCTAAAACTCCACTAAATAATACAATGGAACATATTTTGAGTCAGGGCACAGAGAAATACTGAAATGTGAACCATGCCAGTAACAGCAGACTTGTAAAGCCAAAAAAACTACGTTTGTCATTCAAGGTAGACTGTATACTGATATGCAAGACTTATATGTCATTTACAAACATTTGTCCAGATTTTAAATCCTGTTGTGTGTGAGAAGATGACTAGCCCTGGTGAAATATTAGAGAGATTATCCCTATCACCTGTGCCATAAATAGCATTAGGATTCCTGAATTCGCCTTCCACAAATGAGAAGGGATACTTTAGTAGTATTGAAATTTCAGAAATCCACTATTAATATACACCTGGCAAGGTAAACAACAAATAATATAATGGCAACTACTGATATCCACCAGGTACAGTTCAAAACCCTTCGTACACATCAATATATAATATAATTAATATAATGCATCTGTTACTCAGCTTCTATCACTATAAGGAACCTGAGACACTATACTTAAAAGACGGAATGTCTTATTTGGGCTTTTGGCTCCAGACGTGTTATCTATGCTGTGGCTTGGCTCTTTGGGCCCATGGCAGTATATAGTACATTAGGCCAACTGACCATAGCACAGGAAGCTACATACTTCACAGTAGCCAGAAACAAAGAAAAGGAAACAAGCCTTGTGGGTCCACTCTATCAGCGGTTCTCAACTTGTAGGTGGCAGACATTTGGAGGTCGGCTCAAGTGACTCTTTCACAGGGGTTACATATCAGATATCCTACATATCAGATACTTACACTATGATTCACAACAGCAGCAGAATTACAGTTAGGAAGTAGCAACAAGGTAACTTTATGTTTGGGGACTCACCACATGAGATGTATGAAAGGGTTACAGCATTAGAAAGGTTGAGAACCGCTGTATACAATTCCAGGTCACCCACATTCATCTAACTAACTCCCTTCCATCAAACCTCCTTCCATCAGGCTCTACTTCCTGAAGACCCTGTCTCTTGGCAACGGTTGTGACACCCCGGGAGCTCAAACCCTTCAACACTTGTGTCTATGGAAGAGGACACAGATCTAATCTACAGCAGTTCCCCATAAGTCTATAAGGTAAGGAAAATTCGTGCTTTGCAGAGGGCGAATAACTTCAGGTGGTTTGCAAAACTATGTTAAGCAAGCATCTGCCAGGTTCTTGAAAACGAAAACTTGTTTTAGCATAATGACAAGATGAATTTCACCACCTCTGAAGAGTTTCCATAAAGCCTACAATAAGCACTAACCTCGATGGTTATGAAACCATACATAACCCTAATTGAAAAATTAGGAAAAATAAGTCTTCTTAACATAGGTCATAGACATGCATTGTTGGTCATTAAAACTGTGGTGGCTTTAAAGAATCACAAAGGATGGGGTTTCTAGAGGATCCATCCGTGGGAGACTGTGAAGAGACTTCAGCGGTAATGACAGTTTGTAAAGGAAGAAGGACTGGTTTTATTGTCCACTAGTGTAATAGATTCAACTCACAGTCTAAGGTTCTTTGGGGGCCTTAAATAAGAAAAAAGGATAGAAAAAGGACTGCCTACAGCTTCTCAAGCCACAGGCCGTGCCAACATTCCACCAACTCTGCCATGTTTTCATGACTGCTGGGATTTTTGCTGTTTTGGGGTTTTGTTTTGTTTTGTTTTTTCCCCTGCTTTTTTTAGAGGCAGATCTCAAAAGAAAGCAGAGAACGTCACACAGTCCAAGAAACTCCACAAGCGAGGTTTAACAAAGTTATACTCTGCAGTACCTGTCACTTGGAAAACCAAAATGTCACTTGGAAAAACAACAGCACTATTTAAAGCTAATATAATCAAAATATTCGAAACATCCTTTTACCTCAGATGTGGGCTTCTGATTCAGTTTTCTGGTGTCTGAATAGAATAAGAATCTTTCAAACAGTATCTCAACAGAGCCTAGTCTAGATATATTACAGTATCACCCAGTAAAGACACACAGGTACGAAACACGGACACATTTGAGACAGAATTCTTACCCTGTTTGGGAAGGGAACTGTCTTCTCCTATTTGCTTTTTAACTCCCTGGCTTTTATTTTAAAATCCTTGCCAAGGTTGACTAGCTAAGACTTAAAACGTTCTCACTCAGGAATCCTTAATATCTTGATCATAAACCTTTATTTCTCCTGACAAGTGTAAAATGTCATATGCACTATTAAAGCTTCAATTTCAAGCTAGGTTAAACACGACAACTCAAAAAGTAACAAACGCTACCATTTCTTCCTTTAGAGACTAAGGAGCTGAATTAGAAACTGCTTTATTTTACTTAACAACTTAAACATCAGAACTACTTTATTAAAAAGTAGGGCCCACTTAATGACGAACATCAAACACATGAGCTGCCATATATTTTTTTTAAAGCTTTTCTCTGTGATCAGGATGAAAATGAATGAACGATGTAGGCAATATCACATGATTTAAGCAAATTAAGTAATAACTTCTTGTTAACACAGTGCATAAAAGTAGTATTAATGGTGCTGGCTGGATAATCTTTTATTCTGTGCCTCTTTTTACTACAACAACTCATCCTTAGCCAAGTTAATCTGTTAGAGGGAGAGACTAAACAGCTTCCAGATGACCCTACTACCACGTTTGCATTTTTATTAATACAACCCACTTTTACCAGAATTTTGATTTAGATAAATGTAAACAAGAGAACCTAGTATTTCACTCTTGGATATGTTAAGTAAATATTGGCTGTCATGAACTTGTTAGAAAAAAAAAATCTGACATTTTACAGATATTACTTTCCTTGCTAAGTAAACTCCAGCGATAGAGGATGGACTAGCCTAGTCTCTGTTTAACATCCCGCTAGTTGTAATTTCCTCGTATTTATTTATAAATATTTTATACAGTAAACATTATTTGTCCTTACTTATCCAAGAAAATATCTTTCTCTACTCTTCTGAGCCTAATGCCCATTTGATCTGTACCTTCCTCGGGCTTGCATTTGTTTCAGCTCCTCCTATGACCTGCTGGTATATTCAGCGCCCCCTACACCCTGCTGGTACATGCAACCCCCACTATGCCCTGCTGGTACTTGGCAGTGCCCCCTAAGCTCGGCTGATACTTGCAGTCCATGCTCTTGGTTGCTGCATCTCTCTCATTCTCCTTCTGCATCCCTACCTTGGCACTCTAATTGCCTTCCTCTGCATTCTCCTTGAGCTTTTCTTTCCCTGGGTTGCTGTTTGTGTCCCTCCTTTCCTGTCTTTACAGTCTCTTACTCACCTTACCCAGCATACTCAACCTAGCCCCTCCCAACACTCACTGCTCTAGATCAGGTAATTCACCTGTCATGTACCACTTCTCAAAAGCCTACCACACTGATAAAAGAATGCTTACCTTTGTAAGTCTATTTATTTCCCTGAACATGGTGACCTATCCTGCTATCTAATTTTTTTCAAGGAACAAAGTTACAATCTTTTTCCTGTGGCTGAATATTACAGATACACACCTCCTCTCTCTGCCTTATTCTTTAACCCACTGATGGATACTGCCACGATGGTCCAGATCTTCAGTGCTTCTCACTGACTAAGCAGCTTGTGGCAGAAACTGCTAGAACCTTTAAGGTATGGGACCCAGTGAGAGGCAGTTAGGTTGTTGGAGTCTGAGTCGCTTGAAAGTGATCTTTACCCTTTCTTTAGGTTTTCATGACATGAGGTAACTACTTATTCAATGCTCTCCCCTATATCCTGTCTCACCAGATAGCCCAACCTGAGAGAACAAAAGAAATTCATGACACTGAGAACCACATATAATAAATCTTTCCATCTTTTCATTTTATTATCTCAGAATACTGATTGACATAGTTGGTACTCTATAGTGACTATCATGATTAGTAATCTAATGAAAAGGATCTCATGTTGTAGGTGCTTACAATGAAGTGTTGGAGATCATACAAGGTTTGATATATATATATATATATGTATATATACATATATATACATATATATATATATGTGTGTGTATGTGTGTGTGTATACACATAAATATATATATATCAAGATATATATCTAGATATATATACATATACACATACATACATACATACTGGCTGAGGGGCACATGAAAAGTGTAGACCATTTCTTGAAGTGGTGTTATGATCCTTCAGCATTCTCATTCCATAGGGAAGGAAACATCTCAGAACCATGGGGCAGGAATGACAGTAGGTACTGAAGGCAAAAGAATAAATCTATAGTCTGATACTGTGTGCTCAGCATGTGTTTTGGATACAACAGGAGCACTCAGAGCTAAGGGCTGAACACAAGACAAGGAGAGGTATACCGAGTCAATGACTAATGGAATAAGAAGCAAAATGTGATATTTCAGATAAAGAAACTGACTTAGTACTGTGATAGGCATAATAATCACTGGGAACCATCAGACTATCGACCTGCATTCCAAACTGCCAATGATACGTGCATAACCATAGACTTGATCCTGCTTTATAATCCCCAATAACTGCATCTCCCACAATCTTTCAGCTTCTATTTCACCCTCCAAAATGAGAGTCAAATCCTCCGTTTTTTCCCTAGCTCCCATCACCAACTTCAAATCACCAACGATTCTGCATGAAATACTTACAACCACCCTAAGTTACCTCTTCTAATCATCTCCTAACTCATTTTGTACACAAGGTATTCTCGGGTACCAGACACGTGATATTTTAAATTGATAAATCAGACCAAGTCAACTCCATCATTATCTAGACTTCCGTGGCATTGTTCCACTGAACATAGAACGTCCTTTCTGTGGCTGTAAAGTCTACCTTTCATGGCCCTGACCACCCCCTGTCAATCTTCCTTACTCATACCGCAGTCTTAGAATTTATTATTTTCTCAAATATGTTTATCATTTCCTCTTAGCCCTTCACGTAGTTTGACATGAGTTTCTCTTTGTCCTGAGTAATACCCTCATGAAACTCAGTTCTCAGCTCTTTTCTACTCCGTGAGACACCTGTCACAACTGAACAGAAAGCATCTATTTGTGTGGTTACTTCACATCTCCTTCACTGCCCTCTTCTCCTGGTTACCTAGTCCTCCTGCAAAGACTAAGGCAAGAACATTTTGTTGCTATTAATTTGTTTTTACTCACTCATAAAGAGCCAGAGCATTTATGAAGGATTAGAAAAATATATTTAGAAAAATCTTATAATAGCCTATACTGTAGCTGTCTGTTCTCCATACTCTCACATCTCATTTACTTTTTAAATACAGTATAAAAAGTTGCCTCTATGAAGGAACAAAGAGACAGGAGGACTTCATTTCACAAAGACATTTAACAATGCTACATTTTAATTTGACAAATTTATAGGTAGGACAATTTCAGTGGCCAAGGAATGACAGTCTTAGTTAAATTATATTTTATTTTATTAAAATTAATCATACTAAGAAACTATGTTCATAGTAAACAAATATGTCCCGCAAAAAATGTTTTAAAGTAAATACCAATGATCTCAAATCAGTCTAAACATGAAAGAATGAGTTCCAGCATTTAAATCATCAATAAATGTCAGGGACTTAAAAATAAGAGAAAGAGACAGCTAAACACCTTCTGTCTTAACTAGCGTTTAAAGACAGTAATGTTGGTACAATGAGAGTCTACCAAAAATTTCTTATAAATAAGTAGGTGTGGAAATAATTCTCTGGAAACTACAAGGGGCTGCATATCTTTTCAGCATGTACAACTACCATTGCATTTTTCAGAAAATGAAGAGAGTGGTTCATGAGATTCATGATACTTGTCACCATCACCCAGGATGGCTGTATTGATTAGCTCTACCCTAAGTCATGTAAACTAACATGTAGTAGTGGGCAGCTTTCTAATATTCAATCCAGAAATCGACCTTGCCTGTGTCATCTTGGGACATCTCTCACTGGTTCTAATACATTTAACCACTGTTGTAGTCCTAAAAAAGGACTGAGGGCTTTGGTTATAGCTCAGTGGTAGAGTGTTAGCCAAATGTACTCCAAAAAATGAAATCTAAAGAATGAAAGATACAAAGAAATGGAGTGATTATGACAGATCAAAATCATAATGCAATTCTATATAGAGTATCTGATGATATGACCATTCTATATACAATGCATGAAAGTCTGCAGAGTATCTGATGATATGACCATTCTGTACACAATGCATGAAAGTCTGTTCGCTAACATTTCAACTGCAGAAAACTCTTGGAGTAAAATTTCAAGATTAAACAATCTTGTATCTATGCAGTTCAAAACTTAGATAGTTCAGGGCATCAAGATTCCTGTTGCCATACCTCATGACCTAAGAGCTACATACCCAGGACCCACATGGCAGGAGATCCAGCCCTATCACATGCTCACTGTGGCATGCCCAAGTGCACACAAAATGAATAAGTAAAAAATGTACAAAGAGTGTTCTATAAAGTACACAGAGACCTCTCAAGTATATATATATACATATATATGTGTATATGTGTATGTACATACATATATATGTATATATATATGTATACATATATATTACTTTTAATTAACAAAAATTTAATATAGAATTTTAGAAGGTATTGGTTGGTTTGCTTGTTTGTTCGGTTTTTTGTTTTTTTTTTTTTTTTGGTTTTTCGAGACAAGGTTTCTCTGCGTAGCCCTGGCTGTCCTGGAACTCACTCGGTAGACCAGGCTGGCCTCGAACTCAGAAATCCGCTGCCTCCCAAGTGCTGGGATTAAAGGCGTGGGCCACCACCACCCGACTTTGTTCGTTTACCTTAAGACAGGTTAAATCATCTTCTCTAATCTATGACTGGGAGTGAAGACAACCTCTAATATACCCGGAGTCAAAGATATATCCAGAAGTTATTGGTATATGAAATGAAAACAATAGTTTTATAAATCAAGAAGTCCACTATGTATTTGAGCCTATAATGTGTTGCTTGACAGTAGTCTTCACTCAAGAATAGACCATAACATGACGATTAACACTAGTTAGAATGAAATGCTTGGCAAACTCAGTCCTTTGCAACTAAAACAGCCATTAAAACTCACACTCTGCTTACGTGCATAATCACTGCCATCGGAGTCTCAATCTTTCTACCTCACAGTGATTTCTAAAAGTACAAAGCTCAAAAATATAAAAAATTTATATGTGTTTTGTTAGAAGGTGTCCAGGATTGAATGGAAGGACCTGAGATTCTGTTTCCCTGTATCTGCTGTATGAACTGAATAAATATTCCCTCCTGATTCTGTCCTGATGATACACAGACACCTCTCAATGAAATGTTTATAAGTTCTTATTTTATAGCCAGTATAGCACATGCTTTTAATCGCTGCACTTGGGAGGCAGAGGCAGGTGGATCTCTGAGTTTGAGGTCAGCTTGGTCTACAGAGTAAGTTCCAAGACAGCCAGAGCTACAGTAAGACCCTGTCTCAAAATAAACAAATAAAAATATAAGTACCAAGTTTTTCCATTCCATTTCACCAGAACCATTCGAACTCCTAGGAGAAACATTTTCATCTTCCATGAATATATTTTGCAAACATATTATTCTATTAGCCAATGTTTATGTCTGTTTCACACGTAAGGCTAACCTGCTTTTTCCTGCCTTCTCATTTTATCTAAATGAAGAAAATTAGATAGTTGTGAGTCTATTTTTGCAATGTATTATTTACTAATGCTATGAAAAGATAATAAAGTATTAAGAGGAGTCAAAAATGTGTCTTTAACATGCATTTTACCTCAAAGTCAGGTTTCTAGAAATGCAGTTAATAAAAAAGACTATCTCTGATTAATTAATACAATGATTATTTTCCAAGCAATAGAATACTCCTCTGGTTTTGCTGCTAAGATCGTGAGCAGATGTTTGCCTGGTCCTAAGGGAATGTTTCTTCCTCAGGAGAAAAGAGCTTAAATAGGAAGCAAATAACCATATGCTGACTTTTCCCTGCTTCGCAGATGACATTGAGAGCCATGTTCTACAATGAGAGCCATAAGGGGCAAGGTTCAAAATAATTTTTCTTAAAAGTGAGTGTAATTATCCAAGATCAAATCACTTCTTAAATATAACCCGTATCAAAGATTACGCTATCCGTTTGTACTGGGCACAAGATAAATTTGAGTGCAGGAAAACAGATCAATAGGCACTTTCCTAAAACATATCTTAAACTACATTTAATAGTGTAATCCATCACAAATTCGAAAACATAGCTGGCAAGAAGACCATTTTTGACAGCTGAGTTGAATCTGAGACACATAAGAGTTTTCATAAATTATAAAAACAATATTTTCAAGTGTATAGGATCTGATTCAAATTTATCAGCTATATTTTATTTCTGCTCTTCAAAAAAAATAATAATTGAAAAATAATTTAGGAAAATACATTCAATACTAAAGGTTCTTTTCTTTTGCAAAGCCAAAGTTTCCAGACTTCCTGGTACAAATAACAGAAATAAGCACAGCTCAGCATTTCTTGTTACAATGTTCAGATGCTATGATTATATGCTGTAAGTATAACTACGTCACAACTGAGTTTTATTTTAAAAGGGGCCATGCAATTTTTACCATAGGACAAGCAGGGGCCTACAACTATCAACTCTCCTGCTTTTCACTGTAATGCAGATGACAAAGAAACAAGAAATTCCTAAAAATAACCAACCAATCCATGCAATTTTATAAGTTACAGTACCTCTAACAAAAATATCTATGTGCAATAGACAGGAATATTATTATTTCTACATAGAAATGAAGACTTAACGTGCATTATGTATTTTTTTAAAGTTAAGAGACTGACAAATATTAGGAACCAGGAACTCCAGTTGTTGTTGCAGCTGTAAGACTTGGTTGAAACACAAGCAAAACACAGATAAAATGTTTTTAAAGGCATTACCAACAACTGCTCTGTGAGACCCACACTGCCTCAAGACACTTCTGTTAATGCTGTTACTGAGGCCACAGCATCACTGTGAAATCAGATGCAATCTCTGGCTTCCTGTCTTAGCCTTGGGGAGTGAGAACAGTTCTTATTTTACTCATGGTACCTAATCTAAGGAAACGTGTAGAAAAACAAAGAGCAACAGAATATTCTGGAAAAACAAAACAAACTTTAACAGTATTCCCAGGTGTTTTTTCTTTTGTTTGTTTCTTTTTGGATTTTTTTTTTTTTTTTAGCTAACATGGTTGCCATCTGCCCTCACCATCAACCAAGTTGATCAATGATATATTTACTATACAAAAGGACTGATTTGGGTTTTAGAACATGATCAGGAAATGGGACATAAGTAATATTAATTGTCAAAAATAAATGAGTTAAACAGTATGATTTAAATTTCTACATGTTGATTTGCAGTGTGCTTTAGAAGATTTTTACTAAATAATAGTTTCTAAATGTTCCAACACACAAAAGCCTTTCTCAGGGCAGCGTGATGGAAACAAATATACTATCCAATAAACACGTTTCTTCTGATCACTGTAATTAAACTAGTAGAAAAACCACTTGACTCAAATGTTATTCAAATGCCTTCAGGATTTCAAAATTTCATTATCTTTTATCTTTAAATCTTTATTAAATTATTTTATTTATTTACTTTCAAAAAGTTGAGTCCCTGCTTGGTTCCCCCTCCCTGAGTTCTGCACCCCATCTTCCCTGACCCCCACCTCTAAGAGGGTGCTCCCCCTCCTGCCCACGAACCCCAAACTCACCCCCACCAGCATCCCTCTCCCCAGGGGCATCAAGTTTCCACAGGATTAAGCTCATCCTCTCCCACTGAGGCCATACAAGGCAGTCCTCTGCTACACATGTGCCCAGGGTCACAAACCAACCCATGTATATTCCTTGTATTTTGTCTTAGTCTCTGGGAGCCCTGGGGGGGTAGGGGGTCGTCTGGTTCGTTGATATTGTTGTTCTTCCTATGGGGTTGTAATCCCATTTAGCTCCTTAGTCCCTTCCTCTAACTCTTCCATATTAGTCCTTGACCTCAATCCAATGGTTGGCTGTCTTAGTCAGTTGCTGCTAGAGCCTCTCAGAGGATAGCCATGCCAGGCTCCTGTTTTCATGCACAATATGTCCTCAGCAATAGTGTCAGGATTTGTTATGTGCACATGGGATGGATCCCAAGTTGGGCCAGCCACTGGGTGGCCTTTCCTTCAGACTCTGCTCCATTTTTGTCCTGCATTTCCTTCAAACAGGAGACCCCAAGAATTCTATTAGAGAACTTCTACTGCTGATAAACAACTTCAGCAAAGTGCCTGGATATAGAATTAACTCCTTTATACAAATGATAAATGGGCTGAGAAAGAAAATAGGGAAACAACAACTTTTGCAATAGTCACAAGTAAGTGAAAACTCTACTTGACAAGAACTTTCAGTCTCTGAAGAAAGGAATCAAATCGAAAAAGACTTCAGAAGTTGGAAAGATTCCCATGCTCAAGGTTTAGTAGGATTAACATAGTAAAAGTGGCCATCTTACCAAAAGCAATCTATAGATTCAATGCAATCCCCATCAAAATTCCAACTCAATTCTTTACAGAGATAGAAAGAGCAATTCTCAGCTTCATATGAACAAAAAAACTCAGGATAGCAAAAACTATTCTCAACAATAAAAGAACTTCTGGAGGAATCACCATCCCTGACCTCAAGCCTTAATACAGAACAATAGTGAAAGAAAAAAACAAAAACAAAAACAAAAAAAACCCGACCAAACCAAACTTGCATGGTTTTGATACAGTGACAAGCAGGTTGATCAATGAAACAGAATCCAGAAATAAACACACACACCTATGGACACTTTGATCTATGGACAAAGAAGCCAAAACCATCCAGTGGAAGAATGAAAACATTCTCTAACAAATGGTGCTGGTCTAACTGGCTGTCTGCATGTAGCAAAACTTATCTTTAATGAGGACACATATATCAAACTTACATTAATACCTTACTAAATTTTAGAAGGATAAAATATGTGTATACATTTCCCTCTTCTAAGTATTATCTTACAACACTTTTTAGATGTTTCTATTACATTCAGTAAATTATAATATTTCTTTTTATTTGGAGCCCAGGGGTTAAAATCTGTGAACTAAACATAAGAAAATCTGAATTTGGTTTCAATTTCCATGAACATCTTTATCAAGACTCTCAAGGTGATGGTATGTCTAACTTAGATAGAAAACTTAACTGGAAACTAATATTACCTTTAAAGTGCATTCACAGAAGCCAGCTAAAAAAGAACCTTTCTAAAGCCAATTCATGCAAGGTGTCCTGACATTCAAGGCTGAAGCTGGAGGTGTTTTGTAAAGGAAGATCTAGAGAGGACAGGTTGATTAAATCAGGTCTCTAACTACCTCCTAAATACCGAAATGAACAAAACTGGAGCCTAGGACGACACAGCGGGGAAGCATGGATTGGTCTTGCTATTTCTGGTTGCACATACACCGCCACTGCCTTTGGTTTGGCATGTAGTGCTTCAATTGATTTTGATTTTTTTTGCTTGTTTTTTTGTTTTGTTTTGGGGGGGTCTCTCTTTTATTTGTTTGGTTTGTTGTTTTCAACACAACCAGGAAACAGCATGCATCTTCTCTTCTAGCTTTTCTGATCCGCTGCATTTATTTTTGGATTTTACCTACCTCAATACTACCTCAACAACGAATGACTATTCTATTTAAAAAAATGATAAAAAAAATCACAGAGGTGTGAATGATGATAACCGGCAAAACATGTACGCGTATTTATAAACAGGAAGACATTTAAGTGTTTTTAATTATATTCTGCTTAAAATTGAGCTTAAAACAAAATGGTATGATCAAAGCTTCCAGGCCTCTTATGAATTTAGTTCTGAGACCTTCACTTTGAGTCAAGTCAGTGAGAAAAGAACAACGGAGTTGACTGTTTATAATTTAAAGAAGAAGCGGGTTTCATGTGACCGCTTCTAGAGTTTGAAATGGGTATGTGGCAAGGTCTGTAACCCCAGCTCTGAGCAGGTTGAGGCAGGACACTTGAAAGCCGAAGGCCAGCACACAGTACACAGCAAAGCCATGACTCAAACCGAAACAAAGAACAAGAAAATCTTAATGTGAATGGCAAGTTTTGACACAACCTAAAGTGGTTATTTTTATGATTTACTTATATTTTCTATTTTCCTTTAACATCAGCTATTCTGGGCAGTCTATCTCAATGTGAGTACCATAAACCTTAGTATGGGGGGTTGGTTCCAAACCATTTACTGTCTTTGGAGCTGATTCTATGTTAGTACTATGATTTACCTCTAAATTCATTAATTATGTATGTGTGGATCTATGTGTTCAAGTTCTAGTTGAACGATAAAGACTATAAAAACTTCCATAAATAAAAGTAGGACATTATTCATGCTAAAATATGAGTTATCCTGAGACGCCCTAAGCATATAAAAGATACATAAGCAATTAAATATATTTCAAATTAATTCATGTGATCCTTACTTGTCTTTCCAATCCCTTTTTTTAAATTACAGATTTCTGATAAACACATAACAGGACTCTTTCAAGGGAAGGGAATGTTCTGAAAGGGGGTTGGAAGTAAGAGAAGTCAGATTCATATTCAAATACAATGAACATCTGTAGTACAAAGATAGCAATTTAATCATTCAACAAATCCCTCTTGAGATCAGTTCAAAAGCAGCACATTGGATACACGGATAAATAAGCAGGAAGTAACCACAAGCATCAGAATACCACACACCTGTTTTTCCCAAGCTCTGATGCCCTACAAGGTAGGAAGCATCCAAACACAGTGCCCAGCATGGCACACTATTTTACTTACAAACAAATTCTTATTTATTCAACACAGCTAAAACAAACAAACAAAAAAAATGGAGGGTGTCTTAGTTAAGGTTTTACTGCTGTGAACAGACACCATGACCAAGGCAACTCTTACAAGGACATTTAACTGGGGCTGGCTTACAGGTTCAGAGGTTCAGTCCATTATCATCAAGGTGGGAACATGGTAGCATCCAGGCAGGCAAGGCACTGGAAGAGCTGAGGGTTTTATCATCCAAAAGCCAGGAGCAGACTGGAGAAAACTGGCTTCCAGGCAGCTAGGATAAGGGTTTTAAACCTCAAACCCTCAGTGGCACATCTACTCCAACAAGGCCACACCTCCAAATAGTGTCACTCCCTGGGCTAGGCATAGTCAAACCACTTCATTCCACTCCCTGGCCCCTATAGGTGTATTCAAACACACGAGTCTATGGGGGCCATACCTAGACACTGCATAATAAAAAACTACATTTGGTCCAACTTCCAAAGTCCCCATAGTCTATACAGTCTCAACAATGTCAAAAGTCCGAAGTTCAAACTCTCTTCTGAGATTCATCTGATCACAGAGGGGAATACAGGAGCCTCGGTGAAAACACTCAACAGAAATCCAATCTTGCAACTCTGCTTAATGCGACTCACACTTAATACCCAAATAGGATGAGGAAAAGTGACACAAGAGGTTCTATCCACACACAACTAGACTATCCGCCTACAAAGTCTGTAACACGTGCACCATTTCTGACTGCCGCTGCCAACACACATGATCCCACCGTGCAATTTCCCCTGGAAAACACAGCTCATGTTACTTACTAGCTACCTCCAGCGATGCGTTGTGGCTCACAGCCTCTCCAAGGTAATTCCTTGCTACACAGATGTACACCCCTTCGTCAGGCCTACTCTTCCGTCCATGGACTATGCGTAAGAAAAATAAAGATCCACTTGGCAGCAGCATCCGGTGTGAGCGAGGGTCATCTTTGTCCGTCTCCACTCTTTCCCCGCCTTTGTACCATTCTATAGTTGGGGTGGGGCGGCCTTCAGCTTTACAGTTCAGAGTGGCGGGTTCTCCTTTGGAGACGATCAGGTCTGAAGGGTGTTCAACAATGCGCGGTGGAAAATCTTCCTGACGAAGACGGGAGCCTGCAGAGGAGTTGAACAAACATTTGATATTTCATCCGAAAAATGGTTAAAGGTTCAGAAGCACAGATTCAACGCGATGTAAATATTGCCTGGAATGGATATGTCCTTCCTAACTTTGGTTTTAAATACTCTAAGGATCCACCTTGTCCATGGCTGCCATTTCTGAATGCATTTTGACTCTGTACTTAGAAAGTTCTCTTCCTTAACTCTGCCTGTAACAGACTCTGCATGCTGATCCTTGCAGAGACCATGGCAATGTCCTTTAACGCCTCTAATGGTACATGTGATGTCTAGTTAAAATTGGTCAACTGGATGCAATCAAGACTCAAGAAGGGACGCTCAATGATGAACTGCAGATGAAGTTGGCCCATTGGGCAGATCTGTGGGGAGTTTATCTTGATTACATGAATGAGGTGAGAAGAGCTGCCCATTGTTGGTGGTACAAGTTCCTGGTCCTAGGATTTTAGATTACATAAGAATGTGATTTACTGTGATTTGATATGTCATGTTTGGCTGGTATCCCTGGAAGGCCTGCTCCTTTCTGAAGGGAAACAGGAAGAGGGGTGGATCTTGTGTGGAGGCGTGGCAAGTAGGAGGAGATGGAGAGTGGACACTGTGTTTAGAAAGTAGTACATGAGAGAAAAAGTCTTAAAAAGAAAGACCAGGAAAAGTGAACTGAAGACGGGTATACATGTATTAATCCATGGCTTTCTGTTCTCTACTATGGATGTAACACAACTACCTGCTGGAAGTTCCTGTGTATTTTCGTCTCTGCCTTGATGGACTATAAACCGGAATGGTGGGGTAAATAAGCTCTTTGTCCCTTTGTTATCATTGTTCGTTACAGCAACAGGGAAAAAAATCAAAAGCATTGCCTGTCTTCACGGAGGAACAATAACATCCACTAAAGTGATCCTGGAATATTGCCGGTAATAGCATATATTCCCAGAATCCTCCTTTTAACCAGCACAAGATGACTGTCTAATAAATGTTTTCTGTGTACCAATGCACATTTCTATCCAAATAAAAAGAGCTCTTTTTAAGGGGTGTCATTTTATTTTAAATCAATACACGTGTTATATATTATGACTTTTTAGAAAGGAAAGTATGAGTTTTTTGTTTTAAAGATTTTTTACTTTATGTATAAGAGCATCTGCAAGCAGGTATGTATGTGCACCATGTGCATGTCCATGCCTGGTGCTCATGGTGGACAGAAGAAGGAAGTAGATCTCCTGGAACAAGAGTAACAGACGGTTGTGACCTGCCATGGGGGTGCTAAGAACCAAGTCCAAGTCCTCTGCTAGAGCAGCAAGTGCTTTAAACCACTGTTCCATCTCTCCAGCCCCGCAAAATATGTTTTGCTATAAAAAGAACATTTAATATAGACTCAAAATTTATTAAGCTGTAAAGGATTATATACATCTGTGTACATACATGTATGTGTATATATGTATTTTCAAGGGAAATTTTAAAAAATAGTGAGTTTAAATAGTGGAGAAGGAGAAGGGATATTTCTGGGTGTACGCTGCGTTACGGGCCTCAGAAGCCACCTTATGGAGGTAGTTCTTAAATGTATATATTGTTTAAATCACCCTGTGGCTATACTCTATTTTTTGCAATAAAATTAAACCTCAAAAACAGGGACCATGTTTGTGGCTGTATAAAGAAGGCAGGCTTTCGTACTTGGTCCCCAGCTGGTGGGGCTGTGTGGAGAGATTTCCATGGCACCGTCTCCCTAGAGGGAATATGTCACTGGAGACTATATGTTGGCGGCTGTTGTTAGTACGCTTTGGTGTGCATGCCCCTGCCACCAGGCATGCAGCTTACTGCTGCGGCATCTTCACCATGATGGACCTCATCTTTACTCCCCTGCCATCTGAACCCAACTGTTATCCCTTCTGCAGAGCTTTAGGAAAGCCCCTTCCTCGTCCACTGAGATGTAGTCAGAAGGCTTTGAACTCATTTGCTCTCAAGACCTTTCTTTTCCTCAGTCCGGCACTCCACATAGCCTGCTCACGCCTTCCTATGCCTGCTGTTAGCTCCACAACCACACAGTGTTTCCTTCTGCCCCAGCAAAGGCTTGCCATAGACACAGGGCTCCAGATAAACCACACTCCTCCGTGCCAGGACTTCTTTCAAGTCTCCACTCTCCCTAACTTTCCCCTCCAAATTAAGTTCCCTCCTATAAACCTAAACAGCACTATATAAACATCCTCACTAAAAGTCATCGGATTAGCATTGAATTTTATTTATCTAATTCGCCCAACGTTTTTCTCTTCCCGACAAGCACATGAAGCCGGACTGCCTTAACAGTTGTCTGCTGCTGAGAGCAAAGCGCTGAGCATACGACAACATCCCACAGACATGAGTAGAAACACTGAGAAAAATGAAGAAATGGCTACAAGGAAAGATCTAACTGAGAAGAGGGAGCTGAAGGAAATCACAGACTCTAGATTTGGGGACAGTAAGAGATGTCTGTACCCAACACTTGGAGGCAAGAGTGTCAAAGGTTTAATTTCCTTCTTGGCTATATTTTAGTCTGAGGCCCAACTGGACTAGTAAACCACATTTCCAAACAAACAAACAACAAAAACATGCAGGAACTGTTTAGGAAAAGTCTAGGGCTTTGCCTTTTAAAATAATCAGTGTGAACTGTATTTAGCCACAGTAGACTCTATATGGTATATGAAGCTGATTTGTATATGCATTATTGATAAGTACTATAATGCATAGTTTTTCCTAGGGAAACGACTATATGAAAAATTAACAATCTCAGTGACTAAGAGTTTCATAATCTGGGCTGAGGAGACGCCTCGGTTGATACAGAGCTTGCAATATAAGCATGAAGGTCTGAGCTTGGACCCACAGCGCACAGGTAAAGTCCAGGCATGAGGGGCACACATCCAGGTTAGGGTACAGGATAGCAGTCAGATAGGTGGGGAGAGGAACTTATTATTGGTCAGCCAGTCTACCCAAAATGCTAAACTCCACATTAAATTAAAGATACTGTCTCAAAACCTTTTGTTTGTTAATCATTTTATTCATCGACATCTCAAATGATATCCCCCTTCCTGGTTTCCCCTCCACAAACCCCCCATCCCATTCCCCCTCTCCTCCCTCTCCTTTACCTCTATGAGTGTGCTCCTCCACCCACTCACCCACTCCCGACTCACTTGCTCTAGCATCCCCCTATGCTGGGGCATCAAGACGCTATAGGACCAAGGGCCTCCCCTCCCATTGATGCCAGATAAGACCATCCTCTGCTACATATTTATCTGGAGTCATGGATCCCGCTATACTCTTTGGTTGGTAATTTTGTCCCTGGGAGCTCCAGGTGGTTTGGTGAGTTGCTATTGTTCTTCTTCTGGGATTGCAATCACCTTCAGCTCATTCAGTCCTTCCCCTAGCTCTTCCATTGGAGATAAACTTTTGAATCTGGAAGAGTGGGATGGGAAAGCACATCAGTTTCTGGCTTTCCCAGGCACAGGCATGGGTACTTGCATTTGCACATACACAGAGGAAGGATGAGGTCAATAAAGACAGAGACAGAGGCAGACAGAGACAGAGACGTGGGGAGAGAAGAGCTCTATCATCAGAACAACAAAGAAAGAAACAGCATTAGTTTAGAAAACGGTACCCAGCATGCTACAAATTCTTTAAATGATAGCAGACATGAAAAGGAGGAGAAATAAGCCAGCAAGATGAAAGAAAAGGCTTTAGAAACCCTCCCAATTCTTACAATGGCTCTACTAAAGAAAATGGAATCCAGGTTGGCTTTCAGGTTAGTGATAATTAGCCGTGGTATGGACCTCAGTGTATCATTAGGCTTTAGAATGGCTGTAATTATGAAAGACAGAGACTGATGGTAATCAGCTAATGGGGTGGTGCACACTTAAAGAGAGTTTAAAATTATGAAAGTCTACTTGAGATAGGAAATCAGATTTCAAATGTTGCTGTAGAAACATAAAGGGCGGGCTCTGAAGACAACGCCAGCCATTAAGGGAAGGGTCTGCAGCCTCTACAGCCAGAAAGGAAAGAAAGGCAAGGAATTCATTCAGGGCACAGCTACTGGACTACCCAGTATACGGAAGGGACCTGCTGGTAGGTTTGGTAATAGTGTACACTGTCAGAAATTGAGAAGAACCAACCTGAGGAAAAAAATTAAAGGATGGAAAGTCAAGAGATGGGAAAAATGCGAGACGAGACAGACGGGGCTTTGATCATCTTGTCACAGTTCTGCGAGGTTGTTGAAGTGTGTGTGTGTGTGTGTGTGTGTGTGTGTGTGTGTGTGTGTGTGTGTTCACACTTGGAGGTCAGAGGTAAACAGTGGACGTCCTCCTCTATGTCACAGCACTGCCTGAGAGCAGGTCTCTCAGTGAACCTGCAGTTCATGGAGTGACTATACTGCCTTGCCAGTGAGTTCCAGACTCACTGCTGTCGTTTCCCCACAGTGATGGGGTCATAGACCTGTTGCTTCTGCACCAAGCTTTTTTTTTTTTTTTATGTTTATGCTGAGCATCAAACACAGATCTTCCTGTTCCCACTGGAACCGAGGCTTCTCAATGAACCATCTCCCCAGGTGGAAAATCACAGAAAACAAAACAAAAAACTCTATTATTTGGCTTTAAGGAACTTGAATGAATAAACATAAGCAGACTAAGTTGAGAGATTAGACACCATGTGTTTGAACTTTCAAATTATGACCCTTCGTACCTGGACTGAGACACTGACAGAAAGGACAACACTGGGGAGATCCAGTTAAACAATCAACGAAGGCTCCTCACTGGCAATGTGGGGGGCGATGAAGAAGGATGCTCACGAGGCAGGAGAAACAGAAGAGAGACACTCAACCAACTGTATCACTGGTGGCTGGGGGATAGTTTTAGTGAACACAAAGATTAAAAAAAAACATGAGAAGATAAAGGGTTGGGTGAAACCCTAAAACATTGGTTGTTTTACAAAACCCAGAGAGATGATGAGTTGGCAGCTGTGTCTCCAACTTTAACCTGAGAATCAAAAATCTCAGCTAGAGCTCTTGACTAAGGAAAGAGCTAGGGCAAAAATCCTGGGAAAGAATAAAACTATCTGGGGGCAGGGGGGGGAAGGTGTAGAGGAAGTCACGGCCAATTGCCGAACCTGGAGACAGCCCAGGCTCCACTCTAGAGCACTGTTGCTGAGGAGAGTCTCCATCTCAACTTCAGTTCCAAGGAGCTGAACCACAGCCAGCAGAACACTGGGGAATAGAGAACTCAGACCCAAGTTTTCACCACCATGTTTGTACAGCAGCATTCAGTCAAAGCTCCAGCAATAAAAATGCTTTCTATATTATGAATGACTAATTTTTAAAATCTCTACGGAATACACTTTCCCCACATTGTTAATAACATTTCTCATATTAAAGGAAAAAGAGCTGAGGTTCTCAGAGTCTAGTCTTACTGATGTTCATTCCGATCCGCCAGAAAAAAAAATGCATGCAATATGCACCATTTCCAAAGCTTATTTAGATTTTGAAACCTTTCCTTTTCTTTTAAACAGGGAGGTTTAATGAGTTTTGTTTCTGATGAGTACATTTGAATAGAAAATGTACACAATTAAGTATACAGTAATCTGAAGAGAATAAAAAAGGTGACCGGAAAAGCAGTTTTTCAACTGAAACAGAACCAAGGACTTTGGAAATCACAGGGAAACAAAACATGAAAGTGCTTTAATTCTTTATACATTATCATACATTTATGATGCTCAGAAAAGGAACTTTGCAATAGCCAACTCATATACTTAATGAGTTGGCCAGGTAATAGAAAACATGAACACCAATCATTAAAACTATAATAACTGATTTTCTGTGATCAAATATAAGCAGGAAGTAATGGAACTGAGAGTAATCTCTGGTTAGTTATCTCATCCCATCCGTTGTTATAAGAGCATCTTTCTGAAGGGAGTGTTGTTAAATGTGATGTCAACACACTGTCCTGAGGCTCGCATGCCATTCAGTTGGGAGGTGGCAATACTGGGTTTTAGTCATAGGCAAATGCAAAACTCTTGCTGTTTCCAAGTAGTCTATACATAAAAATGGGCTGTCCCATGAGTTTTCAACACTGAAACCATCCACTTTGATGTCTTACTTCTAAGATGTTGGTGGCAAAAAAATATCCACAAGCTGTCAAGTCTGATGGCCTTTGTTTATCTTTCTCCATTAAAAAAAAAAAAAAAAGAGTATTTACCAGTAAACCGAACCAACCTAATAAAGACTTCACACTCAATGTTTTTCTTGTGCTCTATCTTCTTGCCTAAATACCAGTTCAAAGTGCTAAGCAACCTTACCTTATTAGTTATCAGATTGCTGAGAGTTTCAGCCTGCAAACACCTACGTGTATAATTGAAGTTATTTTCATAGCTGAGGAGTGTGGTGGTATGCATGCAATCCCAGCATTCAGAGGGCTGAGGAAGGAAGACCAGTTATTCCAGAACACCCTGGGTTTCCCTGTGGCAACATCATGTAAGAAAAGATAACTGAGCTGGGGAGAGAGCCTAGGGGCAAAGTGCCTTATGTCAGAAACATGGGAGACCTGAGTTCAAATCATCAGGTCTAAATAAAGGTGAGTAGAGACACATCTGTAATGTCAGGGTTCCTACAGCAAGATGAAAGTGAGGAAACTGGGCCCTTTCCTGTAAGCTCACTGGTATGCAGTCATGCATGAGCAGAGGAAAAAGGAGAAACTGTCTCATGATAGGAGGCAAGGACCAACCCCAAGTGTGACCTCTGACCCATCATGACATGGCTCTATTTTCCACACTACAGAACTGTTCCACAATCATAAAATGTCCTCAAGTCACCTGCCAACCACCACTGTAGTTATGATAATTCGTGATTTGTTTTATAAAAAGATAGAAGGTGTATGGAATAGTTGGCAAACCCTAACTCCGTATAGTAGCTCAATGGTCACAAAGAAGACAAAGTAAGGAGGACAGAAGGAATGACACATTAACAAGAAATTGAGATGACTTTGTTGTTCCTTAACAAGCACCTGGATGACACTGTCCTTGAAGAAGGACTTAGGATGTTAATGTCCACCGCTCTCAAGAAGAACATCCATGGCTCCCTAGGGATGTAACACCACTGAGTTCAGCAAGATCAGCAAGACAGAAAAGAGCTGGGCAGAATTCCTTTAAGCACGACCCAGTTGGAAGATAAAATATAAACAAGAGTGACTGAAATATCTAAATATTTACACAACCACAGCTGGAAAGAGACATACACGTAAGTGCTAAGTATTTCAGGGAAATACATCAAAGTCACATGAGATTTACGATGAGGAACCCAAGCTCGTAGCTGGATGTAAACGTTCCCCTTACCTACTGAGACATTTCTTAGAGAAACACAAACGCAACCGCTCCAGAGACATTGGTCATACTAATATTCTATTCAGGCTCGTACATAATTTTATGGTTTCTCTTTCTTTTTTTTTATAAGCCTTTATTTATAGCTTCAAGTCTGTTTCTCAGTAGCCTGAACGGAAACCAAGATTTTATGAAGTTCTTACTTATATCCAAATTTCTCTTTAGTATTCTTGATTGGTATAATCAGGAAGCTTGTGGTGATTAAATTCTCCTGCTGAAGCATGCGTTTTGAAGAACAAAACTCCTTATACAATTGCTAATATCACAACAAATCCATTAAGTAATTGAAAAGCCCACAACAAATATTAATAGAAAAGTTGGTAACATTTGTCCAAGGCTGGGTCATTACCGTTGCCTTGGCAATATGCCTATATTTGTAAAACTACATATATTTTTGGAGAAAGCTTACTACTTAAGTTTTGTGGGGTTTTTGTTTTGTTTTGTTTTTTGGTTTTTTTTTTTTTTTTTTGTGGAAGGGGCGGAATTTATTTATTTATTTATTTAATTTACTTATTTACTTATTTTGGTTTTGCCTAAGCTTTGACTACCTTTTAAGGAAAATTATCTCTAATTACAAGCACACACCCCTTCATCACAAATCCAATAATTTTCCTGTCAGAGGTTCTTTCTACCAGGAGATGTTTGCTAAAAACAAGAAAGCACCACTTACTCACTGCTCACTAAATACAGGCCACAGACGAAAAAGGCATTCAGAGTTTTGAACTAGAATTGGCCACACCCTAAGGTCTTGTCTCATAAAATACACAAATAAATAAACCAATTAACTGAAGACTGTCCTCTAAGGAATGAGTCACCCCCCCCCCCCCATTTCCAAAGTCCACTCAATATTGTGGAAATATACACAAAGTCAGAACCCGTATTATGAAACAGAAGCAACATAAGCGGAAATGACACGGTGTGAAGGAATAGAAGGGAAGCCATGTTTCAAAGGAAAGAATCACATAATGGACAGAGCAGAGCATTTTCTCCATTTTCTCAGCTTCCCTTTCGTTACAAGCTTTCAAAAGATCACTTAGAAAGATTTTTTTAAAAAAAAAAAACCTCTTGTAACCAAAGTTTATAATAATCCCCAGAATTAGCTGAGTGCCTGGCAGAGCTACTGCCATCAATGATGGTCAAAGCAGAGACAAAATGAAATTCCAGAAAAGAATACATACTGTTTGGGTGTATCCCTTTAACATCAAAACCAAATGGTTATTTCCCTCAAGATGGGAAAAGAGACTGACAATATAAGTTATATTTTAGAAGTAATTCTGAGCCACACACACACACACAACTGTGGGCTCAGCCTCAGCTGGGACCTCCCCCAGGCAGTGGCTACAGAGACGGAAAGGTGAAAGTTTGTTCAGAATTCCTACTTTTACATTTTCCCCTTAGCAAAAATGTTTACTAAAGGTGCCAGTGGTAAGAGGTTCCCTTCTGCAAGACGTTAAACAATATTGTGTGCATATCCTAAAGACCCAAATGTGTGTGTTGTCTCACCCATCGATCTGGCCGTCCACCATTTGTTTACATAAGAACTATGAAATAAAGTCACTGGTCTCAGTTTGACGTGTATGAAAACAGAAAGAAAATATTTGCAAGGATGACATTAAAGCCGGAGGCAGTGGCCATAATCCCAATGGTTAGGCAGCAAAGGAAAATGCATATTGAATTTGAGGGTAGACGTAACCACGTGGTGAGATCTAGTATCATAAAACACCAAAATAAATTGATTAAAGAATACGAGCCATTTAATTAAGGAAAATAATAGTCAAGGAAATTAGAATTGTGAGAGAATAGCTTAAAAACAATTGTGAACTACCCTATGTGTACAGAAACTAACTAAACCAGAGACTGGGGTTTAAATCTTGTACTGGTTAGCTACTTAAGACTTGGATTAATTGGTTAGCTGATTTTTCCATTTATAGAAAGAAGACAAGATAATATCTATATTTTATTCACTAGCATGGTGCCAGATGTGAAAAAAACTAATCAATTACATAAACACATGGGCTTGAGATTTTGGATGCTGAATGAGCAGCCCTAGTTGATTTCATCATCTTCTTGCCCCAGTCTTTCAGTTACAGCAATATTCTTATTAATTCCGGGAGCATTTTTTTCCTCCAGTTTTGGAAAGATTGTAGAAATAGCTTAGTCCCTAGTTTGTTTATACTTAAACTCCAAATACATTTTATTCTTCACAGTTCTCAGAAGATACTGGGACAATTTCTAAAAAAACATCTCTGAAAACAAATGAAGACAAACTAAAAAGGAATAAGTAGGGGAATCACTTAATTAGTGAGAAGCTTATTGTACAGGCATGAGCATCTGTGTTCAGATCACCAACACTGAAGGAACAACAAGTCCATGAGGAAGCCCCCGTAAGCCCAGCGCCAAGATAAGGCAGGGCAGAGACAGGAGGATCTCCAGCCCTCCATGGCCAGTCAGTCTAGCCCAAACAGAGATCTCTGAATAACACCTGACAGCAACCTCTTGTCTCCAAATGCACAAGCCTGGGTGAGCACATCTGCCCACGTATGTGTGGGCAAACACGTATGTGTACATATCATATATACAAAATCGATAATTCAAAGAAGCACTTAGCACAAACAACTCAGTTTTACTGAGAAGCATAATGTGCTAACCAACCAAGGTCAACTGCAGTAAAGCGTTTCTCTTCTGTGGTGGTAATACTGAAAGTGGGCACGCTGAATACTGAAATGCATTACTTCCAAATGGAGATATTATTACGGCTTATAAAATGCTACTGTGCAAGTAGTCACAGTGTCTTTCATTTTCTTTTCATAACATATAAAAAAAAACTTGTGGACCACCTGAGTAGAGATTAGGTCTATATATTACAGTGAATGCTAATAGGCAAGATATCTAGATCTCAAGGTATAATATAAAGTATGCCCTAACATTTTATGGCCTGTTTTCGTTTTTAAGACAACTAGACCTTTGTAATTTTTCTGAGAATTGATTTTGAAAATATTTGCCATTGAGAACAAAACAGTATGTGGGTGGTCCTTTGATTTTTTTTTAATTGCAATGAAAATATAGTTAGTAATCATCTTGGATGGTCCACGTATTAGGAAAGTAGCATGGTATTGCAATCAATGTAAATTTTCAGCTCATTTATTTACATAGAATATGGAAATAGCAGAAAATGATATACTGTCAGATTTTTGTCATCAAAGCGGCCAATCAGGGACACTTACAAATGTATAAATAAACCTTGCCTAACAAAGTGCCTCTGTCCTCATCTTAAAGCTTCTGAAAGAATAGCCCGAGAAGATCTTACTCATGTGCCCAAAAGATGCTTTCAAGTCACAAATTTAAAATATACATAAGAGTGAAAATACATACAACAATTTAACTATAGTAAAGGTTTCAAAATATCATGTAAACTTAAACTAGCTAATTCTTTCTAAAGGGCTGCATTACATTTTTCACAGACTATCTATAGAAGTAATTTTCTAACAGTTCAAAACTTAAAATCAATTAATGTAGTTAAATGGAAGCCTTTAACTTTACTCTTTGAAGAAGTCATACTGGTCATATGAAAAAAGAAAAAGAAAGGAAGAAAAAAAACCTTGAGTTCTAGATGAGAGGTTAATGTCTTCAAAATAAGTATAAAATTACTGTTTGAAGGATAATTGCTCAAAGACAATCAGACTTCGAAAAAACAAAATTCTTAAAATACCCTTTTAAAGGCTTACTGAGGAATTCCTATAGAAATGTAGTCAACTCCACTCTGCAAAACTCAGGAATTTTGACATGAGCAAGTATTTCTGATGCAAATCTTTTTGGCACATTAGTAAACTAATTGTATACTTTCCTTCCCTACCTTTTCTAAACAGTGTAGTTCATGTTTGAGTTGCTAAGCAGGATACCAATAAAGGGGGAAGAGAACTAGAACCTGTCCTTCAACATGGGGCGACCGAATTAATTTGCCAGTGTTAATTAATTAAATAAATAAATAAAGATTTTAGCTAACAAATATTTAATCAGCTTTAATCATTATTTTATAAAGGGTAAGTAAAACTATCTTTAGTCTACCTAATATAAAAAAATCTGAGGAAGTTATATATATAGACATATGCATATATACATATATATGCATATATTCACATATATATTTCAAAATATAAGCCCCTCCCAAATCCTCCTACTTGTAAGAACATCTCTACAGACAATATACTATCTATACATATTTTTCATAAGATTTTGAGATGGAATATAATATCTATTAAAGTGGTTTCATTTTTAATTTTTAAGGGAAATTGTCAGAAGTCAGTTTGTTTATAAAGTTTGTCTTGGTGTTTAGTTTATCAATAGTTTGACCATAACTCAAACATTTCTACCTTTCCAGTCAATCCCTTGAACAGCACCTTGCAAATATCAAGGCAATAAATAAATTTGTTAATGAACATGGAAGAAGAAAATGACAGATGACCCAAGAGACATTTTGAAATAATTTCGAATACAGTATACACAAATATCCAACCAGCGGAGAAAATAAGGAGCTGCACCTTTCAGGAGCCCTGAGGTCAATAGGCAGCAGGAGATAGAAGTATGTATGTATTCACCAAGTGTGTTTCACTGTCAACATGGGTGTACACTAATCAATTCTAGGTTAAAGACACCCAGGGAGATATAGAGAGGTACAGGGAGAGAGAGTCTAGAGAAAAAGAAGAAAAAACTTTTAAAAGATTGTTGAAAAATGTAGGTAGCTTATGTTTTTCTCTCTTTAATTTCTGTACTTTGTAAATATTCCATAATATTCTCCTGCTGTATGGAGAATGAAATTAGCAGAGGGTGGAATCATGAAAATAAAATATAATCTTTGCTAACTCTTTAGTATTCTTTTATTTACTCAACAAATATACATGAATTGTCTCCACTTTCCCAGGTCTGTGCTAGAAGGTAGCAACACCCAGGTTCTAAAATAAAGTGTTAATAAGACCCGTGTCTTATGTACAATCTGGAGTTAATGTCAATTATACATGATCTAGACTGTAGTTAAAACACGCACCTATACTAATATTAGCCAGCAATAAACCCTGTTTAATACTCATTTAAGTGTGCATAGGGAAAAAAAGAGTTCTGTACACAAAAGATTATGCATACATACAACATAGAATGACTGAAAGCAAACCTTTTTCTTGTGCACACTTAAATGACCATAAAACACCATTCTGTACGCAAAATATTACGCAAGTAAAGACCCCCCCGGAAATGTAGGCTTTCCCAGCTAGGTAGAAGATCTGTATGAGAGTAATTGAATGAGGGTCACAAACCCCGAGGCAACAGAGTTGCTGGGTCATGCCTGTGTGATCCCTGGGAATTACAAGACTGGATATGGATTTAAACCAATTAACAGTTATCAATTGCCTCTTCTCTTTAGGCATCAGATTGACCTAATCATTTCACCTGTCTTCCATGACACTGCAAGCTAATTCCTAGTCTCTGCCACTCAGGGGAAATTGGTGATTTGAACCTTAAATTACTTTCCCTTCATATTCAACTTTAGAAAAAAATTAAACCTAGAATGGGCAGTCTCCCGACCTAGTAAGTCAGATGGAATGATGGGTAGGAAGGATACTATTGCACCACAGCTACACAGAAGGAAAATGCACCAAGGGAGCCTGTACAAAATTATCACTCTCGTATAAAACAATTTAAAACACTTAATATTAAAATGTAAAATTTCTTAACTTTGTTAAGAAACATGTTTGAAGAAAAAAATGAACTATATATTAAACTATAATGTATGAGCATGCAAAAACTAACACATACAGAGGACGATGCTCACAGCTAACCACTGATATGATCAAGGGTTTCCCAATGGAGAACTTAGAGAGAAGACTGAAGGAGCAGAAAGGGTTTGTGACCCCATGAGGAAAGCAACAATACCAACCAACCAGAGTCCCCCAGGGTCTAAACCACCAGCCTGGGAGCACATAGGGAGGGACCCATGACTCCAGCTGTATATGTAGGGGAGGATGGCCTTGTCGGGCATAGGGGGGAGAGGAGATTCTTGGTCCCATGAAAAACGAACACAGAGTGGGGGGGATTGTTAGGGTGGGGAGGGGGTAGTTGGGGCGGAGGGTAGGTAAGGGCACAGCCTCATAGAAGCATGAGGAGGGGGGATGGGATAGGAGGTTTCTGGGTGGTGGGAGGAAGTGGGGTAAGGGAATAAAATCTGAAATGTAAATTTAATACCCAATTTTAAAAAAAGATGAAAAAAAAGAAAAAAAAGGAAAAATTAAAAGAGGGGAAAAAGAAAAAAAGAAAAGAAAAATAGGAGATTTAATAACACAAATGGAAGGATTTAGAAAGTTAGGAGGCAGTTTATGTTAATAGAAACAGCATCATAGAAACTGGATAATCACACCCTCATAGAAACACAAGGAGGGGGCATGGGATAAGGGGTTCCTGAAAATAAATAAAATAATTATAAAAAAATAATGTATGAGCATGGCAAGGGCAGGAAAATCTTTTCATCTGCTTGCTTGCTTGCTTTTCTTGATGTCTCTCTGTGTCGGCTCTGTCTGATCTAGATCTCACTATGTAGAACCGGCTGGCCTTAGACTTGTACTTATCTTCTCCCCTCTGCCTCTCAAGTTCTGGGATCACACACAGGACTGGTGACCATGCCCAATGTAAAAATCAGAAATCCTTGATTGGCATATTAAACCATTAAGAACAGTTTTCACTGAAAGCCAATATATGAAGGAAAAAGACATATATTACTGTGAGATTTAAAGACCAAAAAAGCCGATGCCCAGTGAAAGGACAGACGGAAATCTGATGCTAAAACGAGAACAATGCTAAGTTTCCTACTTGTTTGTTTTCTTTATATGGTTTCATCTTAAACCATAGCAACAACAGCTGTGAAATGGCAGAAGTCCAAAGAGAAAGAACGTCAAATAATACAGGGAAGTAAAATTATTTCAACTCAACAGGTACTTCCTGAGTGAATAGTCTGTGGTTGGCTCTACAGAATACTGAATGAATGTAAGACTTTACAGTACCACGGGGGCCTGTAATTAGCACTGCAGAATAAAGTGGAGAAGCAAAACCTCAGAGCTTCTATCTAGAACTGTGATCAAGTAGTTACAGAGCATGGAAAAGCTCCACAAGGGTATCATAAACCCCAAAAGGTCGGCGTTGCCTGAGTTGAAGGCATGAAAGGACCACATTTCAGTCTGAGCACATTTAGCAATAGTCTTGTTTACTTAGTTATTTTCACCTGACTTTGATTCGCAACTGGAGGCCCTTCTGAAATTAAATGGTACAGCCTAAGATTATCAAAAGTATATGCAAGTGGTGCCGAATGGGCAGAAAGGAAGCAGACGGGTGTGGAGATTCAGAATCCACCAGACATGTTTCCAGGAAAGTGAAGGAGCAAAGCTCGTTAGGGCTTGGAGGTAGAGCAATGCTTAGCTTGAGCAAGGTTTTGGTTCAGTTGCTAACATTTTTTAAAAAATAATAAACAAACACTCTGTGAGAGGCGGGGGAGGGGCAGACTAGCCAAACTACTGTCATAAAGGAACATTTTTAATTACTCTCCAATTCAAACATATACTTATAAAAATATGCTAATATATCTAAATGTGTGTTTTGAACAACTATTTTCGATTTACATAACTAACTGGTCTTATAGGAAGAGAAATAAAACAATCCTATGATCTCCTACAAAGCCACAGCAAAACTTATACCAGTTTCAGGAAGTTCTGAGTCGTTTTCCTTTATAACACAAAATTCTATTTTAACAGCAGTCATCAGTAATCTGTCCTCAATTCTCACCGGGCTACCCATAAAACAAACACTTCATCTTCATCTTCAATAGACATATCCATCTGTCTCCACAAGTCTGACACAAGCAAAAGTCAGGACAAGCCTTTAGAACTGCAAGGTTTGCGGATTTTGCAGATGGTAAATTAAATAATTGGAAAGACAAAGAAAAATGAGTGGAAATTCTCACAGAGCATGTGATACACAGGAAATGGTCAGGAGGACACTCCTGTGTGCTCCAGAAAACTTACAAAGCCTGGCTGCCCTGTGCATCACTGCGTTGATGTATTTAAGAAGACAATACTACAGACAGAAAAGGACTGCTGGGCACAGGAGAAATAGTGTTGCCCAGGGAAGAGCATACCAATGGATTATACAATACCAAATGGTCAGCCCTAATATATATATATATATATATATATATATATATATATATATATATATATGAAACATATTATATATATATGTTTATATATATTATTATATATATAAACATATATTATATATGTTTGTATATATGTGTATATATATTTGTATATATATATGTGTGTGTGTGTATATATATGTATATATATATATATATATATATATATATAT